>JAQSUU010000103.1:10000000-10707810 GCA_038087645.1 Saccharum hybrid cultivar R570
ATGGGTGATTAATGATTCGGGTAGTTTTGGTGCTACATGTATATATACAGGGGTATATGTATATGGGAGTACTTAAAAAAATTTTCTTACTGCTTTCATTGTGTGCCATATATTGGGGAATTGTTGGGCTGAAATGAAAATTTTCTGCAGGTACGCTAACCACGAATGCGTAAGTCGAATGTAGCTGATGACTAGCTATATATCGAGAGAGTGCATGTTATGCCACCGACATAGAACGTGATCGCCACTTTAGATTGGCAATCTTGTGAGGACGAATAGGACGAAGCATGCATTATCATGTTGTTGCTTAATACATAACTATGCTCCTCTCACCCTTGTTCTATAGTAAGTAACTTGTGAGTGATGTGGTACACTATCTTTCTTGTGTGGAGTAAAACAAGAATGTCTTACTCCATGTTGTTTGAGAAAAGTGTGTGTTTAGCCTTGCTAGAAATAGTTGTAGTTACATGCTTGAACCGATAGATGCCCTTTAGGTTAGCCAAGTGGCGGATATATTGTCATACAAGTGTTTGCAAATGCTTTAGACCTCACCTAAGTAATTGTGATTCTTATTAATGAATTAAATTAGTTGTTCTAAGGTAATAATATTTAGAGCTACTAGAATAACATGTTTGTGTGCTCTCTTGTTAAGTAGAATAAAGGCAAGCTTTGTTTTGCTTGTCGAATGTTGGGTGCTAGAACGTTTTCTGTTGTAGTGATGCTTTCGTGGTCATAATGGTGTTTTCTATAGTTATGGGGAATACCAAAGTTGTAGCTAACTTACTTATCTAGCTTGTCCTAAAATTTCATGAACCTAGGTATTATGGTTTGAGAATTATGAATTTTAGAAGTTTACTGTCAGGTTTTGTTTATGCTCTGAATAGATCTGAATGTTTGATTTATTTGACCTATGTGCATAGGGAATCATGTCTTGGAGATAATAGAAGAAGTGTAGTATTTTTTCTAAGCTTTCTAAAATGTCCTATAACACTAATTTTGGTGGTCTAAATCTCTACTTATGAGCTTGTAATGTGGGATGACAGAGTCTGTCCAAATCTGGGCAGAGATGTTTTTCTTGTCTTGTTTGGCCTTGTTAGATATATAATCATCTTAATATGATAGTAAGAAAGTTATAGACAACTTAATAAGCTTTACATAAAGTTAAGGCTCAGCTTTGTTGGGTCCCTAGAACTCCAGTTACGCATTTTTGAAGTTCTTGTCAGTTTTCTATCCGTATTGGTACAGATCTAAAACATTAGCATTTTTGGGCATGTTAATCTATGAATTAGCTGTTGGTATGAATAACTAAAGTGTAGCCATCTTCCTAAGCTTCCTAGAAAGTCTAGGATCACCTTTATAGAAGGTCTACAACCTCAGTAATGGTTGAAACAAGTAGTTACTATGCTGCTGTCTAGATTCTGGGCACATGCTAAGTTGGCTTCCTTAGCTAGCGTTGTTTTGAGCTAAACTTGTAGTTAGTTCATGCTTGAGATAAATGCTGGTTTTGGGTGAGCCTTGTGCCTTGTATTGGTTGCTTAAACCATTCGTTTGAATTTTCTCAAAGGACTGCTTGATTGTGATGTTGTATGTGTGTTTGTATCTGGGTAGTGCTCTAGTTGTCACCTCGTTGTCCTCAGTGAGCATACGAGGGTCACATAGCTTTATCCTAGAACAAAGTTCACATACGTAATTGTATGGTTGTTTTCTTCCATTAGGTTCTCTATCTTAGGAGCCTGAGCATATAGACTTAGTGGTTAGTCCTTGAATGTTTGTATCAATGCCCTTGCTTGACCGAAAGCCCAAAGTTTAGTTCTCCTATATGTTTGCATAAGCCATGGATGTTTTGCAACCCTTTTTGTGAAGACCTTTATCGACTGACCAACCAAGTTAACTTTTATCAATGCTAGCCTTCGACCATGGTTCGTACGTTGCCAGTTGTGGAGACCGTACCCAAATCCATGTTGGACCTTCCGGTTACCTCTCTCAAAGGTTAGCCAGTGTGACGCAACGTCTCTCTATTATGGCCTCTAAATCGTATGCTTGCAAATTCATGCATCTACCTTATCAACCCAATCTGTGCCATTTGAAATTCCTCATCGGGTGTATGTTCAGTAATGGTGTTATAAGTAGCAACTAATGGTGCTGCGACGAAACCGAGAGCCTCCTGTGGGTGCACACACAAGGTTGTGCTGCTCGGCATGCACTGGTATCATGGTTTCTAATCATAATCCATTGCAGAACAACAATGATGTAATTTTCACGTGACCTTCTTCCTTGATTGTTTTTCCATATCTTATCAAAAGACCCTTATATTGAACCAAAAGTAGTAAAACTTCCCCCTGAAGTTACTAAGAGGATAACCTTTGAAGAACAGGTTACTGACATAAACATTAACAAACTGCAACAGGTGGTAGACAAGTGACTCTACTTAGTTGTCATACTATTGACAAACGTCATCTAGTGAGCACGTATCTCAGCTCTATTGGATAAAAAGGACACACAACACTTAACGTTGGACAAGTCATCCGTTGGCTAAGACTCGATCGTTACAATATGTAAGTTTTAACCTTTGTATGCATAATGACCACACCGTCAAAATCAACCATCTCTAGTGTGACTCCTTATCTGCTGACTTCGATGGCAACCATCTGTTCTGTATCAACCATGATTATTGTGGTCAAGAATGAAGATTTAGAACTTTTTAGTGTTGAGAGACAACTAATTAGTTACCAATAGGAAGATTAATCTCCAACTAGGTAACGACTCTTTGGTAGCTATGAAGGCTATGTCTTACAGAGCAATAACCAACATGAAGTTAATCAACTAGCCAATAACTGGAGTGATACTCTATCATCCAGAGTCATTGCGACCAAGTCAATTCCATCTTAGACAATCACACAGATAGTGCAAGGTGTTCTATCAAGGTGAAGAAGTAGAGAAAGTATGTGTTTTGCCATGCAAAAGTAATCTGCCAGTTCAAAGCGTGTGCATCATCGGCTTGATATGTAAATTAATAGTCGAGATCTACTGTTGGATGGCCCTTTTGAGGTCTCACAGATACTAGTTTACACTCTTTCATTTGCTTTTGCTTTCTCGTATCCCTAATGTACGAGCAGCCTTGATTTCTGCAAATCAATGTATGCCATCGCGAATCAAAAGCAATTTGAAAAGTGTCAAACAACAGATTTCCCATCTTAGAGCTGCTGTTTGATCCTGAAAAGGAAGCCTCAAGGTGAAAGTTGGCCTGACAAAGTTGTTATGCTGCAAGTCAACTCAACTTATAGTGCAACTAAGTCACAAAGGAAAATTTTACTCAACCGCTTGGTGGTAGACTACTTCCCGTGGTTTAGTAAATATTATAACTTTTGCTGTCCTTAAGGCCTCATTACATCTTTCTTTAGGAATTACTTTCCAATGATGACATACCTTAGTACCTTATACATGTTTTTACCAAGAGGTTGCATCTGATTCCACCCAGATAACTGTTGTCTTTGGATAAAAGAATCTTATTAGGTAGCTATTGGCAGGAATACGAAGCCGACAGAGTCAGCTATCACATTCATTGACCCCTCGACAGACTCAGATAATATAGTGTTGTCATCAGAGAAAGAGAACTGCACACATGGAACCACAAGTAGTTTTCCATTAGTTGGTGCCTAAATGAATGAACATTTACGACCAACATAGACCTTGTCTATTGGTTAGTCGGTATCCTATAACCTCAGAGAATGTTTGTCGTCTATGATCTCATCCTTTTGGAAGGTTGTGCTCAAACCATTTTTGTAGAGGACTGCTTTTCAAACTTTGTGAACATAGAGTCATTTTATGAGTATACTTCTGAAGATTTTGGTCTAATGTAAAGTTCATATGACCTATGTTGTGCTCTTTAGAGAGTCAGATACTTGTGAGTGGTTCACTCAAGGACCAAATGATCTCCGTACACTGAGAATGCAGTATATGCTATTTTGGATTCCTCCCAAAGTAACAATGCTTCATGGAAGTCAATGAAGGAAATTCTTCAGACAAATTTTACCATGAAGAGTACGTATCAGAAAGTGCCTTTGACCGAAAAGTTCACCGATGTTGAAGCTTTATAGCTGAACGCTATAGCAAATGTTGGGAACTTGATAACGTGTCTCTCTTCCTTAAGAGATCTTCCATTCCGAATCTCGGGACGTGATTCTTTTAAGGGGGGAGGGCTGTAACACCCCAGGTGTTTATCACCAATTAAGTGGTGGGTTTAAGATCAAACATGATAGATTAAGTGGAGATGACAATGTCAAGGTCAACCTATGGAGATGAGCCTAACCTAAAGTGGATGTTGCATCGTTGCTTTACAGATAGGTCCCTTTTCAAAGATATATGTTTGGGTAGTGTTATTACAATATACTCATGTGTCTCACCTTAATATCTATCTATATTGATCCCTGGAAAAGTTTCATGAAGTTTAGAATCAAAACGTCACATGAAATGATAAGTTTCATTCCTATTGGAACTTGCATCATTAAGTGAATGGAATTGTAGATCATCATCCAAACCATGCAAACTTGCCCAAATGACTCTAGATGAACTCTACAAGACCTTAACTACACTTAGGATACTTAATGGAACAATGTTCATGTTGATCATTTTGCCTAAATATGCTTCTAAGTGATGGTTGACCATGTATGGGCCCTGGAACACTGTGTTTGACCGTTTCAAAAGTGTGACCTAGAAGCTTTGCATGACTATGCACCCTTTTACAAAGTTGTAGAGAATTTTATAAGGAACAAACTTTGTTTAAGAGTAAAGTCATGAAAATGTGTGGAACATGATCAAAAAGGGCCCACAAGTCAGATTTGGGACTGTTTCCAACACTTAGCATTTTCTAAGCCTGGAAATTCATCGTCGTCGACATTGGCATCTCACGTTCTCCAAATTTTGTTGAGTAACTCAAGTTGACCCAAAAATGAAAGTTGGAAATAATTCATTAGAGAACAACATGTAAAAAGTTGGGATCAATTTGACCAAGTTTGGACCCTCAGAAGTCAGTTTCCTTCACCACTGTATTTGCGCTGACACTGTCAATTTGAGATGTAATTAACTAATGATCCATGGCCCTAATGATCTTACACCCTAAATGAAAAGTGTAGAGCGTGGTATGGGCTACAACTTTGCTTTTAGGCCCATAGCCCAGTTCGAACCCGAGCCAGCCCAAAAATGGTCGCCAAGTCGGGCACCACGACGTGTGACAGGTGTTCGAGAAAATGGCTCAAAGGCCGACGGGTGTCAGTGGACGTGGCCGCCATGCCAGCTTCGCGCCCCCACCTTCACGGCACGCGTCCCTGCCGCGCCCCTACCTTCCCGAGGTAGACATCGAGCCACCCCAGCCGCTCCTCCACTTCCCAAGCTCGCCCTCCGCTCTCCTCGGCCCTCTCTCCTCGTCCTCTGCTCGCCATGGCCGTCCGCAGCCATGAATGGCCGAGAGGAGCTCAAGCTCCTACCGCCACTGCCCTAGCTACGCACCACCATCATCGCAAGGGCACACCGGCACCGCGCGTCTGCCTGCCTATCCTTGCCGGGTCGTGTTGTCGTGTCCCTCTGCCCTTGCCTGACGCGCCAAGCGTCCGCCATGGCCGCGAGCCCTGGGCCGAGCTCACCGTCGATGTTCATCGCTGCGCCCACTACCACCACATCCGCCTCTTCATCCTTGACCCGCCCAAGCGTGCTCCGCCGCCACTGCTCGCCACTGGAGCGCCGCCCGGCTCGCCGAGCCCAGCGGTCGACCGGCGTCCTCCCTCCCCTGCTCCGCTGACGGTATGGAGAAGAAGACCGCGCCTCTCCTCTCTGTCTCTCTCCGGTGGGTGACAAGCGGGCCCAGGGAAACAGAGGGGCCCACATGTCGGTTATGTAGTGACAAACTTGGGTACCGAATCGGGTACGCCTAGCACGCCAAGAGTAAAGTGGTTTCCTGTTTTATTTATTTTTCAGAATTTGTGCCAAAACTTGTAAAATCTATATCTCATGTTAGAAAAGTCCAAAAATAGCAAAAGTGGACTTTTTGGAAACCTTGAGAAGTGATCTATGCAATAGAGTCATAAAATGTTAGGTGTTTGTAGATGTTTTTCTAATGTTTTTATTTAAGCTTTAAAAATGCTCTAAAATGCTTATAAAATTGACCAGAGCAAGATCTGGAGTTTTAGAACCCCAAAAATGGTGATTCTTGTTTTGTTAATTTTGTGATGACATGTGCTTGCTAGGAAAAATATCAAACACACTAGTTGTTCACTGTTTTCTTAAGGTTTTGTTGTGACCTTGTTAAATAAGGAAATCTACATTATATTGCTTGTTATTTTTATGTCTTGAGTTGTGCTGCTCTAATTGATGTGAAGTTTTTATAGTAGGCTTGTCATCCTATGTATGTACTGTGGTATAAATTTCATGGTCATTATTTATTGTATGCTCAAGTTATTGATTTAACTTGTTTATGACTTAATAAATAGCTTATAAATAATATATAAATGATAAAATAGAAAATGTTGTTCCATTACCTTAGTATTATGTTTCTCTATTATATTGATTCATAATATGGCCTTGTGTTCACAGAAAATATTGAGTTTTAGGTTTAACTTACTCTCACATGATTTATTGCAATAGCTATTTGTCTTTTTCATAGAGGTTGATATACTTGTCAAAATGGCTTGAAATTTGGACAGTAGACTTTTGGGAGCATTTTTAGGACACTGTAATTTTCGTAGAATTTATTGTGCACTTTTGATAGGTGTTCATAATTCCACCTATTTATCTAAATAAATTAAGAAAATGTATTAAAAGAATTTATTTAGTAATGTATAATATGTTTTCTGGTGCTCTTTAGTCATGTGTGAAATGTTAGTAAAGTTGGTTTTGTCAAATTATATGTTTGTAACATAAGTTAATAATTATTCCTTGCAAACAAGGTTTCTGGTCAGATCTGGGAACTTAGCAAAGTTCTTCATGATAATCTGCTTTGTTATGAAACCTATTTATACAAAAGTTGTAGATAATTTATGTATCTAGCTGCTGTTAAAAATTGGTGGTATTTGGCCATATGGTTTAGAAACTACAGCTGTTCTAAGTTGGGTTCATATTTATGTTGCTCTCTGTCCTTCCAAGACATATTCTGTACCTTCTGCATTTCGACCTGGTAAATGTTAGAATCAGGTTTAGATGTTTATAAATGAAATGTGGACAATTTCATAAGCTTTCTATGATGTCTTCTTGCAAGTCATTTGGATTTGTAGAACTTCAGATATGATTGATTTACCCAGCTACTGCATGTATGTCCAGAATTGTGAAAATACATGATTGCTTGGTTACTTTGTTTGTGTATTGCTAAGTGTGATTCATGTCTTTGGTGATTAAGCTATTACACCTGAGACTTTATAAATCTTATGTCATGCTTGGTATTGCTTTCTTTGCTATTAAAGCATGTTTGTTTGTGTAAAGGTTACTTAAGTAATGTGATGTGTTTACGTGTCTTTACTATAACCTTATACCTGCCTTGTTTAACGTGTGATGCATCATCTATTGCATTTCCTTATATTCATGCACTTGCATCTTGCATTTCATTTAGGTACGCTAGATGCACCACGTGAAGGACGTGTTGTGGAGCCAAACCCGAAGATGGAGTTGGTGGGTCTATCCCGAAGATAGAAGGATCGGACAAGTGGTAGATTGGGAGATGCTCGCCAAGTGAATTCATCTGACATACTCTAACTTGAGTCGGATCCCAGGCAAGCCCCGGAGCATTATAAGCCTCCTACCTTAAAAGCAATTAATTCTATATATGTTATAAGTATTGTTGCATTAAGTGATAGGAGTTGGTTGGTAACCCTTGCTGCATTATATCATTCCTTGTCCAGATATATGAAGCCTTGAATCCTATATAGACTAGGATCGAGTAGATGCTTAGCCCTGCTTTAAGCGGTAGAAGTCAGGTGATTTCCTGTCACCTGCGAGATATAGGGATATTCATATATGGCACGGTTGGCTATATTTGCTATCGTGGAATGGAACCATGTGTTAATAAAATGAAATGAGACCGGGCGGGATGACGACAGTGAAGCAACAAGGCATGGAGGTCTTGGGTGTGAATCTATCTCCGTCTGAGTCGTTTAAGGACCAATTCGCTGTACGTCCTTGAGTCATGTTGAACGCAGTCTAACACTTAGTTGGCCGGATAAGTCGTTCCGACCGCGAAGCCGAGTAATGTGATTCAGGCCGGGAATCGAATGGTAGGTTGCTTCTTGGAGGAGAGAAAGGATGTGCTTGGGGACATTGGCGTGAGACCAAGGGGGGTTAGAGTCCCTATCACCTGGCAGAGTGTCGCCCTTGGGGTCGCGATATCATTCGGACCCATGATTCCTGAATCATATGAAAAGGTGGCCTGTGCGACCCTGGCAGGGGTCTGCATGGTGAGTGTTAGAAATACCCCTCCAGCTGGATAGGAATTCGATTCGAATCGCCGTCGCTCCCGGTTAGTGAGCACTTGACTTGAGCAGCGGCAACGTAGATTCCATTAAATTGAACGGATGATTAATTGGATCACGATGGAAAGGTTGCCTCAATTTATACCTGCTATGGTTAATATTATTTGCTCCTAATAAAGTGAGTGCTCTAGTACAGGTGCTAATATAGATGATAGGTTAATGATAATTTACTTGATGCTTAAGCATTAATGATTGATCATCTATATTAAGCTTTTATGCAAAATGTTGTCAAGCTAGCCCCACTTCATATCAGCCTTGCATGAGTCTTGGTGTCACCTTATTTCTGGTTTCTGACGGGTAAGTCTAGCTGAGTACTTTATCGTACTCAGGGTTTTATCCCCACTTGTTGCAGGTTATGATGTATCATGGCGGCTGCAAGAGTTGGTTGACTCCTGCCGTAGAGGCGGAGTGTGATCATGGGCATGATCCTTCTTATTTACCTTATCTCTAATGCTTTTGTTAGAAGTCGACCGTAGTATTGGCATGTATTTGAAATAAGGTTAATGTTAGTTTCAAATTACTTTGCTTCCGCTACTTTTGAACTTAAGTTGTAATAACTATGTTGAACTCCGATGTATATTCAATTACTTGTGAAATTGTTGTAACATGTGACTTGTTATGTTGAATCACTACGATCTTGGCTTGTATGTTGGTTGGTTTGAAATCCCTCGTGATTTCTTTGGACTACCGGAGTTATATGGGCTCAAGTGTGAGAATTTGATCACTTCGGTGATTGTTTTTATACTTGTGCTCTTATAATTTGGACGGTTCTGTTACACGTCAGGCGTGGCTGGCATAGGGTGACGTCAGCAGAGTTTGCACATGGTGCTGAGTAGTGCGTTGACTGGACGCGGGCACGCGTCAGGTCGTCAAAAGTGCTCTGTGGTACCTTACTGTACTTGATCGGACGCCGAGTTAAGCAGCGTCAGGTGCTCTGCATCGGTGCGTCCGGTCGTGTTTGACTCAAGCGCTGACTGGCTAAGTGACCGTTGAGATCGAGCGGCGCAGGTTTAAATAGATGACACGCGGTACAAATCTGAGGACCAGACGCTGGTACTGGTGCGTCCGGTCAGCCTGACCAACGCGTCCAGTCATCATGAGCTGAGCCCATTGCTGAGCCTAACGGCTCTATTCTTTGGAGGGGCTCTATAAATAGTGCTTGGTCGGCTCTAAGGCATCTCTCTTGGACTTTTGACATCCTTGACATCCTTGTGAGCTGATCATACTCCCTCTCACTCATCTCTCTTGCTTGATTGTGATTTCAAAGTGAGATTGAGTGATTCCAAGTGTATTTGTTTGAGTGATTGCGTCTAGTGGCACTTGGAGACCGTTGTGACTGTAGATTTCTTGTTACTCTGGGTGGTTACCGCCATCTAGACGACTTGGAGCAGCGGTGGAGGTCCAGCACGTGTTGGTGATTGTTTGTGGCCGGCTTCGGTGATCTTGTGAGGGGGTATTGCACCTTCCCCGGCGAAGCGCCGCAAGGTAGCTCTAGTAAATTGCTCGTGTCATTGAGTTACCTCACTTGTGGATCGGTTCTTGCGGTGTCCTGTGGACGAGGTTCGTGCAACATCTCTTAGCCGCCGAACCACCAAGTGTTGATCGACATAACGGGAACTAGCGTGCCAACAAGCACGTGAATCTCGGGAGAAAAATCACTTGTCTCTTGCCATTGGATTTCTCCTGGTATTCATATTGTGTCGATTGATTGATTGGTTCATCTCCTCTACACGTCGGTATAACACACTACTATCTTATTTACATTCCCGCAAACTAGTTGTAGCAAGCTCTTTAGTGTAATTAAAATTGAGAGCTTGCTTTGTAGTTTAAGTTCATCTAGTGGAACTCTTTAATGTAGAAAGTTTGAGAGCTCTTAGTGAGTAGCAACTTAGCTCTTATGTATGCCTAGTGATCATAGAAACTAGAATTGTTGACATAGGTGGCTTACAACCCTTGTAGAGCTAGAGCAAAACTGCATTACGCCTTTTCTCATACTAATCAATTACTCTAGTGATTTGTAGATTTTTTTAATAGGCTATTCACCCCCTCCTAGCTATATTAAACCTTTCTTCTGTGCATTATTGTGTTCCTTTTTTTTGTACGTCGGTGCAAACATGTCAAACACACAGTGTCATATCATGCATGCAACATCCCGTGCGCGCAATTATATTTAGGATTTGGGAACCACCTTTTTATATGTAAGCTACTCGATCTTCTTCATTTTGCTTCGCGTTCCAGAAATATAATGATAATCTGATTTGAAGGGGTCCCTTAATTGCACGCAATCTTGTATATCTTTATAGCTTCAGATGACAAGTGACCAAGAGGCCTAATTAAATCCACTTTTCAGTCTTAGTATATATGGTCCGCACAAATAACATAGAGAGGTAGCTAGCGTTTCTCTTTACAACAATTAGTTTTTTCTTACTTAAAAATATTTTCATAAATAATTTTGTTCTTTAGTTTGATTTTATTGGTTCTTTCTCCATGCGTCCCATATTACATTTACGCGCATGAACTCCATGTAGCTATTGACGGTGAATTTATTGGCTTAAAGCTATATATATCTCTCTCATCTTCTTTTATCCGCCCACTACTATCTGTGGCCGGCCTTAATTATTCAGTTATTCTATTAGTGCAAAATCAAGGTAGGTTTTAGTTTTAACTCCATTCCCACTAAAAGTATTGTTAAGTCTCTCACAAATTGTGTCCCTTAACCCTCTTTTGAATTTAATTTTATATCACGTATTGTACCGTTGGAGATGTGCTAATTTTACATCCCTACTGCATTGTTGTAAGCTATAATGTATCCCATTTATTTCAACTGGTGATAAACTTCTTTTAGAAAAACCTGAGTGATGTCCGTTGGTCTGCTATGAACTTCTCAGGTATGTGTATACTGTATACTGTATAGGAGAATAGATGGAACAATTACACGTAGGGTATCACAAGCCAATGTGTTTTTCATGACATGGTCATAATATTGGCCACAAGAATCCATTTATTTATCCCCCGGCCCCTCGGTCACTGTCATGAAAGCGATGCTTATTTGATCCACCTGTCAGTGCCTCAATGGCTCTGTTTTTTGGCCAAACCATACCTATCTAAGGTGTGTCGAACAAATTATTAGTTACAAATTTAGCAAGGAAGTGTGACAATGTGTGGTTATTATCAAACACACCCTAAAGGTCTTAATATATATTGATTATTACCCTCGTCTCTGTTGGGGTGCTGCGGGTGCCTACCAAATTTAGTTGCACGCATGCATAACCAAATTAATAAACATGCATGCAGCACTTGCACCCTGCCAATTGCATTTGCATGCAACCAAACTAATAAACCATGCTAGCGCGGATAGGAGAGGGGTATTTTTGTCATTTTTCATGGCTCAAACACCCCTAGTTGGAAGTATTACCTCTGTCCGTGAATAAATAGATTCTAAGGGCACTCCCATGGACATTAATTTTACTATCACCTAAGCGTTTTGCTGATGTGGCAAGGTAGTTATTGAAGAGAGAGAGCAAAAATCATAGAAACCGGGTCTAAGTTAGAAACCATGTCTACAAAAAAACCAAGATATGAAGGGATATGATTGGTAAAGAATGAAGAGAGAATGTATGTGATTGGATAGAAAATTGTTCTGTAGAAATTATCCTTTGGGACCATGGTTTCTATATGTAGTATCTATAGAAATTAATAGGTATAGAAATTACATGTAATTTTTAGCATTGGGACTGCCCTAAGTTGGAACTCGTGAATAGCTGCTAAATTGTGGGGATAAAATTTGAATGCTAAAACTAGGTTTGGAGTGAGGACAGTTAAACATATACTCTACCTATGGAGCATGATCATAGCAAAAACAGTAGTAACGTGTGTTAATAACACAGCACATGCATGCAAATGTACAATACAAATTACCAATTTGTGAGCATTAAGAGCGAGAGTGCCACTGCTGGTGCGCAATTTAATGAGGTTCACGAGATTGACGGACACTACAGGAAACTTGAATTGCCTTGAGGGCCTAGAATTTTCTTGAGGGCCAAACTCAAACCGCCGAGGAAAGGGCAGTTTCCTTGGCGGTGCTATTGCACACTCAAGGAAACATATATTTCTTGGAGGTGGAAGTAAACCGCCAAGGAATATCGGTGTTTCCTTGGCGGTTTCTAGTCACCTCCAAGGAAATGACATACTTCCTTGAGTGTTATTCCTAACCGCCAAGGAAAATACCCATTTTCTTGGGTGTTATTCCAAACCATCAAGTAAATTATCATTTGCTTGGGGGTTATTGAATTTTCTTGGAGGTTGGCAGCAAAGGAAATGCTTATAAGTATTTTGGTGACTTCAACTGAAAAAAACAATAATACCTTAAAGGTGTCTGAAAATCCTAAAATTTGGCATGAGATCATAACATGGTTGTATTATCTTGCCATAAAATTTTCAAATCATATTAACAAAGTTGGGCTATACATTAGTTACAAATGGATAGATCTCTCACATAGTTACATAACTATGTTAGAGATGTATGCATTTGCGAACAATTTATAATACCACTTTGTTTAAATCATTTGATTTTTCTTATGCAAATATTATACACCAAAACCATGTTGTCATGCAAGTTTGGAGATTTTTCTAACAAAGTTTAAATATTATTACAATTATTTACTGGTAATTTGGAGAAATAACCATGAATTATTCCTAGTAGACAAATGATTTTTTGTTCTAACACTTAGATATGGGCTAGAGTAAAATGTAAGAGCCAAAACATATCCAATAAGTTCTTTTTGAATCTTATTGGATGTACAGACAATTCAATTTGGAATTAGTTTTGATAAGTATGCATCTAAAATTAAAAAAAGAAAAATATTATTAAGCAGTAAAAAGACAAAGCCATTCTGGATTTGGCCCACACTCATTTGGCCCATCTCAACCCCTGTCGGAGCGTATCTCTCTATACCGTTGGATCGACCTTGGACGACTAAGATACGTGAAGCACCAGATAAAACCCTAGCTGCTCCCGTCGCACTCCCAAGTCCCAATCTCGATTGGTACCCCTTGCGGTGGCCGTGTCCCCGTCCCACTCTCTCCCTTCCTGGTCCCAACTCTCTCTCTCTCTCTCTGCTGGATCTGTGAGGAGGACCAGGGTGAGTGGCGGCGACAGCGCACAGTGGAGGAGGGCGCGGTGGCGGTGCACGGTCGAGAGGGCAATGTAGCGCTCGTGGTGGATCTCGCCCATCTGGCATCAACTTCGTCATCCCCCGCCACAGTGGAGGAGGGGTGGCAGCGGCGCACGGTGGAGGTGTGGTGGCGACGGCAGTGTTCCGTGGAGGGTGGCGGCGGCACCGTCTCCCTCATCCCTCCGTATCTTTAGCCCCAGCTATTGCCCTCGTTTCCATCCTGCTTGCTTAACCGTGTGCCGCATCTTGCCGTGCAGATACTTTGAGGCCACCAGATCTCTAGTCAGCGACGCCGCTGGGTGTCCTTTCTGGTGAGTCCCGATCGCTGCTGTGATTATCTCGTGTGATGCCCATGTGTGCCGGCTGCCTGTTTGTTGTATTGTCTGAATGGGGGGAAGGCTTTCAACTGTTCTAATAATAGAGCCAAAATCTTGAAGTGCTGACGTAGATCTGCAGCGCAAACGTTCAAACAAATGATTGTTTTGGAATCTTAGCATGTGCTGCCGTGTATGTTTATGTAGGCCTCAATAAGATCAGGTCTTGCCTAGTTCCAAGGCAGTTTCAGAACAAATTCTGATTGTGTTGGCAACAATTTTAAAACAGATCTAGTCTAGTGATTGATATGTGGATAGTAGAATTGTAAATAGGTGCAGTTGCATATATGTGCTTGGTAGTTCTGCAGTACTAAGCTATAGAATACATGTATTTTGTTATCGATTTTCACAAGAGATCTATCTGAATTTGTAATTTGAGGACAAAAAGAAGTGTAGCATTTTTTCATCATATTTACATTGACAAAGAATGTGCCAGGTATGCCTTGTTAGCTGCTAGGCTTTCTTTGCTAATATCGAGTTAATCTTTGTGTTTATTTGCTCATACTGAATGGCTGGAAGCTCAGCAAAATGACTGACTGCTCATTATGTTGCTGACTGAATTTTTTCTTGATTTCCCTATATTGGTGTAGGTTAGAGGCCTCATTGCAAAGCTAGATATTCTACCTAGATTGGTTTAGGTTATGAACCGCTGCTACTCTCACTTTGGTGCTGTTTGAGTGATAGTGCATCTGGAACACAATATTAGTTTAGCCAAACATGTAACCAATAACAAGGAAAACAATGCATGAAATTCAATGCTTCATTTGAAAATGTTTTTCCTTCAATGACTTGCTACATATTTAGTTGTTTACTGTTTACTTATTTTTTGTGTGTCCTTCAGTGACATACATTTCCAATAAATGAACCATATGCTACAATTCTCTTTCTATGAATTTTTTAATGCACTTGATCTCAGGCCAAAAGGTTAGATACAATATATGCACTGCTGTTTGGTAAATCTGTAGATAATAGTGCTGCTATTTGGTTGATAGGAGCAAACTTTTTTGTGTCTAAAGTCATTTAAAAAATTGGCAGAATAAAAACAATGGCGGAACGTGAGTGGATGTCGAAGCATTGAACACCTGAGAAGGCTAGCATTTTGAGCACATATGCTGCAATGAAGTCTGCAATTAATAAAGTGGACAACAATGGAGAAAGCGCTCCCATCTCCCTCCAGAGAGCACAACAATTGCTGGTATGAACACTACACTTAGATTTCTGGTTCTAACTATTCAATGACAAAGTGATGATAGTAGTCTAGTAGATTGAACCACTGAAATTTAATTAGTTTCTTATAAGGTTCAACAATTAATCCATTATACATGTCTGCATGCTTAGATTGACATTGTAAGTGGGTGACTTCACATTTGAATATGCTAATAGAAGTTGAGTCAATGGGATTACTATGATTGTGGCTACGGATTAGTGATGTTTTTTTTTAATCTTGTGATGATACCTAGATACAACTATGGCTAAACTAATCTATTTCATGGTCTCTTAGGAATATAAATTTGGACCTGAGAAGGCTAGCACTTTGAACATGTATGCTACAATGAAGTCTGAATCCAAAGAAGTGGACAATTCTCTGCCGTAGAGCACAAAACCGTCTCTTAGTGGACAATTCAGAGCTATGTAGGTGCTAGGACTTATGTAAGTTAGCTATGACTATGAGATATTATTGCCTTTTAGTGTAATGGTTGAACACTTTTTAATCTGTTTGGAGTACGTGCAATTGTTGGACATTTTAATTTGTAATATGTTTCGACTAGAATTAATTGAATATATGCATGTATTGGAATGACTGTATGTGTGCTGGATTGACATGTAATCAGTTGTCAATTGAGTTTAGTTACCAGAATCTTAGAATTTATTGATTATTGCGAGTATTTTTTTTTTGTTGCTCGTATGCATTTCCTTGGGTGCCAGCCCCCAAGGAAATCACAATTGCCTTGGTGGTCAATAGCAGCCAAGGAAAATTATAGTTTCCTCGGAGGTCAAGGGCAGCCAAAGAAACAACTATACCTTGGCGGTCTAGATAATTTTCTTAGAGGTTGCTGGCAGTCAAGAAAACTACTTTCCTTGGAGGTTGTTAGCCCTAAAAAAAACTGCTTTCCTTAGTGGTTGTAATATTTCCTTGGCTCTTTGGCAAATTAAGTCTGATCGTAGTTTTCTTGGCAGCTATCCTCCAAGGAAATCATCTTTGAGTGTCAAAACCGCTAAGGAAACTAATTTCCCTTACCTTCTATTCTTGAGTGCGTTTGCTTGACGGTTTGTGGTTAAGGATCATTTTCTTGGCGGTTTTACCCTTTTTCTTGGCGGTTTTTGACACTCAGGCAATTCGGAACTGTGGTAGTGAGAGCACTAGGTTATTAATAGGAGGCGGAAATGGTGGCTATAGCTAGTTAGATCTTACTGTAGATGCAAAGAAATCATGCATATTACTCTGTAGTAGTAGGTCAGTAGGTGCATACACTACTACAGTGTTTGTAACTTAATACTACCATGCGGAATACGTGTATCCTTCAATCAATGTTGACGTTTGGTATGATATGATGGTGCGATCTGATCGATCACGCGTAGTTAATTAATACAAAGCAGAAAGAAAGAAAGAAAAAGAGTGCGATCACTATAGGTGATGAAGAGCTTCGAACCTAGCACGCGCCATGTCCGTGTCAGGCAATGCAATCACTAGTTTTGCGCCATGAACTAACGCGCGCTCGCCAAAAGTCAATAGCTGTATAATCCATGCACCAGTCAGTTAGATTGGGCTTTTATTGGCATTATCAGAGCATCTCCAAGAGCTTCATATCCTTCCTCAATGTTAGAAATAGAGATTTTGGTGAAAAACTATCCTCCAACAGCTTCTCTAAATAGTTATCTAAATATAGCCATCTTCTATTCCGGATTTTTCGCTAGCCAAATATAGAAGACAAGAATGATTCTCTAGAGTACGCATGAGATATAGAAAAACGGTTAGAAAGTGAAAATATATAAAAAGTGATTTTTATACAAATAACTCTCCTAATGATAATTTAGAAAGTGAAATTTAAAAAGTCCCTTAGAGAGGGATGTAGATTTTCCGGATCTTAATTAATTAAACCAGTTCATTATGCATGCACGCAAGGACGACGATCATATATATTGCATGCAGCTGCATCCAGTGGCGGATGCAAGGGGGCTAAAACAATGGAGATGTTGATTTGTATGAAGATTTAACGGTGATTTGATGTTTTGCTACAATGTTTTAGTGGTAAATCAAGTCATTAGGGGGCTGGAGCCCACCCAGCCCCCGGTAGATCCGCCGCTGGCTGCATCTGCATGTGCATGCATAGAGATATAGAGACGTGTATAATACTGTATGCCGCAGGCACAGTTTATTTGTTGCAGTGGCATGATACGTACTTTCTGTACGGACTACGCACTCCATAGTCCATGTATATATTATTGATCCATGTGGAGAAGTGAAAGCAAGAGTATATATTTCTACGACAACGGACAATGCACGTACGCATGCAAGATGCGTGTACATGCGTATATACTTACAATGCGATAATAATTGGTGCCGGCCGGCCGGTTATTACTAGCTCCATGTGTACGTATACATACATAATCAGCTGGACAGGTACGACGCGTGCGTATATATATAGGTGTAGTGTAGTCACCCGGCAGATTTTCTGTAGTAGTTGGAGTCAAGTACTCGATCAAGTGCATGTGTACTACGTACGTCGTCGAATATATATTGTACATGCATGCACGGGCACGATGATAGTATATTGCATTCGTAGCACGTGATTTGTTGGGTATATACGTCTCATCATCATAAACACATGCAGCGTGCCTAGGAGTATATATATGGCATCAACGAACTGCGCGTACTGCTTGATCGATCAATTCGAGTAACAAGTCACTAATTAACTGTACGTACAGTTGCTGCGCGCATTCCGGTCCGGCCCCGTTCGTTACTACTGCAGTCAAGGGCCTGTTTAGTTTGCGAAAATTTTTAGAAAATGATACTGTAGCACTTCCGTTGTTATTTGACAAATAGTGTTAAATCATGGTCTAATTAGACTTAAAAGATTCGTCTCGTGAATTTCGTCTAAACTATGTAATTAGTTTTATTTTTTATTTATATTTAATGCTTCATGCATGCGTCCAAAAATTCGATATGACGAGAAATCTTGTAAAATTTTGTAAAATTTTGAGAACTAAACACGCTCTAAATTAGTTTCACAACCTAGTACGGCGAGCTCTACATAGGATCGGAGTACTTTTTATATTTTTTATTAGTTCCTGATGATCTGACGCAGCCATCATCGGAGAATAATACATGCATGCAGGAGATGAGAGTAGCTAGTTTTTTATTTAAGTAAATCTAAGGGCCTGTTTAGTTTTCACTCAAAAACTTTTCATCATGTCCCATCGAATATTTGACACATACATATAGTATTAAATATAGATAAAAACTAACTAATTGCACATTTTGTATGAATTTTGTGAGATGAATCTTTTAAGCTTAATTAGTCTATGATTAGCCATAAATGCTACAGTAACACACATGTGCTAATGACGAGTTAATTAGGCTTAATAAATTCGTCTCGTGGTTTTTAGGCGAGTTATGTAATTAATTTTTTATTAGTATACAAACACTTCTTCTGACATCCCATAAAACATCCGATGTGATAAAAAACTTTTCGAGAGCGAAATAAACAAGCCCTGAATAGCGCTCCGGTGATCTACGGGGTTTGGTCACTCGATTTCCTGTCCATCCGATTTGACACGTGTTGCTCTCTCCGCCGCTCAGTTTGCCGCGCACGATTCCAGGGCCGCGCCGGGTCCCAGGCCATGGCTCCCACGCCATCTCTCTCTGACATTGCTTTGCTCTGTTGTTTAGGGTGCGTTCACTTCGCGAAAAGTGGTTGAAAAGTTACTGTAGCATCTTTCGTTGTTATTTGGCAAAATTTGTCCGATCATAGATTAACACTAGGCTCAAAAGATTCGTCTCGACATTTACAGACAAACTATACAATTAGTTATCTTTTTTATCTATATTTAATGCTCCATGCATGTGTCCAAAGATTCAATGTGATAGGTGGAAGAGGAAATATTTTGGGTTAGCATGTGAAGTGAACACAACCTTAGTTCCCTGGAAAAGGGTAAAAAATATACTGTAGCACGTTTTGGTTTTATTTGGCAAATAGTGTCCAATCATTGATTAATTAGGTTCAAAACGTTCGTCTCGCAAAGTACAACCAAGATGTATAATTAGTTTTAAATTTCATCTACATTTAGTACTCTATGCATGTATCGCAAGTTTAATGTGACGGAGAATTTTTTTTTTTGCATAGTAAACACAGCCGTGGTTGGGAGCTGTGTTCATCAGTCTTTTACAGCTGCCCACCCGGTTAATCACGAGACTACGAGAGACTAGAGGCCAGGCGAAGCATTCAACGCTGTCATCTTCATGCATGGAAATTGCAACCACATGTCCCTGGCTGCCTGCTCTGTTGCCTCTGCCTTGTTCTCTGTACGCTCCTCTCTCAAACTGCATGGAAATTACGTTTTATTGGACTATATTTTACTATTCATATTTAGGTGTAAACATTATGCTTAATTGGTGTAAATTGATTGTTTTATAAATAATAATAGTCACAATTACTCGAACAATTATCTAATCTTTTTTGTTTTTTGTTTTTGTATGTTTTATTTGTTTTCCCTTTGAAATCTTTCAATTTGCCTTCCATAGAAATAATTTGGCTATTTTTTTTTGTTTTGTTTATTTAATATTTGTATGTTATTTTTATAAGTTTTATTTGATTCATTTGATCTGGATGTCATGACAATCGAGTGTTTATAGTTGCAAAATCGTGTGCTTATGGTTGCTGTAGCACTCAGTTTGCGATAGTATGTCAGATCGGGTGTTTGTGCCCTGGCGCAAGAATCGAGTGTCAGAAGCTCAAGAAACACTCGACCGCTACCTGGTTCGTAATCGAGTGTTTCGTTGGGCTGCAACACTCGGGTGCTGGAATCCCCCAGGAGCACCCAAGCGTGCAGTAGACATCCCTTAACGGTTGTATATAAAGTTTGGTGGCATACACTAGTAGCACATAGGACGTGATCACGTGACTACATATATACTGCATGCATGCATAGTGAAACGAATGGATCAATATATCTCGGTTGGTGGCTGCCGGCGGGTGCCTGATCTGATCGACGATCGATCGATAAATATATGTCTCCTGGCCCTCACGAACGTATATGCAGATGCATGCACTCGATCGTATAGTTTCACGGGCAGACACGGCGAGCGAGGCTACTATACGGTGCATGATTCATTGCCAGCTCTGTAGCGTGTATGTAGCACGTACAGCCTAGGATCGGAGCCCGGCCGTACGTATTCGTGGTGTCATACCAATATATTCTCAGCCAAAAAGTCGGCGTCCAATATTAATCTAGTGCTGCAGAAGCCAGAACCAACCCACGAAGATGGCCGGCGGCATTTGTTCATTGCTTGCATACACACACACACACCCCACGAAGCAATCAAACAACTCCGGCTTCTCGTCGTTTCTTCTAATAATAAAGCATACGGGCCGGGGCTGTTTAATTTGATTGCAACCCTACCAATGCAAGCAGGTCTGTTGACAAGGGAATAAATGTCTATATAAAATATTAACAACACCATGGTACGCTCAATTATTTCTTAACCTAGCTATGCTAAGCTCTACGACTATTGTTGTATATAGCTCATCATATTATTCTATGCCCCGAACCGTACCCATACCTAGCTACTGACTATATGGTACACAAGTTTACTTGTTCACACACACCACATGTGGATTGACATATTTTTAATAGTTTGTGTTTCTGCACATGCATTCATTTTATGAAAGGAGACAATGACCCATATACTTGATACAAAGATTCCCTGAAAAGAGGGGGAAAATGTACTGTAGCACGTTTTGACTTTATTTGGCAAATAGTGTCCAACCGTTGACTAATTATGTTCAAAACGTTCGTCTCGCAAAGTACAACCAAGCTGTACAATTAGTTTTTGATTTCATCTACATTTAGTACTCCATGCATGTATCACAAATTTGATATGACAGAGATTTTTTTTGTATAGTGCTTTTTTTAGAAACTAAACACAGCCTGAGATTCACGAAGCACCAAGCACAGCACAACACCAAGGCCGCCGGGAAAACAAACAAACAGGCCCATAGTCTATATAGACGTTCACATATATCCTAATAAATATAGTATTTATTTTGCCATCTACAGACATGTCCCCTAACCTATCGTGATAAACAGTGACTATCAAGATTCACCAGGCACTAGCCATCACCCTGCTCTTGAGCACTACTTCAGCAATACCTTTCAGCGAATGAACAATATTTTTCTCTCACAAAAATCAGCATCAGCAGCAACATCAGCCAAATTTCAGTAAAACGAACAGGCACCCCACCATGCTAACTCATAGCATCCGAGGTCGATGTTGTCTCAGCCACTAGCTAGGTCTGACTCAAGCACCCCAACGTGCTAACTCATAGCGTCACTAACACCCCCATTGGTAGTCACACAAGGCATATCCATCAATCCAAGCACAGCCCATGGCCGTTAACACCAAAATCATCGCCTCATCCTGCTGCCCCTGGATGAGGTGATGTCCTGGACGAGTGCATGTCCACTCGT
Organism: Saccharum hybrid cultivar R570; assembly: GCA_038087645.1. Classification (NCBI taxonomy): domain Eukaryota; kingdom Viridiplantae; phylum Streptophyta; class Magnoliopsida; order Poales; family Poaceae; genus Saccharum; species Saccharum hybrid cultivar. Next base: position 10,021,748 of record JAQSUU010000103.1, read on the forward strand.
TCAGAGAAATTGTGTGTTGCGGTAGAGTCGTTTTGCCACAACGTGTTGTGCCCTTGACCGCTGTGATAGCTGATGCCTTTGGTTAGGTGTGTGACCGTGTGAGGCATTTGTTACGACCTCTCATTAGGTCACACTGAGAGGCTACAAGCAGTAGTGAAAGCAACACCCAAATAGAGCCCAGGCTAGGTGAAACTTAAGGCGGCCAAGAAGGTCGCATCTTTTGAAACTTTGAAGCTCATATGGCTAGGTTTGCCAGACTCGGAGTCTGCCATTGACTTCAAGGCGCCCTTTGTTGCAATCCAATCCTATGATCTCACGAGACCAACATCAACATGGAGCATTCAACATGGTTCGTATAAAGCCCTCCAGCGACCAATCTCCTCAATTGACTCTTCTGCAGCTTCTTCTCATCTAGCTAAGGCGTCCATTTTCACGTGGTTGCTTTGTACAAACCATAGCTGCTATAAGCCTATAACTTACTTCTTTCGTGCCTTATTAATTAACCGTGGTTCTACTTTCTGAGAAGTCAAACGTACTCAACTTTAACCAAATATATACAAGAAAGTATTAATATTTATGGTACATATATAATTAGTATTATTAGATAGATCATTGAATCTATTTTTATAATAAATTTATTTGAAAATGTAAATGTTCCTAATATTATCTATAAGGCTAGTCAAACTTAAAAAAAGTTTGCCGGCCACAAATACCATAACGGAGGGAGTATTTACTGTTAGCGAGGGTGTTACCGTTCGTATAACGGCCATGCCTCCACGCCCGTAGCCACACGATCTCCCGCATGCATGATGCATAGGATCGACTGATCGAGTATATATTATTCGGTCACGCCTAGGCAGCTCAGTGATGAATGGAAATATCAATCTTTTCATTATTCCGTACTCTTGCATTTACTTCAGAAATTAGGCTAGATCCGTCACGATATGTGACATCGCACGTACGTGTTCGATCATATTGTTATGTGTATATATTCTTGATGATCCATGCATGATCTAGGTCCAAGTATTGAACGACTTGATTGCATATCATATTGATATCTATCGTCACACACACACGTATACGTACGTACACCCCTCTCTCTCTAGAACGACACATATACTCACTACTGGTTACGCAGGCTTTGGCCATTTTGCCGTCGGCAAAGGCTTTGCCAAGTGCTACACTCGGTAAAGACTACGCAACAAAACTTTTGTCGGCAAAGGTCTCTTTGCTGAGTGTCTTTTGTCGGGCACGACAGCACTCGGCAAAGAAAAGTTACCGTGACGGCGAGGAGCAACTGAAGGCTACTTTGCCGGCACTCGGCAAAGATTTTTTTTTAGAAAATGCTTTGCCGAGTACCCCTACTCGGCACTCGGCAAAGCTTTAATTTTTTTTTGGGAAATGCTTTGCCGAGTGCCCCCTGCTAGCACTCGGCAAAGCTTTAATTTTTTTTAGAAAATGCTTTGCCAAGTGTCCTCTGCTCGGCACTCGGCAAAGCTTTAATTTTTTTTTGGAAATTCTTTGTCGAGTGTCCCATTGCTCGGCACTCTACAAAGTCTTAAATTTTTTTTGGAAATTCTTTGCCAAGTACCCCCTTCCCGGCACTCGGCAAAGCTTTAAATTTTTTTTTGGAAAATGCTTTGCCGAGTGGCGGGGCACTCGACAAAGCCTTAAATTTTTTTTTTGGAAATTCTTTGTCGAGTGTCCCATTGCTCGGCACTCGGCAAAGCCTCAATTAATTTTTTTGGAAATTCTTTGCCGAGTGCCTCTTTTTAAAAAATTCTTTGCCAAGTGCTAGGGCCTCGGCACTCGGCAAAGCTGGGAAACTGGCCGAAAATGGCTTTGATTTCCCAGCTTTGCCGAGTGAGGTGACCATTGCACTCGGCAAAGGGTGACTTGACCATAACCGGCCTTTTTTGTTGAATTTTTGCGTTCCATCACGACAAACATAACATATCACATATATCTCACATTCATCCAAACATACATCACATATATCTCACATTCATCACATATATCGCACGCATCACAATATATATCACATATATAACCATAAGTTCTGAAGTCCATCCAAGCAAATCCATAAGTCCATCCAAACAAATCCACAAGTCCATCACCCAGTGAACAACAAATGCAAAGACAACTACCCGGATCCTCAAGCTCCCCACTGAGACTGTGGTGTACCAGCACCTGGATCATTCGAGGGCCATTGAGGTGGATTATTCGAACCCGCCGATTGAGGCTGCACAAAGAAGAAGACATTGCATGTATTAGACAAGAAATTCACTAGGCTACAAGCATGAACATACAAACTTAAACAATCATACTCATACTTACATGAGTAGTGTGCTCAGGAGGTGGAGGTGGAATGAATAGCGAAGCTGGCGGAGCTACACCAGTATGTAACGTCCCGCCTCTTCGAGGCCGAGCCCGCTTACATTCGGCAGCTTTTCTAGGACATAGACTGCCCTCACAGACCCACATAAGTTTTTTCTGCGCACTTTGTTCTCACTCATACGTACCTAGAAAGAATTTTCCGGTTGGTCACCCATCCTGAAATTGCTCTAGGCCAAGCATGCTTAACCTCAGAGTTCTTTAGAGATGGGCTTTCAAAAAAAAGTTACAACCTATTGGTATAAGTATCCTATTAATCCTGTTAAGCCCTGGGCCGGGATGTTACATCCTCACCCCTTAAGAGACCGATGTCCTCGTCGGTCAATCCCAAGACAGGAACGTCCCCTCTTGGCCACGTCCGTGTGTCTAGTGCTAGTGCATGTGCCATGCTGTGTGACCACTCTAGGTCCACTCCAGCCATGCGCACCATGCATGTGCAACTGCGACACACGCGCCCGTGAAACCGTGAGAGTCGGCTCTGATACTATTCTGTAACGTCCTGCCTCTTCGAGGTCAAGCCCGCTTACATTCGGTAGTTTTTCTAGGACATAGACTGCCCTCATAGACCCACACAAGTCTTTTCTGCATATTTTGTCCTCACTCGTACGCACCCGAAAAAATTTCCCGGTCGGTCACCCATCCTGAAATTGCTCTAGGCCAAGCACGCTTAACCTCTGAGTTCTTTGGAGATGGGCTTCCGAAAAAAAGTTGCAACTTGTTGGTATGAGTATCCTATTAATCCTATTAAGCCCTGGGCCAGGATGTTACATCGTACGTTGCCCAAGAGTTTGCATGTATCGGAGTAGCTCCGCCATCTGCTGCTGCTGCTCCGCCACGCGCTAGGCCTCCAAAGCCGCCATCCTCTGCCGATCAGCCTCCCACATGGCCTCCAAAGCCTGGACCTAGGCCTGCAACATTTCACCATAATGTTTGAATAATACAAAGCTAAGGTATATAAATATCAATGTACGACGAATAAAATAGGAATCACCTGGAGTGACACAATCCGCTGTTGTGAAGTGTCCGACCGTGGGCGTATGGGAATGCTTGCGTCCGTGCTCCGTGCTCGGATCTGGGAGAGAGAGGGAGTAGAGGTCACGTCGATGACGCCATCACCAAGATAGTACCGCCCATGCTTCTTACCTTCTCCAATCCTCATGACGACCTTTGGATCAAAGTCTTGAGAGCTCAGGTCATAGTCGTCTCCATGGAGAGACCTTGTTGCTGACGAGTACTCATTGATGCGGGTTTAGACGATCGGGTTGGTGTACGCCTTGGGCGGGTCCTCCGGGTTGTAGGAGACGTCGGACGTCACCTTACCCTTGTGGGCCATAGCATATGCCATGAACGTGGTGCACTCCTGGCCCACATGTGACGCCGACTGCGAGAAAGACAGCAAAATAATTAGAAATCAGGCAGAATTGAGCGTTAGAATAGAGAAATAAATTTGAGTACCCATGCTTGTCCGTATGCGATGAGGCTACGGCTGCCTTGATGGTGCGGTACACCTGGCATTAGCAATCGCTTCTCCCGAGCAGCGTTGTGCGCTTCAGCCCACTCGGGGCTGCACCACCTGTCCACCATCATCTCCTAGCACTTGGGATACGCGACGCACCACTAGAGACACATTTGCACGTCATCAAGTGTTTGACATATAAGAGGAACAAATTAAGACTACTTAATCTCAAAAAGAATCAATATTAATGTTCTTTATCTACCTGCATGTACTGGTCTCGGGTCAGCGTCATGCTTCTTGCTTGTGGCTTCTTAACATCCTCTCCAAGGATCGACCTGTGGTAAGTGACGATGGCCTAGACGCGCGCCTCATAATGGATGTCCACGATGAGCTTTTTGCAGGCTTTGATAAGCACCGTCTCCGCCCTGACCTCAAATCCCTCCTCGCATCTGTAATAAAGCTGCATACAGACATGATGTATCCATTCATTATTTCGAGAAAAGTCCAATAAATGCGATGTATTGAGCAATGTGGTGCGATGAAGACTTACCCAAAAGTCCCGCTTCACCCGCATCACCTTGTTCTCAACCTCCGTGTCGAGGGCGTTGGCGTAGTGGTCAAAGGTGTAGGCCGGCTCCCTCTTCCTGACGTACTCAACCAGGGCAGGGAAGTGGGTCTAGCACAGAAGACCTAGGATGCCATTGACATGGCATGCGAGACCACCACCCAACACAACCGTTCAGTTCCTGCATAAGTGATTAAGAAAAAATATTACTTTCTACTTCAATTTTCAACATATCATATGAAGAAGTATTGATAACATCTTAAGTTACTTACTTTTGCCCTTTGGGGCGAATCACCGGGCGTTGATGAGGAGCCGACAGAGGAGGGAGGCTCGTGGGACCTCGCAAGTAGACACTCGATGAAATAGAGGAAGGGGAACCCGTACCTACCGCCTCCTCCTCCTCGTCCTCATCCCCACCCCCTCCTCGTCCATCTACCGAGCATGCTCCTCCTTGTCCCCGTCCCCATCCCCGTCCCCATCCTCGGCCACCACCTCCTCCTCCACCCCGTCCTCCACCAGCGTGGGAGGACAAGCCTACCTCCTGCTGCTCCTCCTCCTCCTCCTCCTGTCTGATGGCTCCTCTTCTACAGCCGGCGTAGGGCATGTCCTTCGGTAAATCGAGAACATGTTCCTCTGACGGTTGCCCACCATCTTTATTCAATCACCTGCAATTGGAAAGAATAAACAAGAGCTAATTAAAAATTAAAAAGAATAAACAAGAAGTAATTAGAAATAGATGCAAAATAAACAAAACATAATTACAAAATAACATAGTATTACATGTATTAGAAATAATCTGCATGATCGGTATTAGCTGGATCATAAGTCTCATCATCACTATCAACCATGTCGAAATAATCAACATTATCCGAAGGAGGGATGTTGTATTCATTATCATTGCCTAAATGTAATCGCTCAAGCATTTGTAAGTCCTTCACATTTTGCACGTCATCTCCATCATCCTCATCATCAACCCAATCATTGTCTACATCCATTCCTATCGCTTCGGTTAAGTCTATCTCGAACCTCCCTTGTAGCCCCTCTTCTTGATAGAACTCTCCATCATATGTGTTTGTGTTGAAGTTGTAATCTTCATCGTTTGGGACAGGTAGTTTACCGTGTGGCGATACCTTGTGCACAATAGCCCAACCCTTAAGATGCTCTTTGGTTTGTCATGCGTATGAGGTATAATAAACCTGTGTGGCCTGTTAAGCCACAATATAGATATCATCTCCTGGATAGATGAAATCCTATTGAATTTCGACTAGCCCAAGATGAGGGGTCCGTCTCGTTACTCCAGGATCAAACCAATGGCATTTGAATATGACAGGACTAAGAGGTTTGCAATCAATGGCATTTGTAAATGAAAGTTCGTATATTCCTTCAATTCTTCCATAATAGTCGAGGCCATCAGTGCTGGGGGTAAAAACTCTGCTATTTGTGGTTCTTCGATTAGGCCGACTCTGCTTGTAGCTTGCTGTGTGAAAGCGATATCCATTCACGTCATAATCAATAAATTACTTGACCCTATAGGCACAGCCATGCCGTTTGCAACCTGTCTCCACTCGCCACTGATAGATGCATCGGTTTGTGCCTGCAAGCTCGAGTAGGATAGATCGTTATATTATTCGAACGTACGGGTAACTTAGAAAGTCAAACTAAGTATGAGCTAAATTGGAAAGTACCTTGTTTTTGAACCAAGAAATGAAATCGGGCCTCCCTGGTCCCGCACCCTTTGAAAGAAGGGTATCAGCTTCCTACGGGGTAGGATCCCTTGATTGATTCTAGAAGTGATGAAGAAATTTCCTGTACCAACGTGAAACAAGGGGTTGGATGAGTAATAGTGACAACGTATTGAAACAAGTTCGTTGAGAACTTACCCAATGTACGGCGCCACCTCTTCAAGGTTGTTCAACACATATAGCATGATGCAGCGCCACTCTTCATGTGTCATAGTCTTAGTGGTCGATGCACTTGCGCTTCCGAGTTGCCCTCGAAAAAGGCTGAGGTTCGATTCATTTTTGCCAGTATTGTAACGAGAGGGTGGATTATGCACGCTAGGAAGGTTCTTGGCGTAGTATTCACGGGGATCAGTCATGTATAGTCGTTGGATCCTCGGTACGAACGGGAGGTGTCGTAGGATCTTCACGGGGATCGTAAGCCGCCTCTTCTGGCCATCACCAGAGTCATATATAGCCGTTGGATCCTCGATACGAATGGGAGGTGCTGTGGGATCTTCACGGGGATCATAAACTGCCTCTTCTGGCGGATTCATCTGTTTCACGGATTCCTCGGTCATGTATAGCCGTTGGATCCTTGGTACGAACGGGAGGTGCCGTAGGATCTTCACGGGGATCGTAAGCTGCCTCTTCTGGCCATCACCAGAGTCTACCTCCAAGTACCTGGAGGATTTACACTTTGGATAGTAATTTGCATCCTTGTGTTCTTTCCTAAATAGGACGCACCCCTTCGAATAAACATGTATCTGATCATACGACATCTTGAGTGCACGAAGGAGTTTCTGTGACTCGTACATACTCTTTGGCATAATGTGGCCATTCGAAAGCAGGCTGCCAATCTCGATCAACATACCATCGAAGTGTTCTTGACTCATGCTACACTCAGACTTGAACCCCATTAAGCGTCCAATGGCATCCAGTTGAGAAACTGATGTTCGATCGTGAAGGGGTTTCTATGCTAAAGACATCATGTCGTAGAATGCTTTTGCGGTTGGCTCTATCTCCTCCTCCATACATCCTTCACCGTACTGTCCTTCGTGCTAGTCATCTAACATGTCTGCTACCCCGGCACCAGCATCAAAATCCTCGACGCGGGGTCTCACCACCTCCTCTCTCAGACGATGGGCTTCACCATGGTGGACCCACCGAGTATAGTCTAGCGTAAATCCATTCTTCAAAAGATGTTTACCCATGTCCACACTAGAATCACTCCTTTAGCAGACTCTCTAAATGCTAGTTCCAAGAAATTATTGGTCTTCATCATCCATTTAGTGGTGAAAGCACTTTGACTTGAGCAGCCCATGTACATCCACTCATGGTCATCCATCCTCTAACATATATACTAGCGAGCAAAGTAACCATCAATTGCACCTACGTGGCATTCCTATTGTCGAATAGGTGAGGATAGGTCCTAATCCCACCTGCAGATGCGTAGATGAGGTTAGTTTCCATGCTCTACTCCTATCTGAGACAGAATTTTGGCAGCACCTCCCGCTGTTCTCCTGATACACATCCTGGCAGAGAGAGTGTGTATCCAGAGAACAACAGGGAGGTGATGCCAAAACCCTATCTCAGATCGGAGCAGACCATGGAAACTAACCCACCTACGCATCCACAGGCTGTCCAAAAAATGTGGATAATCCGAAACAGATATGGTTATACATTTACAAAGATCTACATACTTTCAACTGTATCTCTTTCGAACGGGAGACGTCTAACTAGGTTACGTGACCTACGACCATGATACAGAAAAAGGGGTTATACCTTGGGTGGCAGTGGAGTCAGGCTAGCAGGGCCATGGCGAGTCGGTGTAGTGGCGAGGCGAAGCGGTGCAGGCAAACCCGCAGCGCTGAGGAAGACGATCGGAGTACTATGGCTCACCTCCAATGGGTCCTCTCCTAAAAAAAGACACATAATAGTGAGAACTCAAAATTTTGGCAGCACCTCCCCTACATGGTGAGGTTTTCAAAACATACAAGAAAACAACGGTACGATGACCGACCACCACATATATATCTAGGGAAGCCATGTAGGTTCATTCTCATTCCATGCAGAAGAATATTTCCAAGTAGTACAATAACTACTACTACTTACTACAACACTACTACTGCTACAACTCTACTACTACTAACACTACTTCCACCACTAAAACTACCACCACCACAACTACTAGTAGTAGTAACACTACTACTACTAGTACCTCAACTACTACTACTAGTACCTCAACTACTACTACTAGTATCACTACTACTACTACTAATACTAGCAACAAAAGAAGGGGAAGGAAAGGGAAGGGCATACTAGTGGCGTGGACGCGCCGGTGAGGGGGCAGCAACGGTTGCGGGAACACCGGGGACGCGATGGGGATGCCGGAGACGCATCGGCGGCGCCAGGGACGGCTGCGGTTGTCGGGGACGGCCGCGGTCGCCGGGGACCTCCTCCCTCCTCCTCCTCCTTCTCCTTCTCCTCCTCTTCCTCCTCTCCTCCTCCTCCGCGGGGCGGCGCGGGGCCACGTCGGGCACTGCGAGGTAGCGGTGGGCGCGCGGGGTGGGAGCGAGGGCGGCGCGGGGCGGCGGTGGGCGGCAGTGGGCGCGCGGGGCGGCGGCGGGCGGCGCTCTGTGTGTGTCGCGTGTGTGTGGCGTGTGTGTGTGGTGTGTGCGCGGGCGAAGTGGATAAGTCCTGGACGGGCTCTTTACCGAGTGCCCGCGATCCGACACTCGGCAAAGATTTTTATTTTTTAAAATTTTCTTTGCCGAGTGCCAGATCTAGGGCACTCGGCAAAGTATTTTTCTTTTTTTGGAATTTCTTTGCCGAAGGCCAGCTAATCTGGCACTCGGCAAATGTTTTTTTAATTTCTTCTTTTAAAATAATTCAGAAAATAGTTCAGCTTTAAAAAATAAAATCTTTGCCGAGCGCCGGCGAGCGAGCACTCGGCAAAGATAGTTTTTTAAAAAATAGGATTCCAGCCTTTGCCGAGCGCCACGGGCAGACACTCGGCAAAGACATAGTTTGCCGAGTGTCACCCCTCGGCACTCGGCAAATTTTTTAATTTTTTTTCTTTTTGCCTCCAAACTATTTCTGTAGTCCTCCCACATTACTAGGTGCTCCATGCTAGAGTTTGTCACATTTTTGAAACTTTTTGCTATATTTGTTTGATTTATTTGATTTAATTGAATTTTTTCTGAAAATGCGAGTTTGAACTGCAGGTGCATCGAATCATGGAATGTAATGAATGGAAAAATGTTATTCGTGTTATTTAGTGTAGTTTGAGGCTGTATCCAGGAACACGCCCGAAATTCTGAACATCTTGTTCACGGAACACGGCCACCAACTTGCGAGCGAATAGTTTTAAAATTATATAAAATGCAAACAAAGTCCGAAAATCATGAAACTTGTCGAGATGTCATGTTATCACATGTGGAGGCTGTGATAAAAATTTGAGAAGGTTTCGCGGACGTTGACATGTACGATGCTTACAAACCAGACATCTCCACAAAGACGTTCGAAATTTCGTGTCTGTCCCTGGATACGGCCTCGAAATACACTTACCAACATGAATATTATTTTTTGAATCACTAAATTCCATTATTCCATGCACCTGCAATTCAAATTTGCTTTTTTCGAAAAAAATTCAATTCAACGAAACAAATTAACTAAAAATAGCAAAAAAGCTCAAAAATATACCAAATTCGAAAATTTAGTTCCTAGTACTGTAGTAGGGCTGCACAAAAAAATTGGACATAAAAAAGAAAAAAAATTAAAATATTTGCCGAGAGCCAGGCTTGGCACTCGGCAAAGAATATATTTGCCGAGTGCATTGCAAAAAAAAATCTTTGCCGAGTGCCTAACAGCTGGCACTCGGCAAAGTTTGACGGCTGGACGACAGCCGTCACCTGTGGCCATCTTTGCCGAGCGGCAATCATTGCCGAGGGTCGAGTGTCTGGCTTTGCCGAGTGCCTGGCTTTGCTGAGTGATGCTCTCGGCATAGATGCTCTTTGCCGAGTGCCCGAAAAAAAACACTCGGCAAAGATCCGGATTCCGGTAGTGACTGAAAGCCAGCCGTATTATTTTGTAGGGAGAGTATATTCAGTAGTCAGCTACAAAATAAATTATTTTGTAGCCACCTTCATTTACGATAATTTTATATATTAATTTACGATAATTTTATATACTAATTTACGATAATGTCAATATATATTTACGATAGTTGGGTTACTATAACACATGAGGATATTTACCGTAACGTTGTAGTAAATCACTTAGTAAGAAGTTACTATAATCTCGTAAATTAACATAGTAATTATCGTAACTCAAAGTGGCTATAGAATATGTTATTTTATAGCTAGCTACAGGATAGTAGTAGTCCGATCCGGATCTTTCCAATTAACCTGTTCACATGCATGCATGCATGTGTACGTCGTCCGATCCGATCCATATGCAGTACGTGCGATGGACCGGCCGGTCATGTGTTTATTAGGCAACTAGTATTAGTACTACTAGCATAGGTCTGGGAACCACCACTATAAATACCAGCTGCCCTCCCTCGTCGTCCTCAGACCAACCCACCCATATTTCCCTTCTTGCACTTGCACATAGCTAACTGCCAACAGCTGGCTCACAAGAAGCGATCGAACCAGCATTTTGTCAGCAAAAGCACATACTTTTCGACGTCGACCAACCATGGCCAACAAGCTCGCCACTTCCCTCCTCGCTACCTGCTTCGCTGCCGCCGTCCTCCTGGCGCTCGCCACCCCTGCGGTGCTCGCCGGCGACCCCGACATGCTCCAGGACATCTGCGTCGCCGACTACAAATCCCTCAAGGGCCGTAAGTCATCGATCTCCAGTTCTACACACTAGCTAGCAACATTGTTTTTGGGTGATATCTCCAAGTCCACACTATATATATATAACTATGCCTTGCAGCACTGCGGCTGAACGGATTCCCGTGCAAGAGGCCGGAGAACGTGACGGCGAACGACTTCTTCTCCAACGTGCTGGTGACCCCGGGCAACACGGGAAACCCGGTGGGGTCCGCGGTGACGTCGGCGAACGTGGAGAGGCTCCCGGGGCTCAACACGCTGGGCGTGTCGGTGTCGCGCATCGACTACGCGCCGTGGGGCGTGAACCCGCCGCACGTCCACCCGCGCGCCACCGAGGTCATCTTCGTCCTCCAGGGCTCCCTCGACGTCGGCTTCGTCACCACCGCCAACCGCCTGTACGCGCGCACCGTCTGCGCCGGCGAGGTATTCGTCTTCCCCCGGGGCCTCGTCCACTACCAGAGGAACAACGGCGGCGGCCCCGCCGCGGTCCTCTCCGCCTTCGACAGCCAGCTGCCCCGCACGCAGCCCGTCGCCGAAACCCTCTTCGGCGCGTCGCCGCCCGTGCCCACCGACGTGCTCGCCAGGAGCTTCCAGGTCGACGGAGGACTCGTGGAGGCCATCAAGTCCAAGTTCCCGCCCAAGTAATAGGCCTGTCATGCTCATGCATGCAAGCACCATGCACGTACGTATACGTATTATTATACGCTGGTGGTGTAATAACGAGTGCGTCCTACTTACTCCGATCGCGAGTGTGTGATTTAATTGAAGAAGTGTTATCACTTTGTATTCTAGCTGTAAAGCAAGTGTGTATGGGTCGATCAATTCGTTGGGTTCTTTAGTTCTTGGTGAGGTCATGATGGCTTCACCGACAGTTCACTGTCGTTGTTGCGTTTCAATTTCTGCATGAGCCACTTGTATGTGTAGGGTGGTGTGTTTCTGTCAATGTGCAAATCCAGAGTAATGAGTGTCCTGATTGGTGCCTAAATATTGTTGCTCTGGCAACATACTAGGTAACGTGTCCGTGCGTTACCACGGGATAGTAAAACTTTTATACTAAAAATACATGGATCTCACAATAAGATAAATATACTGTAAAATTAAATATCAACGTTAAATTAATATTTGTTTATTGTTTCCTCACTTCGGAATACAAAGATAACTCTGTGCTGTTAGCACCGTGCAACTTCACGATAGAACGCGCAAACTCAATTACTGCAATTTGCATGCCCAAACAAATGGCAAGATATGGAATTCTCATGCATATTTTGAAGCAAGAATTTTCCCTCAGCCTTCTCTGTCTCCAAAACCTCCTGGCACCAATGCACCATCTGCACCTTGAGGTGCAAAAATTCGTTCAGATTTCTATATTATGGGCTAGTGGCATGTCACAAGAGGGCATTCTATGCTTACCTTTAGCGACTCCCATGCTTTTTCATAGGCATCAAGAGTCTGCAAAAGTGACGGTATCCCAATTAGTCAGTTAATTATCTAAGATATAGAAAAGAAGAATTAATAAGGCATAAATAAAACTGACCTCTTCGTGGAACATGGGAAATTTTCCCTGTTCATGTATTTTTCCTATGAAAATGAATTGATTCCTGTGAAATTCCTATGTTCCAAACAGGCCCGAAGATCACAGGAAGGAACCTAGTCCACCACAAGTTTCCTATCCAAAGCAACTAACGCATGCAAAAGGGCCTGACAGAAGATGAAGAAACAGAAGGGCCACCAGTTTGGTTCAAAACTGTATATGTGTTATGAGATATAAAATAGTAATGGCACCTTGATAACAGATAGGTAGGAATCTGACAGGCCAGTATACTTTACAACCATAGCAATCCTAACGTGAAAAGGATTTTCATGCCATAATATCAAGCACTGGTTGTAATATATAAGCTAAGAGAGTCTATTCGGTATTGGAAACAACCAGTACACTTTCCAACCATAGCAATCCTAACCTGAAAAGGATTTTCATGCCATAATATCAAGCACTGGTTGTTATATATAAGCTAAGAGAGTTGATTCGGTATTGGAAACAACAGTTAAAATGATCAACAAACCAACCGGTGATTTCAATCTGTCATATCTGCTGGCACTTTTCAGTCCATTGAGACAATTGGGGTTTTCGAGCAACTTTAACCACACTGCACGCATGAAGAAATAATACATGTATGTATTCCTAGAAATTAAGCCAACTGGAAGAGCTTATAATACTTTGGTCCAATGGCATACCAGTGAAGGTCTAACACTTTCAAAATAGCTTCATGGGCCTTCTGGTCCTATAAAGAGAGAGAAGATTTCAGGTTAACCATGTCAAATGAGAATTTGGCATCATGCATACAAATAATTTCATACTAGAAACACCGGCGCAGCTTTGCTGTGCCCTCCACAGAAGACCAACCTATTTGTCAGTATAAATGTAACTTATGGGTAAATTATGATTATTGGGTTGAATATTGTATAGACTGGGGCATATAATATAGATAATATGAGATTGTGGTACTGGAACATGAGTTTGAGTGCAATTAACATCATTAGAAGGAAAGGATATTTGGCAACTAATCAATTTAAAATAATCTTTATAGTCACGTCATACCTTGAAACCTTTTTTTAATATTGAATCTCTATCATACCTTTAAGATGTAAGACTACCCGCACTCATGTTACTCTATTTTCATCCTCTAAACGGAATATTCTATCCTAGTCACCACAAAATATACAGTTTCTCCGCACTCATCCATCCTCTATATCCCACACTCTAAACCGCGGGACCCACTTGTCATCCACTTTCCCCTCTCTCTCCTCTCTCTTCTCTCTCCTTATCCTTTCCCCACCGCTCGTTCCTCCTCCCCTATCACGTCCGCACGCCTCCCTGCCCCTTCCCGCCATCCCCGCTCCTCGCCGCGGCTCGAGCCGGCCGGCCCGGCCCCATGCCCCCGCTCCTCGCCGGCGGCCAGCGCCGCCCGCGCCCCCTGCCCTCTCCCCGCTGGCGGCCCGCCCTACCCCCGGCCGCCTCCATCCACGGCGCCGCCTACATCCACGGCCGCGGGGATGGGTCGCCTCCATGGCCGTGAGGTCGGCGGCGCGGTGCGGCGGGCGGCCATGGCCACGAGCTCGGCTTCTGGGTCGAGGATTTGGGCGACGGCGCCGCTCGTCCCTCTCCGGCGGCCTCCCTCCTCCTCTGCTCCTCCCCTTTTCCCTCTCCAGGCGGCTGGCGGCCTTGCAGCGGCGTGGCCCCGGCGGCCTCCTCGCGACGGAGCAGCGGCGCGGAGCAGGGGCGGGCGGCCTCGCGAGGTCCGGCGGGAGGCACGAGGATGCGCGGGCCCCGCGCGCGCATGCAGGGTGCCCGCTACCGCGCCAGAAATAGCGTCGCGCGCGAGCGTAGCGTAGCCGGTGGCGTATCCGCTGCAGCGTTTTCCGAACGCTACGTGCTGGCGTGGAGGATAGCGCGCGGCGGTGGCGTTCCCAGTGCAGCTCGTCTAAGTACTATAGAAATCTGAAGGTACTACTAAGGAAAACATTTTGGAAATTTGAGTATTACCATAACAAAACACATAATATTTTTGACACGCATTATGTCAAATAAATGCTATGTGTGCAGACCGTAATAGGGAAGAAATAGCTATTATAAGTGAAATCTTAAACCTCTGATGCTAATCAGGAAATGCGCTAAGCAACGTAATCAAGAATACTGGTACCTTTGTCTTGAATCCTGTGGTTGACGGTGCACTGTTCTTGAGCTCGAATCAAATGGGTTGAGGTTGATGTTGCTAGTTCTTCCATCTTCGTTGTTGTGCATCTACATTTGGTGGAACGCGTTCTGTTCTAGCTCTTGCTATCGAAGAACTGGAGGCTTCACTGCTTTGTGCTGACGTGCATCTTGCTCACGCAAGAGCGTTCGGGGCATGCTTGCCATTGAAGATGGTGTTGAGGAACCTTGCCATAGCAGTTAAGCGACAGGGGATGCCGGCTTGCGGATGTCCCTAAGCTTGGTGCGGATATTGGCGCTTGGCTCTTTGTATCCTTCTTCTCCGGTGTTGGGCGGCATTACGTCAAACAGGTTGCGCGCGCCGATGTCGTGACAATGCTGCAGTATGAAAGTGTTGGCTCCCAGCGCGTTGCATGTCAAGCGACCGCATCGCGGTTGTTAGCGTAGAGGAGCACCAGCTCGCCCATGTCTGCTGGCCAAGGATGCAACAGCCACGGACGGCTCGAGGACATCTAATTCTTCTGGCACCCCAGCCGCCTCAGCAGGGAGAGGAGCCGTGCCGCAGAGTGCCCAGAACATGCCGCGGAGTGCGTAGAGCTAGGTGCCATCGTCCGTGTCCCACGTCTACACTCTGCTCCAGCGCCCCTGATCTAAGCAGAGCGCGTTCGCGGCCTCTCACCGTGCCTTTAGCTGGCTGTGCCTGCGCCTGCTCACCGGCGGACCGCATCCCTGCTGTGTCGCCTCGTTGTTGGGCTGCGGCATGTAGCCATGCCCCTCTCCGCTGAACAGCGGGAGCGGCGCTCCAGGGAGGCAGCAACTGCGTGCTGTCTCTGCGACATACTCCCTCCGTCTCAGTATACGAGGCGTAACCATTTTTTATTCATTTTTTATAACTAGGTAGAATGCCCGTGTGTTGCTACGAGACAACTAAATTTTTATACTAAAAACACACGGATCGCATGATAAAATAACAATACTGTAAAATTAAATACTAACGCTAAAGCGACATTTAATCTAAAAAGTAAAGTTTGTAAAATTAATATTATAATTGAAGTTTGACATATGTTGTACCATTAAAAAAACAATGTTAAGAGTGTGGTTCATAATGACAATCTATATGACCTATATAGATTGTACACACTAAAAGTCATTAATGGTTAATTATATACTCTCACATCAAGCCACATCATCGAAATGTCAGTCATTACATAGTCATACTAATTTCTTTTGTCTGGCCGCCCACTAATCATACATGGTACATCATCTCCTCACCTGCTTGACAGATTAAAGTCCTTCGCATCCATGCTTCTGCTTCTTTGTGTGCCAACCAACGCTGCTTAGGTTGTATTCCTATGATATAGCATATCCATCTATTCTTGCTGTCGGGTACCACAATTAGGGGTACCCAAATTAAGGTGGAAAACCACTCGCCCCCTTCTCAAAAAAACCAAACCAAAAATTAACCTACCCCGTTTAAGGGAAAAATCAACTAAAAAGACCTACAGGCTAAATTCTCCCTTGCTGGGCCTCTAGCAAGACGTATGAGCAAACCAGCCCATCTCCCCGCTTCATCCGAGGCCTTACGCAGAGGGGGTCTCGGAACACCTCCGTCTCGTCCGAGCCCCAGAAATGGTGTTATCCGTCTCCGCCTCGTCCGAGACCGGCCTCTGACGCCGCTCCCCCATTGACGCGCTCGAGACCACCCTGTGACATCACTCACGTTCTTGCGTCTGTCCAACCAGACAAGCCAGGAATGACCGGGGTCAAATCACCACTCCGTCGCCCATAACAGGCATGGGGAAGAACTGCTGACCACTATGCCACCCGTACTGGCACTATAAGCACGATTCGTGCCTGCTCGGCGTACGAAACGTTGCTTTAGACCACTATTCCTACGATCGGGATAAGGTCGCACCGCAATTCCCGCCCCAGAGGCCTTGGCCCTCTACGCCAGTCAAACTACAAGGACGAGCATGCCACGCCAGCCACAGGACCAGGTATGACAGGGCGCGTCGCTACAACACCAAAGGACAGAAACCACTCTCTCAACAGTGGCGCACATGCCTAGACATGTAGCAACAGTGTCAGAAGTACCCACGCTATGCCTCTACAGTGCAGACCATGTCGCCACCGGATAAGGCCCTCCTAAGGTCTCTGGGCTCCTTCTCCAACAAGGATCACACCCCGTACCAACATTTTGTAACCTTGCACCTCCTTGAGACTATAAAAAAGCACACAGGGACCGTTCCAAACAATGAAAAGAAGACATACACATGAACAGACAACTCTCCTGGACCTTGCGAGGGCACCAGCAGAGTCACACACACTCTCCACTCACACCTTGAGACTTGGAAGCTCCTCCCTCTCTCACCCGCTTGTAACCCTACTACAAGCACTTCGGTGCAAGATAATACAGAACTCACCTCCCCCACTGAACGTAGGTCAATTCTCGGCCCGAACCAGTATAAATTGCCGGTGTTCTTCTTGCACGCCATCCGGATCCCCGACGTGCAGACACACATTACTCGTTGGTGCTAGAACCGTCGTTTCTTACACCGACAGTTGGCGCGCCAAGTAGGGGGCGTTTGCGCGTCACAACTAACCAATTCTACAGGGTCCAGGATGGCTACATTATCTCACCCCCACCCGACGAGTATGTCCTCGGTGGCCAGAGACAACGCCAGCCTCACCCCGGGCTCCCACATCTGGTTTGAGAGTCTCGAGTTCATCATCACCAGGGAAGGTGATGACCTCGACCTCGTCCCACCGACCGACAAGATTGTCGACTTCCCCGAGCCCGTGGTCGACCTACGACGCCGATCCGATGAGTTGAAGAACACATGGCCCGACGAGTTCAGCTTGCTTGATCTACCACGAGCTGCTTAGTCCTACCATGACAAAAAGGTTCACAAGCCATCAACTAATGCTTACCATCTCAGCCCCAAGGCAGGAGAGGTGCCAGAGGATCTGCCACAACAGCTCAGGCACGCCATCGCCGACACTCTGGCATCAACAGAGACGAGCTCCAACTTCGACTTCTGTGACTCCGACTACAACAATGACTATGATGATGACTACCAAGGCAGCACCGTCTTCGCCAAGCTTCAGAAGATGCAACACTTTTTACACGTCAGCCACTATCTCCTCAATGACGAGCCGTTCAACGATGACTTCCTCGATCGCTTCGACGGCTACGAGCTCTCATGGCCATGAAAGGGACAACCAAGTCCCAACGCAAAATTCGGTTTGCCAAGCCCGCCCCGCATTATCTCCATTGTTAAATACCACCTCTGAATCATTCTTAAAATTCTCTATGAAATGTTTTTTAACTCCCTTGCAATACCGTATGCGTAAATGCGTCACGTGCATGGATCATACATGCCTCATACATGCATCATACATATGTCATGCCGCATCATATACACACAGTTTGAATCCGGGCCCGGAGTTCGTAGGTTGGCCCTACGAAAGGGTTTCGATAGCCGCTCCGGCCCAACAGAGTAAGGGATGGTATACGAGGAGTGGCACAATAGAGGCCAACACTCGGGTGCCTCGAAGCACCGTATGGGACTCCCCGAACCATGGTCGAGCCTTGACAGACACCGATTTAAGGGTTTTTCATTGGAGAAAGGTGACGAGCCACCGAGGTCGTGCCGAAATGACCCTGGTTACCCTAAATCGGTCGTCGAGGGTATGAGGTCGATCACTAGATACCTATGTCGGATCCTCAGCGAACGGGATCTAGGACCTCACTCGAAATGAAATACCCGCTAGCAACTCAAACGGACACCACGAAAAATGGCCCTACTCGAGAGGGATGACGTGTCGTTGTCCAACCCCTCCTTTCCGAAAAAGATGCGAGAGGGGAATGCATTGGGCCTTCTGACCGGATCAGACCCACGGGTCTTGATTTTTGGAGGTCCAGTTTTATGTGCATGGTCTACCGAGGCCCGCCGAGACCTAAAGTACGGGGACGAATCATCTGGAGCCTAGAAGGCGCCATAGGGGTAAAAAAGTCTGACCAGCAGACGTCCCATCTGCATGCTAATCTCAAGGGTTGCCGACCCTGCCTCAGGCCATGGAGTGGCAGGGGTCATGTTGACGTTAAGACCCTAACCGCGCCTTGGGGCATGTACCTCCCCTAGGGGACTCCACCACGCTTGCCACCGGTGGTGCTCCGGTGGCTTTCCTCACTAACCAAACGGATTTCACAAAATGAACAACAAAGGAGTTTAAAACCACCACTTCGGCGTAGTTCATCATAAAAACAAAATAAAAGACGCTATGTGTCGCAAGCTGATAAACCTAACAAAATAAAAAAAGCCATAAGGGGCAGCATCGTGGGGGAGCTCTGTGAGGATCTGCTAGGCGGGGATGAGGGCGGCCACCGTCTCCTTGGTCGGGCCATAGCGCACCACCAGATCCTCGTGGAGGCACAGCGGCTCCTCCGTGCGGAAACCATCGACCTCGGTAAGGTCGGCTCCCACCGACAGCTCCACCGTAGCCAGGGAAACCCCGGTGCTACAACGAACGCCGCTCTCGATAGCGGCGGTAACGCGATGATGCACGGCCCAGAGCCAGTCCTCCCTAGTACCTGGGGCGACCCCCAGGTAATCTAGGAAGGCGTCTACCGTGGTGCGGAGACCCTTCAGCTCCACAGTCACCTCTGACACACATGATTCCATTCACGATTAGATAGGAGATGTAGACGAAGAAGGAAGAAAACATAAGGGAAGAGAACTCACCAACGCCATGATGGTCGGCATCATCTAGCTAACGAAGGAGGACATTCACCCTCCCCTCAACGTATGCTGCCGCCGCGTGAACAAGCACCTGCTCCTCCGCCCGCTCCACCCTCAGCCCCGATAGGCCGTCCTGAGCCCTAGGGAGGACATGGCGAGGGTAGAGGCTCCCCACTAAGATGCTGCCAGTACGCAGCTGGCGACCACTCCCCGTGAAAACCCGATTGCCTGTCCGACGACGCTGCGCCACCGGGGGACCATCCACCTCCTCAGACCGCTGCGGAGAGTTGTCACGCACCATCGAGATCATGGGATTGTGCTAGGAGATGGTGGAAGTGGAATGTATAGAGTGGAAAGTGGCGATAGGTGTGGGAAGAACAAGTGCCAAGCCAGGTATAAATAGGATCCGAACGATCGTTCGGCTGCACGGCTGCACAGGACCATCAATGCGATCTCGGGACTCGAGCTGACGTTCCCACTTCCCACTAAAATCGAGTAATGGAACCATCCCCTCCACTTCCCTCGATTAAATCTCGATGTTACCACTCGCTGCAACGCGCTCGTTTAACTCCCAAAAGTGCAGGCTCTCGGGCTAACGATGGGCCACACAAGAGAAAGGCATTCTCGAAATTAGGTTTAACCCAGAAGGGCCTCCCCCGCACTCAACTACAACCCATGTCAAAAACCACATGGTAATGACTAGCATGGCCCATCAACTTCTGGTCAAAACCAAGAAGCCCAAAAGCGGAAGTCGCAGGACATTAGTAGATAAAGCCATTGCAAAGTAAACGGCCCTGGCGGCTAACCCCACCAGGGGGATGGTCGAAGGGACTAGCTCCCCGAGACCCCTCAAAACTGCCGTAAGACATAGGGCGCACAGGGCTAGTCCTACCATGCTAGTATAGCGAAAGACTGAAATCACCCTTGGCCCCGTACACTCTTACTCAACTCTGAGCCCCTCTGCGGCCAAACCCGAGCAATAATGCCCGGTGCACCACCCTAAGCCACGTCCAGGACCTCGTATGCGTTGAACAGTGGGATCCCATCGGAGGGAGGCACCAAGCCCTTAGAGCCCATCCAACGGGTCTGAGGTCCACTGAACGACCCTTGGGTGACCTGGAATGCGTCTTAAGATCACTAGCTGACCCTAAGCGAACAGGGCTTGGACCTCCACCCGGACTTACCCGTTGAAATGCCTGCCAAAAATGCTACCGACCGCCCGCCAAGGATAGCATGGCATATTTCTCCCCTCCTCTCGACAAAGGAGATGTGTGAAGGACATGAAAAAGATGAGGCGCCCTTAACCGACCTCTCACCATGGGCAGAGGCTCAAGAGCTACCCTTGCACTAAGGTCGAGGCCTCGGATTTACACTCCACATAAAGTCAAAGATCTTGGAAACATATCCTATCCTTTCAAGGCCTCGGAGGCTACACCCGGTGGGTGCGCTCGTGCGCACCCCCCAAAAAAAGCAATACACAGGCAAGCTGAGGCCCCAGCGATGACCTGGCTAAAAGCCCAGCAAAGAGCAAACCCGACGGACAGCCTCTGGAGGAGTATCCCTACTCCTCCACAGTCTCAGGGGCTACTGTCTAGTACTACAATTAGGGGTACCCAAATTAAGGTGGAAAACCACCTGTCCCCCCCCCCAAAAAGCAAACCAAACATTAACCTACCCCGTTTAAGGTAAAAAATAAACTAAAGAGACCTACGGGGTAAATTCTCCCTTGCTGGGCCTCCAGCAAGACGTATGAGCAAACCGGCCCATCTCCCCACTTCATCTGAGGCCTCATGCAGAGGGGGTCTCGTAACACCTCCGCCTCGTCCGAGCCCCAAAAATGGCATTATCCGTCTCCGCCTCGCCAAGATCGGCCTCTGACGTTGCTCCCCCATTGGCGCGCTCAAGACCCCCCCTATGACATCACCCACGTTCTTGCATCTGCCCAACCAGACCAGCTAGGATTAGGAATGACCGGGGTCAAATCACCACTCTGTCACCCATAACAAGCATGGGGAAGAACTACTGACCACTATGCCACCCGTACTGGCACTATAAGAACGATGCATTCCTGCGTGGCGTACGAAACGTCGCTTTAGACCACTATTCCCATGATCGGGATAAGGTCGCACCGCAATTCCTGCCCCAGAGGCCTTCGCTCTCTACGCCAGTCAAACTACAAGATGAGCATGCCACGCCAACCACAGGACCAGGTATGACAGGGCGCGTCACTAAAACACCAAAGGATAAAAACCACTCCCTCAACAGTGGCGCACATGCCTGGACATGTAGCAACAGTGCCAAAAGTACCAACGCTATGCCTCTACAGTGCAGACCACATCACCACCGGATAAGGCCCTCCCGAGGCCTCTGGGCTCCTTCTCCAACAAGGATCACACCCCGTACCAATATTTTCTAACCCTACACCTCCTTGAGACTATAAAAGGAGCACGCAGGGACCCTTCCAAACAACGAAAAGAAGACAGACATGCGAACAGACAACTCTCCTAGACCTTGCGAGGGCACCAACAGAGTCACACACACACACACACTCTCCACTCACACCTTAAAACCTAGGAGCTCCTCCCTCTCTCACCCGCTTGTAACCCCTACGACAAGCACTCACTACGGGATATGCTCATTTTGCCGAGTGCCAGGGCCTTTGCCGAGTGCTAAAACACGAGCACTCGGCAAAGCCCCAGTTTGCCGAGTGTTGCACTCGGCAAAGAGCGACACTCAGCAAAATAGTCCTTTGCCGAGGCAAAGGCCTTCTTTGCCGAGTGCAACACTCGGCAAACTTGGCCCTCGGCAAAAACAGCGTCAGGTGACGGCTGAGGCCACCCACGGCGTCAAGCTTTGCCGAGTGATGGGCCTTAGCACTCAGCAAAGCAAACTTCTTTGCCGAGTGCCTCAACCTGGCACTCGAGAAAGGCCCTCTTTGCAGAGTGTTAAGGAAGGCTCTCGGCAAAGAATTTTTTTTTGAATTTTGATTTCAAATTTTTTTTCTATAGTCCTTATATATTATATAGAAGCACAATTTTGAATTTGGAACTTTTTGATGACTTTTTGGTATATATTTTAATTTTTTTATGATTACTTGAATTTTTTTTCGAAAAAGTAAATTTGAACTGCAGGTGCATTAAATATCAGAATTTGGTGATTCGAAAAATGGTATTCATGTTTCTGAGTGTATTTCGAGGTCGTGTGCAGGGACGCACTTGAAATTTCAAACATGTTCTTCACGAAACATGACCACCAATTTGTTAGAAAAGTGTTTTTAATTATATAAAATCCAAACAGAGTCCGAAAATCACGAAACTTGTCGATATAATGAAAAACACTTTTCTAACAAATTGGTGGTCATGTTTCATGAAGAACATGTTCGAAATTTCAAGTGTGTCCCTGCACATGGCCTTGAAATGCACTCAGAAACATGAATATCATTTTTCAAATCCCCAAATCTTGATATTTCATGCACCTGCAGTTCAAATTTACCTTTTCGAAAAAAATTCAAGTGAACATAAAAAATTTAAAATATATACCAAAAAGTCATCAAAAAGTTTCAAATTCAAACATGTGCTTCAAGGTAGTGCATGAAACCCAGAGAAAAAATTTGGAGGCAAAAATCGAAAAAAATATACTTTGCCGAGTGCTGGCCCTAGCTCTCAGCAAAGGCACCTCTTTGTCGAGTGCCAGGCGCGCAGCACTCGGCAAAGAGGGATTCCCAATTTTTTTAATAAATCTTTGCCGAGTGCCAACCCAGCACTTGACAAAGAATATGTATATAATTTTTTTAAAAAAAAACAGCTCATTTTCTTTGCCGAGTGCTCGCACAACGGCACTCGGCAAAGAGCCCCGCACTTAACCCTAGCTAGCATGCGGCCTAGCCGGCCCAGCACCCCATCTCCTTCCCCCGCCCGCACTCCACACCGCGTCGCACCGCCGCCACCCACGACCACCACGCCACTGCCACCAGCCACCAGTGAACCCCTGCCCCGGCCCCGCCCCACCCGGATCCGCCGTCTCTGGGTGGACCTGCGTCGCCAGACGCCACGCCGCTCCTGCCCCGCCAGCGGTTGGACGCCGTGCCTCCCTGACCTCGCGCTGTCCGCGGCCGGACGCCCCGGCCCCGACCCGCCCGCGGCCGCCCACCCCGGCCCTGCCTGCACCCCTCACCGCCAAACACTAGCAAGGCGGTGATGCGCCCCTCCGGCTGCCCCCCAGCCGTGAGCCGGCCCGACTACCCATGCCCCTGCCCTGTCCTCCCCGGCCAGCCACCACCGGAGTGGCAGTCCATTGGAGGAGAGGAGGAGCAGGGGAGTAGGAGATGAGAGAAGGGAGGTGGAGGAGAGGAGAAGGGAGAAGGGAGAAGAAAGAAGAAGGGAGGAGAAGGAGGAGACTCGGCCGTCGGCCACTTTGCTCGCCATTGTCCCGCCCTCGCCGTTCATCCATGCGAGTGTCACCGGCCCTCGATGTTCACCCCTGCCGTCGTCCCCGCCCGTCGCCGGAGAAGAAGGTGACCCTAGCTCTGCGTCGCTCGACTCCACCGCCACCCAAGGTATAACCCCCTCGATTGTCAGCCTTCGTGCCATGTGTGTCATTGATGGCCTTCGTGCCGTATGTGTCATTGATGGCCTTCGTGCCAGAATTGTGGATGTGTGGCCTTCGTGCCATATATGTGCTGTCAGCCATCGAGCTGGCTTCTTTCTTGCAGGTTTTGGAAACCTCCCCGTACAGGGGAGGTTCTGCCGAATTTTTAAACTTTTATAGTGATGTGTTTCTTCTTTTACAAAGCAGGACCTGTCGGAGGGGAATCGAAGCACCTAGGCGACCCTGATCATCTTTGTCAGCGTCACGGTCCTGCCTGCACAGCGCTGACTCGCCACTGCATCGACTAGCCACTGCACCGCTAGCCTATCTCCACCGCCACCCTAGGTATAATTAACCTATCTTCCTTACCATTGTCATACTTAGATCGATGTAGCCCAGTTAGGCGTCTCCCGTCCGAAACAGATACGGTTGGAGGTATGCAGATCTTTACATATCTATGACCGTATCTGTTTCAGATTGTCCACGTTTTTTGGACAGCCCATGAATGCGTAAATGAGTTAGTTTTCATGTTCTTCTCAGATCCAAGACAAAGTTTTGGCACCACCTCCCTGTTGTTCTCTGGATACATACTCTCCCTTCCAGGACATGTATCAAAAGAACAGCGGGGAGGTGCTACCAAAATTCTATCTCGGATCGGAGTAGAGCATGAAAACTAACCTCATCTATGCATCCGCGGGTGGGATTAGGACCTATCCTCACCTATTAGACAGTAGGCATGCCGTGCAGATGCAATTGATGGTTATATTACTCCATTATGTGTATATGCTAGAGGATGGATAACCGTGAGTGGATGTACACAGGATGCCCAAGTCAGGCTCGAATCACCCCTAAATGGATGGCTATGACCGAGAAATTCTTGGATCAAGCATTTGGCAAGGCAGCGAGTGAGACGTTCTGTCCCTACAGTGAATGTTAAAACAAGAAAAGAAAAACAAGGGAAGTCATGGGGTAGCATCTTTGCAAGTATGGATATATGCCAAACTATACCTGGTGGGTGTACCATGGTGAAGCCTATCATCCTAGAGAGGAGGTCGTGAGACCACGCTTGGAGGCATTTGATGATGATGGCGGGGTAGCAGAATGGTTAGGTGACTATCAGGATGCGACGTTTGCTGAAAGACCTACGGAGGACGAGTAGGAGGATGACGAGGAGGAGTCAGAGCCAAGCGCTAAGGCGTTCTTGGCCATGTTGGATTCGGCACAGAAGCTCCTACATGAGAAGACAATGGTTTCTCAACTGGATGCCATTGGGCGCCTACTGGGTTTGAAGTCCTAGCACAACATGACTCAAGCCTACTTCGATGCTATATTGGCAATTATTGGGGGCTGCTTCCGGAGAGTCATCATCTACTGAGCAGCTTGTATGAGTCAACGAGACTCCTTCGGGCACTGAAGATGCCGTATGAGCAGATACATTGTTGTCCGAAGGGGTGCGTCCTATTTAGGAAAGGACACAAGGATGCAAAGTACTATCCAAAGTGTAAATCCTCTAGGTATGTGGAGGTAGACAAAGGTGATGGCAAGAAGGAGCAGAATGAGGAGATCCCTATGAAAGTCCTACGACATCTTCCGATCATACCGAGGCTCTAATGGCTCTTCATGTCCGAGGAATCCACGAAACAGATGACATGGAACAAGAATGGCGTTCGATACAATCCTAACAAGATGGTATATCCAGCAGATGGTGAAGCATGGAAATGCTTTAATGGCAATCATCGGGGCTAAGATGAAGAGGCCCGTAATGTACGTATTGTGCTGGCAACGGATGGGTTCAATACTTATGGAATGATGTTGACCCCATACACTTGTTGGCCCGTGTTTACTATCCCCCTCAATCTCCCCTCGGGGCCCTACTTCAATGTCAAAACATATTCTTGATGTTGATAATTCCTGGACACTCGAGAAACAAAATGGGTGTGTAGATGGAGCCTGTTTATGATGAATTGATCAGTGCTTGGAATGAAGGCGTATGGACTTATGACCGAGCTACAAAGAAGAACTTCAAAATGTATGTTTGGTACCAGTACTCCATGCATGACTTCCTAGCGTATGGAATATTCACCAGCTGGTGTGTCCACGGGAAGTTTCCATGCCCGGTATGCAAGCCAACTCTACAGTTCATTCCATTGAAGAAGGGTGGCAAGTTCTCATCGTTCGACAAGCATCGATAGTTCCTCCCTCTTGACCATGCATTCAGAGAAGACACCAAGAACTTCACAAAAGGTGTCACAGTGATCGACCCTAAACCTCAGAAGATGACTAGTGCCAGGTTCGTGCTTAGATAGATGCTCTCATGGTCCAGGCGCAGAAAGATAATCCAAAGAAGGGTAAAAGAAAGAAAGATAATCCAAAGAAAGATTGCTTTGTGGGCTATGGTATGGAGCATATGTGGACTCATAAGTCGAGATTAGAGAGGCTTTTCTATTTTGATGACCTTCTCCTTCCACATAACATAGATGTAATGCACACTGAGAAGAATGTCACCGAAGCACTTTGTGCAACACTCATGGATATTCGTGACAAGACAAAGGACAACCCTAAGGTCAAAGTAGACCTAGCAACACTATGTGACAGACCAAAGCTACAGATGCTGCCTCCAAGAGACGGCAAGCCATGGAAAAGGCCTAAGGCCGATTACGTCTTAGAAAAGAAGCACATGACAGAAGTGATAGAATGGTTGTAGGTGTTAAAGTTCCCAGATAGGTATGCAGCAAATCTGAGGCGAGGAGCGAACCCAAAGATTGGCCGGGTCTTCGGGATGAAGAGTCATGACTACCACATATGGATTGAGTGGCTTCTTCCATCGATGGTTCGAGGCTACATACCTGAGCATGTCTGGAAGGTGCTGGCAGAGTTGAGCTTTTTCTTCCGCCAGCTTTGTGCCAAGGAGATATCTTTGAAAGTGGTTGCGGAGTTGGAAAAAATGGCACCCGAGTTGCTCTGCAAGTTGGAGAAGATCTTTCCACCTGGCTTTTTCTTGTCAATGCAGCATTTGATTTTGCACCTCTCGAACGAGGTACGAATGGGGGGGCCCTGTGCAGAACCGTTTGTGCTATCCAATCGAGAGATGTCTAAAGACTATTCGCCAGAAATATGGAAACAAATGTAGGATTGAGGCTTCCATAGCAGAGGCATTCATGCGTACACCAACTCCAGCGTCCACACCCGCCTCACTGCATACACAGAGGCGGCAAGGTCAGTCAATGGGCTGGACTATGATCTGAGGACCGAGGAGCGCCTTGATCCTCAGCTCGTGATGAGGGTGGGGCAAGGCAAGAAGCATGGGCAGTTCTGGCTTGGCGATGGTGTCCTTGACACGAGCTCTACTCCTCTCAACCGCCTCCGAACAGCGAGCACGAGCTCTAGCATGCCCATAAGCCAACGGCCGATAGCGGTGGCGACACTCCAGGTAAGTATTCAGGTTTCATTCATCGTTCTTTGACTTTTACGTTCCTTAGCTCTGCATTATTGAAACATTAGGGTCAAATGTTGTAGGTCGAGCTGTAGCTACTTCGGGCCCAGCAGGAGGCCCAGCTGGCTGAGCGGGCCGAGTGGGAGGCCAAGCGTCAGAGGATACACGCTTTGGAGGCCTAGCAGGAGCATGATCAGCGACAGGTGGTAGGTTTGGTAAAGTTCATGCAACAAATTGGGCAGCAACAAGGTTGGGAGATCCCACAACACCTGCTTGCACCACCACCACCACCACATCATTCAGATTCTACTCCGGTGAGTATGAGTTGAAAACAACCCAGGAACGATCATAATAAGACAAATGTTGACGAGGAATATCATCTTTATTCCATTGGCCGTGAATCCTGATTACATATCGCTTTATTGTTACATAGATTTTGTCTTGAGTTCTTCAAGCATAGAATCTTCTTAGCTGGCTGATATGCCACGTATTCCTTACTTCTTCCCCGTCTTCAGTTATTAACTTGTATGTGCCTGGTCCAGAGACTTTTGTGACAATGAAAGGACCTTCTTATGGGCTGAGTAGTCTATGGCGTCTGTTAGTTTTTTGTATTCTTCATAGTACTAGATCTCCGACTTGTACTGAGCGTTGTTTAGTACTTTTGTTATAGTGGTGCCATAGACCTTGGAGGTATCGAGCTGACTGAAGGGTAGCGTTTACCCTGACCTCTTATGTACTATCAAGTTCTAATCTTCGTGTGTGTTTTGCTTCTCCCTCCTCATATTGCTCTATTTTTGGGGATGTCCAGATCAAATTTGCTGGTAGCACGGCTTCTGATCCATATACTAGAAAGAAAGGTGAGTATCCAGTTGCTCTGCTTACTTGAGTGTAGAGCCCCCATACTACTTTGGGTAATTTTTCAATCCATTTGGAGCCATAGTCTTCTAGTTCTTCATATAATCTCAGGGTGTGCAACTGACGCATAATCTATACTGATGCCGCTGTCTTGTGCCTAATTTCTGAATTCGATAGTTGTAAAAGGGGAACCCAAATCTGTGATGACGTGGTTGGGTATTCTAAAGCGCTGCATATTGTCTTGGATGAACTCGACTCCTTTTGCTGCGCTGTAGTTTACGAGCGGCTTGTACTCGATCCACTTGGTGAATTTGTCGATTGCGATGAAGATGTACTGAAAACCACCTTTGGCCTCTTTGAGTGGTCCTACTTGGTCCAGCCCCTAGCATGCAAATGGCTAGGCAGGAGGGATGCAAATTACCTCATGAGCTGGTACGTGAGCTTGCCTTGCGAACATTTGGCACCCTTTGCACTGTCTGACTAATTCTTCTACATCTTTCAAAGCTGTCAGCCAATAGAAACCGGTGCGAAAAGTTTTGCCCACTAGAGTTCTTGAGGCTACGTGGTTGCCGCAGCAACCTGAGTGAATTTCTTCTTAGTAGGACTAAGACCGAGTACATGAGGTGCGATTTCAGCGCGACTAGGCACGAGGAGGGAGACGTTAGCCTTGATGGGCAAGTGGTGGCCAAGAAGGATACTTTTTGGTATTTAGGGTCGATGCTACAAAAGGATGGAGACATTGATGAAGATGTTAGGCATAGAATTTCAGCCGGCTGGTTGAAATGGTGTCAAGCTTCTGGCGTTCTCTGTGACAAAAGGGTGCCTCAGAAGCTGAAAGGTAAGTTCTATAGGACGGCGATTCGTCCGGCGATGTTATATGGTGCTGAGTGTTGGCCTACAAAAAGGCGACATGTCCAGCAATTGAGTGTAGCGGAGATGCGTATGTTGCGTTGGTGTTGTGGGCACACAAGGAGGGATAGAGTACGGAACGATGATATTCGGGATAGGGTTGGGGTGGCACCAATTGAGGAGAAATTGATTCAACATCGGTTGAGATGGTTTGGACATGTCCAACGGAGGCCTCCTGAGGCGCCGGTGCGTAGTGGAGTTCTAAAGCGGGCCGATAATGTAAAGAGCGGTAGAGGTCGACCTAAACTAACTTGGGACGAGTCCGTTAAGAGAGATCTTAAGGAGTGGAATATCCCCAAGGATTTAGCTATGGACAGGAGCGCTTGGAGATTAGCAATCAACGTGCCTGAACCGTGACCTTTTTTGTCTTGTGCCCTTTATGTCCCTTTATGTGTCTCCCTGTTTCTCGTCTCTTTTGGGTTTCATCTCTAGCCTCCCCCAACTTGCTTGGGACAAAAGGCTATGTTGTTGTTGTTATTGTTGTTGTTGTATTTCTTTTCCTTCTTCTCTCGTGATACATTTAAGAAGTACTCCTGATGACGTGGCTCTTTTGTAAAGGTTGTCACCTACAAGGATGTAGTTCTTGCTTCTTCTGATTATCCTAGTGGCCTCTTCCCTATTAGCTGGTAGTTTGTTTTCTTTGATGTAGTCAATGAAGTCTTGAGTCCATGATCTGGTGATTACCATGATCAGTGTTGTTGGTGCTGGTGGCTCAGGGGTTATCCCACCGAGTTGTTTTATGGAGGGTGATGGCAACTCCTCTACAAACACCCCTGGCAGGACCTTCACTCTGTCTGATCCTAGCTTAGCGAGGACATCTGCTACAATGTTTGAGTCTCGTAGAACGTGCAGAATTTCTAGTCCTTGGAAATTTTTCTCTAGTTTTCGTACTTCAGCGCAATAGGCATCCATGTTGTTTTTGGTACAGTCCCAGTCTTTGTTGACTTGATTGATGACCACAGCTGAATCGTCATAGACAAGTAACCGCTTGATTCTGAGAGAAGTCACGATTCTTAGCCCATGGATGGGTGCCTCATATTCTGCTTCATTTTCAGTGGCTTGCCATAGTATCTAGAGTACGTATTTAAGCCGTTTTCCTTCTAGAGATATGAAAAGAACACCTGTGCCCGTCCCACCTAACTTGAGTGATCCATCAAAGTACATCTTCCAATGATCGAGAAAGGTATCTGGTGTGGGTTGTTGGATTTCTGTCCCTTCGGCCACGAAGTCTGCGAGTGCTTGTGATTTTATTGCCTTCCGAGGAGAGAAATCGATATTTAGAGCTTCGATTTCAACTGCTCACTTTGATATGCGTCCTGTGGCATCTCTATTACATAGGATGTCTTCGAGAGGGAAATTTGTTATTACGGTAATCTTATGGCTTTCAAAGTAATGTCGTAGCTTGCGGGAAGTGATTAAGAGGGCGTAGAGTAGTTTCTGTACATGCGGGTACCATAATTTTGAATCTGTCAGAACCTCGATGATGTAGTATACCAGCCGCTGTACTTTGTATACAAGCCCTTCTTCTTCTCTTTCCACCACAATTACTGCACTGACCACAGTAAATGTTGCCAATATGTATAACATCATGTCTTCGTTTTTCTTAGGTGGCGTAAGTATGGGTGATGAAGTGAGGTACATTTTAAGGCTTTCAAAATCTAGGAACTTAGCAAAGTTCTTCATGATAATGTGCTTTGTTGTGAAACTTGTTTATACAAAAGTTGTAGATAATTTATGTATCTAGCTACTGTTAAAATTTGGTGACATTTGGTCAAGTAGTTTAGGAGTTATAGCTGTTTAAAGTTGGGTTACAGAATTGCTTGCTCTCTATCTTGTTAGACCGGTGTCTGTGTTTGTGTAAATTTGACGTGGTAAACTTTAGAATCATGCTATAATGATTATAAATGAAATATAGATAATTTCATAAGCTTTCCATAATGTCTTTTTGCAAGTCATTTGGAGTTGTAGATCTCCAGTTACGATTAAATTACTCAGCTGCTGTTCTGATGTCCAGAAAGTGACATATTCTAGTTTTAGTGCTTTGATTCACTTTGCCATGTTTGTGTGGTGCTAAGTGTGACTTATAGCTTTGATGAAACTGAGTTGGTGCACCTAAGATCTTGTGTGACTTGGTCATGATTGATGTCCTTATTATCTCCTATGTTGTACTTTAGTGATGATTAAGTTACATAGCTCTAGGTGCTTATATTGAACTTGGTGTGCTTGCATAAATGGTTGCTTGTGGTATTTCGATGTGTTCATACATGTGCATTGTTGCACCTCATTAGGTATGCTAGCTGAAACGCGTGAAGGATGTGGTGTTGGAGTTAAACCCGAAGACTGTGTTTGGTGGAAATATCCCAAAGTTGGAAGTACTCGGCAAGTGGTGTTTGACAAACACTGACTTAGTGTTGGATCCCAGGCAAGCCCCGGAGCATTATAAGCCTCCTAATTTCTGAAAATGTAATTATATGTATTGTTGCATTAAGTGATAAGTGTTGGATGAAAACACTTGCTGCACATATATCCTATCCTTGTCTAGAAAGTATACCTTGAATCCTATTTAGGATCAAGTTCGAGTAATTGCTTAGCCCTGCTTTAAGTGATAGAAGTCGGGTGATTTCCTATCACCTGCGAGCTTTAGGGATACTTATATATGGTACGGTTGGCTATATTTGCTATTGTAGAAAAGAACCATGTGTTAATAAAATAAAGTGAGACTAGGTGGGATGACGATAGTGAAGCAACAAGACATGGAGGTCTTAGGTGTGGATCTATCCCCGTCTGTGTCGGTTAAGGACCAATTCATTGTATGTCCTTAAGTCATGTTGAACGCAGTCTAACACTTAGTTGGCCGGATAAGCCGTTCTGACCACGAAGCTGAGTAATATAGTTTAGGCCAGGAATCGGGGGGGGGGGGTCAAGTGCGCATTCTGGAGGAAGTAAGGATGTGCTTGGGACATTGGTATAAGACCAAGGGGGGTTAAAGTCCCTATCACCTGGCTAAGTGTTGCCCTTAGGGATGCGGCATCGGTCGAACCCGTGATTCTAGAATTGTACCAGAGGTGACCTGAGCAGCCTTCGCGAGGCGTGTCTTAGTGAGTGTTAGAAATACCCCTCCAGCTAGATAGGAATTCGATTCGAATCGCCGTCGCTCCCAGTTAGTGAGCACTTGACTTGAGCAGCGGCAACGTAGATTCAATTAAATTGAACGGATGGTTAATTGGATGATGATTTAAATGTTGCCTCAATTTATACCTGCTATGGTTAATATTGCTTGCTCCTAATCAAGTGAGTGCTCTAGAACAAGTGCTAATATAGATGACAGGCTAATGCTTATTAACTTGATGCTTAAGCATTAATGATTACTTATCTGTATTAAGCTTTTATGCAAAATGTTGTCAAGCTAGCCCACTTTATATCAGCCTTGCATACTCATTGGTGTCACTTTATTTCTGATTTCTGACGGGTAAGTCTAGCTAAGTACCTTCTCGTACTCAGGGTTTATTCCCACTTATTGTAGGTTATGATGTATCATGAATACTGCAAGAATTGGATGGCTCCTGCCAAAGAGGTAGAGTGTGATCATAGGCATGATCCTTCTGAGTTATCTTGTCTCTAATGCTTCGGATGGAATTGACCTTGGTACTGGCATGTATTTGAAATAAGAGTAATGTTAGTTCCAAATTACTTTGCTTCCGCTACTTTTCAATTTAAGTTGTAATAACTATGTTGAACTCTGATGTATATTGAATTACTTGTGAAATGGATGTAACATGTGACTTGTTATGTTGAATCACTACGATCTTGGTTTGTATGTTGGTTGGTTTGAAATCCCTCGTGATTTCGTTGGACTACCGGAGTTATATGGGCTCAAGTGTGAGAATTTGATCACTCCGGTGATTGTTTTTGTACTTGTGCTCTTATAATTTGGACGGTTCCATGATAGAGAACACCTTTTATTTCAGAAACATGATTTCTGCATATCTATGCCAATAACTTAGAAAAAAAATCTAAGGGTAGAAACGACGTAGCTGCTCTATATTCCAGGCATTGGCGAAGACTTAGCCATCGGCGATCTTGAGCTTGTAAGTGCTAGGCTTGAGGACCTCGGTGATGATGTACGACCCCTCCCATGGTGGAGAAAGCTTGTGGCGGTCCTTGTTGCTCTGGACGAGGCATAGCACTAAGTCCCCAACATTGAAGGCTCGTCCTTGATCCGACGGCTGTGGTATCGGCGTAGTGCTTGCTGGTATTTGGCAGAGTGGAGGAGAGCAACATCGCGGGCTTCATCTAGTTGATCCAGGGCACCCTCGAGGTACTCCTTATCCTCCTGCTCTCTGTACTTCATGACCCTCGATGCTCCATAATCGAGGTCGGTCGGGAGGATCGCCTTAGCGCCATAGACCATGAAGAAAGGTGTGTGGCCGGTTGCCCGGCTAGGGGTCGTCCTTAGGCTCCACAGCATGGCGGGGAGCTCCGCGACCCACCATCTGCCAAACCTGTTGAGTCTATTAAATATCCTAGGCTTGATCCCATGCAGGATTATGCCATTCGCACACTCAACCTACCCGTTCGTGGGGGGTGTGCCATAGTGGCCCAGTCAATGCGGATGTTGTACTCGTTGTAGAATCTTAAAAATTTCTTCCCTGTGAACTGCGTGCCGTTATCGGTAATGATGGAGATCGGCACCCTAAACCGATGGATGATATCATGAAAGAAGAGCATGGCTTGCTCGGATTTGATCTTGGTGATCAGTCGCGCTTCTATCCATTTGGAGAACTTGTCGACGGCGACAAGCAAATGGGTGTGGCCCTCGGGCGCCTTCTTGAGGGGCCTAACCAAATCACGCCCCTAGACCATGAATGGCCACATGATGGGGATGGTTTAGAGAGCTTGGGCTGGCAAATGGGTTTGCCGCGTGTAATACTAACACCCTTCGTAGGTGTGTACAATGTGTGTGGCGTCTATTGCCATGGTCGGCCAGTAGAAGCCCTATCGGAAAGCGTTTTTGATGAGGTCCTCGGCATGGCATGGTGGCCATAGGGACCACGATGGATGTCTTCTAGTAGCTTTCTCCCTTGCTCGGTGGGGATACAGCGTTGCAAGACCTTGGTGGGGCCCTTTGTATAGAGTTGTCCCTCTATGATGACGTATGACTTGGCACGACGCACAAGCCATCGGGCCTTCGTCTTGTTGACCAGGAGTGTCTCTTAGATGAGGTAGTCGAGATACAAGACCCTTCAATCTAGCAAGGGGTCGGACCCTGTCGATGGATCCTCATTGATTTCCATGACCTTAGGGTCAGGCGAGGCCGCCGAGAGGTCAGCTCCCGAGCCTGAGGCTAGAGATTTGTCGCTAGCCCCAACCCTCGAGCCTAAAGTGAGTGGCTTATCACCAGCCTACTCTAGCTCCTCGTAATGGACCAAGGGTTTGTGCTAATTGTTGGCAAAGATATCGGCCGAGACTGACTCTCCACCGGATGCCATCTTCACCAGTTCGTCAGCTGCTTCGTTAAGCCATAGGGGAATGTGATTGAGTTCGAGGCTATCGAACTTGTCCTCCAGCTTGTGCACTTCTTAATAGTAAGCAGCCATCTTGGGGTTGTGGTAGCTCGACTCCCGCATGACTTGGTCGATGACGAGCTACGAGTTACCTCAAATGTCCAGCTGTCGAATCCCTAGCTCAATATCAATGCGTAGGCCATTAATGAGCACTTCGTACTTGGCCATATTGTTAGAGATGGGGAAATAAAGGCAGACCATGTACCTCATGAGCACTCTGAGGGAGAAACGAAGACTAGCCCCACGATGGTCCCTTTCTTCATCAACGATCCATCAAAGTATACCGTCCAGTACTCCTGATCGATGGGCACTGGTGGTATTTGGGTCTCGATCCACTCTGCCACGAAATCAGCCAACACCTAGGACTTGATGGCCATCCGAGGGACATAGGCGATCCATTCACCCATCAGCTCGAGCACCCACTTAGTAATCCTCCCTGTGGTATCACGATTTTGGATGACCACCGAGAGAGAAGGACAAAACTATCGTCACTAGGTGTGACTCGAAGTAGTGCCACAACTTTCCCCTGGCAATCAAGACGACGTATAGGAGCTTTTGGCTCTAGGGATAACGGGTCTTGGAGTTGGCCAAGACCTCACTGATAAAATAAACAGGGTGTTGCACCTTGAGAGTGTGCCTCGCTTCTTCCCACTCTACAACTAGAGCAACGCTGACCACTTGCGTGGTGGCCGTGATATACAGCAGGAGCAGCTCCTTTTTGACCAGTGAGACTAGGATTAGAGCCTTCGTTAAGAGCTCCTTGAGCTTGTCAAGCGCCTCCTGAGCCTCGGCTATCAACGTGAACCGGTCTGCTTTCTTCATAAGACAGTAGAGAGGGAGGCCTCGTTCATCGAGGCACGATATGAATCGGCTGAGAGCCGCGAGGCATCCCATGATGCGCTGCACCCCCTTTATGTTCTAAATGGGGCCCATCCGTGTGATGGCCGTAATCTTCTCTGGGTTAGCTTCGATGTCGCGCTCAGAGACGATGAACCCGAGTAGCATACCCCTCGGGACCCCGAAAACACACTTTTCGGGGTTGAGTTTGATGCCGTTTTCTCAGAGTTTCTTGAAGGTTTTTTTGAGGTCAGCCATGAGCTGGTCAGCCTATTTGGACTTTACTATGATGTCATCCACGTATGTCTCGATAGTCTCTCTGATGAGATTACCGAAACATTTGAGCATGCATCGCTAGTATGTTGCTCCTGCGTTTTTAAGACCGAACAACATGCTAACGCAGCAGTACGATCCGAACGGCATGATGAAAGAGGTCATGAGCTGGTCGGACTCTTTCATCGTAATTTGATGGTAGCCAGAATACGCATCAAGGAAGCAGAGGGTTTCGCACCCTAAGGTCGAGTCGACTACCTGATCTATGCGTGGTAAAGGAAATGGATCCTTAGGACATGCCTTATTGAGACTAGTATAGGCAACACACATTTTTCATTTTTCGCTCTTCTTTTTTACAAGAACAGGATTGGCTAACCATTCAGGACGACACACCTTCTTGATGAATCCAGCCACCAAAAACTTCGCAATCTCCTTGCTGATGGCCCTGTGCTTCTCCTCATTGAAGCGGCGTAAACGCTGCTGTACCAGCTTGGAGCCTGGATTGATCCTCAAGGCATGATCGGCGACTTCCCTTGGAATGCTTGGCATATATGAGGGTTTCCACACAAAGACATCACTGTTCACGTGAAGGAAGTCAACGAGCGTGCTTTCCTATTTGGGAGGAAAGGTCACAGCCGATGCGTAGCTCCTTGCCGTCGGAGCCGGTGGGGTCGACGGGGACCTCCTTGGTGTTCTCTGTGGGCTCAAAGGAGTATGTTGGACGCTTGGAGTCAGGCACCTCCTCGACTGTCGCCACCCTGATGGTGGCGAGCTCCTCGGAGGCGATGGTTGCGGCGGTGAGCTCGCAACACTCTAGTTCGCACTCATAAGCGCACTAGAATGAAGTGCCGATGGTGATGACCCCCTTTGGGCCTGGCATCTTGAGCTTGAGATAAGTGTAGTTGGGGACGGCCATGAACTTCGCATGGCATGGGCGTCCCAACACAGCGTGGTAGGTTTCGTGGAATACGACAACCTCGAAGGTGAGAGTTTCCCTCCTATAGTTGGATGGGGTCCCAAAAGTGATGGGCAGGTCGATCTGCCTAAGGGGTTTGTCCTATTTCCCTGGCACGATGTCGTGGAAAGGCGCTCCAGTCAGCCAGATGTGCACCCAGTCGATGCCCATGGTGTCGAGTGTCTCCGCATACATGATGTTGAGGCCGCTACCTCCGTCCATCAGCACTTTGGTGAGCTGCTTCATGCCCGACGATCGGGTCGATGATGAGCGGGCACCTTCCTAGCTGTGGGACTTGCTCTGGGTGGTCGAAGCAGTTAAAAGTGATGGAGGAGTCAGACCACTTGAGTTAAGTGGGCATCGCTAGCACGACCACGTACACCTCCTGGCGTGCAAGCTTCTGCTAGCGTTTGGAGGCGTAGGCCTCTGTTTTGTCGAAGATCATCAAGCAGCCAGTCATCTGTGGGAAGCCGTCGTCGTCCTTCCCCTCAGCGTCATCCTTAGGGGGTTGGGCTTCTTTTTCCCATCTCCCTTCTTGGACCCTTCAGCCAAGAACTTCTTTATGAGCCCGCAGTCCTTGTAAGCATGCTTGACAGGGTAGGCGTGGTTCGAGCAGGGTCTCTCGAGCATCTTCTCAAAGTGATCCGACATGCCCTCCATGGACGTATTCTTGCCCTTGCATTCTACAGCAGCCAAGAGTGAGTCCCCAGACCATTGCTTGCTCCTCTTCTTCTTTAAGCGGTTAGAGGTGCCTTTGCTGGTGTCCTCATCCCACTTGGCCTTGCCTCGCGCGCGATCAAAAATCGCTCTGACTGCCTCTTCGCCCGAGGCATGGCTTGTGGTGATGTCGAGAAGCTCCTTGGTGGTCCATGGGTGTTTGCATCCAAATTTGTGGACCAAGGACTCATAGGTGGTCCTCGATAAGAAGGCCCCGATCATGTCGACGTCAGCGACGTGGGGCAGCTCGTTGCACTACCGGGAGAAGCGATGGATGTACTCATGGAGAGTTTCGTCTGGCTTCTACCGACAGTTCTTGAGGTCCCAAGGGTTCCTAGGGCACATGTAGGTGCCCTAGAAGCTACCCACAAAGATCTCCTTTAGGTCTATCCAACATCTGATCTTGTTGGGCAGAAGGTGCTCCAGCCATGTATGTGCCGAGTCAGCAAGGTACAGGGGGAGGTTGAGGATGATGATTGCATCACCATCTGTGCCACCGACCTGATGAGCAAGCCGATAGTCCTCGAGCCATAGGCCAGGGTTCATCTCCTCAGCATACTTCTAGATATTCACCGGCGGACGATACTGTGCTGAGACGGGCGCACTGAGGATGTGTCGGCTGAAGACCTAGGGCCCCAGTGGTACGGGACTCCGGCTCTAGTCCTAGCCGCTGTCATAGTGGCCGTCGTGACAGGGGTTGTAGTGGTGGTCTGCCTCTCCTCTTTGCTCCTCCCATCCACATTTGTGGGCGTTCATGGTGTCACGCACGTCACAGTTGTCGCCGAGGCGGACATGCATAGGGGCCGAGGTGGCTTTCCCACTGTCACGCGCCAGCTGGTGGAAGGATGCGGCTTTGCCACGGTCCTCGGTAGCCTTCTCCCTACCACAAGGGGGTTGGAGGACGGATGCGTTGTTGCCATGTCATGCCAAC
Source organism: Saccharum hybrid cultivar R570 (assembly GCA_038087645.1). NCBI lineage: Eukaryota > Viridiplantae > Streptophyta > Magnoliopsida > Poales > Poaceae > Saccharum > Saccharum hybrid cultivar. Next base: position 10,060,234 of record JAQSUU010000103.1, read on the forward strand.
AGCGCACACTAGCTAGCGTTGCGTCGTCGAGACGCCGAGCTCTCTACCTACTGCACCGCCACACGCTCGGGCAGCGTGCGGATCTCATGCTGCGCCTAACATCCCTCGAGCATCGCGGGCACATGTGTGCTCCTCATCATGATGCTGTGTAATCTCGTGCTCCAGCGTCACGCGCTCCTCCTCTAGATGAAGTTGCGCAGTTTCGAGCTCTCACTATTTCATACGCGGGTAGGGCAGGACTTCTGCGTCCGCCGCAGCTCCACGCCCATCGGCAGGATGCGAGGGAGTCTTGTTCCCCCCATGAGGGGCACTGTTGTTGGCACTCACGATGTGTGCCACAGGGGTCGCCTCACGGTGAGGGTCGTTAACGATCTCCACCATGAAGCATTCACATGAGGGGTGGTAGCTCCCCTGGCTGGAGGCAAAATTGAAGACTGACTCCGAGTCACTCGCGATGTAACAGAACCGTCCAAATTATAAGAGCACAAGTATAAAAACAATCACCGAAGTGATCAAATTCTCACACTTGAGCCCATATAACTCCGGTAGTCCAATGAAATCACGAGGGATTTCAAACCAACCAACATATAAGCCAAGATTGTAGTGATTCTACATAACAAGTCACATGTTACAACCATTTCACAAGTAATTGAATATACATCGGAGTTCAACATAGTTATTACAACTTAAGTTCAAAAGTAGCGGAAGCAAAGTAATTTGAAACTAACATTAACCTTATTTCAAATACATGCCAATACCACGGTCGACTTCCAACAAAAGCATTAGAGATAAGGTAAATAAGAAGGATCATGCCCGTGATCACACTCCGCCACAAGGCAGGAGTCAACCAACTCTTGCAGCCGCCATGATACATCATAACCTGCAACAAGTGGGGATAAAACCCTAAGTACGACAAAGTACTCAGCTAGACTTACCCATCAGAAACCAGAAATAAGTGACACCAAGGATCATGCAAGGCTGATATAAAGTGGGGCTAGCTTGACAACTTTTTGCATAAAAGCTTATTATAGATGATCAATCATTAATGCTTAAGCATCAAGTTAATTATCATTAACCTATCATCTATATTAGAACCGGTACTAGAGCACTCACTTTATTAGGAGCAAACAATATTAACTATAGCAGGTATAAATTGAGGCAACCTTTCCATCATTATCCAATTAACCATCCGTTCAATTTAATGGAATCTACGTTGCCGCTGCTCAAGTCAAGTGCTCACTAACCGGGAGCGACGGCGATTCGAATCGAATTCCTATCCAGCTGGAGGGGTATTTCTAACACTCACCGCGCAGGCCCCTGCCAGGGTCGCACAAGCCACCTTTTCATATGATTCAGGAATCGCGAGTCCGAATGATGTCGCGACCCCAAGGGCGACACTCTGCCAGGTGATAGGGACTCTAACCCCCCTTGGTCTCACGCCAATGTCCCTAAGCACATCCTTTCTCTCCTCCAAGAAGCAACCTACCATTCGATTCTCGACCTGAATCACATTACTTGGCTTCGCGGTCGGAACGACTTATCCGGCCAACTAAGTGTTAGACTGCGTTCAACATGACTCAAGGACGTACAGCAAATCGGTCCTTAAACGACTCAGACGGGGATAGATTCACACCCAATACCTCCATGCCTTGTCGCTTCACTATCATCATCCCGCCCGGTCTCATTTCGTTTTATTAACACATGGTTCCATTCCACGATAGCAAATATAGCCAACCGTGCCATATATGAATATCCCTATATCTCGCAGGTGACAGGAAATCACCTGACTTCTACCGCTTAAAGCAGGGCTAAGCATCTACTCGATCCTAGTCTATGTAGGATTCAAGGATTCATATATCTGGACAAGGAATGATATAATGCAGCAAGTGTTTCCAACCAACTCCTACCACTTAATGCAATAATACTTATAATATATATATATATAATTAATTGCTTTGAAGATAGGAGGCTTATAATGCTCCGGGGCTTGCCTGGGATCCGACTCAAGTTAGAGTATGTCAGATAAAGTCACTTGGCGAGCAACCTCCAATCTACCACTTGTCCGGTCCTTCTATCTTCCGGTTTGGATCCACTAAACACTGTCTTCGGGTTTGGCTCCAACGCCACATCCTTCACACGTTTCTGCTAGCGTACCTATATGAGATGCAACCATGCACATGTGTGAATGCATAGAAGTGCAATAAACAGAGTAATCAAACAAGCATACCAAAGTTCTCATCAACACCTAGAGCTAATTAACTTAATCTACATTAGGGCATAACATAGAAGATGGAAAGCACATCAAGCAAGACACAAGCCTCAAGATCACAGGGTACTAACCCAAGTACTTTCAAAGGTATGAGTCACACTTCAACACACTAGCATGGCAAAGTTAATCAAAGCACTACAACTAAAATCGGTCACTTTCTGGACATACATATAGTAGCTCAGTAAATCAATCATAACTGGAGATCCCTAAATCCAATTAACTTGCAAGAAGATATTCTGGAAATCTTATGAAATTATCTACATTTCATCTTTAATCATCTCAACATGATTCTCAAGTTATCATGACCAAACATGCCAATCTTTAAAGTCTGTACAGAAGGTAATTAAAATCTGACAGTAGACTTATTAAGCATGCAACTCTTAAACTATCAGACCTGGGATCATGAAAATTTAACACAAGCAATATAAGATAATTATCTACAACTTTTGTATTTACCAAAACCACAGTAAACATCATTTACACCATGAAACTAGTTGCACGAGTAACACCACACATGCAGCCCAACAGCAGTGGTATAATTATAGACAGAAAACTGATAGAAACTTCAGAGAAGCATAAATGGAGTTCTAGACCTCCAACAAACATGATTCTCAACTTTATGGAAAGCTTATAAAGTTACCTACAACTTTCTTGTAATCATCTTAAGATGATTCTACAGTTAACATGGTCAATTAATTAAATAATTGCATCTCTGTCCAAAATATGGACAGAATCTGATATGCCACTTTAAATCGTTATAGCTTGAGTTTCACAAATCCAATAATTATGGTTCTAGACTTTTTAGAAAGCTTAACAAATTGTGAACAACTTTTCTATAAACATCTAGAACTAATTATGCCACTAACAAGGTCATACATGGCACACAAAGCAATGCTATCTGGGTTTGAGCAGAAACTGCCACAATACTTTAAACAACTATAACTAAACATATACTTAACCAAAAATTGTGATCTTTAGCTTTTTGAAAATATTATGAAAAGTACTACGACTCATTTATTATCAACAAGGCATGATTCATAACTTAACTGAGCCAAAAAAATGCATACATGCAGCACTGTCCAGAATAGAAGCAAAGCAGCATATGGCATTTGTTATTTTTATAGCTCCTAAACTATCAGTCTTAAAATCCTGTAATTTTTACCAGACATCACACATCACAATAGTAGCATGCCACAAAAATTTCACTTCATTTAGATCCCTATATCTGCAGTTATGAAAAATAACAGATTCTACTATAATTCAAAACCTAGTTGCATATATTGATTTTTACAGATAAAACTTTAAACTAAAACATGCTATATTATAGATCTACTGCATATAAAATTTCACAAGGATTCCAAAAAGTCCTCATTTGCTAATTTACAATTTTTCTATGATTTTACATGATTTTCCAAAGTTCAGCCATTTAAATGCAATAATTATTCCGAAAAAAAAATGGAAAACATTTTTACAAAGTGAACACATGACTTCTCTGAAATTAACTAAGCCCACATTTGTAAATCTATGTGTCTAGTATTTATGCAAAGTGAACACACCAAAGAGCTTCTATTTCTATTTTACCCCCTCTTCTTCTTTCTCGACGGCAGAGGACGGAGGAGACCGGGGAGGAGGAGCCGAGGATCAATGAGGTCACCACCGGCGACGAAGGGAAAGTGGCCGGTGAGGCTGCTGCGGAGGAGCAGCAGCAAAGCATGCCCACCGCAGGCCACTGCCCTGCTCGTGACTGGTCGAGGCCGCGTGCCGCGCCCCACAGCTCGCGCCCATGGCTGCCTTGCCGCGGTCGACCGAACCAGCAGGCGGCAGCGGTGAGGGCCAGCCTATAGCGGTAACAGGGAGGAGCGGCAATGGAGGAGGAAGAGGATGAAGGAGCCGGAGGGAGCACGTTGCACAGGAGGAGCAGCGACGGCACAAGCTCTGCTCGTCGCCTATGGCTATGGCGTGCCGAGGAAACAGGAGGGAGCGACTGGGGAGAGGGAGGAGTGAGCCCAAGAGAGAGCAGAGGAGGGCGTCGAGCTCTCCAAAGGACACGCGTGGGCGAGGTGGCACGCATGCGAGTGATCGTCGGAGCCACGCGGCGCTGCGTGCCTGTGGTCGTCCACGATGCCCTGCTGATGGCGTTCAGATTCAAGTCAGGAACTAATACCACCGCATAAATCAACTGAAACAGCGATCTTCTCCCCCCTACAACTCTCTAACCAGTGGATGGTTTGTTTAACCGATTTCACCTTTGTATAGAGCTATGTGTATACTACAACTTTGGTTAAGGGACCCTTGATTGATTTGGCTTGGTTTATGAGATAAAAAACTACAAAGTAGGCCACCTGAAACTGAATCCCGAGTTTCAGTTTCAAGTCGACTGAAACTCTCATCTTTCCCCTTCCCTATCTCCCAAACCGGTTGTCCGTTGATTTTGGTGCAAGAGACAAAGTTGTAGAGCTTTGCGAGGTGAACTACATTGCTTTAATAATCAAGAGCTAAGTCAGCCTAGATTAGAAGATATCGAGCTCCCAAGAAGGGTACCTCAAAACTGAATTCTGCAGTTTAGTTTCAAGCGACTGAAACTGCTAACTTTGAGCCCCATGATCTCTCAAAGTGTGGCGTGATTTGGTCAACCAGTTTCACCAATGTGTAGAGCTACACAAGTACAACAAGTTTGCTTAAAGAACTTTCATCTAATTCTCAACGGTTTTCAAAAGAAAATGCGCCAAAGTAAGGTACACGCAAACTGAAACTGAAAAGTTCAGTCACCCAGACTTAGCCGATTTTTGAAGCTTCAAAACAGCATGAACTTCCAGACCTTGTAGCTCATGAACTAGGCCGAATTAGCCAAAGTGCCAATTGACAAACTTGTAGCTCAGGAAATTCTCTACAACTTTGCTTTAAGAAGTCAAGCTTGAATTAGCATAGTTTGCGAGATATAGATCAAGGAATAGAATCTGTTTTTGGGAACTAACAGAATTCCAGAACAGTAGTAAACTGCAGTTTTGACAGGCTTAAGAGCTGAATCATGAGATGGGTCAATTGACAAAGTTGAAGCTTATAAAATTTACTACAACTTTGATATAATTGACTTGGACTGATTCAAACTCTAAGATGGAGATTCTGAGAGGTCAGCTAGCACACTATACTAACAAAGCATGGAAAACAACACTTTAGGAGCTAAGTTAGCATAAGCTATTAACATGATAAATGCTCCAAATGCATAGTTAAGCAATCCTAACATGTTTACAAACATTCAAAGCAATAACTTACATTTGCACACATGATCATAGCATTACAAGACAAAGAAACATAATGGCACAAGCATGTTTCACTTATTTAAACTTAGGCAACAAGATGAGATGCTTATGATAAGGCTATACTCATGTGAAGCAAGTGCATTAGGAGGCAAGATAACACCCGGGGTGTTACAGCCCTCCCCCCTTAAAAGAATCGCGTCCCGAGATTCGAAATGGAAGACCTTTTAAGGAGGAGAGGCACGTTATCTAGTTCCCAACATCTGCTATAGCTTTCAGCTACAAAGCTTCAACATCGGTGGACAATTTGGCCAAAGGCACTTTCTGATACTTACTCTTTATGGTAAAATTGGTCTGAAGAATTTCCTTTATTGACTTCCATGAGGCATTGTTACTTTGGGAGGAATCCAAGACAATGCAGTACTTCGTTCTCAATGTACAGAGATCCTTGGGTCCATGAGCTAACCACTAACAAGCATCTGATTCTTTAGTGAACACAACATAGTTCATATGAACTTGACACTAGACCGAAATCTTCAGAAATATACTCGTCGAAATGACTCTATGTTGACAAAGTTTGAAAAGTAGCCCTCTACCAGAATGGCTTGAGTACAACCTTCCAAAGTGCTGAGATCATAGACGACAAACATTCTCTGAGGTTATAGGATACTGACTAACCAATAGACAGGGTCTATGTTGGTCGTAAATGTTCAATACTTTCGATATCAACTAATGGAAAACTACTTAAGGTTCCATGTGTACAGTTCTCTTTCTCTGATGACAACACTGTATTATCTGAGTCTATCGAGGGGTTAGTGAATGTGATAGCTAACTCTGTCGGCTTTCTATTTCTGCCAACAGCTATCTAAAAGATTCTTTTATCCAAAGACAACAGTCATCTAGGTTGAAGCAGATGCAACGTCATGGGTAAGAACACTTTTAAGATAACAAGATCAGTGAGTATTATCAATTATTGTCAAGGAAAGATGTAGCGAGGCCTTAAGGACAACAAAAGTTGTAAATATTCACTAAACCGCAGGGAGTAGTCTACCACCAAGTGATTGAGTAAAATTTTCCTTTGTGACTTAGTTGCACTGTAAGTTGAGTTGACTTGCAATGTAGCAACTTTGTCAGGCCAACTTTCACCTTGAGGCTTCCCTTTTAGGATCAAACAGCAGCTCTAAGATAGGAATCTGTTGTTTGACACTTCTTAGATTGCTTTCAAATATTCCTCAATACTTTGTCCAATAGTTATGGACAAACCGTTTGTGGCACCTAAGGGCACAAGGATGTTGATCAAAACTAGGGCATGCATTTCTCTAATTCTTCACCGCGGCTGATTGAACACCTTGCACTATTTGTGTGATTGTCCAAGACGGAATTGACTTGATCTCCATGGCTCTGAAAGATAGATTATCACTCAAGTTGTGGCTAGTTGATTAACTTCTTGTTGGATATTGCTTTGTAAGACATAGCCCTAGTAGCTACCAAAGAGTCATTATCTAACTGGAGATTAACCTTCCTATTGGTAACTAATTAGTTGTCTCTCAACACTAAAAAGTTCCAATGCTTCATTCTCGACCACAACAACTATGGTTGATGCAGAACAGATGGTTGCCATCGAAGTCAGTGGATAAGGAGTCACACCAAAGATGGTTGATTTCGACGGTATGGCCATTATGCATACAAAGGTTAAGATTTACATAATGTGACGATTGATTCTTATCCAACGAATGACTTGTCCAGTAGTAAGTGTTGCGTGTCCTTTTTATCCAACAGAGCTGAGATACGTGGCTCCCTAGATGCTGGTTGTCAATACTGGGCAACTATGTAGAGTCACTTGACTACCACATATTGTAGTCTGTTAAAGTTTATGTCGGTGACCTGTTCTTTAAAGGTTATCCTCTTAGCAACTTCAGGAGGAAGTTTTACTACTTTTGGTTCAATATAAGGGTCTTTCAATAAGATATGGGAAAACAATCAAGGAAGAAGGTCACGTAAAAATCACATCAGTGTTGTTCTGCAATGGATTACGATTAGAAACCATGATACCAGCGCGTGCCGAGCAGCACAACCTTGTGTGTGCACCCACAGGAGGCTCTCGGTTTCGTCGCGGCACCATTAGTTGCTACTCATAACACCATTACTGAACATACACCCAATGAGGAATTTCAAATGGCATAGATTGGGTTGATAAGGTAGATGCATGAATTTGCAAGCATACGATTTAGATGCCATAATAGAGAGACGTTGCGTCACACTGGCTAACCTTTGAGAGAGGTAACCAGAAGGTCCAACATGGATTTGGGTACGGTCTTCACAACTGGCAATGTACGAATCGTGGTCAAAGGCTAGCGTTGATAAAAGTTAACTTGGTTGGTCAGACGACAAGGGTCTTCACACAGAAAGGGTTGCAAAAACATTCACGGCTCATGCAAACAAATAGGAGAACTAGACTTTGGGCTTTCGGTCAAGCAAAGGCATGGATACAAACATTCAAGGGCTAACCACCAAGTCTACAAGCTCAGGCTCCTAAGATAGAGAACCTAATGGAAGACAACAACCATATAATTACATATGTGAATGTTGTTCTAGGATAAATCTATATGACCCTCGTATGCTCACCGAGAACAAACGAGATGACAACTAGGGCACTACCAAGATAACAAGCATACATACAACATCACAATCAAGCAATCATTTGAGAAAATTCAAACAATGGGCTTAAGCAACCAATATAAAGCACAAGGCTCACCCAAAATAAGCATTTATCTCAAGCATGAACTAACTACAAGTTTAGTCCAAACAAACGTTAGTTAAAGATGCCAACTTAGCATGTGCCCAGAATCTGGACAGCAGCACAGTAGTTACTTGTTTCCACCATAACTGAGGTTGTAGACATCTCACAAAGGTGATCCTAGACTTTCTAGGAAGCTTAGGAAGATGGCTACACTTTAGTTACTCATACCAAAATCAACTTCATAGATTAACATGACCAAAAATGCTAATGTTTCAGTTCTGTACCAATATGGACAGAAAACTGACAAGAACTTCAAAAATGCATAACTGGAGTTCTAGGGACCCAACAATGCTGAGCCTTAACTTTATGTAAAGCTTATTAAGTTGTCTATAACTTTCTTACTATCATATTAAGATGATTTTATAGCCAACAAGGCAAAACAAGACAAAGAAGACATCTCTGCCCAGATTTGGACAGATTCTGTCATTCCACTTTATAAGCTTATAACTAGAGATTTAGACCACCAAAATTAGTGCTATAGGACATTCTGGAAAGCTTAGAAAAAGTAATACACTTCTTCTATTATCTCCAAGACATGATTCCATATGCACATAGGTCAAATAAACCAAACATTCAGATCTGTTCTGAACATGAGCAGATTTTGACAACAAGCTTCTAAAATTTATAACTCTCAGACCATAAGACCTAGGGTCATAAAATTTTTGGACAAGCTAGATAAGTAAGTTAGCTACAACTTTGGTATTCTCTATAACTACAGAAAACACCATTATGATCATAAAAGCATCACTACAACAGAAACCATTCTAGCAGCCAACGTTTAATAAGCAAAACAAAGTTTGCCTTTGTTCTACTTAACAAGAGAGCACACAAACATATCATCCTAGTGGCTCTAAACATTGTTACCTTAGACCAACACCAATTTAATTCATTCACGAGAATCCAATTTACTTAAGTGAGGTCTAAAACATTTTCAAAAACTTGTATGACAGCATATCCACCACTTGGCTAAACTAGAGGGCATCTATAGGTTCAAGCATGTAACCACAATTATTTCTAACAAAACTAAGCACACACTTTTCTCAAGCAACATGGAACAAGACATTTTTGTTTTACTTCACTCAAGAAAGATAGTGTAACACATTGATCACAAGTTACACACTATAGAACAAGGGTGAGAAGAGTATAGCCATGCATAAAGCAACAATCATGATAATGCATGCTTCGTCCTATTCGTCCTCACAAGACTGCCAACCTAAGGTGGTGATCACGTTCTATGTCGGTGACATAACACGCACTCTCTCAATATATAGCTAGTCGTCAGCTACATTTAACTTACGCATTCGTGGTTAGCGTACCTGCAGAAAAGTTTCATTGCAGCCCAACATTCCCCAATAAAGCACATAATGAAAGCAGAGAAGTAAAATTCTAAGTACTCCCATGTACATATACCCCCGTATATATACATGTAGCACCAAAACTACCTGAATAATCAATCTCCCACAATTAAGTACCTTCATATATACATGCGTGTAACATGTAAATAATCCAGTAACCAAAACTAGCTCTCCCCTAGACCGCAGGTTGTACGGTCATGCTCTCGCAACTCACACTTACCTGAGCGTAGGCGCGACGTTGCATAAAAGTAAACTAGCAACATATATGGTTATTTCATATATGAAGGCTACCCCTAATCTGACATACTGGGTAGCATAGTGTGGGAGAGTTATCACACATACATACCTTGGCCTGGGCGTAGATGCATAAATGAAAAAAAAACCCAAGTTAGTACTTATATAAGCCACCTAAAAATCCTTATATGGGCATAAGGAAATTGACCACTGGCATACTTAGATTTAGAATTCAGTTTTCACAAACCCATATATAGCTATAAGTTGATAAAACTGATTTTATAAAACAAAACATTTGTTTTAAATACACATACGACAAGTTTAATGTTGAATCTTGCTCCGATACTAGCTGTAACAGAACCGTCCAAATTATAAGAGCACAAGTATAAAAACAATCACCGAAGTGATCAAATTCTCACACTTGAGCCCATATAACTCCGGTAGTCCAATGAAATCACAAGGGATTTCAAACCAACCAACATACAAGCCAAGATCGTAGTGATTCAACATAACAAGTCACATGTTACAACCATTTCACAAGTAATTGAATATACATCAGAGTTCAACATAGTTATTACAACTTAAGTTCAAAAGTAGCGGAAGCAAAGTAATTTGAAACTAACATTAACCTTATTTCAAATACATGCCAATACCACGGTCGACTTCCAACAAAAGCATTAGAGATAAGGTAAATAAGAAGGATCATGCCCGTGATCACACTCCGCCACAAGGCAGGAGTCAACCAACTCTTGCAGCCGCCATGATACATCATAACCTGCAACAAGTGGGGATAAAACCCTGAGTACGACAAAGTACTCAGCTAGACTTACCCGTCAGAAACCAGAAATAAGTGACACCAAGGATCATGCAAGGCTGATATAAAGTGGGGCTAGCTTGACAACTTTTTGCATAAAAGCTTAATATAGATGATCAATCATTAATGCTTAAGCATCAAGTTAATTATCATTAACCTATCATCTATATTAGAACCTGTACTAGAGCACTCACTTTATTAGGAGCAAACAATATTAACTATAGCAGGTATAAATTGAGGCAACCTTTCCATCGTTATCCAATTAACCATCCGTTCAATTTAATGGAATCTACGTTGCCGCTGCTCAAGTCAAGTGCTCACTAACCGGGAGCGACGGCAATTCGAATCGAATTCCTATCCAGCTGGAGGGGTATTTCTAACACTCACCACACAGGCTCCTGCCAGGGTCGCACAAGCCACCTTTTCATATGATTCAGGAATCGCGGGTCCGAATGATGTCGCGACCCCAAGGGCGACACTCTGCCAGGTGATAGGGACTCTAACCCCCCCTTGGTCTCACGCCAATGTCCCCAAGCACATCCTTTCTCTCCTCCAAGAAGCAACCTACCATTCGATTCTCGGCCTGAATCACATTACTTGGCTTCGCGGTCGGAACGACTTATCCGGCCAACTAAGTGTTAGACTGCGTTCAACATGACTCAAGGACGTACAGCAAATCGGTCCTTAAACGACTCAGACGGGGATAGATTCACACCCAAGACCTCCATGCCTTGTCGCTTCACTATCATCATCCCGCCCGGTCTCATTTCGTTTTATTAACACATGGTTCCATTCCACGATAGCAAATATAGCCAACCGTGCCATATATGAATATCCCTATATCTCGCAGGTGACAGGAAATCACCTGACTTCTACCGCTTAAAGCAGGGCTAAGCATCTACTCGATCCTAGTCTATGTAGGATTCAAGGATTCATATATCTGGACAAGGAATGATATAATGCAGCAAGTGTTTCCAACCAACTCCTACCACTTAATGCAATAATACTTATAATATATATATATATAATTAATTGCTTTGAAGATAGAAGGCTTATAATGCTCCGGGGCTTGCCTGGGATCCGACTCAAGTTAGAGTATGTCAGATAAAGTCACTTGGCGAGCAACCTCCAATCTACCACTTGTCCGGTCCTTCTATCTTCCGGTTTGGATCCACTAAACACTGTCTTCGGGTTTGGCTCCAACGCCACATCCTTCACACGTTTCTGCTAGCGTACCTATATGAGATGCAACCATGCACATGTGTGAATGCATAGAAGTGCAATAAACAGAGTAATCAAACAAGCATACCAAAGTTCTCATCAACACCTAGAGCTAATTAACTTAATCTACATTAGGGCATAACATAGAAGATGGAAAGCACATCAAGCAAGACACAAGCCTCAAGATCACAGGGTACTAACCCAAGTACTTTCAAAGGTATGAGTCACACTTCAACACACTAGCATGGCAAAGTTAATCAAAGCACTACAACTAAAATCGGTCACTTTCTGGACATACATATAGTAGCTCAGTAAATCAATCATAACTGGAGATCCCTAAATCCAATTAACTTGCAAGAAGATATTCTGGAAATCTTATGAAATTATCTACATTTCATCTTTAATCATCTCAACATGATTCTCAAGTTATCATGACCAAACATGCCAATCTTTAAAGTCTATACAGAAGGTAATTAAAATCTGACAGTAGACTTATTAAGCATGCAACTCTTAAACTATCAGACCTGGGATCATGAAAATTTAACACAAGCAATATAAGATAATTATCTACAACTTTTGTATTTACCAAAACCACAGTAAACATCATTTACACCATGAAACTAGTTGCACGAGTAACACCACACATGCAGCCCAACAGCAGTGGTACAATTATAGACAGAAAACTGATAGAAACTTCAGAGAAGCATAAATGGAGTTCTAGACCTCCAACAAACATGATTCTCAACTTTATGGAAAGCTTATAAAGTTACCTACAACTTTCTTGTAATCATCTTAAGATGATTCTACAGTTAACATGGTCAATTAATTAAATAATTGCATCTCTGTCCAAAATATGGACAGAATCTGATATGCCACTTTAAATCGTTATAGCTTGAGTTTCACAAATCCAATAATTATGGTTCTAGACTTTTTAGAAAGCTTAACAAATTGTGAACAACTTTTCTATAAACATCTAGAACTAATTATGCCACTAACAAGGTCATACATGGCACACAAAGCAATGCTATCGGGGTTTGAGCAGAAACTGCCACAATACTTTAAACAACTATAACTAAACATATACTTAACAAAAAATTGTGATCTTTAGCTTTTTGAAAATATTATGAAAAGTACTACGACTCATTTATTATCAACAAGGCATGATTCATAACTTAACTGAGCCAAAAAAATGCATACATGCAGCACTGTCCAGAATAGAAGCAAAGCAGCATATGGCATTTGTTATTTTTATAGCTCCTAAACTATCAGTCTTAAAATCCTGTAATTTTTACCAGACATCACACATCACAATAGTAGCATGCCACAAAAATTTCACTTCATTTAGATCCCTATATCTGCAGTTATGAAAAATAACAGATTCTACTATAATTCAAAACCTAGTTGCATATATTGATTTTTACAGATAAAACTTTAAACTAAAACATGCTATATTATAGATCTACTGCATATAAAATTTCACAAGGATTCCAAAAAGTCCTCATTTGCTAATTTACAATTTTTCTATGATTTTACATGATTTTCCAAAGTTCAGCCATTTAAATGCAATAATTATTCCGAAAAAAAATGGAAAACATTTTTACAAAGTGAACACATGACTTCTCTGAAATTAACTAAGCCCACATTTGTAAATCTATGTGTCTAGTATTTATGCAAAGTGAACACACCAAAGAGCTTCTATTTCTATTTTACCCCCTCTTCTTCTTTCTCGACGGCAGAGGACGGAGGAGACCGGGGAGGAGGAGCCGAGGATCAATGAGGTCACCACCGGCGACGAAGGGAAAGTGGCCGGTGAGGCTGCTGCGGAGGAGCAGCAGCAAAGCATGCCCACCGCAGGCCACTGCCCTGCTCGTGACTGGTCGAGGCCGCGTGCCGCGCCCCACAGCTCGCGCCCATGGCTGCCTTGCCGCGGTCGACCGAACCAGCAGGCGGCAGCGGTGAGGGCCAGCCTATAGCGGTAACAGGGAGGAGCGGCAATGGAGGAGGAAGAGGATGAAGGAGCCGGAGGGAGCACGTTGCACAGGAGGAGCAACAACGGCACAAGCTCTGCTCGTCGCCTATGGCTATGGCGTGCCGAGGAAACAGGAGGGAGCGACTGGGGAGAGGGAGGAGTGAGCCCAAGAGGGAGCAGAGGAGGGCGTCGAGCTCTCCAAAGGACACGCGTGGGCGAGGTGGCACGCATGCGAGTGATCGTCGGAGCCACGCGGCGCTGCGTGCCTGTGGTCGTCCACGATGCCCTGCTGATGGCGTTCAGATTCAAGTCAGGAACTAATACCACCGCATAAATCAACTGAAACAGCGATCTTCTCCCCCCTACAACTCTCTAACCAGTGGATGGTTTGTTTAACCGATTTCACCTTTGTATAGAGCTATGTGTATACTACAACTTTGGTTAAGGGACCCTTGATTGATTTGGCTTGGTTTATGAGATAAAAAACTACAAAGTAGGCCACCTGAAACTGAATCCCGAGTTTCAGTTTCAAGTCGACTGAAACTCTCATCTTTCCCCTTCCCTATCTCCCAAACCGGTTGTCCGTTGATTTTGGTGCAAGAGACAAAGTTGTAGAGCTTTGCGAGGTGAACAACATTGCTTTAATAATCAAGAGCTAAGTCGGCCTAGATTAGAAGATATCGAGCTCCCAAGAAGGGTACCTCAAAACTGAATTCTGCAGTTTAGTTTCAAGCGACTGAAACTGCTAACTTTGAGCCCCATGATCTCTCAAAGTGTGGCGTGATTTGGTCAACCAGTTTCACCAATGTGTAGAGCTACACAAGTACAACAAGTTTGCTTAAAGAACTTTCATCTAATTCTCAACGGTTTTCAAAAGAAAATGCGCCAAAGTAAGGTACACGCAAACTGAAACTGAAAAGTTCAGTCACCCAGACTTAGCCGATTTTTGAAGCTTCAAAACAGCATGAACTTCCAGACCTTGTAGCTCATGAACTAGGCCGAATTAGCCAAAGTGCCAATTGACAAACTTGTAGCTCAGGAAATTCTCTACAACTTTGCTTTAAGAAGTCAAGCTTGAATTAGCATAGTTTGCGAGATATAGATCAAGGAATAGAATCTGTTTTTGGGAACTAACAGAATTCCAGAACAGTAGTAAACTGCAGTTTTGACAGGCTTAAGAGCTGAATCATGAGATGGGTCAATTGACAAAGTTGAAGCTTATAAAATTTACTACAACTTTGATATAATTGACTTGGACTGATTCAAACTCTAAGATGGAGATTCTGAGAGGTCAGCTAGCACACTATACTAACAAAGCATGGAAAACAACACTTTAGGAGCTAAGTTAGCATAAGCTATTAACATGATAAATGCTCCAAATGCATAGTTAAGCAATCCTAACATGTTTACAAACATTCAAAGCAATAACTTACATTTGCACACATGATCATAGCATTACAAGACAAAGAAACATAATGGCACAAGCATGTTTCACTTACTTAAACTTAGGCAACAAGATGAGATGCTTATGATAAGGCTATACTCATGTGAAGCAAGTGCATTAGGAGGCAAGATAACACCCGGGGTGTTACACGCGAGATCGTAGATTGATTCCTCGATGTAGTCGGCCATGCCCACAAACTCGTCATTCATGGGTGGCGAACAAAAATGTCGCGCCATATGACGCTCTATGATCTATGTAGTGTTGCGCAAATCGTAGGGAAACGTTGTCAAGGCGCCTTGGGTCAGGATGTCTGGGGAGAGCGGCTCTCCGCCGACAAGCTGCATCATGATGTTGACGAAAGAGAAGGTGAGGGCACACAAATCTTCCCGAGATAGGTGAGGTCCTAGGTAGATGATGAGCTAGTGCTCCATTATCCCAAAGTCGAAGTTGAGGAGCTGGTCATGCCTAGGGTCGCAAGCCTCTGGGGCGTTTAGCTATAGCTCCTCGAGATCCTCGACAATTGCGTCAAGGCCAGTGGGGGGAGGAGATTGGATGGGCGTGAGAGCTAGCACCAGCTCTCCCTCCATAGTGACAACAAAGTCTAGACTCCTGAAGCGTACATGTGCACCTAGGGTCCAGTCGATGCCGTGGCTAGCCATCGGAAGCCTAGTGATGAAGACGATGAAACGCGCAAAGGCCCCTACCTAGCACGCCAACTGTCGGTGTTTAGAAACCATCGACTAGTAAATTTTATGGATTGCGCATCTAGGCTCGGATGGTGTGCAAAGAGGACACGAGGATGTATACTGGTTCGGGCGAAAGGTCCCTACGTCCAATGGTGAGCTATTTGTGTTACTTGCACTTGAGTTTGCATTAGGGGTTACAAACGGCTGAGGGAGGGATGAGTTCCCAAGTCTCTGTAGGTTGAGGATGTGTGTGTGTTCTTGTGGAGTTGTAGGATCATATGTGCTTGTGGGCTTCAAAAAGGGTACCCCCAAAGGGGTACTAGCCCTTTATTGGTATATTTTAATGCACACAGATAAATCCACAAGCGCACGGATACCACTGTAGCTTTTATCCAGAGGGTTTTAAATATCATATCCACAGGGAAACGTGTGAGGTTGACTATGGTCCAACTTAACCCAGAGCAGCAACAAGACTTAAGAAGGTCAAGAGTGTAGAGAAAATTGGCAGGGTCTTCTTGTTCTAATTTCAGTAAGTTATGTCTTCTACTATTCTATCTAGTAACATTACTTAAGAAAAGACATCAGCAGAGGATGCTTTCCTTAGCAACTAGGTCCTACTTGGCCTATGGACAGGAGGTGGACTATGGAAGATTCAACGAGATAAAGTCACCCTTGTGAGCTACCACCGATCCAGAAAGTAGCGTTCATCTATGAGTTATCCGAGCCTAAGCACCACGCTTACACTACAAATAATACTTTAACCTAAGCTGGATAGATTAAAGTACTCAAAAAAGACTTCTGCCAAGGTACAAACCATAGAGGGAGCATCGACAGGCTGGCACCTCCTTCAAACTCTTCTATCTCTCTACCTCTCTATTTCTAAAGACTAGATCCTACTGAGGACTAATCTCTCTTGAATGCTGGCTCTTGAGAGGTTGATCCTTTCATGGGACCTTCTCTTGATCCTCACTAGAAATATGAATTAGGGTTTTAGGATGTCTGCCTCAAGGGGTACATGGCTGCTTATATAGAACAGTGGGATGAACCAGAGCCCTCGGATTAAACTGACTTAAACAACGACGGAGATTGGACCTCAATGACGGTGGGGAACCGACGTCCAAAGTGGCTAGCAAGTAGGACCGAGGGAGGTCGGCTGACCTACAGGACAGGTCGGCCGACCTGCCTCAGTGACAGGTGGGCCCCCTTTGGTGGGTCACCTTCTCGTGTTCTCTAGAATCTTCTTAAGTCGGTTCTTGGGTAGAATATGCTTTTTAGCCCAACGTGTTGGCCATCTTTGGCTCTTTTCCTGTTTAATCCCTATGAATCACTGATTCACCAAAACTCATGGAATTCTGTCAGTTAAACCCCTAAACCTATGTTGGTGATCATCTTTTTGTATTTATACAAGTTATGTTGACGGATTATAATTAACGTTAGTGACCGCCAACAAGATCCCCCAAGCTTAACCTTTGCTAGTCCCTTAGCAAAGCTAAACTCAGCAATGGATTAGGAGTTGCTTCAATGCTTTCATGCCTTAAAAGTACACATGTGTCCAAACAAGAATTCCCCTCTAGATTAGAATAAACTATTCTGACTTTCAAACTCACCCATATTACCTTCAACCATGGGGCTTCTTACTCGAGGGGTCGGGCGAGGCAGTGTTGCGCCCAAGGGACAGGGCGATCCCAAAACCTCCTTGGTTGGGCTGGACCAAGCCACAACTATGCTCATAATCATTTTTAGATGGGTGTAGGTATAAATTAAGTGCAACTAAAATATGAAAGATTCTGCAAGCGCACAGAATATACCATTGTAGCATTTTACCGGGAGTATTCCAGGTATCGTTATTTATATTTTACCATAGGGAAGCAAGGGTTAAAGAATCCGATAATTTACCATCATGTACCTATTAACTTAGTTAACCAACTAGACTATAGCAGGGGTAAATGATACATGAATGATAGGATTTATGCAATATGACACACATGAGATAGGTCATTAAAGATACGCAATTAGTTAACTTGGGAGGTCAACAGGTGAGCTAGATTCCTAGGATAATCTTATCACATGGTAAAGGTATACCCAACTATGCTAAGACTTACCATACTCTTGTGCACTTCGGGACGCCACTAGACAGGAGAAAGTACCACAAAGGATACCTCTACTGATGTGACTATGGTCCTACAATTTAAGAACCTGCTCGATAGATATGGACGGGGTTGTCACCTCCCGTAACTACCATACAGCTAGGGAGCAGGGTGTACTCATAGGCAGAGCATTGTGTAAGCACCATGCTTACACGAGGCTCGGCTACCTAGCCTAGTCGACAAACTAGAAGGCTAAGCGCTCTATGAACTAGCACACAAAAGGAATGATAAACTCAACTAGCAAGATATATTCAAAGTAAGCATAGCCATGTAAATAAGAGAATAAGTATAAGTCTTATAGAATGTTAAAGTGAATATACAAGGCTTTACCAAGCCTCCATGACTAGATCCAGAACCTTGAGCAAGATCTCAACTCGACCCTCTCTCCCAAGATACTAATCTACTACATTGAAGAAGCTAGACCTAATCCCCTAGAGAGGTCATCCTTTCATGGGACACCTCTCACCTAATCCCAGCTGGGAGATAATGAATTAGGGTTTTGGAGGATTCCTCCTCTAGGGGCCAGGGGCCATGCTTATATAGCCCTCTAGGAAGCACCACAACCCTCAGATCAAACCGACCTTGATCTACGATTATTATTGATCCTTAAAGGCGGTGGAGGCATGATCCAGGAGGTGGAGCCTGATTGGCCACCTAGGTGGAGTGGCCACCCAGGGGCTTGGGCGCCCGCCCGACTTTCGAGCCGGTTTCGCCTTCCGTTTGGTCCAGAGCCTTCTCGTACCTTCTAGATTATAGAAAAGTTATTCGTGGCCCTTTTGTCTCTATGTAAACCTAACATGTGGGCCTTCCTTGGTTCTTTTTAGCAGACACCCTGCAGAAACAGACATTCACCAAAACTCGTGGAATTATGTCAGTAAACCCCCTATATCTAAGTGGTAATTATTGTTTAGTCCTTTTTCATGCTATGTTGATGGTTAAAAAATGATACTTATCTACCGTCAACAAACTCCCCCTAGCTTACCCTTTGCTCGTCCCTGAGCAAAGATAAACTCAGTGATGGATCAAGAGTTGCTACAATGCTTTCACGCCTCAAAAGTACACATGCGTTCAAACAAGAACTCTCCTCCGGATTAGAACGAACTATCCTGACTTCAAACTTACCCATATTACCTTTTACCATGGGACTTGTAGCCATCGCTTGGGTCTTGAGCAGTTGAAAGATAGAACGGTCGAGTCAAGCACCATGTCTCAAGCTCTTTGATCAACTATTATTCTGGAGTTTTTGCAAGATTTTCAAGTAAAATTCAGAGATTCCTGTGTATGACCCTCTCATGTCTCTCCTCTGTGGTATTTTTGGATCCTTACCAAGGCATTTATGGTGTGTGCCTTCTCTCTTCTCTCATGATATGTTGTATTTTTGGCATTAGGCATAGTAACATTATACCTTCTCTCTCTCACCCTACTTCTAATAGGCTTATATGGAGCTCATAGGTGGGGAGACAAGGAATTCATACTTGCGAACATTTATTGCATAGTCAGACCATGGATCCAGAGGGACAAGTCTGGCCATACAGTCAAATCAAGATGTGCATGTGTGTGATCCTCAATATGGGCTGAGTGGATATGTAGTGGAAATGATGAAGGATGTAAGATGTAAGATGTAAGTGGAAATAAGGGGGTAGAAGAATAATGGTGAACATCTAATTCTACTTTTGCTCCTTGAAGGAATTTTATACCTCTCTTGAACTTTAAAGATCCTTGCTGAGAACTTGGGTTGCTGAAAATCTCTCTATGTTGGGACATTTGTCCTCTTTATTCTCTCTTTATTTTTCTTTCTCACTCTCTTTTCTTTTTTTTCTCTCTTTTTTTCTTTTTTTAAACAACTGAATACGGTGGAATAATTCCCAAGTGTCTTTTTGGAAACATAAATAAGAGGTAGCAATGGAAATACTAGAGCTTAAAATAAAAGGGGCTAGTAATGGATAAAAGGTTTTGTTCACTCCCTGTGTAGGAGCAGAACAACTTGTTGGGTTGTGTCTAATGGAAAATATTTAGATGCATACCTCTAGGGTAGAAGCAGTATAAGTAGGTGGAGTGCACGTGAATCTTGATTTTAATCGCATGACTAATCCCCTAGGGTCAACACAAACTGACCACACTCAACGCTTACAAGCAGCTAAGCTAACAAGTGAAAGTCTTTCCTAATCTAGTGAGCATGTATATATGGCTGTGGTAGGAATTAAACTCTCATCATACAGGAACTCATCATGCAGATATTTTTAGTTTTCAAAAGATAAATTCTCCAAAACTCTAGTATCTCTAGGAACAAGATAAACAGCAGCTCAAACCTTTCCATATCATATCCGCCAACTACCTAGACTTAGATCAAGCATTCGCTACCCACAAGTTTTAGGTTCAGAGCAAATCTTAGATCAAAACAATTGTGTTCCAAAACTTAGGAGAGTTCAAGGTTGAAAACTAGGTACTTAAAAGGAATTACGACAGAGCAACTATTCATCATTTTCATATAAGAGTTTATTCTAGGGGTTCATTTTAGCAAGATGAAACTTAGCACACTCTCCTATATTTATTTAGCAAGCTTAAAGATCATACATAAATATATAGAAAGGGAAACATTTATTTGGCTTTCTAAAGATTATGCATCTTTTTATTTATTTCATATATCAAAGAATAAATATATAAGTAAATAGATAGGTAAGAAAATACTTAGTTGGATACATGGGGGATGCTCTCCCCCAAGCTAGATGTTGACGTAGTCTTGCTTGATAAAGTTGATAGGCAGTGTAGATGTTCTTCCTCTGTTAGAGTGTTTATATTGATGATGGTTGAGACAGCACTCCTACAGGGGACAGATTATCCTTCTGTCTGTTTGATCCTTTGAATTTTGTGAAGCTCAAATAGACAACAAAGCTTGTGGAACTGACTAAGTGTTAGTGATAAACCTCTAAGCCTTGATCATCTAGAACCTCTTAACATATGAGTCTCTTTCTTCAGCAGGATCTTTCTATTTTTTGTACTTTTAGTTATATACTATGCAGAAGAATCAAAACTGTGATGAATGCATATTTATATTATTTTTATGCCACCACAGCAAATAGACTTATGGGTTTTATGCCACAAATTTATTCACATGGGGTGTAGCAGTTTTGAGATGCAATGCAAGACATATTTATTTTCTTTTCTAATGCAGATGTAACAAAGTAAAATATGCAACAAGAATTGATTATGCTAATGTGGATAAGTAAATATGCTAAAGGAAAAACTTATGCAATGCTGAAAAAGAAATATGTATAACTACCAAGTTTACCTCTGTGGTGAGGGTTTGGCGATTCAAGTCCTCCAAATAGGACTTCTTGTCATGTTCACTCCTTAGGTGCATCATCTAATCTGAAGGTACAAACCTTGCACCTCTTGAGATGGTAACTCTGAGGAAGGTGTCACCCATGTTCTTTGCTTGTCCAGCAGTTTGATGTGAAACTTTAATTGTGGAAGCTTTATCACTGGAGGACCCTGTGATGAAGAGTAGATGCTTCTAGTGGTCCTTTCCTTCTTCTAGGAGTTTGCCTTGCTCGATTCATCTCTCTCCTTGACTTATTCATGAGCATCTTGTCTTCTAGAATTGCACTCCTTCTTTCTCCTTTCTCTTCTCTCTCTCTCTTTTTATTGTGTCTAGACCTTTTGGTCCACTTATTGTTTCTTCTCTGCAGAGGATTAGTGGATAACACATACCCAAAGGAATATACAAACAATGAAAAGGGTAGCATTGTTCATAGAGCTAAAAGGTCATTTTCTATGCTACAGAAAAGTTGGCTTGAATATTTTAATTAGCATAGAATATTTACTCACCATTACTTCTTCTCTTAAGGATTGATTTTACTTTGTCTTAAATTGATTTGTATATATCTATAGAAACATTCAAACTTATAGAGAGAAAGTAATTATGAGTGGAGGGATTGCAAACTAGCTTGCTAGAGCGACGGGGGTTTGGGAGGAGGAAGAGCATTGTTAGATCATCTTTTAGAGGAATTAACGGCCTTTCTCCCCCAAGCTTGAGCCTTGCTGTCGCTCGTCACTTGAAGCCAAGTGTGAGTGTTGAATCAACCCTCAAAGTGTGTTGTAACTCCATGTCCTTAGACACTGTTCATCATCTATTCTTAAATCTGTTGGAGAGGGCTCTTGATTCTAGATCCATTGAGCAAAGATTTCTCCTTTGCATTCTACTTTTCTTTGGACTATCCAATCTAGGAGATGAGGATACAGGTGGCTGTATGATCTTCTCTCATCAATCATTCTTGATTTTCGTTGGGTCTTGGTTGATGAATTGATGTTCATTGGAGATGTAGACTCGAGTTCTTCCTTGATGGTCTTTGTCTTCTAGAGGCATGGCAAAGAGTTGCTCAGTTAATGATACGCCATCTGTCTTTATGATAAAGGAAGGAGCTTCATTAATATTTGCATGCAGGCTTCATCTCCAATGGCTTAGGGACATTGTCTTGCAACCATAATCATGGTCTTTCAAGGCTTGGTCGATAGTCAACCCTTGATTGGTGATTGGTTGACATAAGGGTGCATGCTATCATGTCATCCTTGTCCTTGCTGTCGACGTGCAAGCTGGTGTCTTCAAGGATAATGAGAGCAGGTCTCTAATTGGCTAATGTGAGGTGAGTTGCACCTTGCTTCTCATTGGCATCCTGGCTTGAGTTTTAGGAAGGCTCAATGCTAGGTTGTCATCAATACTGCTTATGACATGCTGCTTTGTTCATCCACTTCCATTAAGTGAGTGCTTTTGTTGTAGATTCTTCGTATGGCACTCGTCTCTTCTTTGTTCATCACTAAAGTAGTGGCTTGTCAAACCAAACCATGAATAGGCACATCATAATATCTTTATTTCCTGCAAAATATTAGTGGACACATACCCGATGGATTGCAACGATTTCAAACTATGGGCTATTATCCACTATTTATTTGAATTTCATCTATGCTAATAAAGAGATGGTTTTCAAGTTACTTTAGCATAGGATTTATTTATCATGTTTTCTAACAACCTCTTTTTTGGCACTTTAACATTGGTTCAAGGCAAAGGTAACTTATAGCAAAAGATAATGTGAATGATATTTGATACTTATAATTCTTCCTTGGATGATGAATGAGTTGTCTTTTGTGCAAAGTTGTTGGAGTTCATCATATGCCTTGCTTCATCTTCGAAGTGAGTTCATCTCTTGACTTACCCAAATTAGATTTGAGAGTTTTCTGCAGGGGTTAGTCCAATAAAATAACCAGTATCTACTAAAGCACATTTTTAGTTCAATAACCAAACTAGACTTCATATCTTAATTGGGTTAAGGAAGACAATTTAACCTAAGCACCACGCTTAATTTAAAAAGCCTTTGGAAGGACCCTCGAAGCACTTCCAAACCAAAGCATACTCTAATAGACAAAGGCAGCATGAAAGCACTATAGAGATTTACTCAAATGGAGATGACAGAGCATGATCATGGTGAGGAATATTTTTATTTTTAGATGCAGGCGATATGAGTGCATGCAAGGAACTAAACATGCAATGGATGAGAGAACATAATAAACTAAATAGAGAGGATGCATGAATGATATAAAGTAAACATGCAGTGAGATGCACAATTAAAAAGATAACTACCCAATAATTTTAAAGTCCATGAGCAAGACTATCTCACCTTTATTGATCAAACTTACCATGACTCACAATTTGGGATTTGTGAGTAGTGCAACATCCATGTTCGTCACTTGAGATGTGATTTGAATTCTTGTGACAACGACCTTTTTCTCCAATCTGCACATGGTTAGAATAATATATATGTATACACAAACCTGTGAGATGGCAGGGTTCCAATGTTGATGAATCATGAATGTTCAGGCACCCTAGGTTCTTCAATGTGTCTCTTTTTTTCTTT
This sequence comes from Saccharum hybrid cultivar R570, assembly GCA_038087645.1. Taxonomy (NCBI): domain Eukaryota; kingdom Viridiplantae; phylum Streptophyta; class Magnoliopsida; order Poales; family Poaceae; genus Saccharum; species Saccharum hybrid cultivar. The sequence goes on from JAQSUU010000103.1 coordinate 10,084,339, forward strand.
TCTTGTGGAAACTTGCCGAAAGGTCAAAACGGCATCTGATGTCCTGTCTATTCCACAACTCAACAGAACAAGGGTAATCCTACTAAAGCTAGTGATGCACTAAATTAGCAGACATCAAGATCATTATCAAAATCTTACGCCAATTGCTTCCCCAGCAACGGCGTCAAAAATTCTTGTTGGTATAACTTAAGTGCAACTAAAATATGAAGGATTCTGCAAGCGCACAGAATATACCATTGTAGTATTTTACCGGGAGTATTTTAGGTATCGTTATTTATATTTTACCACAGGGAAGTAAGGGTTAAAGAATCTGATAATTTACCATCATGTATCTATTAACTTAGTAAACCAACTAGACTATAGCAGGGGTAAATAATACATGAATGATAGGATTTATGCAATATGACACACATGGGATAGGTCACTAAAGATACGCAACTAGTTAACTTGGGAGGTCAACGGGTGAGGTAGATTCCTATGATAATCTTATCACATGGTAAAGGTATACCCAACTATGCTAAGACTTACCATACTCTTGTGCACTTCGGGACGCCACTAGACAGGATAAAGTACTACAAAGAATACCTCTACTGACGTGACTACGGTCCTACAATTTAAAAACCTACTCGATAGATATGGACGGGGCTGTCACCTCCCATAACTACCATACAGCTAGGGAGCAGGGTGTACTCATAGGCAGAGCATCGTGTAAGCACCACGCTTACACGAGGCTCGGCTACCTAGCCTAGTCGACAAACTAGAAGGCTAAGCGCTCTATGAACTAGCACACAAAAGGAATGATAAACTCAACTAGCAAGATATATTCAAAGTAAGCATAGCCATGTAAATAAGAGAATAAGTATAAGTCTTACAGAATGTTGAAATGAAGATATAAGGCTTTACCAAGCCTCCATGACTAGATCCAGAACCTTGAACAAGATCTCAACTCGACCCTCTCTCCTAAGATACTAATCTACTACATTGAAGAAGCTAGACCTAATCCCCTAGAGAGGTCATCCTTTCATGGGACACCTCTCACCTGATCCCGGCTGGGAGATAATGAATTAGGGTTTTGAGGGATTCCTCCTCTAGGGGCCAGGGGCCTTGCTTATATAGCCCTCTAGGAAGCACCACAGCCCTCGGATCAAACCGATCTTGATCTACGATTATTATTGATCCTCAAAGGCGGTGGAGGCATGATCCAGGAGGTGGAGCCTGATTGGCCACCTAGGTGGGGTGGCCGCCCAGGGGCTTGGGCGCTCGCCCGGTTTCCGAGCTAGTTTCGCCTCCCGTTTGGTCCAGAGCCTTCTCGTACCTTCTAGATTACAGAAAAGTTATTCGTGGCCCTTTTGTCTCTATGTAAACCTAACATGTGGGCCTTCCTTGGTTCTTTTCAGCAGACACCCTGCAAAAACAAACATTCACTAAAACTCATGGAATTATGTCAGTAAACCCCCTATATCTAAGTGGTAATTATTGTTTAGTCCTTTTTCATGCTATGTTGATGGTTAAAAAATGATACTTATCTACCGTCAACAATGGGCAGAGGTCGATGTCCTCTAACTCCTGTCATATAGGTACCCTAATATTGGTACCTGATAGAGGTTGCTTTCAAAACTGCCTTTGGCTATGCTCATTGTTAATGCTTGCTTTGCTCGATATGCCTTTGATTTTTTGGGCTACCAGAGTAATGTTGGAACTACTACTACTAATATTTGATGGCAATATGATCTGCTAGATAGAACCATTGAGAAGCTTAATAACACATTATGGATAAGCTTGGATCAGTTACATACTTACATTAATATGACCTTTAGGTTTCCTTCATGGGTTATATGAGCATGTCTCATAAGCTATAACAGATGTTCAAAAAACAAAGACAAACAATCTTGCATGGTTATGATGCCTGAAAAATTGGTCCTTATATGCTAAAGAATATTGCCCCTAGATTTTTCTACATTTTGTCCATCACGGTGATTTCCTATATCTCTCAATCGGTTTCAACAAATGTCTGTATTGGTTCAGAGTTCCCTTTGAGGTCTCGGACCCCCGGCTTGCCACAAAGTATACTTATTTAAGCTACCTCCATACAAGATCTATGGTACTGCGTAAATGGGTTCTACAGTTTGCCTTCCACGCTTCCAAACACAGGATTTCAAGGAACACTGAAGATGTAATTCAAGGAACACCATAGTTGTGGTTCTTCTCATACTTTTTATTGTTTGTTGTACATGTTGCCTCTAATTGATTTGCATACTCTCATGTCCCATCACTAACTTCTTTCCATATCATTATATTTATTGGTCTCGTATCCTACCTAGCTTTGCATGCCATCTTAAGATTGTCTACATGCTGAATTCATCAATTTTCTGCATGCTGAATTCATCAGTTCTGCATGTCATTCACCATCTTAGACTTCATACTACACGATACAAAAATAATTGTTAAGAGTAATTCTTTTCTAGAATAAATGTTTCCGGCATGCTCAATCCATAAATCTTGCAGGTTTCCTTTGTTGACCAAACTAAGATTGTCTTAAACTTTAACCACAGCCCTATAGGATATGATTTTAGTGATGCCTTACCTAGAATAACGCATCTTTACTCGGCCATCTTAAGATTTGTGCTTTGTAAGCCCATAGCTTTCCTTTTTAACCTTCCTATACAGAGTATGAATTGATCTGAGTTAGGCACCCATTTTCTAAAATCTAAAATCTGCAGGTGCAACAACAGTTCATGACATGGTGGCATTTGCGTGACAGCATATAGCAGTGTTAGCTGTCCTCTCCAAAAATTGATTAGTCTATGAAATTTTAGTTGCAGACTCACATTTATACTACAGCGGGTAATACATGCCTCCCATTACCTTCGTTTCATAGGAGGAATGTGTCGTTCGTTATATATCTTCCTTCATTGAAATTGTTTTAGACACTACGCCAGATTCTCACATTAGGAACGGGGCATTTTTACTATAGGGGCGGCTGGGGTTAGGGGCGCCCCTATAGTGGGCGTCCTCGGGCCCTAGCAGCCTAGCCGCCCCTAAAGATGGCACTGTAGGGGCGGCTGGTAACCTGAGCCTCCTCTACAATTGGGGCTGATCTGTAGGGGGCTCAATCACCAGCCGCCCCTGCAGTGCCCATTTGTAGTGGCGGCTGCCACCAGCCACCCCTGCTATTTGACTGTAGGGGCGGCTGAATCACCGGTCGCCCCTACTGATGGCGCACGAATAAATAGCAGCCATCACCTTCTTCCACCTTGGGACATACTCTTCTAAAAAAAGGTTGGGAGGCCTTGGGCTCCTCCTAAAAATTGTTCTACTAAGGGGGGAGGTTTTGATCTCAAATCCGTTGATAGAGAGGCTCTAAAAGGTAAGGAAATGCTTCTCCAACTCTTTATTTGAAGTTTAATTGGTTGGTTAGTGAGTAATTTGATTTTTGGTTTTCTCTCTCTTCCATGGAGCTTGAGCTAGTTATGAGTGAAATTGGACCCTAATTTTCACTATACTAGGGTAAATTAGGTAGGGAAGTAAGATTGCACCCTTTGTTAGTACATCTTTGTTGATTTTAGTGTAGTATTAGTGAAGTTTGGTGCATGTGTCATGAAACCCTATATCTAGATCTAGATCTAGGATTTTGTTTTTTTTTCTTTTTCAAAATTTTTTTCTTTATGTGACTAGGGTTTGCATGTAGGTGAATGTGTAAGATTTAAATTGTTGCTAATGTGTAAAATATCCTCTACCATGGCTACTAATTATCATTTAATATTTATTTTGATTCCTTTCTATAATGTGTGTTTTTAATTAGTTATGGATAAATAGGCCATTAATTAATTATCCTCTACCATGAAATTGGAATGGAGTTTGCATGAAAGGTAGTGGATGAAATATTAAATGTTGCTAATTGTTTTCTTTGAAATTGTTTATTTGAACCAATTAATTTATATTTTAAAATATTTATGCATTAATAGTCAATTAATTAACTATCCTCTACTACCATGGTGTGTGTCTTAGGTATACAATTATTCTCGAGTAATATTCTTTCTTTGGTTGTTTTGTTTCTATAAGATGGACTACAGGAACTCTTGGATGTATGGTTCGTTAAGACACGACGCTCTTTTTCGTGATGAGGTGGACAAATTCATCAAAGCCGCAGAGAAGCATGCAGCGACATTGAAAGAGAATAGTGACACGATTATTTGTCCCTACAAAGATTGCAAGAACCTTATTGCATTTTGAGATGTGAGTACCATCAAAGAACATCTGATTAGGAGAGGATTTGTTTTGGACTACACAGTGTGGATTCATCATGGTGAAATAGTGGTTGTTGATGACAGCGATGATGATGTAGCTGATGAAGCTGAAACCCAAGCATACTTGTCCTGATTCACAGACGATCTTGAGCAACAAATGGATCGTGACTATGGCAATCAACAAGGTGGTGGCTTTGGCAATGAATAAGGTGGTGATGATGCTGGTAGTGCCAGCAATGATGGTAAAGCACGTGAGGGGGATGCAGATGATGGTGACAACTTGGACGAAATGTTTCGGGCTTTTGGACCAGAAATATTAGAAAAGAGCAAGAGAGGTCTAGAAAATCTTGAGAGGGTGACAAAAGCATCGAAGGAGACTGTGTATGATGCTGAGAAGGGTTGTCCGACATACTTCACACTGCTACATTTTGTGCTTGAGCTACTCATCCTGAAGGCTAAGTACGGCTAGTCGGACTACAGTTTCGATGATCTGTTGTGCCTCATGTCATGGTTGCTCCCACGGCCGAACATAGTTCCCATCAACACAAACCAAGCGAAGAAGGTTATAAGTCCACTCACATTAGGGGTTGAAAAAATCCATGCATGCCCCAACCACTATATCTTTTTTTGGCGTGGCACATCGTTCAACACTTTAGATACATGTCCTAGGTGTAGGGCTAGTCAGTACAAGAACAATGACCTTCAAAGTGGGGTGAAAGCCTCCACAGGAAAGAGGAAGAAGGGTGGGAAGAAGGTGGTGCAAGAATCTCAGCCCCTAGAGGAAACTCCATTAGGCAACGATGCAAATAAGAGAAGAATTCCTGCCCTGGTTATGTGGTACTTGCCAGTGACCGACCGCTTGAGGCGTATGTTTCTAAACCCTAAGGAAGCCACACTGATGACATGGTGGGATGATGAGCGCAAGGTGGATGATGATACAATTGCACACCCGGCCGATTGTAGCCAGTAGCAAGCGTTTGATGCTAAGTACAAAGCAGAATTCAGTGATGACCCACGGAATGTACGATTCGGCTTGAACACCGATGGAATGAATCCCTTTAATGAGAGGATGACCGACCACAGCACATGTCTAGTCATCTTGACCATGTACAACCTCCCAACGTATTTATGTCAGAAGAGGAAGTACCTTCTCCTCACCATTCTTATCTCTGGCCCCAAACAACCAGGCATTGATATAGACGTGTTCTTGGAGCCTCTGATGCAAGAAATGGAGAGGCTATAGAGGTATGGGGAGCCGATGTATGATGTGTTCCGGTGGGAGGACTTCATATGCAAAGCAATAATATTTGTTACTATCAATGATTACCCCGCGCTGTTTGCCCTGTCAAGATAGTTCAAAGGCAAGACTAGATGCTTAGTCTATTTAGATGGTACTAAATTGGTGTTCCTAGATGGATCTAGGAAGATAGTTTACATAAAGAACCAGTGCTTCTTAAAGACAGGTCACAAGTACCACGGCAAATTGTACCTAAGATACTATGGCAACATCCCGGAGGATGAACACCCTCCGAAGAGACGTTGTAATGGAGAACATGTGTTCAGAATGGTCCAAAACATACACGTCATCTATGGAAAGAAGAATCCGGATAGAATGATCAAAGATAGAAGCACACCTCCCATCGAAGGCGTACCATTCAAGAAGCAATTGATCTTCTTTCAGTACCTACCTTATTGGCCAGGGAGGTCTCCCATGGCATTGATGCGATGCACATGTAGAAGAATGTCTTTGAGAGTCTCATGGCTACCTTGATGGACACGGGCAAGTCAAAGGATGGTCTCAGATCACGAAAAGACATGGTGCAGCTAAACATGATGCGCGAGCTTTGGCCGGTACAATAGGATAATGGCAAGTACAGTCTTCTCGTGGCTAGCTTTAACCTAACCCTAGTGGAGAGAAGAGCTATATGCAATTTCTATGGCAGAACCTCCTAAATAATATGGCCCACATGCACCTGTCATTATCTCAAAGACCTCTGACGGCTATGCATGTGTACCACAAACTTAAGAAGTCTATCGGGTGTCCTCGAGAAACCCAAATCATCCACGATCTTCCGAGCAGGATCACATTACAGAGGCATTGCAGTATTACAACAGTTTATATAACAAATTACATCAGAGTAAAAGTGCAGAAGTCTTACATAAAATAATTTACAAACCATTTGTTTCAAATCTTACAAACCTTAAGTTTGGTTATTACAACCATAGTAGTGGAGTAGCATTAGTAACTTTATTACAGGTCACCAAAACGAAATGCTCTGCCCCAGAGCCACACAAACTACTCGTCGTTGCTTACCGCAAAGACAGTCATGCAGCAGGGTCCGAAACAAACCTACTCATGAGACAAACCTGCAACAAGGGTTTAACAAACCCTGAGTACAAAAGTACTCCACAAGACTTAACCGACAAAAAAAGGTGGAGAAGACTCAGGAATGTAGGCTCAGAAAAATCAAGGTGAGGTTCCAACAAGAATCAAAGTGCTTTTGCATAAAAGCTACTAATGGTGTGTCCTTAAGATCAACCTTTTAATTCATTGTTAGTTATTATAGAATGTAAGTGACCCTAGTCTAGATCAGGTAACTCATACAACTTCTTTCTTAATCTCTAACCAAAGTTCCACTTATTAACTACGATGTAGGTCAGGTGATCGAGTCTCTATGACCGAGGAGCAACGACGATTCGAATCGATTATACCCAGCTGGGGATCTATAACCACACGACATATGAAGGACTTTAACCCACATATATCAACCTTCACCCGGATCCTCCAAAACATGATCAGGTCCAGCGCCACCCGAGATCACAGTACACCTCCAATCCAGCCCTTGTCCACGAGGGTACATTCTACTCTCGCCATCTCTCCACTCCCAGTGCGTGGTCGGTCGTTCACATGATGGACTAGCCGAGGTCTTAGGCTTACCGTAGCATGCGGTCAGTTGCAAAGTCTCGAAACACAGGCGGGCCTACAACGGTACGGTCCTTAACCGACATAATCGGAGACACTACATTGGGACTCCTTTCCCGATGCAAGTCCACCGACCGATCTCAAATTAACATCATCATTCATTCATTCATTCATTCATTCATTCATTCAGTTGTTCTACAACAACCCTTCAAACTTTGTTAAACATTTTCAAAGTTTTCTCATTAAGCAAGGCTAAGCATACTAAGTATTTTTAAATAAAATAGTAACAAGGATAATATTGAAGTATCAATGATGGTAGTGCAATAATTAGGTTATCACTCAACTCCTGTCACCAAATGCAACAAAGCATTAACAAAGTGAAGTAAAGCTTTTCAAAACACAAGGAATGTTTAAATGCATCCAGGGCTTGCCTTGATCGATGAGAATTTCTAGTTTCGGGTCAGTCCCACAAATATCGAATCTAACCTCTACTGGCGATTGCTCTTCTTCGGGGACTGGTTCGACCACGTTAATCTCCTCATTCACGGGGACTACACGAGATGATAATATATGCTCAATATGATGAAGTACGAAACAAGATGCTCGGTAGATGCATAACAAGGTCAAGAACTTGAGTACAACTTTTCTTCATGGTACAGTTGCAAACAACAAAACTAACTAATTAAGCGTATTAGGGTTTCGACAAGTTTTACTTCATATGAAATGTCATTAGGGTTCACTAATTCCATGTTAAACAGGAGCTCAAATAACTAAATAAGATGCCAAAGATCATTAAGTTTTAATGACCCAAGGTCAACATCCAATCACAAACTCAAACAACCCTAAATGATTAAGCATTAATTAAGTGAATAATTAATTAAATAATTAAGCCTAAATTAGGTATAAAATTAACTTTGTCTAATTAAGCTCAAAATTTTATTTTAAGAAGCTTACATCATAACTAAGTAGCAAAACAATTTTTTCACAATTTTTAGATAATTATCTTAGCCTAGAAAAATCATAGAAGTCTCATTTATTAATTAATTGAGCTAATTTTAATACATGCAAAAAGTACTCAAATTCCCATTTCATATTTTTATTACATAAAGCAGGGCATGAAAAGACTACACAAATTTTTTCATGATTTTTATCAGCTCTATTTATTTTTTATTGAATTAAACATGATCAGCTTAATTAATCCTTTTTAGAATAAAACAAAAGCATTTTTCTTCCTTTCTCAGCCCACGGCTTCTTCTAGCACGGCCCACTAACCGGCCCACCTCGCCAACACAGGGAGCACGGGATCGACCTGGCCCAAACCGCACCAACCGCGGTGGCTCCGGCCAAGGCCGATGGACTCGCTGGTGACGAGCTCGTCGGCGATGGGAAGCACCCAAACCGACCCGCCACTCACCAGCGCTCCTATCCATGGTGCTAAACGTAAGAAAAACAAACATGGCAGTGCACAGCCTCGGTGATGGCGACCAGCGACGGCCTGCACAGCAGAACGGTGGTGGAAACGCTGTTCCGGTGCCGTAGAGATGGAACCGAGGAGAGCATCACGGTTAGGAGCTCACCGCGAAGCGATAAGGCTACACAGCCGAGGCGGAGAAGCAACAGAGGTGCCTTATCGTTGATGGAGACGACGACGGTGGTGCGGGCACGATGACGAGATCACGTTCTGACCCGCCAAGAGCTCAGCTGTGAGAAAGGAAAGCTTGAGAAGCAATACGACATCAAGATGAGTTGACAACGGTATCTAAATGGCCAGTTTGCTCACCGGAGTGGCCTGGCCGCGGGAGCAGGTGCACGGCAGCGATGGCATCATGGCCACGACAAGAACGTCGTGTACTCGTGTCCGGCGGCTCTAGACGATGCAAGGCGAGACCAGCAGGCTTAGGTGGCGCGCCAGGTCGAGGCGGAGCCACAGCTGAGAGGAATTGGATGATAGGGCAATGCGCAAGGCGAATTTGGCTCCGACGGAATTGAGCTCGGCGGCGAGCAGAACGAGAGGAAAGAGTAGAACGGCGTCCTGCTCAGGTTAAATCGACGCGGGTGAAACATCTCGGCCTCCAGCTCCTGCTTGCGTCACGGTAGGAGAACACCTGCGTGTCCACGCGAGCTCAAGCGGTGAAATCGATCAGCGGTGGGCGGTGATGAAGCAGCTTGGTGTCACTCTGCCCCCAATTGAATTTTGAAATAATTACGAAAATGCCACTGCATTTGAAATCAAAATTACTTTTAAATTTTCTAAAGAAGTTAAAAATCTCTAGCCTACCCCAACTTGCTTGGGACAAAAGGCTATGTTGTTGTTTGTTTGTTTGTTGTAAAGAAGTTAAAAATCTATAAAAACAAAAGTTGCTCAACTTTTCAAATTCTACAACTTTCTCAATATAAACTTTTCAAAATCAGCCTAGATTTTGAAATTTGAATTTGAAATCAAAAGGGGATAATTTCTAGAAATGGGTAAATTCAAAACTACTTTAAATTTTATATTGAAACTTTAAAAACTCAAAATACCAAAGTTGTACATCTTGGCTAGACCTACAACTTTTCTATTTAAACCATTTTCAAATTCTGCCTCCATTTTGAAATTGGGGTCAAATTTGAGATTTGAATCTTTTCAAAATTACTCCAAATTTTATATTAAAACTTTAAAAACTCCAAAAACCAAAGTTGTACAACTAGACAAGATCTACAACTTTGCTTTTTGGCTCAACCACAAATTCTTTTTAGATTTTGAATTACACAAAAGGGGGTAAAACGGGGTTTTCTAGAAATCAGGGTTTTGAATCAAATTCAAACTCGATTTGGTTTCTACATTAATTGATGGTTAATTAGTGATCACAACTATCATACAAATGTACCATTGGGTCAAATCACATTTGACCTTCCTAATGCTCTATTTGTTTGAACCAATTTTGAATTATAAATTAATTTTAATAAACCTCCTAATTTGAATTCAAATTTGAATTGGAAAATTCGGGGCAAGTTTTGGAACTCAAATTCAACCTCAAACTTGGAGTTCATTTTTAAATTTTGCACTTGAGTTTATCCCCTACACCTAACACTAGTGTAGAGCATAGCTTTACACCTCAAATTACATAGGGCATAATCCAAGTATTTGAAATGACATTCAAAACTAGGGTTTTGGATTCAAGTCAAACATCACCAAAACTCAATCAATCTAGGAAATGTAAATTTGTTTTAGTTGATGCACATCAGAGTTGACTAAAACATGAATGCTTTGCAATGCATATGATGATATGACCAGTTTTAGGTACCATAACACTAGAAGTGTTACAATTTCCTTAGAGGGGGTCAGAGTGCCGACTAGGTTTTCGACGAACCCGAAGAAGCTAGTGTCAATAAAGGACCTGTCATTAACATACTTCAAGGCTCACGATTGTCATATGATGCTAATAGTGTTCCTACCAATTGTAATCAGGGCTATAAAGCCAGAGTTCCTAAAGATGGCAATCACCCGCATGTGCTACTTCTTTTTGAAGATCTCACAGAAGACGATTCGCAGACAAGAGTTGAGTGACCTACATGAATTCATGGTGGAGACCCAGAACCAGCTAGAGATGTGTTTACCTCCTATTTTTTATATAATGGTACATCTCATGATTCACTTGGTTCATCAGATCGAGGCGTTGGGCCCTAGCTTCTTGCATGAAATGTGGTCCTACGAGCAGTTCATGTCGGTTCTAAGCCGATACGTGCATAACCGAACACACCCAGAGGGCTCCATGATAGAGGGTTACAATTCTAAAGAAGTCATCGAGTGCTACCAAGAGTGGCTAAAAGTATAGAGATGGATTGGTAATCCTGATTCTCGTCACAAGGGAAGGCTGGCTAGGAAGGGCACAAGTGGTAGGAAAGTGTTCCTCGACAATGATTACAGATAGGTGAGTTGGGCGCATTACAGTGTCTTGCAGAGTATGGCAGTGATGCAACCGTACATTGATGAACACATGGCTATCATTTTGGTCGAGAGGAATGGCCGTTCAGATGATTGGGTCATGAAACAACACAAGTAACGTCTGACATCATGGTTGAAGGACCAGATCATACAGCCTGGAGAAACCATAGATTCTATTACCATCAGTTGGTTGGCGGCCGGGCCATCGAAACAGGTGATGTCTTGGAATGCTTATGACATCAATAGGTACACATGCTATACCAACACAAAGGACAGGAAATCTGTGAATCAGAACAGTGGCGTCCGAATAGAGGCTCTCGACAGAGTAGGGCGAAAGGTCTTGTACTTTGGCATAATTGAAGATATATGGGAACTTGACCATGGAAGGGATATAAAGGTGGCCCTGTTTTGATGCCGCTAGATCAAGCAACATCAATTCAATGAGATCGGACAGAGAGTCGTCGACCTCTAGAATATAGGCTACCAGGATGACCCTTGGGTGCTCGCTGAACATGTCGCGCAAATCTTCTATATGCCTGACCCATAAAGTAACCTCCCCCCGAAGAAGAAGACAAAGCACGTGGTGGCCTCCGGGAAACAACATATCATCGGAGTTGATGGCGTGGACGATGTTGAAGCTTACAATAAGTGCGATGAGATGCTGCTGTTCATAGACTTTTGTAAGAAGATCGAGGCTGTGGAAAAGAACCTGCCCAAAGATGTATTGCCATGGGAACAAAAAGGTGTTAAGGGGAAAGTTGTCATGGCGGGCTAGCTAGTTTATGTAAGTGTGTTAGTGTTCGTAAGACTACATTCATGTATGTGTGTGTGAGACTACATTTATATATGTGTGTGTGTGTGATGACATTTATGTATGTGTATGTGAGACTACATTCATGTATGTGAGACTATATTTATGTATGTGTGTTTGAAACTACATTTATGTGTGTTTGAGACTACATTCACGTATGTTTGTGTGAACAATGTATACTAAGAATTTGTCAAATGATGAAACTACCAAAATAAAAGTTTTAGATCTCCATGAGTTATTCAACATTGGTATTCATTACTTTTTCAGTTGAAATAATTTAGGGGTCCAAATTATGGTTTGAACTTGTCATTTTTCAAATTTTAAAATTTGAACTCATAAAATTTAGTCAAATGACAAGATGACCTCAATAAAAGTTGTAGATCTTGATGATTTGAACAACTTTGGTATTCATTACTTTTTATGTTGAAATCATTTTAGGTCTCAAAATTTGGTTTGAACTTGTCAATTTTCAAATTTCAAAATTTAAAAGGTTCAAATTTAGTCAAATGAAGAAATGACAAAAAAAGTTGTACATCTTGATGAGTTGAAAAACTTTTGTGTTCATCACTTTTACAACTGAAATAATTTAGGGTTTCAAATTTTGGTTTGAACTTGTCAAATTTTAAAGTTCAAAATTTGAAATATGTAAAACATTGTCACATCCAAGTTTGACCAAACTTAAATGCTGAAGCATGATTTTAGAAATTTTTAGAAAAAAATCATCACATTTGGAGTTAGTATGAGGGAGAACAACTAATTACAAAGTTTACCCATAAATTAAAAAGAGAAATCACACTGTTCTAGATGATCATTACATGATCATAGTGAATAGTATGATTTCTTTTTAAATCTGTAGGTCAACTTTGTAACTAGTTTTTCTCTCTCATACTAACTCCAAATGTGATGGTTTTTTCATAAAATTTTCTAAAATAATTCTCTATCAATTTATTATGTTGGTTTTGTCAATATATACATATGAAAAGTTTGAGCAATTCAAATTTTGAATTTCAAAAAAAAGACAACTTCGGACAAGATTTTGGTACCCCAAATGATTTCAGCTGAAAAGTGATGAATACCAAAGTTGAATGACTCATCAAGATCTACAACTTTTGTATTGATCATTTCTTCATACGACAAAGTTGTAATAAAATTGTTCACAAATGTGACACATCTCTCATAAGATTTTATAAACTATATGAGATATGTGTAAGATTAGTAAACAATGTGTACTAAGAATTTGTCAAATGAAGAAATGACCAACATCAAAGTTGTAGATATTCATGAGTAAAACAACTTTTGTATTCAACACTTTTTACGTTGAAATCATTTTGGGTCTCAAATTTTGGTTCGAACTTGTTGTTTTTCAAATTTTCAAATTTGAAAGGTTCAAATTTTGTCAAATAACAATATGACCAAAATCAAAGTCGTAGATATTCATGAGTTTAACAACTTTGGTATTCATCACTTTTTATTTTGAAATCATTATGGGTCTCAAATTTTGGTTCAAACTTGTCATTTTTCAAAATTTCAAATTTGAAAGATTCAAATTTTGTCAAATGACAATATGACCAAAATCAAAGTTGTAGATATTCATGAGTTTAACAACTTTGGTATTCATCACTTTTTATGTTGAAATCATTTGGGGGTTTGAAATTTGGTTTGAACTTGTAATTTTTCAAATTTCAAATTTTGAACTAATAAAATTATTTCAAATGAAGAAATGACCAACATCAATGTTGTAGAGCTTCATGAGTTCTACAACTTTTATGTTGGTCATTTTTTTCCTTTGAGGTCATCTGGTGTCCTAAAATATTTTTAATTGTTTTGAATTTAATTTTTTTCATAATTTAGAATATTGTTTTGTTTATGCAAAAATTTATAATATTATATTTTCTATATCAAAATAATGTACATATACATATACTTTTATATATAGAATAATAAAAAATATGAATAATAAAAAAATCTACACTGTATTCTGAAAAAATACACCATATATAAATTAAAAAAATTGAAAAATATATTGTAGGGGCGGCTCAAGCCGCCCCTAATGATACATTTGTGGAGGTGGGCGGGGTTTCAAGCCGCCCTTACAACGATGCCTTGGTATATAGTCTTAGGCCGCGGGGAAGGTGAAATTTTAAGTCCTGGGCGCTCTCCTCCTCTTTGACGCCGGCAGGCTGCCCAAATTTTCTCCTCCTCCGCCGCCGCCTCGGTGCCCTAGCGCCGCCACCTTGGTGCTCTTCCTCCACCCCCGGTCCGTCTCCACGACCTCATCCCCTCCTTCCGCGACCTCGGTGCCCTAGTGTCGCCGCCTTGGTGCCCTTCCTCCGCCCCTGGTCCGTCTCCACGACCTTGTCCCCTCCTTCCGCGACCTCGGTGCCCTAGTACCGCCGCCTCGGTGCCCTAGCGCTGCTGCCGGCCACCCCCAGTGACCTCGTCCCCTCCTTCCACGAGCTCGGTGACATCCGTGACCTCACTGTATGTCCGCGCTCTCCCTCCGCCCGTGACCTCGTGGCCTCCTTTCGCGAGCCTGGCGACCTCTCTCACCACACGGGTCACTCTCCTTCCTCCTCCTCCAAGGTACCTCCCTCTTCCTCACTCCTTCCTCCTGCCTGTGGAATGCCATGTTGCTAATTCTAGCACATAACTAGTTTAATTAAGAAAATATGACTACATGCTCATGATTTAGGTGCGTTGTTTTCAGTTCTATCATGGTTAAGTAGTCCACCTTTCTTTCTGAATTGATTGCATCATTGCACAGTGTTGTACTGCTGATGCATTTCTGTCATTTTGTTTCCTATCAAGCAGTTCAACATGTCTAGAATCTTGTAGAGCTAATGTCTTCTAGTTTCTAGTTCTCTGTTTTCTCTTGGGTAAGTTTCAGTGGGAAACTGCTAGTTATATTAGTCACTAGTGGTTTGCTCATTGAATTTTCTGCACATGGCTAAAAACTAAGCTTCATTTAAAAAATAGTTTATCGCAATCAAGAGATAGCCTAATAATGTGTGTGGTACGGCCACTTGGCTACTGAAGATATGTTGTTTTTCTAAAAAATTAAATCCATATGGCTCAGTTTTAGTTCTATTTGAACAGGGTTCCCCAAGTAGTTCGTGTTAGTTAATTTGTTAATTTTGAATGGATCATGATCTTGATTTGATGATTGTCTTGTATTTCTTTTGGGGGCTTAGTTGAGCTATTGTTCTATGGGCCTCTGTTGTTTTCCTGTTTGACCTGTGAACAAGAAACAGTGGATTCAGCATTTTTGCCACACTATTGGAACTTCCCATTAGCCTTGTTAGTCTATACTCAAAGTGTGCCCTGATGCTTGATCCATATTATGAAATGACAAGTTTGCAGTGCTGATATGATCTTGGTATTATCAAGTGTTCTAGAGCAATATAACCATGTATGCAGGTCTTAACAAGATGTAAAAAAAGTAACCTGATAACTCCTTTGTGGATCTTTTTTTTTGTAATTCTTGTGATGTGAGGTGCTTCTTTGTATAATCACTAATCAACCTAAATGTTATTAATGCAGTACCAAGTAATGTTTGATTTATATCAACTATACAGTTGAGCATTTCAAAAATAACATGTTACATTTTTTTAGAAAATACAAAAGAAATGTCCATGTCATTCTGCTTAGGAAAAAGAGGTGCTAATTTGCCATTCCATTTGTAGTTTCTATGAACCATGGAGACATGTTTACTTTTTTAATGTCTATACCTTCTGAAAGAGAAGTACGAGTATTATGTATCATACTTTGACTACCAATGATTCATTAGGAAGATTTTGGTGCCCCTGATCTCAAATGCAACTGGGCATTCTTAAATGCGAAACTTGTTCATTTCAAATGCACAATAATAACATTTAGCTGTCCTTGTCATAGTAAACTAACTGGGCATTCTTAGTTGCATTTGACTTTATCCATTTATCTGAATCATAGATATATTTATAGAGAACTCTGCAATTATGTGTTCTGTAGATTATAATAAGCTGGACTAAACATAGATTATTTTTCTGGATAAGGTATTTCTTATTTGGAACATACATATACACTCTAGATGTACTGTCTTCGGCCCCCTAGTTTTTTATTCTTCTGAATATCACATAGTTTACTACAAGGGATGTTGACAACTTGACATGTACCTTTCTTACTGATTTGGTTGTTGGGATTCCAACTGATGTTCTGGAGTTTCCATGAACAGTCCATAAGACCTGCTCTTGTAGGTAGAAATTTTAGGCTTTTGAGCTACTAGCATTTTCTGGCCTTTGCAGTGAATGCAAAAGAATAACTGGTGGTTCCATAGTGTTGTCTTGCTTTTCAGTTACCTACTTTGAGTTCTCACACTATTACCGACTTGCAATCTGACAGCACTACATAGGTAATTGGGGGGGGTACAGGTAGCTCTAGTGGGTTTTCTTTTTATATATAAGGCTAGTGGGTTAATGGTGTGTTGCATATCTATGATTCAGGTTTAGATACATTTGGTTGTGATCTAAACTTACTGAATCGCCATGATATATTCATTTGATATATTCATTTGGGCAGGCAGTGGCTTATTTTGACACATTTTCCACTCTATGTTTGGGTAAACAGCTGCTGCCTATTATGCCAACTCTCCCCTCTCCTCTCCTCTCCTCTCCTCTCCTTTTTTTAGCCAATGATGATGAAATTGTCTAGTCCATACATTATATGGAATAACAGCTGATGATCAAGAACTTGTGAGGAACTAGGCTTCATTACCAGTCGCCCCTACATTACCTTCTCCTCTCTTCTCTGTTATGATGCCTTGATGCTCCAAGTTCATGATCAAATGATGAGTGACATTATTCTGAGGCCCCTACCATCTGAATAGTGCCAATGATCTTGTGAGGTACTGGAGCATTGTTGCCTATACCGAGGCCTTTTTTATTCTGCTGTTGTACTACTCCTACTCCACTCTTCTCCTCTCTACTCTACTACTCCTACTCCTCTCTTCTCTCTTCTCTCTACTCTACTACTACTACTCCTCTCTTCTCCTCTGTACTATGTTTTGATCATTATTTGGTGTTTACTGGTCTTTTTTTAGGGGAGAGGCCTATGATGCAAAAAAAAGAATGAGGTGGTTGCCTAGATTCGTGGACATGGAAGTTTATGTGGCATGCTAGTAGTAGTACTACTACTACTTCTACTACTTATACTACTTTATTTCTTACATCTCTTAGAACAAGGCACGAAATGTCACGAACATCAAAGAGTGCACCCTAATGCCCCATGAATGATGATCATTGATCCCATGGAGAGCAAGAACTAGAGGACTAGCTTACTCAGGATCAGTTCGATAACGAGTTAAAAAAGGGTCTAGAAGTGATGCTTACTCAGGAGGAGCTTGTCGAGGATGAGGATCCAATGGGGGGAGCCTAGGGAAGAGAAGGCGGAGAGGATGCCTAAGGCGAAGAAAGGGATGATGATGAGGATGATGACAGCTCATCAGGGGGATATGTAAGTCCTAAGGATCCTTTCCCACGAGAACCCAGACGGAGGCCAATGGAGGATGAGGTGGACAAGGATTTTGAGTCGAATGATGAGGTACGGATAAAGCCTTAGTAGCTTGTAAATTTGGCTAATGCTATGGCTATATGTTACCTCTGCTAACACTTTTGACCTGCTGTATACACAGGTCATCCCTACTCATCCTCTGAAAAGATGACATCAGCCTCCGGCTCGTCTTACCAGACAATACATCACCGGGCAAAGGAGATCAGAGGAAGGAGCCACAGAGACTCATAATGAGGCCTCCGCTCCACAACCTCAGGACACAACCACGGGCGAGACTACCCAACCAAAGAGGAAATGAGGGATTAGAAAGCCAAACCAATATCACGAGAAGGCATGCTTTGTGATAACGGAGGTCGGGCCAGACGGGCAGATCCTTAAGCCACATACATATAGGGGGAAATTCCATAATCACATAAGGTTTCTAGTTAGAGATAAGTTGAACCCAGCTATCCGTGGTTGGAATCTTGTACCTATGATCAAAAAGGTAGAGCTATGGGACAAGTTGAAGCTGAACTTTAGGTTTCTAGAGGGAACACATGAGCTGGTACAAGATAATGCTTTTAAGATAATGGGGCAGAACTTCTGATGTTGGCGATCGGACCTGAACAAGAAGTATATCCAACAGAAGTTAACTCCCTTCCACGAGTTTGGCAACATAACTCCTAGTCAATGGGAGAAGCTCGTGGCTAAGAAGACTTTAGAGGCGGCATTGGCCCTCAGTGCCCGTAACAGTGAGCAGGCGAAGAAGAACCAACACCACCCTCGTCTAGGCCCTAGTGGCTATGCTGGCAAGCAAGAGGTGTTTAGGAAGATGGACGTAGAGGTCGAAGCTTCTGGGAATACGGAAGTGCCGAACTTGAGACCACGCCTCAAACAGTGGATATACGCGAGGAGTGTGGATTCATCCGGTAGTAGCCTCAAGTTTGCTAAGCCGAAGACTAAAGAGGTAGTATCAAAGATACTGAAACTTACTAAAGACAAGGAGAAGGGCGCATTCGCCCCTTCCAGAGAGAAGGACGAGCTTATCGTTGCCTTGGGAAACCCCGAGCACATAGGACGCACCAGGGGGCTAGGTAAGAGGACATCCTAGAAGCACAAATTCGTAGAGGACAGGCACATGTACAAGAAACATGGCAGAGACCGAGAGTCTGATCTTGCACTCCAAGTGAAGGCTCTAGTTGAAAAGGCGTTAGTAGAGAAAGGACTGTCTACGATGGAGCCATGGACACTAATGGGGCCATCGAGAGAACTGGCGGTAGTTGGTAGCCCTCCGGATGTTCCTAGCAGACAAGGTTCCACTACAACCGAAACCGTCGTCGATCGCATACAGGCGCCAACCAGTTGCACCTTGGTGGTTCCGATGGGCAGGCAAAACATGATCATTGAGGTGGCAACGGGTGTGGCACATCCTTCGGTTGCACGTGGCACAATAGGGACATCCCGTAGGACTACACTCGGGTCGAGGTGCATACCGTGAAGCCTGAGTTCATGACTTAGAAGATAGAACACCCTACTCCCAAGGAGCTCGTGTTACTCAGAGACGTCATGAACCAGTTCATCCTCTGGCACAAATGGGACATTGTATTGACCGAGTCTTCGCCAACTCTGACTGAAGTTCATCCTCTGGAGCGACCCGTCGAGGACGGGGAGGTATACTCACCAGCCCATGACCATGACCACCACACGCCAGAGACTTCTCCACCTCATACTGAGCATGGGCATGATGACATGCCACGTCCTTCTCCACCTCGTACAGAGCATGGGCATGATGACATGCCACATCCTTCTCTACCTCATACCGAGCAAGGGCATGATGAGATGCCGCATCCTTCTCAAGAAGCGCAGTCGATACATGAACAACAAGTTCCTCATGAACAGCAATTGCCTCATGAACAATCGATATGTGAAGAATAAGTGGCCCCTGGAGCAGGTGATGCACAAGAAGACGAGGATGTGCCCGAATGGGAAGCTCGAAACAAAATTCCAATCAAGTTAAGGCCATCATACGTGGGCATTAATGATGTCTCGTCGGTGCACAAGTGGATGGCCCCTGACCAGCTCAAGCCTAAGAACCAAGTAAAAGAATTCAGAGCACCAACTTCTGAGGAGGGCGCCACTAGCAAACTACACAAAGGGTTTAACAAGTATCTAGTTGTTGATAACTTCAAATGGTCAAATGATTGCCCGGATAAATATAAAAAGGCAAGAACTTCCTACCAAACCGAGTCCTATAGTGCTTGCCACGTGGAATGAGAAAGTTCCACGATTGGTACTTGCATGCTCAGATAACAGAACTAGAAATCTTACAAGCATGGATCCCTACCGGCACATTTGGAGCCCCAGGTGGGCAAATTGCCGTTGAGTTCAAGGATATCCAGGCATGCTTCCACCTTGGACGAATGGAAATGAATCTAATTCGCATGTGGTGCCTATAAGTCCTTACCCTCTCAATATGATATGAATGTAATATTTTGTTTTTGTTGTAATTAACCCGCGCTGTGATTTGTAGAATGTAAGCGCACTTTGTGAGAAAGAGGCCAGCTCTGAAAGACGCGTATACAGACCCTTCACCTGTAGCATCAACAAATTTTAATTACCCCAAACAGTGGAAACTAGGTTATAAAGAACTAGATGCTGGAAAGACACTTAAGGAGAAAGAGGACATCCGGGATAAGAAAATATTGACAAAGTCCCTCAAGGTTGCGGCATACATTGCCCTATGTTTTAAAAATCTCCAACAACACGATTCTATATGGATACCATACCACTTCAAGTAAGTTTGACTGTATGCTTAAAGCTTTGTTCAATATACTTTGTTCGATGCTGAAAGCATCTAGGCCCCGGTGTTGGTTTCGGCAATTGATGACAACGAATTATTACCATGACTAACGTGTGTTTTACAGAAACGTTGGTAAGTTAGGTCATGGAGATGATAACTGCTTTGGGCACACTGTGGTATTCATGTACCTTGATGGAAATCGTTTTGGTTTTCAAAGGATCAATGACAAGATTAAGGACGGTTAGTTCCGGATGTCAAGGTGTTGAGTTACATCTGGAATAGTCGTTAGGATCTTTGTTTCTTCCTTTTACCGTACTATAAAGGAGGGCATGAGCGAGTAGCTTGACCTAGGTGAGTCTTTTGTTTAGGTGTGGTGCACACTTGTCAAACTTAGCACTAGGTAGCTCTAGAAAATCTCAAAGTTCAGTTGGAAGCAACTTGGTTCAAGTTGCGACGCGTTTAGAAGACGTTTGAGCAGTTTACCTGTGACCGGACGCGGTCCTGGTCATGACCGGACGCGTCCGGTCAGTACTAACATATCACTGCGTCGTTAACTGACTGACCGGACACGGTCCTTGCGAGGACCGGACGTGGTGGTCAGTCTGACACGTGTTCCAGAGGGTAAACAGTGTAATCGAACACGACTGTGAAGTGATCGGCGCGTCCGGTCATGTTCTAGTAAGGTCCCAAGCTAACCTGACGCGTCTGGTCAGCTATGATCGGACGCGGTCGAGCATCAGAACAGTTTCTAGTAAGGCTCTTGCATGATCGGACGCGTCCGGTCATCTCTGATCGGCGCGTCCGGTCATCTCAGGCCGGCGCGTCTGGTCACTCAGCGCTAACTTTCGGTTTTTGACCGTTACACTTGACCGGCGCGTCCGGTCATGTCGACCGGCGCGTCCGATCAGTGCGCGTTTTGCTGATTTGGCAGATAACGGTTGGATTTGTCTGAGGGGTGTATAAATATATCCCCTCCACCTCTTTTAGAGGTCTCTTGCTCATTTGTTCAGCTGAGAAACACCTTTGAAGTGCAAGGGAGTGCAAGAGCCCTAGTGAGGATAATGATTTGAGAATCCTCTCTAGTGACAAGAGTGTAGCAAGTGTGCATCCATCTTCTCATTTGGCTTGTTGTGGTCAAGTGAGAGTTCTAGCTTGTTACTCTTGGTGATCGCCATCACCTAGATGGTTTGGTGGTGATTGGGAGTTTGGTGATCATCCGACGAGATTGTGGGTGACCCAACTCATGTTGTGAGCGGTTTTGGGTGATTCGCCGCGACGGAGTGTTGAAGAATCAACCCGTAGAGAGCACTTGATCCTTGCACGGATCAAGGGGGAGCTACACCCTTGCGCGGGTGCTCCAACGAGGACTAGTTGGGAGTGGCGACTCTCTGATACCTCAGCAAAACATCACCGTGTTCCTAATCCTTACTTTCAAGCATTTACTTTCGTGCATTACTTTCATTGCTTGTTTACTTTCCTAGAATTGCCATGCTAGTCTAGGATTGAAACTTAGGGTGCAAAACTTTTACCGGTAGAATCACAAGGAACACTAGTAGGCACTAGGGGTGAAGTTTGGCTTGTAGGATTTAATTCTTGCAAATAATTTTTAGAAAAGCCCAATTTACCCCCCCCTCTTGGGCATCTTGATCATTTCAATTGGTATTGGAGCCGTGTTGCTCTTTATTTAGGCTTCACCGCCTAGAGCAAGATGTCTAATGGGGAAGGACCACCTCCCACTTTTGAGGGAGACGATTTTCCATATTGGAAAATTCGTATGGAGGCGTACCTTGAAGCCATAGATGTTGGGTGCCTTAGAGCCGCAACTGAAGGGCTTCCTCCTATAAGGGATCTCGCCAACCCAAGTGGTGATGAGAAGAAGTACGACCGGTGAAATACAAAGGCAAAAAATGCACTCTACCGGGGCTTAGGCAAAGATATCTTCAATCGTGTGCGTAATGCCAAAAACGCTCATGAATTATGGGAAAATCTTTGTGCTCTCCATGAGGGAACCAAGAGTCAATGTGAGGAACGCTATAACATTGCTTTAAAGAAAATCAATTCTTTTGAGATGCTTCCCAAAGAAAGTGTTAATGAAATGTACACTCGTTTGAATGTTCTTATAGAAGATCTCAATGCTCTTGGACTCACTCAAATGAGTCAATCGGATGTTGCAAGGAGGATCTTGAGTGTTCTTCCCGTTGAGAAGTATGGACACATTGTCATCGTACTTCACCAAAGTGATCTCTCCGCCGCAACACCGACTTAAGTATTGGAAAAGATCAATGCACATGAGATGTACATGCACATCACTCCAGAAGAGGGCTCATCATCTTCCAAGAAGAAAGACTTGGCCTTCAAAGCTAGCCATGAAAAGAAAAAGAAGAAGGGCCAAGCCATGATGGTGCAAGAAAGCTCAAGTGAAAGTGATATTGATGATGCATCACTTGCACTCATGGTGAGGAAGACCACTAAGATGCTAAAGAAGCTCAACAAGAGTGACATCAAGTTCGATGACAAGAAGAAGAAATTCTTCACAAGTAGCAAAAGGAAGCCAATATCCGAAATGGATTGCTTCAATTATGGTGAACTTGGCCACCTAGCTCATCAATGCCCGAAGCCTCCAAAAGACAAGTACAAGAACAAGTACAAGGGCAAGAAAGGTGATTCAAGTGATAAAGAAGATGAGAAAAGAAAGAACAAGCCATACAAAAAGAAAGATGGCAAGAAAAGAGAGTTCTACAAGAAGAAAAAGGGAGGCAAAGCTTACGTTGTTGGTGATTGGCTCACCGACATTGAGTCATCATGTGAGTCCTTCGGCGATGAAAGCGGCGATGAAAAAGAGAAGGTCACCGCATTTGTGGTTAGGCCATCATCATCTTCACCGACATCTTCATCACCACCTTCACCGCCACCTTCACCATCATCTTCCACTACTCATCTATGTCTTATGGCTAAGGGTGATCGAAAGGTACAAAACAATGATAGTGATGATGATGATAGTGATAGTGACGATGAATATGATGCACCTTCTTATGATGAACTTATAAAATTGTTGAACAAATACTCTAAAATCATAAGAAGAACTAGAAATGAAAATGATGAGCTTCAACATGAAAATGAATCACTCTCATCTAAGCTTGAGAATGCACATAAGACTAGTGATGAGCTCAAAGATCAAAATGAAACTATGTCTTCCTCTCTTAAGGAGCTCAAAACTTCTAACAAGGAGCTTAGAGATAAACATGATAAAATTGAGAAGAAGCATGGTGAACTCATCACTAGGCTACTTGCTAAAAGATGAATATACCATATTGAAAATCAACTATGATACTCTTATTGTTGCTAATGAGCTTGCTCTTGAGACATATGATGCTACTAACCAAGTTGTTAAGATTGATATAGCTACATCATGTGATGATTTGATTATTGAGAACTTTGAGCAAGGCTCTAACGGCAAAGGCAAGAGTGTGGTTGAGGCCGACAACTATGATGACTATGTCAAGCTCAAGGGTAAAAATGAGATGCTTAAGATTGAGAACAAGAAATTGATGGCTCTTGAAAAGCAAGCTTCAAATGAGTCACTTATTGAAGAAAACAAGAAGCTCAAGCAAGAAAAAGAGCATCTCAAGACCGGCCTAAGCAAGTTCACAAGAGGCCAACATTTACAAAGTGAGCTACTCATGAACACCGTCATGAAGATGGATAGGAGTGGCATTGGTTACTTGGCAAATCAAGAGAAGAAGGTCAAAGCTCAACAACAACAAAGCAAGTCAAAGCCCAAGCTAAAGAGATGTGTTGAGTATGGACAAGAAGGCCATTTTGCTTATGAGTGCAAAACTCCACCACAACCCTTGCCCAAGCATGCTAGACCCTTTGCTTTCAATGCTCATTACATGCTTAGAAAAGATTCAAGTGGAAAGATGAAAGTCATGTTCTTGGGTCCTCCTAACAAGAATAGGCCAAAGAAAATATGGGTTGCCAAGTCACTAGTTGAGAAAGTTAAGGGTCTCTCTCAAGTTTGGGTCCCTAAACAAAAGGCTTGATCTCTTGTGTGTAGGTGAACTACAAGACCGGTGGATCTCATTGGGTGATTGATAGTGGTTGCACACAACACATGACCGGTGATCCTCGTATGTTCATCTCACTTGAAGAAAATGAGGTATGTCAAGACAAGATCACATTTGGGGACAATTCAAAGAGTAAAGTCAAGGGTATAGGCAAGATTGCAATATCAAATGATCACTCTCTCTCAAATGTGCTCTATGTTGCTTCATTGAGTTTTAACTTACTATCCGTTGGGCAACTTTGTGACCTTGCCTACCAATGCTTGTTTAGTCCAAATGAAGTGGTTGTTACTAAGATAGATGACAAACAAGTGATTTTCAAGGGTTTTAGATACAATAATCTCTATCTTGTTGACTTCACCTCCGAAGATGCAAACTTGATGACATGTTTATTCACCAAAACTACACTTGGATGGCTTTGGCATAGGAGGCTTGCTCATGTTGGAATGAATACTCTCAACAAGCTATTGAAGAAAGAATTAGTGAGAGGTTTGAAGGATGTAAAGTTTGAGAAGGACAAACCTTGTAGTGCATGTTAAGCCGGCAAACAAGTTGCAAACACTCATCCAACCAAAGCTTACATGTCAACATCAAGAGTACTAGAACTTCTACACATGGATTTGTTTGGTCCTACAACTTACAAGAGCTTGGGTGGAAATCTCTATTGCCTAGTGATTGTGGATGACTACGCAAGATACACTTGGACTTTCTTTCTTCATGACAAATCCGAAGTGGCAAATTACTTCAAGAAATTTGCAAAGAGAGCTCAAAATGAATTTGAAGTCAAGATAAAGAAAATTAGAAGTGATAATGGCAAAGAGTTTGACAACACCAACATTGAAGCTTATTGTGATGAAATTGGAATCAAGCATGAAGTTTCATCAACCTACACTCCTCAACAAAATGATGTAGTTGAGAGAAAGAACTGGACCTTGATCACTCTTGCAAGAACAATGCTAGATGAGTACAACACACCGGAGAAATTGTGGGCCGAGGCAATCAACACCGCATGCTATGCTTCAAATCGCCTCTTCCTACAAAAGTTCCTTGGCAAGACCCCTTATGAGTTGCTAAATGGGAAGAAGTCAGACGTCTCATTCTTCTGGGTGTTTGGTTGCAAATGCTACATCTACAAGAAGCATCAACACCTAGGGAAGTTCCAAAGACGTTGTGATATTAGTTTTCTTGTTGGTTACTCATCAAAGTCCAAAGCATATAGAGTATTTAACCATGCCACCGGTTTGGTTGAAGAAACATATGATGTAGAATTTGATGAATCTAACGGCTCCTAAGGAGCAATTGAGAATTGTGATGACGTAGGTGATGAACCATTGAGAGAGGCCATGAAGAACATGCCGGTGGGAGACATCAAGCCTAAAGATGATGAAGACGATGTACAAATTGTCAATCCACCATCTTCATCCTATGTGCCTCAAGATGATGACAAGAATGAGAGAGTTAAAAATGAAGATACTCATGTCTCTCATCAACAAGCAGAGGCACAAGCTCAAGATGTTGATGCTCCCCATCCTACTCCTCAAATGGTTGATCGAAGAAACTCACCCCTACTTCAAGCACATCCACAAGATCTCATCATAGGGAGTCCTACAAAGGGTGTAATGACTCGATCTCAAAAGTTTACTTCTTTTGTTGAACATTACTCTTTTGTCTCTTGTCTTGAACCTAAGAATGTAGAAGAAGCTCTTCAAGATCCAGATTGGGTGAATGCTATGCATGAAGAATTGAACAACTTCGCCCGCAATCAAGTTTGGACACTTGAAGAGCATCCTAAAGGTGCAAGAGTCATTAGAACCAAGTGGGTGTTCCGCAACAAGCAAGATGATCAAGGTGTAGTAGTGAGGAACAAGGCAAGACTAGTAGCAAAAGGGTTCTCTCAAGTTGAAGGTCTTGATTTTGGAGAGACTTTTGCACCCGTTGCAAGACTTGAAGCCATTCATATCCTTCTTGCATATGCATCACATCATGAAATGAAATTATATCAAATGGATGTGAAATGTGCTTTTTTAAATGGCTTCATAAATGAACTAGTCTATGTTGAACAACCTCCCGGGTTTGAAGATCCTAGATATCCTAATCATGTTTATAGGTTGTCCAAGGCGCTATATGGGCTCAAGCAAGCCCCTAGAGCGTGGTATGAGCGCCTTCGGGACTTCCTCATTGAGAAGGGCTTCACTATTGGGAAGGTTGACACCACACTATTCACCAAGAAGTTTAATGAAGAGATCTTCATTTGTCAAGTCTATGTTGATGATATCATCTTCGGGTCAACAAATGAAGATTATTGCAAAGAATTTGGTGAATTGATGTCGAAAGAGTTCGAGATGTCAATGATTGGTGATCTAACATTCTTCCTTGGTTTTCAAGTCAAGCAAATGAGAGAAGGGATTTTTATCTCTCAAGAAAAGTATACCAAGGATCTTCTCAAAAGATTCAAGATGGAAGAATGCAAGCCAATCAAGACCCCAATGCCAACTAATGGACATCTCGACCTAGATGAGGGAGGTAAACCAATTGATTAAACTCTTTACTGTTCTATGATTGGTAGCTTGTTGTACCTTACCGCATCTAGGCCCGATATCATGTTTAGTATGTGCATGTGTGCTCGCTTTCAAGCGTGCCCTAAAGAACCTCACCTAAGTGCTGTAAAAAGAATCCTAAGATATCTTAAGTACACCCCAAGCATCGGTCTTTGGTATCCCAAAGGAGCTAGATTCCAACTAGTTGGCTATTCCGATTCGGATTATGCCGGTTGCAAAATTGATAGAAAAGGCACATCCGGAGGGTGCCATTTGCTTGGGAGGTCCTTAGTATCATGGTCATCTAAAAAGCAAAATAGTGTGGCCTTGTCCACCGCCGAGGTGGAATACATTGCCGCGGGGGCTTGTTGTGCATAAATCTTATACATGAAACAAACCCTCCTAGACTATGGAGTTGTTCTTGAAAAGGTGCCGCTTTTATGTGACAATGAAAGTGCCGTTAAAATTGCTAATAATCTGGTACAACACTCTCGCACCAAGCACATTGATATCCGCCACCACTTTCTAAGAGATCATGTTGCTAAAAATGATATTTCACTAGAAGGTGTAAGAAGTGAAAATCAATTAGCGGATATCTTCACTAAACCTTTAGATGAGGCTACCTTTTGTAGGTTGAGAAGTGAACTAAATGTGCTTGATTCTAGTAACTTTAAAAAATGAGCTTGTGTTGTCCCTTGCATTGCATTGTACATTATGTCATGTTTAAATTCCCGCAATGCATCTAGAACTTGTCTAACACGGTTACGATAACCCTCCTTTGGAGGAGTGAAGAAGCCTAACGTGGATCAAACTTGACAAGCAACTAGCCTACCTTTCTCGTTTTGCATTGCATATGCATGGTTGTTGCTTTGTCGTTTCTTTTTGGTTTAGCTTTGAGTAACCTCTGTGTCCGTCCATGAATAGAGAGAGCATTTGAAGCTCCCAAGGGTTGATACACTCTATTGCATGGCCATACGTTGCTCCTCGGGTGTTTATTGAATATTTTCTTAAAAATAATACTAGCCTAAGGCAAAATATCTTGAAAATTTTGAGGGTTTGAGTGAGGTCACTCATAACAGGTTCCAATTGGTGTTTATTTGAGTCTCTTTGAATTGGAACTTGATTGGGAGAAGTCGCGTCGAAAATCGGTTTGAAAAAAGGCATTTTACAGCGACCAGACGCTGGACTAGACGCTGCATCAGACGTGGTTCTGCTTCACCACCGCATCCGGTCATGCGTCCACCAGCGCATCTGGTCATTCCTGAAAGTCTTCTCCAAGATCTATGACCGGACGCTGTATTGGACGCGTCTCTGCCGACCACCGCGTCTGGTCCCGGCAACCACCACCGCGTCCGGTCATCCGTTTCAGTTTTCCGGGCAAAATGTGACCGGACTCTGTCAGCGTCCGATCGTGCATAATCAGACACGTCCGGTCGTTCCAGGAGCTTACTAGATTGTGACCGGACGCTGCCTCCACCGCGTTCGGTCATTCGACCACCGTGTCCGGTCATCACGCGAAAAGCGGATCTCACCCTTTTTAACCGTACGTTTGGATCTCACGGTTCACTTTTCAATCCTCCGCCGCCCGTACTCGCCGTGTTGCCGAGCCACCGTGCCTCGCCATGCCCGCAACCGTTCCTTCCTCGCCACGCCCGCGCCTTCCTCACCGCACCGGCGCCTTCCGCGCCCTCGCCGTGCCGTCCGCGCCGTGCCTCTGCACCCGTGAAGCACGCTGCTCGCAGCCCAGCGCCGCCGTGCCACCGCAGCCGCCCTGTGCCACCGACTAGCGCACCACTAGAGCAGCTCCTCGCGCCACCGCGCCTAAACCCCCGCTGCTTCGTCTCCAAACACCTCGCGTGCCACCGTCTTGAGGCTCGCGCCCTCTGCCGAGAAACCCTAACCCTAGCCGAGGCTCTTCGCGAGCTCTTCGTCTCCGCGATCGTCTCCATCTCTACAAGGTGATGTCTTAACCTTGGATTAGAGTTTACCGTTGATTTTCCGGTGAATTACTAATTCGATCGTCAATCTCTTGGTTCACCAGGGTTTCGATCGCCATTACCGGGCTAGCGTGTCGGAATCTTCTTTCGTTCATCGGATCTTCGCTCTTTCGAGGTAGCTCACGGTCCTTTCATATCTTACCTCATATGCTTGCTCTTATTAGGATCTTACTCATCTGTTAGATAATATATGTTGCTTATAGTAGATCCATCTATTCTACCGTTTCAGTTTGTCTTGTCGGTGCTGTGAGTGTCAGGTGATCAGTTGTGAATCTGAGGCCAAGCCTACGGATACGGATTGAGGCCAAGCCTCACGAGTGTCAGTTCATCATCTATTACTTTCCAGTGGTTCTCAGTACAGTAGTTTGTCAGTATGGTTCACTGCAAGAACGCTGGTGGTGCACCTAGTGACGGGGATGACAGTCCCCCCAGGAGGACAGAGGTAGCTCACGGCAAGCGAGTGAAGATTGCTGCCAAGAAGAGAAAGAGAACACTTACAGAGGCAGAAGTGGCTCAGGCAGTTGCAGATGCAGCAGAGGCAGTAGAGAGAGGTGGCAGGAGTAGTGGCATACGAATTGGCGAGAGTCGCTTTCACCTTGAAGGTCGACAGCTCGGTACAGAGGCCACAGAGGAGACAGTGGATGCACCCACAGAGCAGCCTATAGAGGATCTAGAGGAGACTGAGGAGCAGACAGTACCCTCTCCACAGCATCGTCGCTCAGGACGTATGCGGGCTCAAGTGACTCCCAGGCCAGAGGGTCAGCGTCGTGGAGGTCGTCCACCTCCTAGGCTCGAGGTCACCCCCCAGTTGAGCATTTTGACCTCAGGGGTGCTACAGCTAGACAGGTCCAGGCCCTCAGGTTCGTTGAGGTCACTCGGTGGTTCCCACCTCAGTGGGATCCCCGGGCTTCAGAGGGTTTCTACACTCCTCTCCACGAGGACTTCTATAGGGCTTATATCGACAGCGGGATTGCTTTCAGACCTCAGAGAGTCTGTCGACTGGAGGCCTTAGTTGAGGTGGTTGGTGAGAAGCTTCGTCCGCATCTATCCTTTCTACCTAGATTATCAGATCTTCTTGGATGGACTAGAGCATACTGCGGGACCTAGGTCAGAGAGTTTTACTCTTCACTTTGGATCGACCCAGCACATCAGTTTATACACTTTGCATTCAGAGGTCATGATCGTAGACTCTACAGCACCAGGGTACGGGAGATTCTCAGACTCCCTGCTTCAGAGACAAAGATTCATCAGCTGTGCTTCGGACAGACTGCACCTCCGAGACGCCCTCACGACGGGACAGTGCCCCCTACAGATTTGATCCGACCCTGTTTCCGTGAGCCTTTTGGCGAGGGGTCTCAACATACACCTGCTAGCCTAACACCCATAGCCAGAGTCCTGGATGTTATTGTGAGGAGGACTTTACTTCCGAGGCTTGGATACAGAGAGGGTTTGACTCGCATGCAGCTATGGGTAGTACATCACCTCATCTCACAGACCCCGTTTGACCTTTGGGATCTGATGCTATGTGAGATGGAGGACACCTTGGCAGAGGGCTTCAAGGGTCACAGGCAGCTACCGTATGCTCATTGGATATGCTTCATCATCAGATCTGCCTGTGAGCTACCTGTAGAGATTAGAGCAGATATTTCTGATACCACCACAGCCTTTCCAGAGTATGACATCCGACAGTTGTGGGCATCAGTTACTAGAGAGCAGGCACCTGGCCTAGAACAGCGTCAAAGGCTAGAGGTACCAGAGACAACTGTTGAGCAGGATGAGACCGTTCAGGGTCTTGCTGAGGCAGAGCTAGCAGATCTAGATGCTCAGCTAGCTGATCCAGCCGAGGATGTTGCTACTGACAGCACATATGAGGATTATCAGCCCATCCCCGGTACCGCTCTTCTCGGCCTCACGACCATGAGGCCGGTGGCTCTGGCTCAGCCTCCCGCTCAGACCCAGCTATGGTGGCTATTCTTGAGAGATTGACCCAGGCCCAGGAGAGACAGGAGGTTCAAATGCAGAGATAGACTCAGGACACAGCTGCAGTATTTGCTCAGATTTAGGCTTGTTAGGACGAGCTCCAGAGGCAGCAGCTAGAGTTCCAGAGACAGCAGTTCGAGATGCAGAGACAGTAGATAGCCACTCAGCAGCAGTACCTAGAGCTCCTGCGCCACCTTGTCACGGTTGGGGTACCTCCTCCACCGTCTGTCCTGACTCCAGCTTTACAGTCTAGTGGACCTCAGAGTCAGGGACAGCCAAGTTTTCAGTACACCTCTCCCCAGTAGCAGGTGCCTCAGACGTTTTAGTCTCCGAGTTTCACTCCTATCCAGACAGGGTTTACACCACCAGCTCAGTCGGGACCTCACCTCCTCTCAGGCATTCCGTTCCCTGATTTCAGTGTCACCTACAGTGAGCTGACTGGACAGCCGTCACTGTCATACACTACTCTTGTGACTACCTCAGAGGTGTCAGCTTCAGAGACTGCTGCTCTTCCAGTGTCAGGGGCCAGGACTATAGAGACTCTGCCATCTTCAGTTGCTTCGACAGATCCTTCCACTCTTGGTGTCTTTCAGGCTCAGGCGATAGTAACTGTAACACTTCAAGTGTTTAGTCCTTAATTGCATTGCATTTGCATTTGCATAAGCATAAGCATGCATCATTCATGTTTGTTATTTTATGTGATGCAACACATGTGATTGTTCTAGGGTTTGTTTGATTTATTTCATGAAGTATTTGATAGTTGGTGTAACAAAAAGGTAAGGTAGCCAATCATGACCTACAACACCTTAGTTATACTTAGGGTAACATTTGGAACAAGGTTCATGTTGACCAAAATTACAAATTTGCCCTCCAAGAGAAGTTTGACCACCATTTGACCCTAGAAGGCTCTAGTTTGACCAATTAAAAAGTCTAATTTAGAGACCTTGCATGGAAGAGCACCCTTAAGCAAAGTTGTAAAGAAATTCATGGGCAACAAAAGTCTCAATATGACCATCTCATGAAATTGACCCTAACATGCTCAAAAGTGGCCCACAAGTCAGTTAGAGAGGTAGCTCCAAGACTTAGAATTTTTCTAAGTCTGGAATCTGACCCTATAGTTTTACTGATGCCTACTTTAGGAGCTTGTAGTTTGCAAACCAGGCCAAACCAGCTTTCACTCATATTGACAAACTTGTAGATCACATGTAACCCTACAACTTTGTCAACATCACCCAAGCCTGGTTCTCAATGGTTCAAGAGATATCGTGTCATGAACTTAGGCTGTCAGTCGGCATCGTTAACTGAACCCCGGTTTCAGTTTCATCAAGCACTACTTTGAGGCCATGTAGTTTGAAATATAGGCTGAACCAGCCCAAACACCAATTGACAAAGTTGTTGACCTAACGTAGCTCTACAAACTTGATGTTGCCACCTTGGACTGAAACAGGCTGGTTTAGAAGTTAATCACGTTCGAAATCACTCTGTCAGTCACTACCGATGGCGTCAATGAACTGCGATTCAGTTTCGTCAGTGGCCGACCGGCCACAGGGCAACGCCGACGCGTGGAGGCGCGGTGGCGCCCGTACGCCGGCCCTGGCCCCACCAGTCAGGCCGCGACGCCTTCAAGACGCCACGACGCGCGAGCCGGCCTCCATTCCTCTGTCCCCTCTCTTCCAGTTGCAAAAACACCGAAACCGAGCCGCCATTGCCGTTCTTCTCCGGCGAGCTCAAGCGCGAGCTACACCGCATCACCGGCCGCCAGACCTCGCCACTCCCTCCGCCTCACCACCCTCCATCCCCTTGACCCACCGAAGCCCGCGATTTGACTCAAGGTGAGCCGCATTGCTTTCTTCCCCGTCTCCGAGAGGTTGCCGGAGCCCGCCATGGGACCTCACCGTGGTCGGGGTGCTTCGGGTCTCTCTCCATCCTCCCTTCCTATCAAAATGGATTCGCCTAGCTTCGGTGAAGCTCGTACCGAGCCTAGACCGCACCGTACATCCTCACCGGCGACGGTGCGCCGCCACCGGACATCACCGGCCACCGCTCGCGGTGACAAGCCCCTTCCACCCCATCCCCATCCATTCCACGAGCACCAATCGACGCACCAGGTGACGGAGAACACGAGGCGGTGTTCGATTGGCCGAGCGAGCTCTTCTCCGGCGAGCTCGAGCTCGTCGGAGCTCGCGGGTCTCCGCCTCCCCTGCCTCCGGTCACTGACCGCGGGGGCCCGCCCGTCAGTGTCGCGCGCGGGCGGGGGTGCTGAGCGGGCCGCGCGCGCGCGAGTGTGTGGGCCGAGTTTTCCGGGCCGGCCCAGTTCATCCGAAATGAAATTCATTTTAATTATTTTGTTACTGATTTTTGTACAAGTTGGAAAAATATAGATCTAGGGTTTTAATGATCCAAAAATCATGAGATAAATTTTGTTAGGGTCTACATGATGTGTAGTATTTTAGAAAAATATGGATCTGGCATGAGATGTTTAAATTCTATAAGAATTTAATAGATCCTTTAAATGTGTTTTGGAATGCATGCAAATTTGTTAAATTTATAACTTGAGCTGTAGTGTTCCATAAATCATGAAATTTGGTGGGTAGGTTACTCTATGCTAGCCCTAGCTCTGGTAAAAATTTGGGCATCCGTGCTTAAGTAATTTTCAAGTTATAAGGCTATCATTTTATTCTAGGAGATAATTGAAGGAATTTTTGTAATTTTTCTACATATGCAATGTTCTTGTAACTTTTTGGAGAATGTCTTGGTACCCTAGAGTGTCTAAGAAAAATATGAAATCTGTTGTTTGATACTTTTCAATATGATTTATTAATTATACAAAAATCAGCCTTTTTGACTGGTGAATTTTGTGTAGAGAATTTCTGTGAATAAAACTTGTTCAAATTTTTACTGTGGTCTCTTTTTGGGTCAGAGAGTCCCCTGTAATTTTTGTAGAATTTGAGGAGTAGTTTACATATATGTTTAAAATTCCACCTAATTAATTAAGTAAAATAAGAAATGAGTATAAATAAATGTTCTAGGTAGTCACACCCTACTTTCTGGTGTTGTTATACCCCATGTGAACTGTTGGAAATCTTAGTTTGGTTTTAAGGGTCTTTGGCCACATCAATAAATGTTTAACCTTTGTAATTTTAGGTTTTCTGGACAGCTAGTAGTAATTCTAAATTTGGCTTTGATAAAATTGGTTGCTGGAAAACTTGTAAATACCAAAGTTGGAGTAAACTTGATGAACTAGCTTGTGTCAAAATTTGGAAGCATTTGGCTTAGTAGTTTGAGAGTTACTGTTGTTTAAAGTGGCAGTTCAAAATCTGCTACTCTCTGTTTTGAGAGGACAGATTCTGGAACTTGTGAAGTTTGACATGGAAAACTTAGGAGTTTGGAGTTGAGGTCTGAAAATGAATTGTAGTGCATTTCTTAGGCTTTCCAGATTGTCTTAGATCATATCTTTTGGAATTGTAAATCTCCAGTTGTGATAAAAACAAGTAGCTGCTGTCCAGAATGCTTACTGTGGTGTTTTGCTGATTGATATGGTGTGATATCCTAAGACATGCTACTTTTGTAATTGTTAGGTGTTAGGGCCTTAACTGAGGATGAGCAGCTTTATCTTAGGTTAAGTAGATTAGGTGAGTACTTCTCTACCGGAGAGGAAATTTGCACCTACTCTTTTGAAGTGATTTGAATAGAGCGTTAAATTGTTGTAATGCATTTCATTCCGAGCATATTGCATCTTTTATTATGCATTCATGGGATTTATTATGCACTCATGCAATAGGTGTACCGGAGGGGGTGACACTCCTCGAATTCGAACAAGCGATACCGGAGGAGGTGCTGAGTCAACCGGAGGAATTAGCAGAAGAACTCAACGTCGGGGAAGCTCCGTCAGAAGATCTACCCGAGTGTCCGGACCACAGACCCGCAACCTTTCTCAAAGGCAAGCCCCGGTGCATGCTGAACCCATCGTTTTATAAATATATCTTAAGTACTTTTAATTGTTTATTGCATTAAGTTCTAGGAGTTTTATGAAAACACTTGCTGCATTGTACCTGTCCTTGTCCAGATATCGTACTTAAATCCTATATTAGGTTTAGGCACGTGTCGATGCTTAGCCCTGCTTAGTACGGTAGAAGTCGGGTGATTTCCGGTCATCCGCGAGATATAGGACTGGGTCGCGAGTGGCTTATGGCTATCGTGATGGAACCATGCTTAAAAATGAAATTGAGACCGGGCGGGAGTTCGATAGTACAGCCGCAAGACACTTCACGTCTTGGGTGTGGAGCTATGCTCGTCTGAGTCGTTTAAGGACCGATTCGCTGTACGTCCTTGAGTCATGTTGAACGCAGTCTAACACTTAGTTGGCCGGATAAGTCGTTCCGACCGCGAAGCCGAGTAATGTGATTCAGGCCGGGAATCGAATGGTAGGTTGCTTCTTGGAGGAGAGAAAGGATGTGCTTGGGGACATTGGTGTGAGACCAAGGGGGGGTTAGAGTCCCTATCACCTGGCAGAGTGTCGCCCTTGGGGTCATGACATTATTCGGACCCGCGATTCCTGAATCATATGAAACGGTGGCCTGTGCGACCCTGGCAGGGGTCTGCACGGTGAGTGTTAGAAATACCCCTCCAGCTGGATAGGAATTCGATTCGAATCGTCGTCGCTCTCGGTTAGTGAGCACTTGACTTGAGCAGCGGCAACGTAGATCTCATTAAATGAACAGATGGTTAAGTGAATGATACAATGTTGCCACCATTTACACCTATTATGGAAATAAGATGAATAATTGTTTGATGATGATCAAGTGCATGTTTAGTACAGGTGCTAAGCTAGATGACAGGTAAATGCTAAAAATAACTGCTAGTACAGGTTATAAGAGTTTCAACTACTTATGCCTTTATGCAAAATGTGGTGTCAGCTAGCCTCTTGTGTAAGCCTTGCATAATCCTTGGTGTTATTTTATTTTTGGTTTATGACGGGTAAGTCTAGCTGAGTACATTCCAGTACTCAGGGTTTATTCCCTCCTGTTGTAGATGACATGCTTTATCAGGGATTCTGCAAGACGTGTCTCCACCATGCGGGTGATGATGACTAGATCACAAGGGCGTGATCGTCTTTATGTACTTTCCTCATGCTTTTGTGGGATGTCGATCATCCAGACTGGCAGTATTTAATTAACTAGTGTGTGTTTTATGCTTCCGCTACTTTCAAACTTGGTTTGTAATATTTGCTACTCTGTGGTGTAAACTTATTTCGGAACTACTTGTGAAATGTAACATACGATGTGTATGTTGAATGATGCGATCCTGGTTGTAAGCAGTTTGGTTTGAAATCCTTCATGATTTCGATTGACTACCGGGATTATATGGGCTCAAGTTTGAAAATTTGAGCGCTTCGGTGCTTGTTTTCGTACTTGTGCTCTTATAATTTGGTCGGTTCTGTTACAGCTGGTATCGAAGCATAATTTAACATTAAACACATCTTACGAGTAATTAAAAACAAAAGTATTTGTTTGCGAAAAGGGTAAAACTCTAAAAATTATTTTATAGGTATGCCAGTGATCACATCCCTTAGCCCAAATAAGGACTCTTAGGTGGCTTATTATAAAGACTAACTTGGGGGCCTTGTTTGTTTCTGTTTCGTCGTCCATACGGCGTGATATTGTATGGATGCCATCCACTTGGGTGGTAATGTATGGATCAATTACCTCGACGCTCTGGTAAGTGTGAGTTGTGAGAGCATGATCGTCCAACCGGCGGTCTAGGGGAGAGTAGTTTTGGTGCCTTACATCTTTACATGTTTAAACCATGTAACTATGTAAAAGCACTTAATTGTGGGCATCTATCAATCGGGTAGCTTTGATACTGAAATATATACATCCGGGGATGTGTATATGGGAAGTATTTAGTTTACTGCTTTCTTGTATGATATTTTGGGAATTGTTGGGCTGCAATGAAATTTTCTGCAGGTACACTAACAGCGTAACGAGTAGACCGATAGTTTCGCTTATATGAGAGAACGTATGTATGCCACCGCTTAGCGTTAGCCCTTTAGTTTTCTACTAAGGTGAGAGAACGTATGGAACGTGCATGCATCATGTTTAATTATAGCATACATGTCATTCACTCCCTCCTTACAAATTTCAATAGTCCCGACTAAATTAAATTTCGTATCCCCTAAATGATCCTCACTTTAAGTCATATCTTGTTGATACAGATGGCACGTACCAGGATGACAGCCCGTAAGTCAACGGGTGGAAGGGTCCCTCGCCACCAGCTGGCTCCACGCGAGCCCCGTCCTGAGCCCTCTGAGGTGGATAGGTTATGGGCTGAGCTGGCAGAGGTGACTGCTGCTAGGGATGCATCACGGCAACAACTGGAACAAGTGATTCATGATCGTGATCAAGAAACGCTTGCAGTCCAGAGGTTGACAGTGGCAAATCGCAACTGTCAACGCATGTTGGTCCGTGTGATGGAACAGAGGGATGAAGCCTGGCACGAAGAGAATGTTCTGAGGGCTCGCCAGTTTGAGCTCGAGCAACAGTTAGAAAATGCTGAAGAATACAATGACAACCTTCATGAAGAAGTGCACCGCCTGAATAACCAGCTTAATCCCCTGCTACCTAGAAACGACAATGTAGATGAAGATATGGGATCAGGAATCTTCATGGCTGAGGATGATGATGAAGTAGAGGTTGATGGACCACAGGATGCCCCACCTGCAGAAGCACCAGAGGAAGAGCCAGAAGAAGAAGAAGACGAGGAGTTAGAGCCTGTCAGTGATGAGGACGGCGGGGAGATCCTTGACACTGACTCGGAGGATGATGCTTAGAGTAGTCATCACGTGCCTATAATGTTAGGATCGTCTTTTGTGCCCTCCCTGTGAAGGAGTGAGGCCTTGTAATAACTTGACTTTGGGATGTAAGGTTGAACCGTATGTTTCCTGAATGTAGTTTGAACCTGTTAATTTCGATCACAACTTGATGTCTTATTATGTTGCGTTCGATGATGGTGTCACGATTAGCACCCTTCGGTGCCGCGACGAAACCGAGGGCCTCCTATGGCGCGCGACATAAGGCTGTGCTGCTTGGCACGCGCAGGTATTGAGGTGGCTAGTCATGATCCACCATGGAACTCTTCATTGAGGAGTCTCTTTGTGGTCAGTTTGAAGTAGCCTTTCATAGTCAACTAAAAATCTTGAGATCGAATCCAAGTACCGTGCAAAAGGTCAAAAATCACGTAGATAGCAACGTAAACGGTCCGGTAACCGTTGTGCTCCCTGTGAGTGAGCCTTTATCAAAGAGCATCTTGTTGGATTACCAAGTATGATCTCGTCAAATGATGCGCTAGAATGGATTATGCGGTTGTGATGAATTATTGTGCCTTAATTATTATGAGAAATCTATTCATACAGTCAGATTGACATTTCACAATAATTCATCTACAAATTTCCCACATCGTCAGTGCTCATTGGCTATGCATTTTGCAGATGTCGTACAATCTACGCCGGGGTCGTGGAAATGAGGAGGAGGAACAGCCGCCCTCTCCGCCACCACCTACTCCGGCCGAGTTGATGCAATCAGTGGTTGAGGGGCAGCGTATGTTGGCTAACGCCATGCGCCAACTGGCTAATCGAGAGGCTCGTCATGGCCGCCAGGGCCCAGAGCCAAATCAGTATAGCGATTTCAAGGACTTTATGGATACAAAGCCCCCGCTCTTCAAGGAAGCGGAAGAACCACTGCAGGCTGACGAGTGGTTGAATACCATTGAACAAAAGTTTTGTCTGCTATGCCTAACTGATGAGCTGAAAACTGAGTATGCTTCCCATCAGTTGCATGGTCCGGCGGGCATTTGGTGGAGCCACTATCGTTCCACACTGCCTGCCAATGTCCCGATTGCTTGGGATCAGTTTAAGGCGGCATTCCGGGGAAATTATATCCCTCCCGGTCTTATGGCAATCAAGCACACAGAGTTTATGAGGCTGTCGCAAGGAAACAAAAGCCTGACTGAATACTTGCAGTCCTTCAACAACCTGGCAAGGTATGCCACAGAGTTTATGGATACCGATGCCAAAAAGATTGCTAGCTTCAAAAGGGGCATCGGTCCAAAACTGATGAAAACTATGGGCACTAGCAAATATACTACTTTCAATGATTTCATCAGCGATGCTTTGACCCAGGAGAACAACAATACTATTTATTCTGCCTCTAAGAGCCATAAAAGGGCCCTTGAGGCAAGTGCTTCTCAGTCAAGGGCCTCAGCGGCACCGAGGTCTTCCCCTCGCCCACCTGCTCAGAATACAAAGTTCCGTCCGCCGCAGAAGAAGCCTGCTGCAAAAACGGGGTTCCGTAAGGCTTATACCGTCGCTCTGCCAAAGGGGACTTCTGGACAGAGCAGCTCTAGTGTTCCTCCTAGCAATATGCCTTGCTGGAATTGCAACAAGCCAGGTCATTGGGCCCGGAACTGTCCGTACCCTAAGAAAAATGTCAACCAAGGTAGTCGTCAGGGACACGCCCATTATAACAGCATTGAGGAAATTCCATCTGGTGAGGTGGTCACCGCTGGTAAGTTTCTAGTTGACCAACACCCCGCAGTGGTACTTTTTGATTCAGGTGCTTCGCATTCCTTTATCAGTCCTAAGTTTGCATCCAAATTTGCACACAAGTTGCATACTGTTGAAGGTGTGGGTTATTGTATTAGTGCTGCAAGTGGGAATATTTCCACAAACAAAGTAGTGGGGAACCTTAAGTTTGAGATAGAAGGGCGAAGTTATTTGCTTGCCCTATTGGTTTTACCTGGTTTAGACATAGATGTTATCTTGGGCATGAATTGGATGAGTCAGAATGGGGTACTCATTGACACATCCGCTCGGGTAGTTATGCTCAGAGATCCTACAGATCAAAAGGGTTTTCTAGTACAACTTCCCAGAAAGGTTGAATTGTCAGGGGAAATTCATGCTGTGCAAGCAAAGGCGTTGGCTGAAATTTCCGTAGTAAATGAATTTCCGGACGTTTTTCCTGATGATTTGCCGGGACTCCCTCCGGATCGGGATGTGGAGTTTAAAATCGAGTTGTTGCCTGGCACCGCACCCATCTCTAGGAGACCCTATAGGATGCCTCCAAATGAGTTAGCTGAACTTAAGGTGCAGTTGAATGATCTGTTAAAGAAGGGGTTAATTCGTCCTAGCTCGTCTCCGTGGGGATGCCCTGCTATCTTTATAAAGAAGAAGGATCAAACCTTGCGGATGTGCGTGGACTATAGACCTCTGAATGCGGTCACTGTTAAGAATAAGTATTCTCTACCGCGTATCGACATCTTGTTCGATCAGTTGTCCAAGGCTAAAGTCTTTTCCAAGATTGATCTAAGGTCTGGGTACCATCAGATTAAAATCCGTCCTGAAGATGTTCCAAAAACAGCCTTCTCGACAAGATACGGCCTTTATGAGTATCTTGTTATGTCCTTCGGCCTGACCAATCCCTAGCACACTTCATGTGCTTGATGAATTCGGTGTTTATGCCCGAATTGGACAAGTTTGTGGTGGTATTCATCGATGACATCTTGGTGTATTCTGAAAATGAGGAAGAACACGCTGAACATTTGCGTATTGTCCTCAGCAGACTGCGTGAGCATAAACTGTATGTGAAGTTCAGTAAGTGTGAATTCTGGCTTCGTGAAGTACCTTTCCTTGGGCATGTGCTGTCCGATGGAGGAATTATGGTGGATCCCACTAAGGTACAAGAAGTATTGAATTGGAAGGCTCCTACTTCGGTTCATGAGGTCCGGAGTTTCCTTGGGTTGGCTGGCTATTATCGTCGCTTCATCCCGGATTTCTCAAAAATAGCCAAACCCATGACTCGGTTGCTGCAAAAAGACACCAGGTTTGTCTGGACTCCTGAGTGTGATGCGGCTTTTCACCAACTACGAACCCTCCTAACCTCGGCTCTGGTTTTGGCACAACCGGATATCGAGAAACCTTTTGATGTTTACTGTGATGCCTCAGGCATAGGTTTGGGAGGTGTTTTGATGCAGGAAGGCCGAGTAATTGCATATACTTCCCGACAACTTCGGAAGCATGAGGTGAATTATCCAACACATGACTTAGAACTGGCCGCAGTTGTTCATGCTTTGAAGGTATGGCGGCATTATCTGCTGGGCAATGTCTGCAATATCTATACAGACCACAAAAGCCTCAAATACATCTTCACCCAACCCGAGCTAAATATGCGTCAGAGAAGATGGCTCGAGTTGATTAAAGATTATAATCTTCAAGTA
The DNA here is from genome assembly GCA_038087645.1 of Saccharum hybrid cultivar R570. NCBI lineage: Eukaryota > Viridiplantae > Streptophyta > Magnoliopsida > Poales > Poaceae > Saccharum > Saccharum hybrid cultivar. The sequence goes on from JAQSUU010000103.1 coordinate 10,125,415, forward strand.
CACTATCACCCAGGCAAGGCAAATGTGGTTGCGGACGCTTTAAGCCGTAAGTCTCATTGTCATTCCTTAATTGAAACTGATTTTTACCGATCTCGCCTGTTACATCCGGCAGTCTTGTACAACATCACTGTCAGTGGTACTCTCAGAAATAGAATCATTGAGCTCCAAAAGACTGATCCGGGTATCTTTCACATAAAACGGAAGATGAATGAAGGAGAGACTAAGCATTTCAGGTTAGATGACGAAGGTGTGCTGTGGTTTAAGGATAGGTTAGTGGTACCTAAGGACCGAGAGCTTAGAGATCAGATCCTGTCCGAAGCACATTCGTCCAAGTTGTCCATCCATCCTGGTAGTAATAAGATGTATTATGATTTGAAGCCACTTTATTGGTGGACCAAGATGCGGAAAGAGATAGCTGCATATGTTGCTAGATGTGACACCTGTTGCAGAGTTAAAGCTGTGCACATGAAAGCTGGGCTACTTCAGCCACTTTCCATTCCAGGCTGGAAATGGGAAGAGATAAGTATGGATTTCATTGTCGGACTTCCTCCTACTGTCAAAAATCATAACTCTATTTGGGTAATTGTTGATCGTTTGACCAAATCAGCTCACTTCATCCCAGTGAGAGTGGACTATCGTCCCACTGACTATGCTGAGTTGTACTTCAATCAGATAGTCCGGCTTCATGGGATACCTCGTACTATCGTTTCTGACCGTAGTCCCCAGTTCACTGCTCGCTTTTGGGAGCATTTGCATCACCTTCTAGGAACCAAGTTAGTGAGAAGCTCTGCTTATCACCCCCAGACATCGGGTCAGACAGAACGAGTTAACCAAATCTTGGAAGATCTGTTGCGAGCATGTGTCATTTCATCCAAGGGTTCTTGGAAAAAATGGTTACCTTTAGCCGAATTCTCGTACAATAACAGTTATCAAGAGAGTATTAAGATGGCCCCATTCGAAGCTTTGTACGGTCGAAAGTATCGAACTCCACTAAACTGGGTAGAAGCTGGGGAAAGAAGGTATTATGGCATTGATTTTGTCCAGGAAGCCGAGGAACAAGTCCGTACCATCTAGAAACACATGGCTGCAGCACAAGCGAGACAGAAAAGCTATGCGGATCGTTGTAGAAAACCACTCGAATTTGAAGTTGGAGACTTCGTTTATTTGAAAGTTTCTCCAATGAAGAGTGTCCAACGTTTTGGTGTTAAGCGGAAACTTGCACCAAGATACGTGGGTCCTTTCCAGATCATAGGCAAGAGTGGAGCTGTTGCGTACAAAATCCAGTTGCCTCCTGAGATGAGAGCCATATTCAACGTTTTCCATGTATCTCAGCTTAAAAAGTGTCTTCGAGTTCCTGAGGAACAAGTTCCTTTAGGTGATATCAGGCTGGAATCTGACCTAACCTATGAAGAAAAGCCAATCCGAGTGATCGATACTCAGGAACGAGTAACTAGAAGTAAAGTGGTTAAGTGGTACAAAGTGATGTGGAGTAATCAGGGAAGTGAGAGTGATGCTACGTGGGAACGGGAGGATTATTTGCGGGATGGTTATAAAGAATTCTATGAAAAATGGTACGCTTTCCAAATCTCGGGACGAGATTTTTATAAGGGGGGAGGGCTGTAACACTTCAAGTGTTTAGTCCTTAATTGCATTGCATTTGCATTTGCATAAGCATAAGCATGCATCATTCATGTTTGTTATTTTATGTGATGCAACACATGTGATTGTTCTAGGGTTTGTTTGATTTATTTCATGAAGTATTTGATAGTTGGTGTAACAAAAAGGTAAGGTAGCCAATCATGACCTACAACACCTTAGTTATACTTAGGGTAACATTTGGAACAAGGTTCATGTTGACCAAAATTACAAATTTGCCCTCCAAGAGAAGTTTGACCACCATTTGACCCTAGAAGGCTCTAGTTTGACCAATTAAAAAGTCTAATTTAGAGACCTTGCATGGAAGAAGCAAAGTTGTAAAGAAATTCATGGGGAACAAAAGTCTCAATATGACCATCTCATGAAATTGACCCTAACATGCTCAAAAGTGGCCCACAAGTCAGTTAGAGAGGTAGCTCCAAGACTTAGAATTTTTCTAAGTCTGGAATCTGACCCTACAGTTTTACTGATGCCTACTTTAGGAGCTTGTAGTTTGCAAACCAGGCCAAACCAGCTTTCACTCATATTGACAAACTTGTAGATCACATGTAACCCTACAACTTTGTCAACATCACCCAAGCCTGGTTCTCAATGGTTCAAGAGATATCGTGTCATGAACTTAGGCTGTCAGTCGGCATCGTTAACTGAACCCCGGTTTCAGTTTCATCAAGCACTACTTTGAGGCCATGTAGTTTGAAATATAGGCTGAACTAGCCCAAACACCAATTGACAAAGTTGTTGACCTAACGTAGCTCTACAAACTTGATGTTGCCACCTTGGACTGAAACAGGCTGGTTTAGAAGTTAATCACGTTCGAAATCACTCTGTCAGTCACTACCGATGGCGTCAATGAATTGCGATTCAGTTTTGTCAGTGGCCGACCGACCACAGGGCAACGCCGACGCGTGGAGGCGCGGTGGCGCCCGTACGCCGGCCCTGGCCCCACCAGTCAGGCCGTGACGCCTTCAAGACGCCACGACGCGCGAGCCGGCCTCCATTCCTCCGCCCCCTCTCTTCCAGTTGCAAAAACACCGAAACCAAGCCGCCATTGCCGTTCTTCTCCGGCGAGCTCAAGCGCGAGCTACACCGCATCACCGGCCGCCAGACCTCGCCACTCCCTCCGCCTCACCACCCTCCATCCCCTTGACCCACCGAAGCCCGCGATTTGACTCAAGGTGAGCCGCATTGCTTTCTTCCCCGTCTCCGAGAGGTCGCCGGAGCCCGCCATGGGACCTCACCGTGGTCGGGGTGCTTCGGGTCTCTCTCCATCCTCCCTTCCTATCAAAATGGATCCGCCTAGCTTCGGTGAAGCTCGTACCGAGCCTAGACCGCACCGTACATCCTCACCGGCGACGGTGCGCCGCCACCAGACATCACCGGCCGCCGCTCGCGGTGACAAGCCCCTTCCACCCCATCCCCATCCATTCCACGAGCACCAATCGACGCACCAGGTGACGAAGAACACGAGGCAGTGTTCGATTGGCCGAGCGAGCTCTTCTCCGGCGAGCTCGAGCTCGTCGGAGCTCGCGGGTCTCCGCCTCCCCTGCCTCCGGTCACTGACCGCGGGGGCCCACCCGTCAGTGTCGCGCGTGGGCGGGGGCGCTGAGCGGGCCGCGCGCGCGCGAGTGTGTGGGCCGAGTTTTCCGGGCCGGCCCAGTTCATCCGAAATGAAATTCATTTTTATTATTTTGTCACTGATTTTTGTACAAGTTGGAAAAATATAGATCTAGGGTTTTAATGATCCAAAAATCATGAGATAAATTTTGTTAGGGTCTACATGATGTGTAGTATTTTAGAAAAATATGGATCTGGCATGAGATGTTTAAATTCTGTAAGAATTTAATAGATCCTTTAAATGTGTTTTGGAATGCATGCAAATTTGTTAAATTTATAACTTGAGCTGTAGTGTTCCATAAATCATGAAATTTGGTGGGTAGGTTACTCTATGCTAGCCCTAGCTCTGGTAAAAATTTGGGAATCAGTGCTTAAGTAATTTCTAAGTTATAATGCTATCATTTTATTCTAGGAGATAATTGAAGGAATTTTTGTAATTTTTCTACATGTGCAATGTTCTTGTAACTTTTTGGAGAATGTCTTAGTACCCTAGAGTGTCTAAGAAAAATATGAAATCTGTTGTTTGATACTTTTCAATATGATTTATTAATTATACAAAAATCAGCCTTTTTGACTGGTGAATTTTTTATAGAGAATTTCTGTGAATAAAACTTGTTCAAATTTTTACTGTGGTCTCTTTTTGGGTCAGAGAGTCCCCTGTAATTTTTGTAGAATTTTAGGACCAGTTTACATATATGTTTAAAATTCCACCTAATTAATTAAGTAAAATAAGAAATGAGTATAAATAAATGTTCTAGGTAGTCACACCCTACTTTCTGGTGTTGTTATACCCCATGTGAACTTTTGGAAATCTTAGTTTGGTTTTAAGGGTCTTTGGCCACATCAATAAATGTTTAACCTTTGTAATTTTAGGTTTTCTGGACAGCTAGTAGTAATTCTAAATTTGGCTTTGATAAAATTGGTTGCTGGAAAACTTGTAAATACCAAAGTTGGAGTAAACTTGATGAACTAGCTTGTGTCAAAATTTGGAAGCATTCGGCTTAGTAGTTTGAGAGTTACTGTTGTTTAAAGTGGCAGTTCAAAATCTGCTACTCTCTGTTTTGAGAGGACAGATTCTGGAACTTGTGAAGTTTGACATGGAAAACTTAGGAGTTTGGAGTTGAGGTCTGAAAATGAATTGTAGTGCATTTCTTAGGCTTTCCAGATTGTCTTAGATCATATCTTTTGGAATTGTAAATCTCTAGTTGTGATAAAAACAAGTAGCTGCTGTCCAGAATGCTTACTGTGGTGTTTTGCTGATTGATATGGTGTGATATCCTAAGACATGCTACTTTTGTAATTGTTAGGTGTTAGGGCTTTAACTGAGGATGAGCAGCTTTATCTTAGGTTAAGTAGATTAGGTGAGTACTTCTCTACCGGAGAGGAAATTTGCACCTACTCTTTTGAAGTGATTTGAATAGAGCGTTAAATTGTTGTAATGCATTTCATTCCGAGCATATTGCATCTTTCATTATGCATTCATGGGATTTATTATGCACTCATGCAATAGGTGTACCAGAGGGGGTGACACTCCTCGAATTCGAACAAGCGATACCGGAGGAGGTGCTGAGTCAACCGGAGGAATTAGCAGAAGAACCCAACGTCGGGGAAGCTCCGTCAGAAGATCTACCCGAGTGTCTGGACCACAGACCCACAACCTTTCTCAAAGGCAAGCCCCGGTGCATGCTGAACCCATCGTTTTATAAATATATATTGAGTACTTTTAATTGTTTATTGCATTAAGTTCTAGGAGTTATATGAAAACACTTGCTGCATTGTACCTGTCCTTGTCCAGATATCGTACTTAAATCCTATATTAGGTTTAGGCACGTGTCGATGCTTAGCCCTGCTTAGTACGGTAGAAGTCGGGTGATTTCCGGTCATCCGCGAGATATAGGACTGGGTCGCGAGTGGCTTATGGCTATCGTGATGGAACCATGCTTAAAAATGAAATTGAGACCAGGCGGGAGTTCGATAGTACAGCCGCAAGACACTTCACGTCTTGGGTGTGGAGCTATGCCCGTCTGAGTCGTTTAAGGACCGATTCGCTGTACGTCCTTGAGTCATGTTGAACGCAGTCTAACACTTAGTTGGCCGGATAAGTCGTTCCGACCGCGAAGCCGAGTAATGTGATTCAGGCCGGGAATCGAATGGTAGGTTGCTTCTTGGAGGAGAGAAAGGATGTGCTTGGGGACATTGGCGTGAGACCAAGGGGAGGTTAGAGTCCCTATCACCTGGCAGAGTGTCGCCCTTAGGGTCGCGACATTATTCGGACCCGCGATTCCTGAATCATATGAAACGGTGGCCTGTGCGACCCTGGCAGGGGTCTGCACGGTGAGTGTTAGAAATACCCCTCCAGCTGGATAGGAATTCGATTCGAATCGCCGTCGCTCCCGGTTAGTGAGCACTTGACTTGAGCAGCGGCAACGTAGATCTCATTAAATGAACAGATGGTTAAGTGAATGATACAATGTTGCCACCATTTATACCTATTATGGAAATAAGATGAATAATTGTTTGATGATGATCAAGTGCATGTTTAGTACAGGTGCTAAGCTAGATGACAGGTAAATGCTAAAAATAACTGCTAGTACAGGTTATAAGAGTTTCAACTACTTATGCCTTTATGCAAAATGTGGTGTCAGCTAGCCTCTTGTGTAAGCCTTGCATAATCCTTGGTGTTATTTTATTTCTGGTTTATGACGGGTAAGTCTAGCTGAGTACATTCCAGTACTCAGGGTTTATTCCCTCCTGTTGCAGATGACATGCTTTATCAGGGATTCTGCAAGACGTGTCTCCACCCTGCGGGTGATGATGACTAGATCACAAGGGCGTGATCGTCTTTATGTACTTTTCTCATACTTTTGCGGGATGTCGATCATCCAGACTGGCAGTATTTAATTAACTAGTGTGTGTGTTATGCTTCCGCTACTTTCAAACTTGGTTTGTAATATTTGCTACTTCGTGGTGTAAACTTATTTCGGAACTACTTGTGAAATGTAACGTACGATGTGTATGTTGAATGATGCGATCCTGGTTGTAAGCAGTTTGGTTTGAAATCCTTCGTGATTTCGATTGACTACCGGGATTATATGGGCTCAAGTTTGAAAATTTGAGCGCTTCGGTGCTTGTTTTCGTACTTGTGCTCTTATAATTTGGTCGGTTCTGTTACAGTAACTGCTCCTATAGTTGCTACTACACCTTCAGTTGCTGCACCTACTCTACCGACCCAGACCGCTTCTTTGTCATGTTTATCTACAGAGGGTCAGCCTAACAGTTCAGAGTCTAAGGAGGATACTTCACAGTTTGTGATCACTCTGCGCTCCTCGGCACCCGACACGACAGCTTCAGTTGCCCCGTCAGATCCTTAGTTTTTCTTTTTTGGCATTTGATGCCAAAGGGGGAGAGAGAGCATAGATTTAGGGGGAGTGTTGTTAGAGGGTTTCGTTCTTTATGTGCTACATTCATGCATCATATTTATTTTCTCGCCCTGCATTGTGTGACTATGAGTTCGTGAGGCTTTATATCTTATTTATGTCACTTAATGGTGTTTAGCTCATAAGGTTGTGCTTCTGTGCCTTACTCCGATTTCATATGAGCTATGTTTTATGTGTACTAACTCTTCATGTTTTATCTTATGAGTACACTCAGTTGGCTTGGAACACATAAGCAATGATTAACCCCTTGTGCTTACAGCTATATGCTTATGTGAACCAAGCATGATCAAAAACCTCAACTTATAACTTCTGAATCTAAGTGTTGTCATCAATCACCAAAAAGGGAGAGATTGAAAGCATCTAGGCCCCGATGTTGGTTTCGGCAATTGATGACAACGCATTATTACCATGACTAACGTGTGTTTTGTAGAAACGTTGGTAAGTTAGGTCATGGAGATGATAACTGCTTTGGGCACACTGTGGTATTCATGTCCCTTGATGGAAATCGTTTTAGTTTTCAAAGGATCAACGACAAGATTAAGGACAGTTAGTTCCGGATGTCAAGGTGTTGAGTTACATCTGGAATAGTCGTTAGGATCTTTGTTTCTTCTTTTTACCGTACTATAAAGGGGGGCATGAGCGAGTAGCTTGACCTAGGTGAGTCTTTTTGTTTAGGTGTGGTGCACACTTGTCAAACTTAGCACTAGGTAGCTCTAGAAAAGCTCAAAGTTTAGTTGGAAGCAACTTGGTTCAAGTTGCGACGCATTTAGAAGACGTTTGAGCAGTTTACCTGTGATCGGACGTGGTCCTGGTCATGACCGGACGCGTCTGGTCAGTACTAACATATCACTGCGTCGTTAACTGACTGACCGGACGCGGTCCTTGCGAGGACCGAACGCGGTGGTCAGTCTAACACGTATTCCAGAGGGTAAACAGTGTAATCGAACGCGACTGTGAAGTGATCGGCGCGTCCGGTCATGTTCCAGTAAGGTCCCAAGCTGACCTGATGTGTCTGGTCAGCTATGATCGGACGCGGTCGAGCGTCAGAACAGTTTCTAGTAAGGCTCTTGCATGATCGGACGCGTCCGGTCATCTCTGATCGGCGCGTCCGGTCATCTCAGGTCGGCGCGTCCGGTCACTCAGCGCTAACTTTTGGTTTCCGACCGTTACACTTGACCGGCGCGTCCGGTCAGTGCGCGTTTTGCTGATTCGGCAGATAATGGTTGGATGTGTCTGAGGGGTGTATAAATACATCCCCTCCACCTCTTTTAGAGGTCTCTTGCTCATTTGTTCAGCTGAGAAACACCTTTGAAGTGCAAGGGAGTGCAAGAGCCCTAGTGAGGATAGTAATTTGAGAATCAAAGTTTGAGAATCCTCTCTAGTGACAAGAGTGTAGCAAGTGTGTATCCATCTTCTCATTAGGCTTGTTGTGGTCAAGTGAGAGTTCTAGCTTGTTACTCTTGGTGATCGCCATCACCTAGACGATTTGGTGGTGATTGAGAGTTTGGTGATCATCCGACGAGATTGTGGGTGACCCAACTCATGTTGTGAGCGGTTTTGGGTGATTCGCCGTGACGGAGTGTCGAAGAATAAACCCGTAGAGAGCACTTGATCCTTGCGCGGATCAAGGGGGAGCTACACCCTTGCGCGGGTGCTCCAACGAGGACTAGTGGGGAGTGGCGACTCTCTGATACCTCGGCAAAACATCGCCGTGTTCCTAACCCTTACTTTCAAACATTTACTTTCGTGCATTACTTTCATTGCTTGTTTACTTTCCTAGAATTGCCATGCTAGTCTAGGATTAGAACTTAGGGTGCAAAACTTTTACCGGTAGAATCACAAGGAACACTAGTAGGCACTAGGGGTGAAGTTTGGCTTGTAGGATTTAATTCTTGCAATTAATTTTTAGAAAAGCCCAATTCACCCCCCCCCTCTTGGGCATCTTGATCCTTTCAGATGCAAAAGGGCTTGTGTGTTCCTTCTATGACTAAATTCATACAGTGACCACTAGATTTGCATAGGCATCTCGCTCAAACTGAGCATGGCATGGGTCTTTGATTCAGCGGATTTCCCAGTCGAGACATACAAAGACTTCATAGTGATTGTCAAGACGTATACATATCGACAATCCTCATTTTAGCTACTATGTTTGTATACATATTTGTAAGGTTCAATTTGGGATACTAACAAGTTGCATTTGCTAAAATCATTGGAACAGGGCATTCAGGCACTATGTCATGGAACATAAGGGAAGCATCATCCAACAATGAAGGAAAAGTTGTATGTCAAAACTCTATATGCGGTAAGTGCCATTTACTTTGGTATTCCATATATTATGTGTCTATCAATAGCATTAATTAACATCTCCATATGCGAAACACGCAGTGCCCCAAGCAGAAGCCTGGGAGTCTACATTGTGGATACTACACATGTATTATGATGAGTACCATCGGTGGCTACAACAGAAACTCCAATCTGGTAAGTTTGAACCTCTTCGCTCGTAGTATGAAAAGTTCACATATGTTGTGAGATAGTAAACCTAAACTTGTTCTCTTGTAGTTGGAGAAAGATAAAGATATGAGAAGGAACCCATACAAGGATGACGAGCTTTAGAGATGGTCGGTGACCTTTGCAACTTCATAATGGACAAGATTGTGTACTACAAAGGCACTTACCATCACCTTCTTTTTGACTTAGGTAGTAATACTCTATACCAACACCTTCGTGAGACTGATAGGCTAGCCCTAGGTTGTTGATGACAATGTGGACTTGTGGTATGGTTTGGATCGGACTTTGGAACGGTTTGAACTTTGCTTTGCATGTGGACTTGTGGATTTCTTAATGGACTATGTTGTAATGATGGACTTCATAATGGACTATGTTGTAATGATGGACTTTTGTGAATTATGACTTGTGATGATGTTCTAAATAATGGTCTTGTGTTTGTGGATGTATATATGTGTATGTGGTGGTCAGATTCGAATTTGAATTATATATGTGGTCAGATTTGAATTTGAATTATTTATTTTTTTGCTGGAAAATCCACTGTAGGGGTGGTTCTTGATTGAACCGCTCTTACAAACAAACACAGTAGGGGCGACTTGTTATACAACCGCCCTTACAAATACATACAGTAGGGGTGGCTGACATTACCGGCTGCCCTTACAAACTTCACTGTAGGGGCGGCTAAAAACAACAGCCACCCCTATAGATGGCACTGCAGGGGCGGTCAGGGAGCCGCCCCTACAGATGCACCATCTGTAGAAACACCCTGGGGCCTGCAGAGGCTCTTTAGCCGCCCCTACAGTGAACGTTTGTAGTAGTGAGATGTGGATTCTTTTAGCTTGCAATGGCAATGCGAAGCTTGTTCGCTTGACAGAAAATAAGCGGCTGGAAGTACCGTTGGTTGATTTGTTATAAGAGAAAAACACTGCTGACTGGCTGAAAATAAGCGGCTAAAAGGTTAAGCGAACAGGCTGATGTTTGGCAAATTGGAAGTGGCAAACTATTGCTTGTGATTTCACTGATTTCAATTGTGCACAATTTGTGTCATCTTTGTACTTGCTTCTTTCACACTCAATATAGGTTTGCTTTCAAATCGAACATGAATATACATGGCGTTCAATGAGTTCATACATTCATAAATTTAGTATTGTGGCCTGCAAACCTTTCCTTTTCCCGCTTTTGATCACGGACCATGTTCAGGCTACATAAAACCATCCACTTATTCCTAACTGTACTACAAATCATCAATCGTTTATTTTGCCACAGCTTTTAGTTACATGCATGCTTTCTTAATTGTGTCTACGATCTGTACACTTATCTGAAAACAACCTACGACCTACGGATTGCCATTATGTTTATATTCGTTTATCCTGCCATGCTGCCTGGTGGCCGCACGAAAGCACAGAAAATTATTGTTTATCCTGGCGCGGGCAACCATCTAGCTACGTTGAAATTCCATTCACCAATTTTGGTTCCTTTTTTTTGTTTGAAAAAAACTAATTTAGAAAATAAAAAAAATCTCGTGATCTGTTCGACGGCCCATAAATAATCCAGTCCACCTGTGACCCAGCGATCTTGTCCATGTTTATAAGCCCTCCCTGACCCATGAACAATCCACCCCCTTTTTTTTTTACAACAAATCCACCCTTTTGGTTCCCCATTCTTCCGCACAGCCGCCGCTGCCCAACTCTCTCCTCAGATCCCTCCACGCCGAGGAGCAGCCTGCGCTACGCGAGGGCAGCGACCAGCGAGGATGCTCCGTCTCTTCCGTCCACGTCGAGGTGTGGGACTGTGCGAGGCGAGGAGCTGAGGACCGGTGGGCTGGAGCCTGGAGGGCGCGGCTGCGCGAGGCCGCCCCGTCTGCGTCCACTCCGGTCTGCTCCGCGGCTGCGGTTGGCGGTTCCGCTATCTCGTCTGGTTTCCCTCTTCTGGTGAGGACTAGAGGCGGAGTTGATGAGGCGGTGCCCACCTGTCGTTGCCAGCCCCAGGTGACCTGCCGGATTTTATATATCGAGAGAAATAGATAGAAGTAGTAATACTGCTGCTCCGTTTCCTCCCGCAGTACTGCTGCTACTTTCCTTTTCTTTTTGAGTTAATTGGAATTCGAATTGGAGTTTGAGTTGGGCCTGTAGTCAGATGGGAGAAGAACTCCAGCGGATTGGATTTTGGTTCGTTCTCCGATTCGGCCTATTATACGTTACGCCTTTGATATGATGATATCCACTTGTATATAATAATACCCCTCCACCGTCTTCCGCATCGCAAACAAAGGACAGTGTTGCGTTATCTCGTCTTCACTTCCTACTTGTAACCGGTTGCCTTCGCATAATAAACGGCGCCCGCGACCCCACCAACGGCCCACGGTAAGAAAATTCTAAAGTTCTAATCTTTTGATTTGGGGGTTGAATTGTAGCCTCAATTTTATTATTTTTTATTTTTTAGGGAAAGAAAGCTCAAATTTTGTCTAGAAAAGCTTGAATATCTGTACGGATACAGTTAAATCGGTTGGTGTTGAATCTCTGGATCCGTTTATTGGAACTTGCTATGCTTTTATTATTATTATCTCAAGCTTTTTCATACTTCATTTGAATTGAACAAGCGAAGGAAGTCTCAGGAGGCGTGCTATGGATCCACCTTCAGGATGCAATGTGAGTTCAATCTCTTACTACTTTACTTTTCATGTCTCGGACGAACTGCATATAATCACCATTTTCGTGAATGAAAATCAAAATGTTTTTTTATTCTTTTGGAGAGGAAATCAACATGTTATTACAACAACAACAACATAGCCTTTTGTCCCAAGCAAGTTGGGGTAGGCTAGAGATGAAACCCAAAAGAGACGAGAAAACAGGGAGACACATAAAGGGACAAAAAGAGCACAAGACAAAAGAGGTCACGGTTCAGGCACGTTGATTGTCAATCTCCAAGCGCTCCTATCCGTAGCTAAATCCTTGGGGATATTCCACTCCTTAAGATCTCTCTTAACGGACTCGTCCCAAGTTAGTTTAGGTCGAAATCAACATGTTATTGTTATGGAAAAAGTCTAGATCACCCCTGAACTATTGACCCTGGAGCACATAACCCCATGAACTATGAAACGGTCTAATTTACCCCCTGAACTATCCAAAACCGTCTATTTTACCTCTGGGCGGTTTTTCGACGGCGGTTTGGTACAGTAACCATGGGTTTGCTACAGAAATGGCTGTTTTATCTTTTTTTATTTATTTTCGCTGAATATTTGAAAAATCATAGTAAATCACAGAAAAATCATAAAATAGAAAATCTAATTTTGTTGGACTCCACATGAGTAAATCTACACAGTGAACATATAATACGGTACGCTTTAGTACAAAGTTTTTGCTGTAGCTTTACTTTTCATGTCTCGGACGAACTGCATATAATCACCATTTTCGTGAATGAAAATCAAAATGTTTTTTTATTCTTTTGGAGAGGAAATCAACATGTTATTGTTATACTATCAGCATAAATCTTCAACAGCACATTTTGCTTTTCCTTACTGGCCCTTCTCACTGTTTAGGAAAGCCAACATAAAGAAGCAGACAGACTGAGCGCTCTCCCTAATGACATCCTGCTCAACATCCTCGAACGCCTGTCTTTGCGCGGTGCCTTCCAAACCACCACCCTCTCCAGGCGATGGAGGCACCTCCCGCTCATGCTCACATGCCTTGTCTTGGATGTTGATGAGTTCATGGAATGCTCTGACCGTCGTACACTGCGTACACTGATGACTTCCTTCTGTAAAGCAACAAATAAGCTGCTTGCATCGACAAGGGAGTGTGCCATCAAGGATCTCCGCCTAATCTTCTACCTTGCAGACCCAAGTTACCTGCTCTCCATTGGCCAGGCTGTTAGCAATGCCATTGAGAGTGGGAACATAGAGTTTCTAGAGTTCAATATATGGCCAGCTATCAGACCCACAAGATGCAGTGATGAACATCTCATATTATTTGGGCAGCGCTTCATGTCATTCTTAGATGCGTGCCCTAACGTCTTCAGATGGCTGACAAGCCTCACCCTACGTAGAATGCGATTTGATGAGGCTGACATCCAAAACATCTTGAACGCATGCCAGAAGCTGCAGGCCCTTTCTCTGGACTCGTGTGAATTAAATAACTCAGGTTCTGTACTGAAGATAGATGCACCGAACTCCCACCTAGTGCTGCTAGAATTCGTCAAGTGCTATTTCTCACAAGTTGAGTTGATCTGTGTCCCAAAGTTAGCTCGGCTAGTTTATGATACTTGGATTTCCATAAACCCTCCGCTGCGATTTGGCTATCTCCCGCTACTCCATAACATACAGCTTGGATCCACTCTAATGTCTTGGCAAGTAAAATTCGCTTTGAGCGGGTTTCTATCTAACACTAGAGACTTGTCAACTCTTTATCTGAATTTCCATGATGAAATGGTAAGTTATCTGTATTGATTTATACATCAGCAGTATCCTTAATTTTAATCGTGCTATTCCTTTATTAGATAGGTGTCCTTAATTCCTTTCTGTCTGATGCAGATTTGGTTCCAACCTGAAGGAGCTAAAAAGCTTGCTACTATATTCCGCAATCTAAAAACTGTACATCTCTATGATATATTTCCTGAATGTGACCTTCAGTGGACTCTATTATTTCTGGAAGCATCACCATTCCTCAATAGTCTTCATCTCAAGGTATGTTTTTATTTTCTAGGAAAAAAGAAAAAAAAACTAAAAACATCAGTGTATAGCTTTTGGCTGTGACATCTCTTTTGATTATATATAATCCTAGACTTTCGGCCAAGATTTTGAGCTACCCTAAATTCCTGACATTAGTAGAATTGTAGTCATAATTTATATGCTAGATTGCTACTTTTGGAGTTTTGGGGTTAAGACTTGTCTGGTGATACATTGGAATGAGTAAAACAAACTTGATCTGTAAGGCATTGACAAAAACACGTAGGCACATGTTCTCATCGAAATTATATTATATATTGTTTCTTCGTGATTAGTCATTTTCAAGACATTCAAGTACACTTTTGTGCCACATTTGAATTCATGGTCTAATTGGCATGCAATTGTCGATCTCTTGCAGATATCACGACACATGTGTGGACGCAATAAGCATGTTGATAATGCTGACAAGACCAATGTGCTATGTGAAGCATCTTCTTTCAAACATTATAATTTGAATTCATTGAGCATTAGAGGTTTTGGAATGGAAGAGAAGCTAATAAATTATATAAAGCTTGTCATCGAACGAGTTGTGGCTTTGAAGAAAATTTACCTGTATGATAAGGAGCTATGTCAAAGTTGTGACCTTATGAAGCAAACTCCAGTGCCTCTCAGACCAAGCTTTCCAATTAATGAGGAAGAGAAGAATCTAGTTAGGAGGCAGCTCACCCATGGATTGTCATCATCGTCCATAGACATAATCGTAGAACCAAACTGACTGCAACAAATGCTAGTCCATGCTGACCACATTGTGATGGAACCATGTAAAAGTCTCTAGTGATATTTATCGTGTTAAAGTGTAATAATAATGTAAATAAAAGAAATGATTGGAAGAATTGGTAATTTTTCATTGATCACTATCGTATATATTTTTCATGGATGGAGGGTTGCTGGTTCTGGGTTCCATCCTTTGGGTTGGCAATAGTCGGCTTCTGTTCCCAATGGACATGACCGTTGCTGTTTTTTACAAATGCCTAAACTATTCCTGATCCATGTCTTGATTGAATGAGATCACTCTTGAAGAGCTTTCTGTCTGGAGGCAACTGTTTCACAACAGTTTGCTGTTGGTACATTATATGTTCAACTTTTTTTTTTAGAAAAATGGAAGAGACTTCCTGCTTTTGCGTCTTCGCACACAACGTTTACATTATTGCATAGTTTCAGTGATATTGCTAAAGATAAGTTAGGTAAACAAGAAATGCAAAAAATATGTATGACAGAGTCTATTATTAAATTTCCATAAATTATGCACAGAGTCTATTATTAAATTTCCATTCATAGGAAGCAAACAGCTCTAACGCAGTGGTCTCTAGTTTTCTGCTTGCTAAGCGGAAAGACTCCTTTGTTTCATCTTCAAGCTATAGCAGTGTTTAAAACCGCAGCCAATATGTTCCCTGAAAGTAGCCTGCATAAAAAATGTATATTTGTAATTTTTAAAGATTAGATCATTACGACACCTCCAAATTGCCCAACATAAAGCAGCTACCCCAATTAGAATATATTTCTTCCCTTTTAAATCGAGATTTGATAGCCAACTCCCTAACGTGTGGGATACAGAGTTAGGAGGGGTTAACACGGTGGCTATATAGATAGTCCTCCAAATTGTCTTGGCATGATGACAACCAAAGAAAAGTGTTTAATGGTTTCGTCACAATTACAGAAACAACACTTTTGTCTGCCTTTCTAATTCCTCTTAATTAGATTGTCCTTTGTTAAAATAACCTCCCCCGTTGGAGATGCCAAAGGAAAATCTTGATTTTTAGAGGAATTTTTAACTTCCAAATCAATTTATGAAAGATAGTAGTTCATTATGTGAAGATATATAGAATGGGCCGTAAATTGAACATTGTTATGTAAGCTCCAGATAAACAAATCTCTCTTGTCGGTTAAATAGATGTGAGTGATCTTTGCTACTAAGTCTTCTCATTCATCTAGTTTATCCCCCACCAGAGCTCTCCGAAATGAAATATTCAGTGGTGTTACTCTCATAATATTTTTCACTATATCATGCGGACGATTTGTGATATTATACAATGTGGGATAAAGGTCTTTGAATGGGTCATTTATTCTGGACTTGGAGGTCAATGAACTCAAGGCCTCCTTGGTCTTTAGGATGACATAAGATGTCCCATTTTGCAAGGCGATATTTCTTTTTGTCTTTGTCATCTTGCCAAAAAAATCAAATTTGTAATAATCTAGTTTTTTAAGAACACCTTTCGGTATTTCAAAAAAGGACATCATGAACATGGATAGACTGCTAAGCACTGAATTTAGAAGGACTAACCTACCTCCATATGATAAATGTTTTGTTTTCCAGCAAGTCAATTTTTTCCGAACCTCTCTTCGGTGCTCCTCCGGTCTATATTATGGAGTTTTTTTATGATGCATTGGTATACCTAAATACCTAAAGGGGTATTCACCTGCATTGTAACACATCTGAAGAGCTCGATGTATTGGTCCCCAAAATCTTTTGCTTCTCTTTTTTTTCTCGAAAAACGCAGGAGAGCTGCGCATCATTCTATTAAGAAGTGAACAAAAAGGGAAGAACCCATACAACACACCCCAGGCCAGCCGAAAAAGGAGGCAGCACACACACACATACACACTAACTCACGCCAACTCACACGACTCTCCAAGAACTCTCTGATCCTTAGGATATTATGCGCGCCTTTATGCTTCAAAAGGCGACCAACAGAAGCTTTAGGATCCTAGCTTTCTGAATGGCGGGCAGTCAGGAGGGAAATTCCTCGAGCCCCAGCCAACGACCATAATTTTCGCTCTTCTCTAGCAATGATCAAAACTCTTCCAATATCAGGGGCTGCTCCATCAAAAACACACCTGTTGTGATGAGTCCATACAGTCCAGGCTCCAAGAATTATGAGAGAATTGATTCCATGTGAATTTATGTCACTGGTAGCACTAGTCACTCTATCCCACCAATCTAAAAAGGATAGTTCGGTGGGCTGAGGGGAGAGGGATTGCGGGCCAACTTGTGACAAGAAACGGAACCAGAACTCTCTTGTGAAGACACAACCAATGAGGAGATGATCAATGGTTTCGGCTGCTTGGTCACACAAAGGACAGCTTCTCCATAACAAAATATTTCACTCTTATCAAAGTTCAACTGCATAAGTTTTTTTCATTTATTTATCCGTGGTATGCTGATCTGTGCACCTGCTGCTTGCTGCAATGATGACATGCATCACTCAAATGCTTAAAGCTTTTTCCAGATGTGTTCCAAAAAATATGATGAGTGCTGCCTATCACGGTTTGCGGTGCGACTCTTTAATACACACATAGTTCTTGGTTACTGGTTTCAGATTTGGATCAAACCTGGAGAACCCAAACTGTTGTTTCGTGCGCTCATCAATCAGCATACCTCCCACTTTGGAAGGGTATGGACATACCCGCGCTTGTCCACACCTAAATCCATATGTATTTCTTACCCTTCTTTATCTTATTCATACACATTGGATAGCTAACAATGCATATCTATTTCTCACCCCTCTTAATTTTATTCATACCCATTGTATAGCTAACAAGCTAATGAAGTCAGATCCAAGTTTGGAAATTAAATGCAATAAAAAGGGTAAAAAAAAGACAAGTTGGACAAATCTTGAAAAAAAACCCGACTAGGACGGTTTGGCAAAACCAGCCCAGACCAGTTTTACTATTCATTTATGGAGTTTTTTATGATGCATTGGTATACCTAAATATCTAAAGGGGTATTCACCTGCATCGTAACACATCTGAAGAGCTCGATGTATTGGTCCTCAAATCTTTTGCTTCTCCATAACAAAAGATTTCACTCTTATCAAAGTTCAACTGCATACAGTTTTTTTTCATTTATTTATCCGTGGTATGCTGATCTGTGCACCTGCTGCTTGCTGGAATGATGGCATGTATCACTCAAATGCTTAAAGCTTTCTCCAGATGTGTTTCAAAAAATATGATGAGTGCTGCCTATCACAGTTTGCGGTGCGATTCTTTAATACACACATAGTTCTTGGTTACTGGTTTCAGATTTGGATCAAACCTGGAGAACCCAAACTGTTGTTTCGTGCGCTCATCAATCAGCATACCTCCCACTTTGGAAGGGTATGGACATACCCGCACTTATCCACACCTAAATCCATATCTATTTCTTACCCTTCTTTATCTTATTCATACACATTGGATAGCTAACAATCCATTTCTATTTCTCACCCCTCTTAATTTTAGTCATACCCATTGTATAGCTAACAAGCTAATGAAGTCAGATCCAAGTTTGGAAATTAAATCCAATAAAAAGGGTAAAAAATAAGACAAGTTGGACAAATCTTGAAAAAAAAATGACCAGGACGGTTTGGCAAAACCAGCCCAGACCAGTTTTACTATTCATGGACTGAAAGCAGACCAAATCGGCTCAGGTCAGTTTTCTCAGCCTGGCCGCAAAGCCCTGCGCAAAGTGACGCAGGTTGGTTTTGGAAACCGCCTGAGCCTTTTTTTTTTGTCTATCCAAGTCTAGATCAATCCAAATTTGATTTCAAACTACTTTGATATTGTGGGAAACTTGCAGATTATGTTTTGGGAACTATTGAGATAAGACCACACCCTCTATATACTAGAGGATCACAGCTGATTGAGTACACAACACACCAACACACAATCAAAAATCACTCTACTACTACTTTTCTCCGTATTTTTAGCTCTTGCAATCCATTGTCCAGCGTCTCTCTCGAAAAGATTTATTGATGTTCTAGGTGGCCTTGCCAATCCTATGACAATCTCGTTGTGCTCCTCCCCGATGGGTCTTCCTAGGAGTTGTTCGAGAGCTTTTTGGATGAAGAACGGGTGTCTACATGCACAATCGTCCTGCTAGTCAGCCTCACTATCTCAACTCCTCTTTGTTGTGTGCTAGACCTTGTGCGGCCTTGGACGTGCTAGCTCTTGCTAGTGTGTTGTCCTAATTGACGTCAATACACTTTTTAGCGACTCCGTGGAGACGAAGAACAACAGATCTACTAACAAAATGTCTGAAGACCCGACAAAAAGGTTGTCTGCCCGATCCGAAGAATGAGGACAACGTCATCTCGCTATCATCTATCGATCAGCTTTATGAGCACCTTCGCAAGACGTGGGAAGCTAAGCAGGCTGTCGATCTACAGGCTATTCTCTCGAGCTGTTCAGTAGATCGGTGGGGCAATGTCACCCAATACTGAGATCCCATCTTTGACTGTGCTACGTGCTTCCTCCTTAGTTAACTCTGTATACCTTGAACAGTTATGGTCAGCAGCTTTGAATTGGACTGTGGATTACTAAATGCTAACCCCTTGGCCCTTACTATCTTGTGATTCTCTGAATTTCTGAATACATGACGCGTTTGTTCATGTGTTGCCTTGTGTCATTCAGTACTACTGTATTATTGGTTTACAATTTTACTCTTTCCAGTACTTCAATACTATAGTATTGTTGCTTGTAGGATGTCAACGTTTGCGCCTGCGGCTGCTGCTACAGCGGCTCCAGAAGTGGCAGCTATTGACAACCACCTGAAGAGGAAGTCATCTGACATAGGTTGGGAGTGGGTGTGGCTCTGTGATCCCAATGACAAGAACAGAGTGAAGTGTATGATTTTTGGCCAGGAGAGCTCAGCAAAATTTATCGCTTGAAGCAACATCTTGATCATGTTGGCACATATGTGGTGAAGTGCCCAAAAGTAAGCGAGGAAGTTAAGCAAAAAATGCAAGATGGGTCTTGAATTAACAGCAAAAAAGAAGCTGGATAAGCAACAGCATGATAAAGAGGTTAGGGAAAATGTACAAATTTCAGCGACTGAAGAGGAAGTGATAGAAGTTTAGTCACTTGCTGGAAGCTCGACAGGACCTCACAAGTTAGGCCCGATGGATAGATTTCTACGCTCCTTTGATCCCAAAGCAAGTAAGGCTGAAGCTAAGAGGCAACAAAACATAAATTAGCCTCTTTGGAAAGAGAGAACACATCAATTGCAGCAATATGTTGCTAGATGGGTGCATACACATGGTATTTTCTGTACTTCTATTCTTATTGCTGCAGCCTTTCCATTCCATTAATATGGGGCAAACTAATTAATTTTCCACACAAAGTAGCTATTCCATTCAATGCTTGTGATAATGATGAGTTCAAGGAAATGGTGGAAGCTATTGGTCAAATTGGTCCTGGTTTTCATCCTCCAACTTTCCATCATCTTCGGGGAAAATTGTTGGAAGAGCATGCAAGAACCAAGAGCTTGCTAAAAGATCATCAAGATGAGAAGAATAAGCGTGGCTACTTTATCATGACTGATGCTTGCACTACTATAAAAATAATTTTGCAAGATAGGGGCCAACCGGCCAACCATTAACGGAGACGAACACACCTAGCGGCCGCCTCTGTAAATGGTTAGTGAGGCTCTAGGAAAATGCCCACCTCTGAAAATCATTTACGGAGGCGGACGTCTTAAGGCGAAAATCATCGATTAATAGAGGCGGTCATCTTAGAATGTCCATCTCCATTAATTGAATTTCAGAGGCGAACATCTTAAGATGCCCATCGAAAATCGCTATTAACAGAGGCGGTCACTGTAAATCAATTTACGGAGGTAGACGTCCTCAGATGCCCATCTCTATAAATAGTTGCAACAAAAAATAATTCATTTTTTTTCATACGAACTCGGATAAAGAGAAAGTTTATATCAAAATTGTATCCCTCGATCCGATCTACAACTTTATAGTTGAAAAGTTTTTGATTTAAAATTGTTTGGGGTTTCCAAAATATTGTTGTAAGTTCATGAATTTTAAAATTTAAAATTTAAAATGATCAAACAATCTCGGATGTTGACATGGTATATATGAAAGTTATACTTCTCAATATAGTATATAACTTTGCAGTTGAAAAGTTTTTATTTGAAGTCATTTAGAGTCCCACTGTCGCCACTGTTTTGTTGAACTGCCTGCAAATTATAACTTCCTGGAAGCTCCAGGGTTCAGAAACTTCCCACTCCTTGGGCTTTGGTAGTACTGAGTGTAGGCAGAAACCTTCATTGGTGGAAAAGAGATGAAGATTTGTTTCTCATATCTCATTATCAACTTGTCATGATTTAGAACATATTACAATAAACTGAAGCTAAGCGGCGGGTGTTTATTTTTGTCGGCTTGCATCCTGGCTTGGTTCCACTTAACCCTCTGTGGATGGCACCCTTGTCTTTGTTGCTGTCATCATGTCTACCTCTCTACTTGCAATAGTCTACGTGATGCATCAACATTAAATACGGTTTAGCAAGTAGGAGTATAACCGAATTATGTTTTCGGGGATTTCACTCTTAAATCCCAATCAACTTATCACCTCCGGAAAGAATTAAAATGATACTGCACAATACTGAATATGGAACATATGCCAATGGAAAAGGACACTTTCCTACCGGAGTTGACACCTTTTTTCGTAAATTATGTTTGCTGGAAATGGTGCGCGTGTTGAAGATGCCTACAGTTCTTGTCACTTCTGGTGGGCGGCAGCAAGGCAAGAGCTCTGCATTTTCTTATCTTGAGGTATATCTTGACTATTCTATTGAATTTAATTCAAAACATCATTTGCATTTATTCAAGCCTTTGCTTCTGTTTACCCCCAGCGGGGTTGGTTTGTTTCAATTACGTTCAGAGTAAGACATTCATATGCATATGTTTGTGGCTTGCTTGTTGAGGGCCCGGGAACTGAAACCTTTCACGATGGATGCAGAATTAATGTTTTTCATTACACTAAGCCCTGTCCTGTAAAAACATTGACATTCTCTGCTTCACTCTAGAACTCCATCTAGCAGTTCAGGGAGTACATGTTGCACGACGTGTTAGAACTAAAGCAGAATACAGTGAGGCCTCCCAATGCCTCTGCAGATCCTAGGGTAGAGACCAGATGTGAGCATTGCAAAACAGAGCTCTGTAAACATTGTATTTTAACTTATTCATTTATCTCGAACGAATTTCAACTTACTCATTGCCGAACTTATCCACTTTTTCTTGGATTTATTCTAGTTCCAGTTGCAGATCTATGTAGTTGTGATGGAGAGGAAGAGTGGTACACTTCATATTTCTGCATCAAACATCCTGTTGCATTTCCTAGCATCACTCTTTACTAAGTTGTCATCCCTAGCAATAATGCTAGAAATACGTTGTTTGGTACTTATTAATGACACTTGTAAACTGTCAACTATACGTGAGGGTCCAGAAATCCGTCATAAACCTTCTTTGCCGAAACAATCATCGCAGACGCGCTGGATCGGTGACAACTTCAATCGTCATGGAATTGATGTTTGACGGGTTTACAAGGAGCGACTACAGCATGTAGTGATGAAATAAAACGTCATGGACATTTTCTGTAATCGTCATTGAATAGCTGTTGACAAGTTTACAAGAAGCAACTACAATGTGTAGTGTCGAAATGGAACGTCGTGGACATGTTCCATGTCAGCACTGCCATGTCAGCTTGGTGAGGTGGGCGCTGACGTGGCTAGCCATGACACATCAGCATTTTTTCAATATTTATTTATGCTAGGCTCATTCGGCCCATTATTCATTACAGCCCAACCGATTAAATAGAGAAAATAACATGCAGCCCCAATATAGATAAAACACCAATGCAGCCCATTTAACATCATATAAAAGCCCATGTCATTATATTAAAACAACATATCAAATATATAATTACACATCATCACATTCCACTAAAGACCAAAACTATAGCAATAACAGTATATTATATTCTATTAACATCACTTCCTATGTAGAACACCTGCACTCAACTACTGGATCTCTTCCAATACCACTACCTATATATGACACAGCAATCTTCCATCATTTCACATACAGGCTCCAATACATGAACCATTACATACCGGAAATACTGGAAGATATGAGATCTGGAAACATGTCTGAATGTCCAGCATGTTCCTGCATTGTTACAGTACACAGAAATTTTAGAAGTGAACTACCAAAAGTTTCAGAACTACCAATAGAGCGCTTTATTATTCAACCAGCGCTAGGGTGACTTCAGTTTTCAATTAAAGGTTTCAAGAAAGAATGACAGCAAATGTGAGATCATTTCATTGTTGATATGAGTTGCCATCAGGATACTCCTGCATATTAAGGAACAAAGCTAAAGAGTATGTTGCATAGAGAACAGACCTTCTAGTTGAGTGGCAACATATTGCTGCTCGATGAAGATTCTCTAACAAAAATTTGCAATCACGGTCACAGATGCAAATTAGTGGGAATAGACCATAACTCACTAATCAGCTATAAGTGTTCTGTTCACTAGAAACAGGGCCATCTAAGTTCCAGTCAGGCATATAACAACACACAGATAGAAACAGGTAGATTGCAATTCCAGAGAACAAGAGCAATTTTACAGCAGTAAATGAGGACCAACACATCACAGGTAGAAATTTTTGCCAAGAGAAATTTGAAACAAAAAGGCAGCATGCAACCCTGTAGTACTAGCAGCACGCATCAGGTCTCACATGCATGCTCATAGCATTCAGCCATCTGATTTTTGCCATAATAATTACTGAAACCTGGAAAGACATCATCAACAACAACAACATAGCCTTTTGTCCCAAGCAAGTTGGGGTAGGCTAGAGATGAAACCCAAAAGAGACGAGAAACAGGGAGACACATAAAGACACATAAACCTGGAAAGACATGATAGAAATAAATAATGCTTGTTCAATAAATCACAGGTTTCACACGACTGATTACTAGCAGTCTGAACACCAATTTATATTCGATGCATCAATTGAAATAAAAGGCACATAATTTTCTAAGTCAAGCTTATTAGATAGTATATTGTAACGATGCCACGGTAGCTAATTGCAGAACGTCATTGGCTTGAGGTGTGGCCTGTCGGCCTGCTCTAAGCCTGTTCGCCGTGATGGATTATTAGGACTAAAAACAATCATGTACCAAACTTTTAAACACAAAGGTATGTACATCGACGCACCTGCGTAGCCAAGAAGATGAGATGGAGAGCCTCGGGTCGAACTCCCGCGGGAAGCTGAGGCCGAGGTCGGCAGCAACAATCGACGACGAACACCACCCACGCTAGAATGATTCTCATATTAGATCTCATATGCTAGGAAAAAGTCTAAATAACCCCCTGAACTATGGATCCTGGAACACATAACCCACTGAACTATGAAACGGTCTAATTTACCCCCCTGAACTATCCAAAACCGTCTATTTTACCCTCTGGGCGGTTTTCGACGGCGGGTTTACTACAGTAACAGTGGGTTTGCTACAGTAATAGCGGTTTTGTCTTTTTTATTTATTTTCGCTGAATATTTGAAAAATCATAGTAAATCACAGAAAAATCATAAAATAGAAAATCTAATTTTGTTGACTCCACATGAGTAGAACTACACAGTGAACATATAATACGGTACGCTTTAGTACAAAGTTTTTGCTGTAACTTTAGTCTAAATTGGATTTTCCAATTAATCTAAAGTTACAGCAAAAACTTTGTACTAAAGCGTACCGTATTATATATTCACTGTGTAGATCTACTTATGTGAAGTCCAACAAAATTAGATTTTCTATTTTATGATTTTTCTGTGATTTACTATGATTTTTCAAATATTCAGCGAAAATAAATAAAAAAGACAAAAACGCTATTACTGTAGCAAACCCATTGTTACTGTAGTAAAACCGCCGTCGAGAACCGTCCAGAGGGTAAAATAGACGGTTTTGGATAGTTCAGGGGGTAAATTAGACAGTTTCATAGTTCAGTGGGTTATGTGTTCCAGGGTCCATAGTTCAGGGGGTTATTTAGACTTTTTCCCATATGCTAATTGGCAGTTACAATAGTTTCTGCTAGGATGTCTAACAGTCCAAGTGTATTCCTCACAGATATAGATGAGAAATAAATCAACAGTAAGTATATTATAGATGAAAAGTTGATCTTACCATTTATATACTTTAGTAAAAATTCACACGAAACAAATATTCATATTCTTCGTACAGTCATTTTCCTTCTGCACTATCAGGATACTAGTAAATGCCTATTCAATCATGAAAGGGTACCAGGTAAGAAACTCATAAAACTCATGCAAAGAAGTACCAATGCAACATCAAAGTTGTATTACTGTCAAAGAAAACAGTAAGGAAATCATACTGACAAGTGATAAGTATGATAAAACAACTATAAACTTTAGGTTTTGATATAATTTCATAACATGGTGCGCAATTGACACTGCAAGCAAATTGCATTAGATTTATATCACCAATCCAGCTATTGATTTCTAATTCAATCAAGGCAAAAGAAAATTGCACAAAAAGTAAGAACATTTACTGAAAATTTGCCCTTTAGTGCTGATCTGCTACTCCTTACAGTTGGCGCATGTCTGCTAGTACCAATGCAACATCATGATAGGATAATTTAATGTGCATACTAGGCTGCTGCTCTCAAGGTTCAGTAACCCAAAAAATGAAGAACTTGCTGGTAAGCTGCTTACCTGTCAACACATCGAGAACTGCTTCTGTGCCCCCAAACTTCACTAATATACTATTAAAACAAAATATAGCAAGTGAAATCCAGTCTGGACGTGTACAGTTGAGCTTAGTTTCCTTGATAAATTCCTTTGAAAAAAGTTTATAACAACTACCTATAGCCTTTTAAACTTTGCTGGAATGTACCATCCATCCAACCATCAAGCAATTTCAGAGTAGGACAAATTATTCACCAAATGCATAAGACTGGCATTCATATTACCTCATTCAAGGGTCTACAAATAGAGGATACAATCACTTGACAGGACACATAACTCATGACTATTTCTTCTGTTCTCCATCATGCTTGCGCCTCTGGATTAAGGGCTTCCCTCATAGCTTGGACCTCTGGACTGCTTTCCCAAGTTCGTTCTTTTTAACTCCAATGCAACAACCTTATCATCTGCAGCATATAACCATGGAGAAAAAAGATACATATATGTAAGAGGCCTTCCTATGCAGCAGCCGATCTGAATTTTGATGACAGGAAAATGCAAGTGACAATTAGATCTAGAAGAGCAGCAATGCTGCAGTTAAAAACTTTGTAATCTGCCTAAAGCTACCTACATACAGATGGACAGCCAATAATAATTGATTCGAGTGTGATTGAGGGGCTCACCCGAGTGTGATTCGAGTGTGATTCCTAGTGGAGGTGGCCTGGCGCAACACCTCGGCCTGCAGCACCGTCGTCGTTGAGGGGCTCACCCGAGGAGCCTCGCGGGTGCCGGCCGTCGAGGGGCGCGTGGGGACCGCCGGCGGGGGGCCTCGTAGGCGCCGCCACCGAGTGGCCGCGCAGATCCGCGCAGGCGCTGCCGCGGGGGAAGAGGGGATGGGGGCGCAGGCGCAACCGCCAGGCAAGGGGCCGCCGGCGGGAGGCCGCATAGGAGCCGGCGACGGGGTCTTCTCGGGCGCCGCCTCCTTGGGAGCTCGTGGGCACCGCCGCTGGGGGCACGGGCGCCGCCGCCGAAGGCCACGCAGGAGCCGCCGCCGCCGGGGGGCACGCGGGTGCCGCAAGGATCCGGGAGCTAGGAAAGAGAGAGAGGGGGCTGCGGAGCTAGGCAAGGAGCGCTACTTACGAAAATATTCAGGGGAGGAGCGCGGGATGCAAGAGGAGGAGGGAAATTTTCACAGCCATCTAGGGTTTTCATCTCAACCGTCGATTTGGTCCATCCAACAAATGAGACGGAGATGAGGCTGCTGGGCCTTGGGCCTTTGGGTTCAGCATACATTGTTTACCCCTTTAGTATTTATTATTATTTTCTATTCTTGACTAATTAAGACATATTTTTGGGATAGTAATTTATTTCAAATGAAACATTTATCAATAACAAAGTTGTAGAACTCATCGAGACCAACAACTTTTGTTTGGGTCATTTATCCATTCAAGTTTGTCCGAACAATTTAAAATTTGAATTTCAAAATATGACAAATTCAAATAGATTTTTGGGTTTGCAAATGATTTCAAATGGAAAAAAATATCAACAACAGAGTTTTTTAATGAATCAAGATCTATCACTTTTTGTTTTGGTCATGTTTCCATATGAATTTGTTTGAACAGTTCAAATTTTGAATTTCAAAATATTGTAACTTCGAACAAAATTTTAGGATACTAAGTAATTTCAAATGAAAAAGTCATCAACAACAAAGTTGTAGAAATCATCGAGATCTACAAATTTTATTTTGGTTATTTGTTCATCTGACAAAGTGATACTAACATTGTTTATAAAATTTACATCTCTCATATGGTTTCATAAACTATAAGGAAGAGATGTAAAATTTGTGAACAATGTTACTATCACTTTATCGGATGAAAAAATGACCAAAACAAAAGTTATAGATCTTGATGAGTTCTACAACTTTTATCTTCATGACTTTTTCAGCTAAAATCATTTACTGCTTCAAAATGTTGTTTAAAGTTGCTATTTTTTTAAATTCAAATTTTTAATTGATAAAACAAAGTCACATGAAAATATGAAAAAAAAAGTAGCTATAAGAACACAATAAATTGATAGAGCATGATTTTAGAAAATTGTAGAAAAAATCATCAAATTTGAAGTTAGTATGAGGGAGAAAGACCAGTTACAAGTTTTGACTACAGATTAAAAAGAGAAAACCTTGTGTTCATGTTCTTGATTTTCCAGTATTTAAACAATTTATTTTTTTGTGTGGCTCAACTTTGGGTTCTTTGTACTTGGAACATCTACGTGTATGTTCTTACAAAAAGGCAAAAGAACCGCCACCATCACAAAGGGATGAATGGCGCAGTGGTATAACTCAATTTTCTTGTCCAAGAGGCTTGGGATTCGATCCCTGCATGTGACAAAGGTTTTACTATTTTCTTTTTTTTTGGTAAAATCAGGAATAAAAAGTTAAAGGGACCAAATAATCTTAGAATGACACGAAAGCATGCTTGTCCTAGTGGTTTGCTTGCTCGGTTTCCTTCCATAGGTGCCAGGTTCGATTCCTATATGCGCCACATTTTTTCAAGATTTTTTTACATGTTTGCTCGCTTTTCAATTGAGAAAAGGAAATAGAACACCCCAATACAACACTAACAGATGCTTGTCCTAGTGGTTTCTGCACGTTGTTTTTTTTCCAAAGGTCTTAAGTTCAATCCCTATGTATGCACAATATTTTTTTTCATTTTTTCTGTTTTTTTTCAATTTTTTCTGTTTTTTACCCTTTTGTGCTTTGAGACCTAACGTGTACTAGGAGAGTAACAACGTAGGATAACAAAATATTTTTTTAAAAATTATATTAGTTCTATATTGTATGACGATCAGTTATTCGACTTTATTTGAGCAAATTAAAATTTAAATTTTAGAATATAAGAACTTCGAACAGATCATTAACATAGAGACATTACTTACTACATCAATTTGTGATGTTTCTTCTCAGAGGTCATAGACAACTAGGGAGGCGACTGACGATCCAGATCGTCATAGAGCTAGCATCTAATTTTCAAACCGTTATAAGACTGTCATAGATTTGGTACGCGATGATAGTTTCAGAAACCGTCATCACGAAACCATCATGTATCAACATGATTCTTGTAGTGAGAGAAAATCATATGTTAAAAGTAATTTGCAAGCGCATAGATATTATACTATTGTAGCATTTCACCCGGGAGTATATCAAAAATCATTATTTATATTTTATTCACAGGGAGGAGCTATGGGGTGGCTAGAGATATTGACAAATATGCATATTATGATAAGATTATTTACTCTCATGCTATAGCAGGGGGTAAGTCAAATGCTAAATAAATGATAAGTGTAAAGCATTGATAGTAATCCAAAGATAGAAATAGATACTCATAAATATAGTATGACTAGGCAGAAGATTAGTTAAGAGCAAAAGATTCATAAGTCATTTCTTATTTACTAAGTCTTTTGTACACCTAAGTATATAAACTTTCATCTATAGTATAATTAACTTTGTATCTATGCATAAGGCACATTAGTAAGAAAGATCAACAACGGTGCTTGATTTCCCTCGCAACCGGGTTCTTCTTGTTTTATAAACGGGGAGTGGACTACAAAGGACTCAATGAGAGTGTCACACTCACGATCTACCATGGCCCCGGAGTGTAGAGTGCATCCACGGGTAAACAATATTTAAGCACCACGTTTACATAATGTCGACCACTTAACTCACTCGAGTACTGAGCTAAGCGCTTTGCGATCTTATGCATAAATTCATTATCAACCATGACTATATCAAGCATACTACAAGAGCAAAATATGAACATAATAAATAGAACATAGTATTGAAATAGCACAAAGTCATAAATAATAGAGGGATACAAATGGCTATATTAGCCTCCAGAAGACAAATCTGGAATCTTGAGCAATAGCTCAACTCTACTTGAATCTTGCTAGCTAGCCTATACTAGAACTTGAAGAATTGGAGATCTATTCTTTTCTCTCTGGAAACTCTAATTTTGGATATGATCTTGACTTATGCAATGCTTGAGGGAGTGGGGTAGGAGCTGGTATATATAGGCTAGAGCATCAATTCTGAGCCCTCAGATCAAACCAATCTAAAAGAACGGCATAGATGCAATCTAGGAGGCGGTGGAGAATCGACATTCAAAGGGGAGACCAACATGTGGGGCCAGGGTGCTGGCTGGCCTGCAGGTGGGGCCGGTCAGCCCCACCTGGCATCCTCCTGCGGTCGTCTTCGGTGGATCGCCCTCTGGTGTCCTCTAGAACCTTCTGGTGCTATTTTCATCGCAGATAATCACAGTTTTATTTGACGATTTGATCCACCTTGACAGTTTTCTGGATAAACCCTACTAAGAACACAGATTCACCAAAACTCATGAAAATTATCAGTTTAAACCCCTAAGTCTATGTTGGTGATCATTTTTATGCATTTATTCAAGTTATGTTGATAGTTCATGATGGATGATAACTACCATCAACACATCCTCTTAATGAAAAACGTGCCTCATGGCATGGTCGAGAAAAACATTTCTGCATCAAGCAAGGGAGTTTTCTGAAGTCTCCAAGAATTCTGTAATAAGACAAGAAGTATTGCCTTGTTCTTTTGTTCTGCACCTACAATCGTGTAGGCCAAACACGTGGAATGGAAGTGTTCAATGACACTTTTGTTCCCAAGTCATGATCATTTGATCTCTAAGATTTAGCCTTAATCATTTAGCAAAGACTTTTAATATATGTCTGCTAGTAGTTCATCTATGTCACACCAGGTTTTCTAAAGAAAACCAAGCTCACCATATATGTGTCCAGGAAGTCCACACACACAACAACCGAATATAGGATATCAGAAACAATGTTATATAGTGAAAACATACTTATAATTAGCACTTACATCAGAGGAATGGTTACTAATCTTTTCTTCAGGCTCCAACTTCACAGGCGACGGCTGACTGGGGGTAACATACGCCTAGCACTCCTTAGAAACTTAATCAAGCTCCACCTTCTATTACCCATCCGGGATTTTTATCCAAGTAATTGAAAAGTAAAGCAAGCATAAGCAAACCACCGCTTAACAAGCATAATATGAGGGGATGTAGGCTCAAAAAGTTTGACACGACTGAACTACGATAAGCAATTTTAGTAGAGCAAGTTTTAGCATTAAGAACCTGAGTTGCTAAATTACGCTTAAGCTCCAATTCCCACAAGATCATGAGTAATGGCAGTAACACAATAATCAATAAACATGAGCATCAACATCATAGTACAATAAGAACCCATAATTCCATGAGTTTTTCAAGCCGCTCGTGACCGTGAGCGCGACTGTTATAACAGTTTTATACTCTGCAGAAGTTGTACACTTTCACCATGAACCGTGGTTTACCCTTTCGTCTAAGGTGATCAGCCTCTTGACCCACTACCAAGGAAGGTCGGCAGGGTTCACTATGAAGCCTTTCAAAGGTTCGTCTAACAAGTGTAGCTCGCTAAGGATTCCCCATCAATAAGCATGAGCCCCCCCTCCAAGGCGTGATTAACAAAAGACAAATAAACCAAAGTGCACCATCTTGGCAAGCCGAGATCATACAAATCGGAGCCCCTCTTGCGCCTTTCGGTAAGATAATACGAGATAGAAAAGGTCATCATACTTAACTAAAGCCAGAGCCATATAGCACTCATGGTTGTACTGTAAGTCTCGGATTTTGTTGACAGACAAGTCCTTATGATTCCATATTACTAAAAAGCACATTTTAAACATCATTGCATATGCCTCAGCCGATATTACGGAGATTTCATTATCAAGTAGAGCAACTAGCAAATCTACCCATATGCATAAACCCATAGGTATCAAGGATCAAAACAATGAATATTAGGAATATCCTTAAAGGCTAATCATATTCAATACATGCAGCATGAACAGTGATATTATGATTATTAGGTATCAAGGAGAGCCTCATATTATACTTGTCGTAACACTTACTCAAAATTACTCATACTTTGCTTCTAGTTATCACCTTCTGATCTTCAGCGCACACAAACGGTCCTCGTTCTACTCGTAGCAAGCACCACGCATAGGTAATCATACAAGCAACAAATAAAAGCAACTAAGTACAGCAGAGCAAGAGCTTTAAAACAGCGTGCTAAGAGAGAGCTCGTTGCTATGATCACAAGAAACGCCGATAACCGAATTATGGTTAAAAGAAACGACTACCAGGAGTTTATATTATATAAAAGAAAAAGAAAAGGCCTACTTGCTTGATTAATTTTAATTGAGCAAAATCATATGAAGCATATAAATTCATATTACACAAATCACATTTATTGTTAAAGTCGAGTTAAACTAATCAGATTTTAATTACAAACATGCATATATTATTTAATCCATTTAAACTTTATAACTATATAAAAGAGAAAACGTGTGATCATCTAATTTGAATTTTGTATATAAAACAAGTTTAAACTAACCAAATTATAACTATAAACACATATATTAACATTAATCAAACTAAAGTTTATTTACGAAAGATTGATATTTAACTACGTTGCTTTCAATTATAAAATTGGTTGCATATATATTAATAAATTTAATATTCAACTATATATAGAAAAACATGTGACATGAAAAGCATTGGTACTACTGCATAGAGCGTGTCGATAAAAATCTAACGCAACTAGAACGGAATGAAACGGAATTAAAACGAAGGAACTGCAGATATTTTCGTACCAGTGGCACTTCCGTAAATATCGTCATCTACTTCCTTGAACAGCTCGTACAGATCACGGATATGGATGATTTGAAGCTTCGGTCGTAGGGATGCAGCTCCGGCCTGGGAGGGGGCCTCGGCCGGCGTAGTGGACGAGGAGAGGCCGGGCTGTGGCGGCGACACCTGCTCACGGCCGGGCACTGCCCCACGGCGACCAGGCTGGTTGCCGGCACCAAGCCGCAGCTTCGGCTGGGCAGCCCGTGCAGGCAGCGTCCTGAACGCCGAGGAGACGCGAGGAAGCGGGTCGGCGGCGCAGCGGGACTCAGGCGGAGCACGGCAGCCAAGGGGCGCGATGGTGCCGGAAATCGCGTCGGTTGCCTGCCCGAGAAGATGAACTGAGCGCATCCATGGAGTTGTCGCCGGAAAGTTCGCCGGCAAAACGGAAACAAAAGGGAAACGGTCATAAGGTGTCGTATTGATGCAAACAAGGACACTATGATGTAGAGAACGCCGAGATGAACCTAGTGGTGGTGTTGATTTTCGCCGGAACGCATCGAGTTGGCCGGAAAAGCTCGCCGGACTTCCAGGGTTTTGAAACTTCGGCTATAGATGTAGGAGGATAGAAGCGGCGGCTGCGAAAACGGATTGTAGTTCTCGAATCAGCAC
The DNA here is from genome assembly GCA_038087645.1 of Saccharum hybrid cultivar R570. Taxonomy (NCBI): domain Eukaryota; kingdom Viridiplantae; phylum Streptophyta; class Magnoliopsida; order Poales; family Poaceae; genus Saccharum; species Saccharum hybrid cultivar. Next base: position 10,158,184 of record JAQSUU010000103.1, read on the forward strand.
GTCGAGTACATCGCCGGCATATATATATATAGAGAGAGAGAGGACTGCGCTAGTACCGGACCCCCCAGGCCTGCACGTTTCCCGCCGCCCGCGCCCGCACCAGGATCACGGCTCAGACGAGCTTTTCTTGCGGGCGATTTTTTATCCTCATTTTTCTCGGACGAGCTTTTCTTGAGGCCATTTTTTTTTGCTCGACAGTTTTTTTTTCATTTTTTCACGCGACCAGGTTTTGCGTTGTCGACCGTCTCTGGTTTTTTTCATTCCGTTTTTTCAGTTTATCTGTCGCTGGATTTTTTTTCTCATTCTGTTTTTTTAGTTTTTCCGTCGCTGCTTTTGTTTCCATTTTTTTCAGTCTCTTTGTTAAGTTATTCCGTTTCTTATTTCTTTCATTTTTTCACACCGTCTCTATTTTTCTCTGTTATTTTTCACGTGAACAGAATATGCAACTGGTCTTTTTTGCTTTTTCACGCAAACAGGTTTTTGGTTTTTTTGGTCACACAAACAAATTATTTTTCCTTCTCTGTGTGTTTTTTTATAGACGACAGTGCATATTACAAGCAATGAATATGAACCAGTGATATCTGTGACTAAAAACGGATAACGTCAAATTGGTTAAAAAATACATGTACTGATAGACCATGATACAATGACCAGGAATGGAAGATGGTTGAAAAATAAAAAGAATGGGGGAGAGCATGACTCCAAGCAGGCTCTGTTGCGTAGTGGTCACTGTTACAGTTGTTATTAATACATGTAGAACTTGTCGATGCGATCGGTATCAACGATTTTGGAATGGTGCCGACTCCGAATGGTGCATTTGCCCCAGATTGACTGTAGCAGAATATGATCAGAAAACAGAGGAAAGCTATACCTATTTTACCTCAAACATAAACCCCGACAAAAGAACTACTGGATCTGCACATACTTGTCCTTTACTGCCTGAAGACATTGCGGAGTGTAACAAAATTTTCACTAAAAAGAGGCTAATCATTTTATTGAGCAAGCGGACAAGAGTTATACCAAGAAAGAAATGTGACTTAGTGTATATAGGCTACATAAACCACCTTCAACTTCTTGCAGGTTTAGCATCACCCATATGTATTCTGCAAGCGTACAATAGATTGGTTTTTGACCCAAAAAAAAGAATTACAAATGTAAACTCTATGCTAGATGTAAATATGTACTGAATTATGGGTCAATGCATTAGTTGTCACATTTAGAAATTAGGCAAAATGCTAGGTAATTGAGCAAGGAAAAGCATCAAAGTTTGACCTATGTACTACACCACCTCTCCTAACACATTATATGTCTAGATCCTCAGCTTGCTAACATGTGTGCATTAGAGCAGGCCAAACTCACAAAAGTAAATGGTAGTACAGATCAAAATTCAGTATAGTGGCAGAGCAACTAACAAAGGTATTGTAACAGCATTTATGATGATGCATGCAAGAGTTCAAATGGAAGGCTGGCTGGAGATCACATGATAATGTAGTAAAAAGGCACAATACTTTTTGTCCTACTAACTTGAAATAGCAACATAATGGTCAGTTCCAATGCAGTGTTGTTTCAACTATAGTTTGAGATTCAGACCTAATTACCTAGTTTACTTTTGCATCATATAAAACAGTCAGGTGGTCAATAGAAGACAGATTATTTATCTACCAATTGACAGAAATAGCCAATATTCCAAAATGCTAAAACAAACTACAATGAGCAAAAGCTTCCAGCACTCTCAAACAAGAAGAGCAAAAGTTTCCAAAAAAATTGAAAACAAGAATCTGAATCTCTCATTTGACAGTATATTTGGTTCAATGAATTTCAAGGTGGTAAAAGGAAAGAACACATGAATGCATTTGTGGCCATTTTGAGGAATAACAATAGTTTAAAAGCTTCAACCAAAACTGCTCATTTGATAGTCCAACCAAATTTGCGAGCACATTTCATTTCAGCTTAATTAAGATGGCTATGAACTCACAACCAAATAGCATTAAGACGAGAGGTTGGCCAGTGTCACAGAACCTCCTAATTATGATGGCCCACAAGTACCCGTCATTGCCATAATGACCTCTGATGGCTGTACTTATGTTCATCATAACTTAAAAGGTCTGCTTTCCTCCGAACAGGATCCAATCACAGGAGTATTGCAATATTACAACAGTTTATTCAAAATATTCAACAGAGTAACGTAGCGGAAGTCTTACAATAATATAGGTTTACAAACCAGTTTTCAAACTTCAAACCTTATGTAACATTATTACAAACCAGTAGTAGAGAAGTATCGGTATTAACTTTATTACAACACACAAGCGAGATGCCTTGCCCAAAGACCACACAGTCTACTCGTCGTCGCTTTCTTCAACCACGACGGTCATGCAACAAGGCTCAAAGCAGACTTGTTCATGAACCGCACCTGCAACAAGGGGTTAACAAACCCTGAGTACTTGAGGGTACTCAACAAGACTTACCCGACTAAGACAAAGACTCCAAGGGCATGCTAGCTTTAGGGAATCAAGGTACGGGTATTCCAGAATCAAATTTTCTTTTGCAGAAAAGCTTACTAAAGTAAGTCCTTACCTTCAATATTTTACTTTTATCATTGATGGTTCATTAACCAATTCTAGGTGATCCTAATCTAGATCAAAGTAATTATCATCAAAACCTTTCTTATTCTTTCTTTCAATTCCAGTTCTTAACTACGATGCAAGTCAGGTGATCAAGTCTCCATAACCGAGGAGCAACGACGATTCGAACCGATTATACCCAGCTGGGGATCTCTAACTTCACGACATATGTAGAACCGAATCTTGCATATATCAACCCTCATTTAGATCTCCCAAAATCAGAACGTGTCCATCGCCACTCGAGAGTACAGTACTCCTCAAACCCGACCAAATTCTAGCCCCGAGGGTACACGCTACTCTCGCCATCTCTCCACTCCCAGTGCGAGGTTAGACGTTCTCGTAATGGAATCACCAACATTTTGGGCTTACCCAAGGCATGAGGCTAGTTGCAAAGTCTTGAACACAACAGGCTTACAACGAACGGACCTTAACTGACAAGGCGGAAACACTACATTGAGACTCCTTTCCCAATGCATGTTAGCAGTGGCTAAACCACCCGCCCGATCTTTCAAGTTCATTCTCATATTTCAATCTTCATTCAATATGCCGTCATGGCTATATAAACATTGCATTTAAAAGCTTAACTTCTAAGCATAGCGAAGCATACTACGCATTTTCCGTAAAACAGGTATCAAGGTTGATATCACAATAATCAAGGATGATAATGCAGCAATTGGGTTATCACTCAACTCCTAATTACTTAATGCAGTAAACCATATTATAAATAATAAAACATTTGTAAAATTTAAGATAGGGTTTAAATGCACCGGGGCTTGTCTTGTTCGGACACGATGACTGACTCAGACCCGAGAACTCCAACGTCAGGTCCGAAACCCACCGACGATCGCTCTTCTCCGGAGACTGGCTCGACGGCTTCGACTTCTTCGAAAGCGGAGACTACACGAACACATAACATGCTTTAACATGATGCTCGATGATAAACATGATGCTTGATGATAACATGCTACGAGTTACGACTGGAGTACAACTTCCCTTCACGGTACAGTCGCAAACAGAACACCTACTAACTAGTAGCGATGATTCCAGCGATACCAGCTTTAACCTAAACAAGTTACTAACGAGCTCAATCATGAAATTAAGGTGCCAGAGATCACCAAAGGGTAGTGACCTAAGGACATCACTCAATCAAAAGGCACACAACACTTAAAGTTCTCAAATTAACATTTATTTATTATTTAAATAATTAGGACACAATTAGAAGTTAATCAAATTTTACCTAATCAAGCTCAAACTTTTTCTATGGATTAATAATGATTTATAACAGTGTCATAATAAATTTCATCATTTTTGGATTAATAAATTAATTATTAAAATTCATGAAAGTTGCATTTAATCTTTATTAGAACTAATTAATTCTACTGCACAAAGTATTCAAATTCATGATTTAACATTTTTCCTAGATAGTTTATACATTGAGAAGCCTACACAAAAATTTTCATGAATTTTGAAACTCTACACAAATTTTAATGAAATAAACAAATAGTAGCACTATTCAAAATTTTGAAAAAGAAAAACAAAAAACCGAACTCGGGCCGATTCTTCTCTCCTTCCGGCTTGGCCCACTGAGCGGCCCGCTCGCGCACGCCCGCGCCCGCACGCGCTCGGCCCAGCCGCGTGGCCCAGCAGGCGGCCTGCCTCGCGCGCGCGCGCGTGCCTCTCCCTCTCTCTCTAACAGCGCGGTCCCACTTGTCATCGCCTTCCTCCCGCTCGCCCGCTCGCTCCCGCGTGCTCGCGCTCTCTCCCGCGGTGGCTGGCCGGTGACCGATGCCTCGGTCGACAAACTGACTCCACCATCACCATCTACACTACCCCACGGTTCCATTTTGCTACTAAACACCATGGCTCGAGCTCCGGCGACAGCTCACCGACGACGGTGGCGGCTCGACGGCCACGGTGACCGGTGACTCAACGGTACAACACGGTAGCGATTAAAGCGAGTGGTCAGGGAGTATCAGGGGCGTACCACGATCACGAAGGAGTGATCGGTTGAAGCTGAGAGGCTCTGGAGGCGGCTGGCCACGGTGGCGGGGTTTGACGGGAACGGCGGCGACCCGAGGTGGAAGACGACGGCTCTCCGGCGATCCAAACGGAATTGGGCCAACTCAACTGGTTCACGAGGTGCGCAAGGACGGGACGGAGCTAAGGGTGCGGTTGGCGTGGCCGGAGACGGCTTGGTGGCGGTAGCGGCGAGCGGCGGAGCTGCGGTGGCGGCGATGGCGAAAACAGAGAAAACGAAGAAATCGCCACTGTGACCTCGGTGTATTTATAGACGACGGTCGCGACTACAGAGCCGGACTGCTCGCGTCGTCGCGCTGGCATTCTTGACCGCGCGCGAAGGGTCTGGGCGGCCACGGCGGCTCGTCGGCACCCATACCACGCGGTGGCCGGCCGCCATTGGCGCGGCACTGTAGCACCCCCCAAAATTTGAATTTTCAAACTATTTTCTAAAATTATTCTCAAGTTCATGTGACAACTTGAAAAACTTCCAATCTATGAAATCTTCAGAATTTCAAGCTCTACAAGTTTTGTATTGAACACGTTTTCAAATTCTCACTAGATTTTAAAATTTGAGTTTAAATTCAAAAGGGGACACATTTTTTTAGATTTGGCAATTTAGAAATTACTTTTGATTTTATATTGAAACTTCAAAATCTCCAAACATCAAAGTTGTACATCTCGACTAGACCTACAACTTTACTGTTCAAAACTTTTTCAAATTCTGCCTCCATTTTGAAATCTTAGGTTGGGGACAAAAATGAGTCAAAACTGAAATTTGTTTATTTTCAAAATTGCTCCACATTTTACACTAAAACTTTGAAAACTCAAAATACCAAAGTTGTAGCCCTTGAAAATTTCTACAAACTTGGTTTTGAACTTTTTCCCAAATTTTGCTTAGATTTTGAATTATTTCAAAAGGGGTAAAATAGGGTTTTGAAATTTAGGGTTTTCGGAGGAATTTTAAATTGGAATTTGTTGCTACTTTGATTTGTTATTACTTAGCGATCAAAACCTCACCCAAGGGCATCATTTGGACCAACATGACATGGTTGACCAAATGCCACTCTTGGTTGACCAATTAGCTTTTAAAATTCTTTTACATTTTTCCCTAATTTTGAATTCGAATTCGAATCGGAAAACTCGTGACAAGTTTTGGGACTCCAATTCAAACTTAAATTTGGAGTTTCATTTTAGAGGTTGTACTTGAGCTCATACCCTACACTTGACACTAGTGTGCAACACAGTCGCACACCTCAAATTACGCAGGGCATGGACTAAGCATTTGCGGTGGCATTAAAAATTAGGGTTTTCGGGTTCGGAGCACACCACTGAGAAACACATTCAACCTAGATAAGTAAACTTGTTTTAGTTGATGCATAACAAGGTTAACCTAACAGGGATGCTTTGCAATGCATTATGATGACATGGCAGATTAATTAGCACTATAACACCCGGGGTGTTACAGCCCTTCCCCCTTAAAAAAATCTCGTCCCGAGATTTAAAGCCTTGAGTTAAGTAATAGAAAAGGAAACGTGTCAAGCAAACACGTCCAAGACTTGTCTACAAAACAGGTAGGGGTTTTTCTGCATTACAAAGATTTTAAAAGGATAGGTTACAGTTTAAAGAGAAAATTGCAACCTAGATAGAAGCAAAGAACTCCGGGAAATTCTCTAACAGATAATCTTCCGTTTCTCAGGTGGCTTCCTCTTCTGAATGTTGATTCCACTGTATTCTGTACCATTTAGTTGTTCTACTTCGGGTAACATGATCTTTTTGATCTAAAACTCTGACAGGATGTTCAGAATATGTCAAATCCGGTTCAAGTTCAACTCCCTCAACATCAACCACTTGATCATGTACTTGTAGGCACTTCTTCATTTGTGATACATGAAATACATTATGCACGGCTGACAGTTGTTCAGGCAGCTTTAACTTATATGCCACCTTTCCACATTGTTGAATGATTTGAAAAGGACCAATATAACGTGGTGCGAGTTTGCCTTTGACTCCAAATCTGCTAACTCCTTTTATGGGTGATACTTTTAGATAAACATAATCCCCTACTTGGAATACCAAAGGTCTACGCCTTTTATCAGCATAACTCTTTTGCCTGGACTGAGCAACTTTCAAATTTTTCTGGATCTGTCGAACTTTTTCTTCTGTTTGTTTCACAAGATCAACACCGAAAAACCATCTTTCTCCCGGTTCTGACCAATTCAATGGAGTTCTGCACCTACAGCCATACAATGCCTCAAACGGTGCCATTTTGATACTCTCTTGATAACTATTATTATAGGAGAATTCTGCTAAAGGTAACCACTCGTCCCAAGGGTCTGAATAATTAAGTGCACATGACCTTAACATGTCTTCTAGAATTTGATTGACCCTTTCAGTCTGACCACTTGTTTGTGGATGATAAGCGGTACTATGCAAAAGTTTTGTACCCAGGGACTCATGTAGGTGTCTCCAAAATTTGTTAACAAACTGAGTACCTCTATCTGATACAATGGTCTTTGGTACCTCATGAAGACTCAAGATTCGTGCAATATAAATTCTTGCATAAGTTATAACAGAATAGTCCACCTTAACTGGTATAAAATGAGATGACTTTGTCAGTCGGTCCACAATGACCCAAATTGAATCAAAGCCTCTTGAGGTCTTGGGTAACCCAGTAATGAAATCCATATTGATATCTTCCCATTTCTAGGATGGAATGGGCAAGGGTTGTAACATTCCTGCTGACTTCAGGTGTACTGCCTTCACCTTACAACAAGTGTCACATCTGGCCACTTATTTGGCAATCTCAATTTTCATTTTGGTCCACTAGAATTTCTGTTTCAAATCTTGATACATCTTATTACTTCCTGGATGAATAGAAAACCTTGTGCTATGTGCTTCATCAAGAATGAGCTGACGTAACTCTGGAACCTTTGGGACCACTAACCGGTTCTTAAACCACAACACATCTGCATCATCAATACTAAAATCTGTCTGTTGACCCGTTCTAACTTTTTCTTTGATGTGAGCTACTCTGAAATTCTTTCTCTGAGCAGACACAATCTGATCTGTGATTATTGATTCTACTGTGACATTAGTCAACTGACCTTGTTGAACTATTTCAATATTCAGCTTTTCTAATTCATAACATAAACTGTAATCCATTGGCTTCACAGTAATGCAATTGCAATGATTCTTTCTATTGAGTGCATCAGCAACACCATTAGCTTTTCCAGGGTGATAGTGCACTTCTAAATCATAATCCTTTATTAACTCAAGCCACCTTCTTTGCCTCATATTCAACTCTGACTGAGTAAAGATATACTTTTAAGTTCTTGTGATCTGTATACATGTGGCAAGTATTACCTAACAAGTAATGACGCCAAATTTTCAATGCATGAACCACAACTGCTAGTTCAAGATCATGTGTCGGATAATGTTCTTCATGACGCTTCAACTGTCTCGAGGCATAAGCAATGACTCTGCCTTCTTGCATCAATACACAACCAAGGCTAATACCCGAGGCATCACAGTAAACATCAAATGGCTTTTCTATATCTGGTTGTGCCAAAACTGGAGCAGTTGTCAATGACTTCTTTAAAATTCTAAAAGCTTTCTCACATTCTAGAGACCATATGAACTTAGTTTGATTCTTCAACAACTCCGTGATTGGCTTGGCTACCTTTGAAAAGTCAGGTATGAATCGACGGTAATAACCCGCCATTCCCAGAAAACTTCGGACTTCATGAACTGATATTGGTGGTTTCCAATTCAGAATATCTTCCACCTTGCCAGGATCTACTGCTACTCCTTCGGCTGACAACACATGTCCTAAGAATTGCACTTCTCTTAACCAAAACTCACATTTACTGAACTTGGCATACAGTTGGTGATCTCTCAAACGAGTCAGAACAACTCTGAGATGCTCAACATGTTCTTCTTCACTTTTGGAGTATACCAGAATATCATCAATAAACACAACCACAAATTTGTCAAGCTCCGGCATGAAAACTGAGTTCATCAGATACATGAAATGTGCCGGTGCATTGGTGAGACCAAAAGACATAACTAGGTACTCATACAGTCCATATCTGGTAGTGAATGCAGTCTTTGGGATATCTTCAGGTCGAATCTTGATTTGATGATACCCTGACCGAAGATCGATCTTTGAAAATACCTTTGCCCCCGCAAGCTAATCAAAGAGTAGATCAATGCGAGGCAACGAATATTTATTCTTAATGGTTACTTCATTCAGCGGTCGATAGTCAACACACATCCTTAAAGTCTGATCTTTCTTCTTGACAAAAAGAGCTGGACATCCCCAAGGTGAGGAACTGGGTCTGATAAAACCTTTGTCACGTAACTCTTGTAATTGATCCTTAAGTTCTACCAATTCATTGGGTGTCATTCTGTAAGCTCTCCGGGATATTGGGGCAGTACCCGGTTTTAACTCAATCACAAATTCTACATCTCTGTCTGGTGGCAGACCTGGTAGATCATCTGGAAACACATCTGGAAATTCACAGACTATCGGTATATCACAAATCTCCTGTACTGAAGTTGCACATATCCTTTCAACTGTTCTCTTTGGGATAGGAAGTTGGATAAGAAGATGAGATTTATTATCTAGCAGGTTCAACCTTATAGTTCTATGCAGTGCATCTATAAGGGCTCCTCTTTGGTACATCTAATTCATACCCAGGATTACATCTATATCCTGTTTCTGTAATATTATCATTGAGGTAGGAAATATATGCCCACCTAACTCTATAGGTACGTCACGTACCATCTCCTTAGTACACAGTCGTCCCCCGGGTGACTGGATAAAGAAATCTTCTTGTGTTCCCATAATTGGAATGTCATGCTTAACAACAAAGGTGAGATTTATGAATGTATGCGATGCACCTGAATCAAATAACAGTACTGCTGGATGATTAGCAACAGGGAACATACCCATCATAACAGGTTCTCCCTCTGGGATTACACTTGCTTGAGTGTAGAACACACGTCCGGTCTTCTTCTTCTCACCCTTACCCTTCTGAACATTCAGGTTATTATTCTTGCTCTGGGGTTGTTGCTGTTGCGGTATGGGAGCTCTGGGATAACTAGGATTGTACTGCCTTGGATACGGGCAGTCCTTGGAAAAGTGGCCTGGCTTTCCACAGTTGTAACAGGGAAAGTTATGGGTTACTGGAGTCTGGTTTCGAATACCAGGGGCATTCGGCTGTTGTGGATACTGCGGAATTGCGGCAGGACGGAAAAACGTCTACGGCTGAGCTTGGTATTGCGGTGGACGATAAGTTGGGCAGAAATGGTTCTGAGGGTGATAAACAAACCTCTGGCGCTTTTTAATGCCACCAGACGGGCTAGAAAACAGTGGCTTCTTTTTCTTTGACTCTTTATGCAGTCGGGACTTCTCTTCTGACGCAATAGCCACATTGACTATCTCATGGTAAGTGGCATTATAGCAGGTGACCAATGCTTCCTGGATTCTGGTACTCAAACCTCTCATGAAACAACTCTTCTTCTTTGCATCGGTGTTCACATATTCCGCTGCATACTGGGACAGATGATTGAATTTGCCCACATACTGTAGAACTGTCTGGTTCCCCTGCTTCAGCGAGAGAAACTCTTCTAACTTCATGGCCATGACACCATCTGGGATATAATGTGCTCTGAAGGCTTCACGAAACTCCTGCCAAGTGATACGGTGGCCAGCAGGCCGTGCGGCGACCAGATTCGCCCACCACGCCCCTGCGGCACCTCTAAGCTGTTGTGCTGCAAACACGGGCTTCTGATGCTCCGTCCACTGTAAAAGTTCAAACTTCTGCTCCATGGTACGGAGCCAGTCATCCGCCTCTAGCGGCTCATCTGCCTTTGAGAACACTGGTGGACGGGTATCGGTGAAATCCACATAAGTGGTTTCCCCTCCATTGTTACGGCCTCGACGGCCCTGATTTCCATTCTGATTCTGATTCTAAGTCAACAAGGTAGTGGCATTAACCAGTGCGGCAATAGCTTCTGCCAAGGTGGGTGGAAACGGTGGGGGATTCAGAGGATTGTCCCTTTCTTGGGAAGTTCCAGTACCGTCCATCTGTTGTACACAAACTATATTTATTTACATCGCTTTATTGAATTAAAAAGCAGTTAGTACAGTACTTGTATACACACATAACTTATCTTACATTATTTCATTACAAACTTCCTCTCAAGCAAGAAACTACCCACTAAGGTTCTTAGAAAGCAGGAAAGACTACTATATTACACAACCATCCATGTCGACACTTCACTCATCATCATCGCTGATCACGATCACTCCATCCTCATTCTCTGGAGCACTTGCACCAGTGACATGACTCGCATCATCCCCACTTTCCATCATGGGTTCATCTTCTTCTGGATCTTCTTCCTCATTGTCCTCTCCATCAAGAACAATCACGGCACCAACATCATCTTCTACTGCCTGGGGCTGATGATTGGGATTCATCAGATCATTTAGCCTATGGACTTCCTCATGCAGAACTGTGTTGTACTGCTCTAGGTGTGTCACATAAAGCTCCAACTCACGAACACGAGCCATGGCTTCTGTCTCCTTTTCCAAAGACTCCTTCTGGAACTGTTTCCAAAAACGCATGTTGCGCTTCAGTCGCTCCACTTCTGATGTAAGCCTTGCAACCTCTGATTCCGAATCCGGGTTCAGATTACGGCTGCTGCTTGCTCCATCACCTCTGGTGGCCAACTGATGACGCGACACTCCTTACGGACCCGTTTTCTTGCGAGGAGTCGTCTTCACACGTGCCATCCTATAGCAAGATAGAATTAGGACGATAAAAACAGATAGGGGAATCTGAAGGTTAGCATGAATAGGATTTGAACCTTACTTAACCCAAACCACTTTAAAAGGGAAGGTAGCTTAAGCAGGTTAATTAAACATGATGCATGCATCGCACTTACGATCTAACAGAAAGATTTAAGTAACACATGCAATCTTTATAACATAGGGCACTATACATGATACTTCACTACGAAGCTTTCAAATATGAGCTAAAGAAACTATAGAATAGATTAAGATAAGCAAAAGCAATTTGGACCAAAATATCAGTATTAAGTTTGTTTGACCCAAATCATTTTGAAGTTTTGCAAGGTAATACTACAATAACCCGAGTGATTATGCTCTGGTACCAGCTGTCACAGAACCTCCTAATTATGATGGCCCACAAGTACCCGTCATTGCCATAATGACCTCTGATGGCCGTACTTATGTTCACCATAACTTAAAAGGCCTGCTTTCCTCCGAACAGGATCCAATCACAGGAGTATTGCAATATTACAACAGTTTATTCAAAATATTCAACAGAGTAACGTAGCGGAAGTCTTACAATAATATAGGTTTACAAACCAGTTTTCAAACTTCAAACCTTATGTAACATTATTACAAACCAGTAGTAGAGAAGTATCGGTATTAACTTTATTACAACACACAAGCGAGATGCCTTGCCCAAAGGCCACACAGTCTACTCGTCGTTGCTTTCTTCAACCACGACGGTCATGCAACAAGGCTCGAAGCAGACTTGTTCATGAACCGCACCTGCAACAAGGGGTTAACAAACCCTGAGTACTTGAGGGTACTCAACAAGACTTACCCGACTAAGACAAAGACTCCAAGGGCATGCTAGCTTTAGGGAATTAAGGTACGGATATTCCAGAATCAAATTTTCTTTTGCAGAAAAGCTTACTAAAGTAAGTCCTTACCTTCAATATTTTACTTTTATCATTGATGGTTCATTAACCAATTCTAGGTGATCCTAATCTAGATCAAAGTAATTATCATCAAAACCTTTCTCATTCTTTCTTTCAATTCCAGTTCTTAACTACGATGCAAGTCAGGTGATCAAGTCTCCATAACCGAGGAGCAACGACGATTCGAACCGATTATACCCAGCTGGGGATCTCTAACTTCATGACATATGTAGAACCGAATCTTGCATATATCAACCCTCATTTAGATCTCCCAAAACCAGAACGTGTCTATCGCCACCCGAGAGTACAGTACTCCTCGAACCCGACCAAATTCTAGCCCCGAGGGTACACGCTACTCTCGCCATCTCTCCACTCCCAGTGCGAGGTTAGACGTTCTCGTAATGGAATCACCAACATTTTGGGCTTACCCAAGGCATGAGGCTAGTTGCAAAGTCTTGAACACAACAGGCTTACAACGAACGGACCTTAACTGACAAGGCGGAAACACTACATTGAGACTCCTTTCCCAATGCATGTTAGCAGTGGCCAAACCACTCGCCCGATCTTTCAAGTTCATTCTCATATTTCAATCTTCATTCAATATGCCGTCATGGCTATATAAACATTGCATTTAAAAGCTTAACTTCTAAGCATAGCGAAGCATACTATGCATTTTCCGTAAAACAGGTATCAAGGTTGATATCACAATAATCAAGGATGATAATGCAGCAATTGGGTTATCACTCAACTCCTAATTACTTAATGCAATAAACCATATTATAAATAATAAAACATTTGTAAAATTCAAGGTAGGGTTTAAATGCACCGGGGCTTGTCTTGTTCGGACACGACGACTGACTCAGACCTGAGAACTCCAATGTCAGGTCCGAAACCCACCGACGATCGCTCTTCTCCGGAGACTGGCTCGACGGCTTCGACTTCTTCGAAAGCGGAGACTACACGAACACATAACATGCTTTAACATGATGCTCGATGATAAACATGATGCTTGATGATAACATGCTACGAGTTACGACTGGAGTACAACTTCCCTTCACGGTACAGTCGCAAACAGAACACCTACTAACTAGTAGCGACGATTCCAGCGATACCAGCTTTAACCTAAACAAGTTACTAACGAGCTCAATCATGAAATTAAGGTGCCAGAGATCACCAAAGGGTAGTGACCTAAGGACATCACTCAATCAAAAGGCACACAACACTTAAAGTTCTCAAATTAATATTTATTTATTATTTAAATAATTAGGACATAATTAGAAGTTAATCAAATTTTACCTAATCAAGCTCAAACTTTTTCTATGGATTAAGAATGATTTATAACAGTGTCATAATAAATTTCATCATTTCTGGATTAATAAATTAATTATTAAAATTCATGGAAGTTGCATTTAATCTTTATTAGAACTAATTAATTCTACTACATAAAGTATTCAAATTCATGATTTAACATTTTTCCTAGATAGTTTATACATTGAGAAGCCTACACAAAAATTTTCATGAATTTTGGAACTCTACACAAATTTTAATGAAATAAACAAATAGCAGCACTATTCAAAATTTTGAAAAAGAAAAACAAAAAACCGAACTCGGGCCGATTCTTCTCTCCTTCCGGCTTGGCCCACTGAGCGGCCCGCTGGCACACGCCCGCGCCCGCACGCGCTCGGCCCAGCCGCGCGGCCCAGCAGGCGGCCTGCCTCGCGCGCGCGCGTCTGCCTCTCCCTCTCTCTCTGACAGCGCAGTCCCACTTGTCATCGCCTTCCTCCCGCTCGCCCGCTCGCTCCCGCGTGCTCGCGCTCTCTCCCGCGGTGGCTGGCTGGTGACCGATGCCTCGGTCGACAAACCGACTCCACCATCACCATCTACACTACCCCACGGTTCCTTTTTGCTACTAAACACCATGGCTCGAGCTCCGGCGACAGCTCACCGACGACGGTGGCGGCTCGACGGCCACGGTGACCGGTGACTCAACGGTACAACGCGGTAGCGATTAAAGCGAGTGGTCAGGGAGTATCAGGGGCGTACCACGATCACGAAGGAGTGATCGGTTGAAGCTGAGATGCTCTGGAGGCGGCTGGCCACGGTGGCGGGGTTTGATGGGAACGACGGTGACCCGAGGTGGAAGACGACGGCTCCCCGGTGATCCAAACGGAATTGGGCCAACTCAACTGGTTCACGAGGTGCGCAAGGATGGGACAGAGCTAAGGGTGCGGTTGGCGTGGCCGGAGACGGCTTGGTGGCGGCAGCGGCGAGCGGCGGAGCTGCGGTGGCGGCGATGGCGAAAACAGAGAAAACGAAGAAATCGCCACTGTGACCTCGGTGTATTTATAGACGACGGTCGCGACTATAGAGCCAGACTGCTCGCGTCGTCGTGCTGGCATTCTCGACCGCGCGCGAAGGGGTCTGGACGGCCACGGCGGCTCGCCGGCGCCCATACCGCGCGGTGGCCGGCCGCCATTGGCGCGGCACTGTAGCACCCCCCCAAATTTTGAATTTTCAAACTGTTTTCTAAAATTACTCTCAAGTTCATTTAACAACTTGAAAAACTTCCAATCTATGAAATCTTCAGAATTTCAAGCTCTACAAGTTTTGTATTGAACACTTTTTCAAATTCTCACTGGATTTTAAAATTTGAGTTTAAATTCAAAAGGGGACACATTTTTTTAGATTTGGCAATTTAGAAATTACTTTTGATTTTATATTGAAACTTCAAAATCTCCAAACATCAAAGTTGTAAATCTCGACCAGACCTACAACTTTGCTGTTCAAAACTTTTTCAAATTCTGCCTCCATTTTGAAATCTTAGGTTGGGGACTAAAATGAGTCAAAACTGAAATTTGTTTATTTTCAAAATTGCTCCACATTTTACACTAAAACTTTGAAAACTCAAAACACCAAAGTTGTAGCCCTTGAAAAGTTCTACAAACATGGTTTTGAACTTTTTCCCAAATTTTGCTTAGATTTGGAATTATTTCAAAAGGGGTAAAACAAGGTTTTGAAATTTAGGGTTTTCGGAGGAATTTTAAATTGGAATTTGTTGCTACTTTGATTTGTGATTACTTAGCGATCAAAACCTCACCCAAGGGCATCATTTGGACCAACATGACATGGTTGACCAAATGCCACTCTTGGTTGACCAATTAGCTTTTAAAATTCTTTTACATTTTTCCCCAATTTTGAATTCGAATTCGAATCGGAAAACTCGTGACAAGTTTTGGGACTCCAATTCAAACTTAAATTTGGAGTTTCATTTTAGAGGTTGTACTTGAGCTCATACCCTACACTTGACACTAGTGTGCAACACAGTCGCACACCTCAAATTACGCAGGGCATGGACTAAGCATTTGCGGTGGCATTAAAAATTAGGGTTTTCGGGTTCGGAGCACACCACTGAGAAACACATTCAACCTAGATAAGTAAACTTGTTTTAGTTGATGCATAACAAGGTTAACCTAAGAGGGATGCTTTGCAATGCATTATGATGACATGGCAGATTAATTAGCACTATAACACCCAGGGTGTTACAGCCCTTCCCCCTTAAAGAAATCTCGTCCCGAGATTTAAAGCCTTGAGTTAAGTAATAGAAAAGGAAACGTGTCAAGCAAACACGTCCAAGACTTGTCTACAAAACAGGTAGGGGTTTTTCTGCATTACAAAGATTTTAAAAGGATAGGTTACAGTTTAAAGAGGAAATTGCAACCTAGATAGAAGCAAAGAACTCCGAGAAATTCTCTAACAGATAATCTTCCGTTTCTCAGGTGGCTTCCTCTTCTGAATGTTGATTCCACTGTATTCTGTACCATTTAGTTGTTCTACTTCGGGTAACACGATCTTTTTGATCTAAAACTCTGACAGGATGTTCAGAATATGTCAAATCCGGTTCGAGTTCAACTCCCTCAACATCAACCACTTGATCATGTACTTGTAGGCACTTCTTCATTTGTGATACATGAAATACATTATGCACGGCTGACAGTTGTTCAGGCAGCTTTAACTTATATGCCACCTTTCCACATTGTTGAATGATTTGAAAAGGACCAATATAACATGGTGCGAGTTTGCCTTTGACTCCAAATCTGCTAACTCCTTTCATGGGTGATACTTTTAGATAAACATAATCCCCTACTTAGAATACCAAAGGTCTACGCCTTTTATCAGCATAACTCTTTTGCCTGGACTGAGCAACTTTCAAATTTTTCTGGATCTGTCGAACTTTTTCTTCTGTTTGTTTCACAAGATCAACACCGAAAAACCATCTTTCTCCCGGTTCTGACCAATTCAATGGAGTTCTGCACCTACGGCCATACAATGCCTCAAACGGTGCCATTTTGATACTCTCTTGATAACTATTATTATAGGAGAATTCTACTAAAGGTAACCACTCGTCCCAAGTGTCTGAATAATTAAGTGCACATGACCTTAACATGTCTCCTAGAATTTGATTGACCCTTTCAGTCTGACCACTTGTTTGTGGATGATAAGCGGTACTATGCAAAAGTTTTGTACCCAGGGACTCATGTAGGTGTCTCCAAAATTTGTTAACAAACTGAGTACCTTTATCTGATATAATGGTCTTTGGTACCCCATGAAGACTCAGGATTCGTGCAATATAAATGCTTGCATAAGTTATAGCAGAATAGTACACCTTAACTGGAATAAAATGAGATGACTTTGTCAGTCGGTCCACAATGACCCAAATTGAATCAAAGCCTCTTGAGGTCTTGGGTAACCCAGTAATGAAATCCATACTGATATCTTCCCATTTCCAGGATGGAATGGGCAAGGGTTGTAACATTCCTGCCGACTTCAGGTGTACTGCCTTCACCTTACAACAAGTGTCACATCTGGCCACTTATTTGGCAATCTCAATTTTCATTTTGGTCCACTAGAATTTCTGTTTCAAATCTTGATACATCTTATTACTTCCTGGATGAATAGAAAACCTTGTGCTATATGCTTCATTGAGAATGAGCTGACGTAACTCTGGAACCTTTGGGACCACTAACCGGTTCTTAAATCACAACACATCTGCATCATCAATACTAAAATCTGTCTGTTGACCCGTTCTAACTTTTTCTTTGATGTGAGCTACTCCAAAATTCTTTCTCTGAGCAGACACAATCTGATCTGTGATTGTTGATTCTACTGTGACATTAGTCAACTGACCTTGTTGAACTATTTCAATAACATAAACTGTAATCCATTGGCTTCACAGTAATGCAATTACAATGATTCTTTCTACTGAGTGCATCAGCAACAACATTAGCTTTTCCAGGGTGATAGTGCACTTCTAAATCATAATCCTTTATTAACTCAAGCCACCTTCTTTGCCTCATATTCAACTCTGACAGAGTAAAGATATACTTTAAGCTCTTGTGATCTGTATACATGTGGCAAGTATTACCTAACAAGTAATGACGCCAAATTTTCAATGCATGAACCACAGTTGCTAGTTCAAGATCATGTGTCGGATAATGTTCTTCATGAAGCTTCAACTATCTCGAGGCATAAGCAATGACTCTGCCTTCTTGCATCAATACACAACCAAGGCCAATACCCGAGGCATCACAGTAAACATCAAATGACTTTTCTATATCTGGTTGTGCCAAAACTGGAGCAGTTGTCAATGACTTCTTTAAAATTCTAAAAGCTTTCTCACATTCTGGAGACCAGATGAACTTAGTTTGATTCTTCAACAACTCCGTGATTGGCTTGGCTACCTTTGAAAAGTCAGGTATGAATCGACGGTAATAACCCACCATTCCCAGAAAACTTCGGACTTCATGAACTGAGATTGGTGGTTTCCAATTCAGAATATCTTTCACCTTGCCAGGATCTACTGCTACTCCTTCGGCTGACAACACATGTCCTAAGAATTGCACTTCTCTTAACCAAAACTCACATTTACTGAACTTGGCATACAATTGGTGATCTCTCAAACGAGTCAGAACAACTCTGAGATGCTCAACATGTTCTTCTTCACTTTTGGAGTATACCAGAATATCATCAATAAACAACAACAACATAGCCTTTTGTCCCAAGCAAGTTGGGGTAGGCTAGAGATGAAACCCAAAAGAGACGAGAAACAGGGAGACACATAAAGGGACATAAATGGCACAAGACAAAAAGATGTCACGGTTCAGGCACGTTGATTGCCAATCTCCAAGCGCTCCTGTCCATAGCTAAATCCTTGGAGATATTCCACTCCTTAAGATCTCTCTTAACGGACTCGTCCCAAGTTAGTTTAGGTCAACCTCTACCGCTCTTTACATTATCGAGCCGCTTTAGAACTCCACTACGCACCGGCGCCTCAGGAGGCCTCCGTTGGACATGTCCAAACCATCTCAACCGATGTTGAATCAATTTCTCCTCAATTGGTGCCACCCCAACCCTATCCCGAATATCGTCGTTCCAGACTCTATCTCTCCTTGTGTGCCCACAACACCAATGCAACATACGCATCTCTGCTACACTCAATTGCTAGACATGTCGCCTTTTTATAGGCCAACACTCAGCACCGTATAACATCGCCGGACGAATCGCCGTCCTATAGAACTTACCTTTCAGCTTCTGAGGCACCCTTTTGTCACAGAGAATGCCAGAAGCTTGACGCCATTTCAGCCAGCCAGCTGAAATTCTATGCCTAACATCTTCATCAATGTCTCCATCCTTTTGTAACATCGACCCTAAATACCGAAAAGTATCCTTCTTGGCCACCACTTGCCCGTCGAGGCTAACGTCTCCCTCCTCGTGCCTAGTCGCGCTGAAATTGCACCTCATGTACTCGGTCTTAGCCCTACTAAGTCTGAACCCTTTCGACTCTAACGTGTGCCTCCATAGTTCTAACTTCCTATTAACCCCCGCCCTACTGTCGTCAACTAGCACCACATCATCAGCAAAGAGCATACACCAAGGGATATCACCTTGTATGTCCCTTGTGACCTCATCCATCACCAAAGCAAATAAATAAGGGCTCAAAGCTGACCCCTGATGCAGTCCTATTTTAATTGGAAAGTCACTGGTGTCACCATCACATGTTCGGACAAACGTCACCACATCCCTGTACATATCCTTGATGAGGGTAACATACTTAGTTGGGACTTTGTGCTTTTCCAAGGCCCACCACATGACATTTCTCGGTACTTTGTCATATGCCTTCTCGAGGTCAATAAAGACCATGTGCAAGTCCTTCTTCTGCTCCCTGTATCTCTCCATCAATTGTCGTAATAAGAAAATCGCCTCCATGGTCGACCTACCAGGCATGAACCCAAACTGATTTTAGGTCACATGTGTCACTCTCCTTAGGCGATGCTCGATAACCCTCTCCCAGAGCTTCATTGTATGGCTCATCAACTTAATCCCACGGTAGTTAGTACAACTTTGAACATCTCCCTTGTTCTTGAAGATAGGTACTAATATACTTCTCCTCCATTCTTCAGGCATCTTGTTAGACTGAAAAATAAGGTTAAAAAGTTTAGTTAACCATACTATCGCTCTGACGCCTAGGTATCTCCACACCTCAATGGGGATACCATCAGGGCCCATCGCTTTACCTCCCTTCATCCTCTTCAAAGCCTATCCGATCTCTGCCTCCTGAATTCTCCTCACAAAGCGTCTGTTGGTATCGTCAAATGAGTCATCCAACTCAAGGGCAGGACCCTCATTCTCCCCATTAAACAGCTTGTCGAAGTACTCTCTCCATCTGTCCTTGATCTCCTCATCCTTCACCAGAAGTTAATCTGTCCCATCCTTGATGCATTTTATTTGGTTGATGTCCCTTGTCTTCCTCTCGCAGATTCTAGCCATCCTATAAATGTCCTTCTCTCCTTCCTTCGTGCCTAGCCGCTGATAAATGCCATCATATGCCTGACCTTTTGCTACACTCACAGCTCGCTTTGCAACCCTCTTCGCTATTTTATAGCTCTCGATGTTGGCTACACTCTTGTCATGGTGGAGACGCTTGAAACACTCCTTCTTCTCCCTAATAGCCCTTTGTACCTCGTCATTCCACCACCATGTGTCTTTCGCTTCCCGTTTGCCTCCCCTACTCACGCCAAACACTTCCGAAGCCACCTTCCGGACACATATTGCCATCTTTAGCCACATGTCGTTGGCATCTTCTCCTTCTTCCCACGGCCCCTCGTCTAGCATCCTCTCCTTAAACGTTTGCGCTGCTTCCCCTTGAAGCTTCCACCACTTCGTTCTCGCAATCTTGGTCCGTTTGTCCCGGTGGACACGTACCCGAAAGCGAAAGTCCGCCACCACAAGCTTATGTTGAGGGACAACACACTCTCTAGGTAACACCTTACAATTGGATAAATTCTGTCAACTAAGAGGATATAATCAAGTACATGCAAGACTGAGCACAAACTCTTTTAAAACAATAGCTGAAGCACACAACATTAGTGGCTCATCGAAGCAAAAATCTTCCATACAACAAGAAAACGTGGCATGATATATTACCAAGAAATGCTCCAGAAGCTTGCACTGGCCAACAGGCACCAGTCCACTACTGAAGGCCCTAACACCACAACCCTACACAGTCATTGGCTTCTAGATATTCAGCATTGCATAAAGGACAAGGGGCTACAGTCTGAACCCTGAAGCTAAAAAGAAAGAAGTAAAATCAAAATTAGAATAGAGCTGAAAGGAAAAGCAGTGCTGAATAATTGAAGGCTAACTATTTTATTTGCATCACAAAGGGTATGTTCACATTAATTTATAACATTTCCTATTCTACTCTAGCCTACCCCAACTTGCTTGGGACAAAAGACTATGTTGTTGTTGTTGTTGTTGTATTTCCTATTCTACTCACAATTTTTACAAGCCTGACAAAGCAAGAATTCCATTTTCACATCAGATGCATGGCGCAAAAATGCAAAATTACAGAACTATAAGGCTAGATGCCAATCTAATATACTACTAGAATAAGAATGACGAGCTTTACGGAAAAACTAAGTTAGAATGATTGTTCTATAAGTTACCTAGAACAGCAAGATTATTCTTTTGGCCATTTGTTGTCGCATCAGCAAGTGTTGATAGCCAAATCATATCTCGATGGGATTACTGACTTACTATACTAGCATTGCAGATTACTAGATTGTGAAACAGATATCCCTTCGTTATTTTTTAAACAATAATTTAGGTTAGTATACAAGTTTCCCCAACACTTAATTGCTTCAGAAAATATGGTTCAGATAAATTTTAATTGCATCAGTCTGAATAGTAAATATGTTTAGTAACAAGTTTGATGGTTAATCTTTTCTTAGTTATCATTTTGGGTCTTGTTGCTGGTAAGAAGACAGATCCAGCGAACTATATATATAGAACAACTGAATATATCTGAATAGTATATCAGCATCCCTCTTCTAGTAATAATTAGCCATTTGTGAAAAAAATTTCCACAATAAATTAAATATTCATGTACATGCTATGCTTGCAACAATTCAACGAACTTCAAATTAGAGAAGGAAAAAACAGAACCAATATAGTCCATGAACATGAGCTTTATACTGTGATTTTTTTTATATATAATCGTAGCAGTAGCAGCAGCAATGCTCACTTGAAACAAGCAATGGAGGCGCACAGTAAGGAAGGAGCAGTGACTGGTTGCATACCATCTGAGACTCCGGAGCGAGGGGGAGGAGGGGCACCTAGAAGACGAGGCGGCGTTGAGGGAGTGGAATCCAGCGCAGCAGGCGTTGCTGCCATGGTTCTCCGTCACCGGCAGCTAGGTGTCGTGCAGGTCGAGCCACGTGAGGTCGCCGACGTCCTCCTGGTACCGACGCCCGCTCGGATCTCGCCACTGCCGCCCGTGGGAAGATGAGCGGTTCCCAGGGGTGCTCCACCATTGCCTGCTGCATGACGGAGAAGGGACGGCGGTGGGGAGTGAGCCGCCGCCAGCCGGGAGGGGCCGGGGTGAGGGGCGGCGCCGGCAGGGCTGGGGCGAGAGGCATAGCAAGACGAGCGGACGGATCTGACCGTCTGAGCAACTGCAAAAGAACGTGGGTCGGGAGCTGGGATACCCACTACCTCGGCACAAAAACCTGGGCCGGCCCTGGGCCTGAGCGAGGGAGTGGGCCTGTTACCAGCCTGCCTAACGAGATGCTGGGTACTGAATATTATTTGGTACCCAGGTACTATATATATATATATATATATATATATATATATATATATATATATATATATATATATATATATATATATATATATATATATATATATATATATATAATGTCTATGGTATTAGGTCGGTAGGAAAAACGAGATATTTTATTATTTTCAGAATTAATTAATTTCGTGATTAAAATAATTCTAGAAAAGTCCAGAATTAATATTTAAAGTCATAAAAATGCTCTGAAAGCTCTAAAAATTCAGAAAAATTTCTCAGACATGATTTGGAACATGAGGAACTCAAATGAAGTATTTAGAGCTCATGAAAAGGTATCTTGGAGCGTCTAAAAATTAGATTATGCTCATGGAAAAGTGGAAAAAAGTTCCGGTAAAAGCCGGAATAATTCCCGGGAAGATCTTAGAGATATGTTGATGAATGATGAACTCAAATGAGTGATTTAGAGTAAAAGAAAAAGGTTCTAAGAAACTCCGTACTAAGGCTTAAGCTGAGAATGAGGAATTTAATTATGGAAAAAAAGATAGAGACAATCCGGAGAACGATAAACGACTTACTAAGCGCACTTTAAAACTTTTTCACAAACACAACACACAAAGTCACACAACAAGCAAACATCACATCATGAAAGCCTGTCAAATTAATATGAAAATTTTTGAAATCCAGTTTTCTATATTTAAATTAGCAGAAACTTAATTAATCTTGAAACATTTTATACAAATATTGAAATCACTTAATTTATTTAGTGTTTTCCATGCACAACCCAAAATCAGAATTTTTTTGGGTGTATGGAACATCAAATATATTATATCTATGAAATCAAGTGGATTTGCTCTATGTGATGTATTCTCTATAAAAATAAAAGTGGATATGTGATGTCTTCTCTATATGGAAGATCAAATATATTATACACAAATTTGTTAGTTTTGCCGACAGTTTAGTTGTCACTAAGGGTATGTTTCTGTGGGACATAGTCCCCAGGTCTCTCGTAAGGAAGAAAGAAGATCTAGTCCGACTAGGATTCCTACATGTAATCCTAGTCACATTGTTATCCTGTAGTCCTATTATGACTCTTACATTATAACCGATTAGGACTCTTGCCTCTTGGACTATATAAATGAGGACAAAGCTCCTAGATCAACACCTCTCATCAGAGGAACAGACCCCACGGTCTAAACCCCAAGCGCAGGGCGCAACATATTTTTCACCCAGACTGGATGTAGGGACGCTATTCCGGTGGACGGAACCAGTATAAATCGTTGTCTCTGCGCTCACCGCCGAGTTTTGCATACGCCGAAGCCCACCGAACACCGTCCCGAGTACCCTCATGACGGGTTGCCGGTCATCAAACATCGACAATTGGCGCACCAGGTAGAGGCTATCGGCGCAATTGTGTTCGAGAGCTCGGCGGACCTTAAGACCAACCTCTACGGTGACTCGGCGTATTGAGACGGCATCCCTCGATGTCATCCTGTGGTGGTTTTAGTCGACCCCACAACGGAGCTGTCATCAGCCCACCATGGCAATCATCGTCACGTCGTCCACAACGGCTCATCTTTTCACGAGGACATCTTGGCTCACCAAGCGCCGAGTATCCAGGCGGCCGTTCGCTGCTCGTCGTTTGCTGGAGATCCATCTGCTGCTATACTGTTGTGCACGTGACTTGAGGAAAAAGGAGTCTGTCACTTTGTCAGGCTTGTTAGTGCACACGAATCAAAGTCGTCAAGCCTCTAGCTCATTCGTGAGAGCATGGAGTTCAACGTCAAAGAGCAATTCGTGGTAACCCGTAGGAGAAGCGCGGAGCCGAGCGGCGCCCCATCTCCACGTTCGGCGGCATGACTCCTGTCGTGGAATAGTCCGAGTCACATACGATCTGCTGGCAGCTTCGTGGCAACTCAGCCCTATGCTGATTCGAGTCCAACCCGGACACATGCCAACAAGTCCTACTCCACGAGCCAGCAACATGCAAGCGGACATCTCAAGTCACGGGCTCCAACACGAGATCAACGCCATCTTCAAGATGGCATGCAACGTCAAAGTGTGGCATAGTGTCTCCACGAGTGCGCACGCATGTACATACAGGAGCACAAGACATGCACGTACAGGATAATTTTTCCTAGGCTCATCTACTTGCCATGCTCATCTACGTTTTCAACACGAGACCAAGGCACCCCGTCCGACTGCATCAAGTCGACTAGCGAAGCAAAGCTGCCATGGTTTGCATATATACGCGGGAGGAAGACTCATACAGATCAACCGCCGCAACGACTACGACAACACCTCGATGACTACTTTGTCCACTCGGACCCGACGCTCCAGTCAGGACGGGTTCCGAGTACTCAACGTGTCAATCGGCTGACTGATCTACTTCATCAACAACCTCCTACTCGGACACGATGACTAAGCTGATGCTCCGGGTTCCTAAACCCGAAATGATCGATCGGCTGCTACTCATTCATGACCCGACGTCAACACACAAGGGCAACATACGTGATGCCGCCAGGTGACTGGACTCCATCAGGCTACGTACGACTCCGCAAGACCGTAGGCTCCGGCCCTTCCATGGCCAACGCGGTCCGACTACACCTCTATGACACGCCGACTACTCCACTCGGTCATCAATCAGCTTAGTCACAGCTTTAATACTTTTTCTAAATATTCTTTAATTTTTATATATCTCCGGATATTATACATGAGCCCCCGTGGCCATACCATACTATAAAACTGGTTCCCGACTACTCACAGGATATAGTCGGGACTATACCTAACATGCGTTCCGCGTGCATTCTTTTTTTCATGCAGCGCCGACTGCTTTAGTCTTCTCTTAACGGTTGCACAAATACCTGAGTAGTACGAACTTACATTTGTGATGCACTATTTACTCACACGGCTCATATGGTTAGGGTCATGAACCTCAAGACCATACACCGGAGATACAAGTGCTTACAAATACGGGGTCAACTACTCGAGAAATTTACACAGCCTAAAAAGAGCAAGATGCGAAAAATTTTACATACATTTCATAATACTGGGATCCGCTCCCGAACTATTATTTTATATGCATAGAATCTGCTCCTAACTTGATATCCTGAATATCAATAACTATAACATATTTCTATGTTTACCTTGCAGGGGACCGGATCTCCACTATGCCGTTGGGTGAGGTACGCTCTTGAGAGCTCACTTACTCAGCCACCGCGCTGGCTACTTTCGCCACTCCGATCAGGCTTCTCCGCCTCCACAACTTAGTCAGCACTAAGCTCGGGGGCTCGGCCATCGTCACAGCTTAGTCGGCACTAAGCTTGGAGACTCGGCCATTATCATGGCTTACTCGGCTTTATTCCGACTACGCTTGAGGGCTCGAATTTAAGGATGGAAGACTAAATTTACAAGCTTTTAACCACTCGGTGACAAGCAGTCGCTGATCATTGTCTTTGGGAGATTACTCGGCTGCACCCTTGAGGACATCTACAAGATCATATAATCGACTACCGGGTAGTCGGATTGTAGGCTCGGAGGCTGCGGGATACATATCCTCAGAGGATGCATTCAAATTTCTTCGAAAATGAATTACAAACAAGACCCTCCAAACAGCAAGAGGCTCGGGGGCTACACTCAATGAGTGCACTTTTTTGAAAAGTGCACATAACTCAAAGATTTCAAGAAGCACTACATGGTTTCACTCAAAAAAGCACTCGGACAACGCTTGTTTCTACTTGGCAAGACTTGGAGGAACAAGAAGGCTTCTAAAGTTCAACCATACAGTGCTCGGGGGCTTGTGGGACATAGTCCCCAGATACTCCGCAAGGAAGGGAGAAGATCTAGTCCGACTAGAATTCCCTAGTGTAATCCTAGTCACATTGCTATCATGTAATCGTATTAGGATTCTTACATTGTAACCGACTAGAACTCTCATCTCCTGGACTATATAAAGGGAGGCAGAGCTCCCTAGACTAGCACCTCTCCTCAGAGGAACAGACCCCACGGTCTAAACCCCAAGCGCAGGGCGCAACATATTTTCCACCCAGACTGGATGTAGGGACGCTATTTCGGCGAACCGAACTAGTATAAATCGTTGTCTCTGCGTTCACCGTCGAGTTCTGCATATGCCAAAGTCCATCGAATACCGTCCCAGGTGCCCCCGTGATGGGTTGTCGGTCATGAAACACCGACAGTTTCCAAGCATGCTGTGGAAAATGGTTTTGCCAACATACAACTTGTTGGGAAAGGTGCTAACTATTGATGTAGGTTTACCTGTGCTAAAACTTTCGTTGATTGCTTCTACTGTGACTATTTCTAAACTATTAGCAAAGCCTTTGGCGCAAGGCTATGTGCCGGGAAAGGTATTCTTTGCCACTTTAAAAAGTGTTGGCAAAGGTGGGTCGTGTTACAATGTCACACCCGATTTTAAGGACAAAATCGAATGCCAATCATTTGTATGCCAAGATCGATTTATTCATACATATAATGACTTCATTACAGTATCATTGCAATGTTGTTTACATAATGAAAACATTATTACAAAATGACCCGTGGGTCTAAAAGAAAAATGCATGAACTCTTATTAAACTCTAGTGGAAAAGGGACACCATCTTCACATGAAAGTTGACGAGGGGCAGCACCAGCCTAGAACAGGTCATCGAGGTCGAAGGCACCATCTTCAGCGTACTCCTCTCCTTGTCTTCTCCAATGTCTATGGGGGAGCAGGGGGACAAAGATGAAGGGTGAATATGTAAAAAGTATGACATGAGGCTTATAGCAAGGATATGCTTATATAGGTTGACACAGCACTTAAGCGACACACCGATTGCCTTAAACCTTAAGCCCCTATTTATCTAGGTGAGATTTTGCCTTCTCCTCAGAGGACCAATGTAACATCTCGGAGGTTAAAAACAATTAAAAATTTAATTATGTGCATAATTAGAGCATAAGCATCAGTTATCATATCAAACAAGCATTTCATGTCACATTGTTACATGTAAATGTTGCACATGTTTCATGCATAGCATGGTAAGTTTCTAATGTTGTTTATGTTTCAAATAAAGTACTTGAAATGTTTCACATGTGAAAGGTCCTTGTTTGGTTTTGGTAATTGAGTGACAACTTAGGTGGACTAATATGTGGTTATGTGAGATACACAGGAGATTAGTCCACAGGTGATGGTGTCATGAAGGAGCTCATTACATATGAGACATGACATGGAGTCATGTGACCAAGGTGGAGAAGATCAAGATGAGGCTTGGCTTGATGGACCGGTTGCTAGGGTGAAGGGCAAGTTGTGTGATGGCTTGGCACCGAAGGACCGAGGCAACGGTGAAAAGCAAGTGAGGTCAAGATCGATGAACCAATACGGTTACGTGATGATATGAAGTGGATCATATCATTTGTGATATGGTTGGTGCATGTGTTGCATCAACGTCAGAGGAGATGGAGTGGAATGCGCAAGGCAAAGGTATAACCTAGGGCATTTCCATTTCACCGGTCATAGGTGTGTAGAGAAGTTTATGACCGGGTTTAGGATAGATGGCCGTACTATCAAGAGGAGCAAACTTGTTTGCATATCGGTCATCTAGTGCCACTCGTGCGATCTAACTTTGCATACGTGTTAAGATCGAGTGGCGAGGCAAGTTGAGTGTCTAACCCTTTGAAAATATTTGTGAAAAGCTAACACATATGCACATGGTGGTGTACACATGGTGGTGTTGGCACATTTGCAAAGGAGAAGGTGTTGGAGTTGGTGTTGATCAACTTAGAGAAGAGAGAAATGTTTTTCGGTGTTCTTCGGACACTAGGATGGCTCTTAGAGTGGAATACTGCTTTGATCCATTGTGAATTGGATCAAGTGCTTTAGTGGGTTGTGTAGCCCTCTGAGTAAGCTTTCCAAAATGTCCAAGATCATCGAAATCGGAGTTCGGAGCTAAGAGATATCGCCGTTTTACCGAAGGGTGGTCTGTGACCGGACGCGTGACCACCGCGTCCGGTCAGCTTCGACCACCGCGTCCGGTCAGCTGCGACCACCGCGTCCGGTCAGTGTTTTTCGTGGGCGAAAACGACCGAACGCTGCAGCGAGTCCGGTCAGTGATGACCGGACGCGTCCGGTCACTTCGGGAGCTTGCTGGAACCTCTCTGTTCGCTGTTTCGTTGCGACCACCGCGTCCGGTCCCATTAGTGACCACCGCGTCCGGTCAATACAAGTTTGTACGCGCGAAAACTAGCCGTTGGAGCACGCTACTGACCACCGCGTCCGGTCAGTTTTGACCACCGCGTCCGGTCATCCCGAAAAGGACCCAGTGAAGGGGTAACGGCTTTATTTCGTTGTGAAGCTATAAATAGATGTTGTGGCCGGCCTTGGCCGGTAGCTGAGCACACTATAGTCTTTGTGACTTGTGTGGTAGTGCTTGGGAGCCCTCTAACTCACTCATGCTTGATAGTGTTCATCGGATCGAGTGAGAGAGTGATTCTAGTGCGTTGCTTTGAGAGATTGCATCGTGTGGCACTAGGTGATCGTGTTGCAAGCCGGTGGTGCTTGTTACTCTTGGAGGTTGCCACCTCCTAGACGGCTTGGTGGCTTGTGGCTCCGTCGAAGCTCGCAAGAAGATTGTGCGAGGCTCCGGAGAAGCTTTGTGAGGGGGATTGTGCTCACCCCGCGGGGATCGCGAAGAGCAACTCTAGTTGAGCGTGTCATTGAGCTACCACACTTTATGGTAGGTTCTTGCGGTGCCTTTTGAGAGGCTCGGTGTGTGACCGATTAGCCGCCGAACCACGAAGTGTTGGTCGACACAACGGGGACGTAGCTTGGTGGCAACCAAGTGAACCTCGGGAGAAAATCACCGTGTCAACATTGTCTACTCTTCTCGGTGGTTTGCTTTCGTACAACACAAGCTTGTATTTACTTTCATTTATACTTGTGCTTGTGTAGTTGCTCTTGTTCTAGTTGTGCTTGTGTAGCTTGCTAGTTGTCTTCTTGCTTGTGTAGCTAGAAGCTTCCCTTTGCGTGACTAATTTAGTTTGTGTAACCTTGTTAGTCACATTGCTTAGTTTGTGTAGCTAAGTGTTTTGCGCTCTCTAATTTGGCATTAGTTGCCTTGTTATTGAGCTTTGCTAGCGAGCTTAAGCTTTGTGCTTTTGCTTCACTAGTTGTGTAGGAGCTCCCTCGTTTGGCAAAGTACTAGTGCATAGGTTTGTGTGACCTTGCTCTAAAATTGATTAGGTGAGCTCTTGGTAAGCTTAGAACCTTAGTTGCTTAATTAGGATCTTTGCAAGGTGCTAGAGAACTTAGATAGAGGGGTGTAGTCTTGGCTAGACCGATAAGTTTAATTCCGCATTTATTTTGGTTAGCCTACGCGTTTAAGTTTTAGAAAGGACTATTCACCCCCCCTCTAGTCCGCTATCTTGACCCTTCAATTGGTATCAGAGCCGGGTCTCTCATTGGTGGTCTTCACCGACCCGAGAGGATGGCGGCTTATGGGCTAGATGTTGAGTGTCCATATATTTTTGATGGCACACACTTTGCACGGTGGAGAAATTGGATGACATGCAATTTTAAGTTTATTTCTCCTCAATTGTGGTGGATCGTAGATGTGGGCTTTTCCTTTGCACTTGATAAAAAGAATGCAACTCAAGCGCAAAGAAAATGCCTACATCTCGATAGCCAAGCTACTAATGTTTTCTATCGATCTATGGATAGTAGCATACTTTGTGAGATCATAGACTTTAAGTCCGCCCATGAGATTTGGGTGTTTCTAAATGAGAAATATGGGGCGATCTCCGATGATGATGAGCCCAAGGAGGAGGCGCATGAGGATGTTGAGCATGACCACAACAAGGTGGTTGTGGAGGATTGCTCCACCTCACGGTCAAGTGATGACAAAGATGATCATATCACAAGATCACTTGACAAGAAGAATGATAATACCACAAGTGATACAAGTAATGATTCTACCTCATGCACACTTGATGGTGAAGATGATGGCTATGAGAGTGATGCTTCAACAAGCTCTTCAACATCATCACATGGTAACACTAAGATACATGTTGGTGGTTTTGTTGTGGATTGTGATGATCCAAATTTAGAGCTTTTATATAAACTCTCAAGAGCCTTGAAAAGGAAAATGGAAAGAGTAAGTAAATTGGAAAATGATAACTCTTTTCTAAAGACCACATGTGAACAACAAAAGCATCTACTTTATGTTACTACTTGTTCACATGAGGAGCTAAAATTAACTCATGAGAAACTAAGTGTTGCTCATGATAACTTGGTACAAGAACATGCTTTACTCACTAAGAAGCTTTCTAATGAAGAAACCAAAACTAGTGAGAGCTCATCATTTGGGTCAAATGATCAATCACATATTACTAACCCTTGTGATGTAGGCAAGAAGCATGTATCCACCTCTTGTGATGATTTATTATATATGCCATGTTCTTCACACTTAGATGCTTGTTCTACTTCTATGTCTTGTGAGACTAACCTTTTGAAGGAGAACAATGAGCTCAAAAGTGAAGTGAAGAATTTGAGCAACAAGTTAGAGAGGTGCTACAACTCTAAAATCGCCATTGAGCATATCATTACCAATCAAAGAAGATATGGTGATAAGAGTGGTATTGGCTACAACAAGAGCAAGGGCAAGATTATGAAGAAGCAAGATGCAAAGAAGCTATCCCAACTCATGTGCTACCAATGCCATAAAGTGGGACATATTGCCAAGTGTTGCCCTACCAAGAAGTCTCAAGTTGAGCCAAAAGCAAAGCCCCAAGCTAAAGTCAAGATCAATCACGAAGATGATGATGACTTGATGAAGAAGAAGAAGAAAACAAGAAGGGGTGATAGAGCAAGGCATCCAATGCAAATCCAAGATGCCAAGATGATGAGCAAGAATCAAATCGAGAAGAAAGTACATGCTCACATCAAGTGCTTCAAGTGTGGAGATATGAGACACTTTGTCTCGGGGTGTCCTACCAAGCTTGAGAAGAAAGCTCAAGCAACTCATAAGAGGCAAGGCATTGAGAAGCAACACATGAGCAAGGAAGAAAAGGCTCACTCTAAAAGAAGTTGCTACTTATGCCGGGAAAGGGGACACATGGCTCATTCATGTCCTCTAGGTAACAATTCTAAGCCTATTTCAATTAATAATACTAACATGCTTAGAAAGGATGGCAATGGTACCTCATTTGGTGGAATTGCAAAACATCCCGCTACCCATACTAAGGCTTTGCCTAAGTATGTTGCTCCTAATTTGAGAGGACCCAAACTTGTTTGGGTACCATTAAAAAGTGGATGATTGTTTGTAGGTACCATCGGCATTGGAGGCTTGATTCATTTGGATTCATATTGGTCATCATTTGTTGAATCAAGTTTTAAAGCTTAATGCATATTCTATCCCAATGCCAAGTCAAAATAAGTGGAGTCCAAATGCTACAACATACAAGTGCAACATATCAAGTTGTGGATGATTTATTAGAATTATTTGATGGCTTGCAATTTATTTGAGTAAAAGCTTGCTATTGGATGATCATGAGCTAACCAAGGTATATCTCTAATTGATCATTTCATTTGGATGCATATGAGTTGATTGAATTGGATAAATATGCAATGTTGCTTGCTATGAGATGATTGAATGGATTAAATGCTTAGCAATCAAGTTTGAATTGATTTGTGTTGGATAAATTCATGAGATGACATTTAGTAAGTGGATTGGATGGATATATGTCTTGTGAAAGTTTTCAAACAAGTTAGTTTCAAGTTTGATTCACTTTTAATGAAGAATAGCTCATGTATTGAAATCTGTCCTACATTAAAAATCTGAGCTAGCAGTGATCTTAGCCATGTTTGAGTGATCAAATCTATTTGGATTGACGTGAAATTTAGTATACATGCTCTACACTTATGAAAGAAGATGCTGTAAAAAATTTCATGAGAATTGGATAAGAGATGCTTCGGTTTTGGAGTGCATCTTGTCAGCTATAGTGCAGCAGTTTTCAGCATGTAGCAGTGGTGGAAGATTTAAAATCTGGTAGCAATCTAGATGTCAAATGAATCTCAAATTTTTACAGTTGCTATATGACTTAGTGAATCACATCTCCACCAAATTTTATGTCATTTGGATCTGTACATTGGGAAATATGAATTATTCTTTGAAGGGTACAGAATCTGCCAGAAAAGTGACAATCATTGGATTAATCTAGAGTCACTTTAATTGAAAGGTCCTCAAGTTGGAAATATGTTTACAAGTGGTTGAGGTACCTAAGTTTGGTTTTGGATTGATCTAGAATCATGAAGAGCAATGAGTATAAGAACATTTGACTGTGGAATGTACTTATTTGGTACTCAATTTGAAGATCAAGATCAAACTTAAGATGAAGATGAAGTTTAAGTTCTAGTGATGATTAGAGATCATGGTAGAAAGAAAAGGACTTAAACAAGTAGAAAGAGTTGGACTCAAATGTAGATTCAAGGATTATTCATCAAGATTGAGTTCATCATTTGGATCAATCAAACTATATCATTTCAAGTGAGTATCAAGAGTGGTTCTTTGGAGAAAGGTCACTTCTCCCTAGTGAGGGGCTTGCCACCGTGTGTAGGTGAAACCAAGTTTGGAACTTGGAAGGCTAACATGGAAGTGGTGATCCGAGGAACTTGTGATGCTTAGTTGAAGCAATCAAAAGGGTTGATCAAGAAAAGTAAGCAACACCCAAAAGAGAGCTAGTCATAATTATAAAATTGGTATCATAAGTACTTCTCTCATGCAAGCATTGATCAAAGAGAAAAAGCAAGCCAACCACAACAAGAAAGTGCACTTGATCATAAGTGGTTTTCATTTCATATGGGTGAAGAATGGATTTATCTATGATGATTGGTCTTCACCAAGCTTATAAATTGGACTTCACATTGCTATTGGAGTAATGAATTAGAATCTATGTGACTATCCTCTACTCCAACATAGCAAAGGTATCATTGTAATGTGCATGATCATTTCATCCCTTACTAGTATGCGATTAGTGCATATAGTACATGCTTACTAGGATCATGCATAACAAATGAAATGTTTAATTCATAGCCTACCACTATTGCTTGAATTGTCTAAATGATCTAGTGGTATGAGTATGAATTTGTTCATGAGCTAGTGAACCCAAGTACTTGATCTAGTTTGGATTGCTAACAAGTGACAAGTACAACATTGGCATGATAACCCTTAGCATAAGGTGTGAAGAAGCTTGTCATTGGATCAAATCAGACTTGGAATCTTAGGCAAATCAACTTAGTTCAAGTCATACAAGAAGCTGATCTACAAGTGATATCTTACAAGTGGTACTCATGAAGATAGAAAATGTTCAAGAAGTGAATATTATTGCCAAATCCTTCAAAGTGAATCCATACAAGAAAATTCTTTCAAATGGTATCACATTTCTACTCATGGTATCTTCACGTGGTATCATTCATGCAAGACAATGGTTTCACAAGTGATCCTCAACTTTAAGTGATCAAATCAAGCAATGCTACCCTCATCTTCAAGTGGTATCTCAAGTGAATGACACATGCTATGACATAGGGGGAGGAGCCCCACCGATTGGTATCAAGGTCAAAGATCCTATGTGAAATCTCAAGAGCAACCATAAAGTTTGTCATTCTAACATCTGTGGTAGTGTCCATCAAAAATGCAATATTCAAGTCTCAACCATCTACCCCAATGCAAGTCTTTGTATCAATTAAGAAGATCACCTTTTATGGAAATTGATGACAAAGGGGGAGAAGTTGGACAAAGATATGCAAGATTTCCTTTTGAGGAGAGATTGCTTTGGGAGAGAGATAGATGATATTGGACATAGACATGAACAAAGAGGGAGCAACATTTAAGAATGTAAGGGGATCAAACATTCTTGGACAAAGAAAGCATACAAGTAGGGGGAGCAAGCTCATGAACTTTGATTGATTACATTTGATATGTGCATAACTCATGTGCTTGCTTGCATTGCATAAGTTCTTAAAATTCAATATGCATGCTTGTGTGGTGTATGCTAGTTATAGAACTTGAATGATGATTTGATAACTAGCATGCATAGGATGTTAGCTAGACTTATGATTATCATGCAAAAAATAGAACCTTGCTTATAATGTTGATCTCACGAGGTTTCTAGTGTTTTTGATGTCTAGCTACTCATGATGCTAAGGATGGTGGCAAACTTGTGATTTTCAAATGGTATCAAGCTACTAATTGGCATCAAGCTACAAAGGTTTATTCTATACACCTTAGCATCACTTAGTAGTGCTAACCCTCCCACAAATTTCATATTTATGCATATGTGCAAGCTTGAAACCAAACCATTTGAGCACATATGTAGGGGGAGTTATCACTACCAAGTCGGATTTTATGGTGCTTATCCAAATCTTGACATAGAGCTTAAATGATGGATAAGTAACATTAAATCCAAAACAAGTTAGCAATTTACACTTGTGTGAAGTGCTAGCTTGAAAAAGTATAATTTCCATATCTTTGTAGAGTTGTCATCAATAACCAAAAAGGGGGAGATTGAAAGGTCCTTGTTTGGTTTTGGTAATTGAGTGACAACTTAGGTGGACTAATATGTGGTTATGTGAGATACACAGGAGATTAGTCCACAGGTGATGGTGTCATGAAGGAGCTCATTACATATGAGACATGACATGGAGTCATGTGACCAAGGTGGAGAAGATCAAGATGAGGCTTGTCTTGATGGACCGGTTGCTAGGGTTAAGGGCAAGTTGTGTGATGGCTTGGCACCGAAGGACCGAGGCAACGGTGAAAAGCAAGTGAGGTCAAGATCGATGAACCAATACGGTTACGTGATGATATGAAGTGGATCATATCATTTGTGATATGGTTGGTGCATGTGTTGCATCAACGTCAGAGGAGATGGAGTGGAATGCGCAAGGCAAAGGTATAACCTAGGGCATTTCCATTTCACCGGTCATAGGTGTGTAGAGAAGTTTATGACCGGGTTTAGGATAGATGGCCGTACTATCAAGAGGGGCAAACTTGTTTGCATATCGGTCATCTAGTGCCACTCGTGCGATCTAACTTTGCATACGTGTTAAGATCGAGTGGCGAGGCAAGTTGAGTGTCTAACCCTTTGAAAATATTTGTGAAAAGCTAACACATATGCACATGGTGGTGTACACATGGTGGTGTTGGCACATTTGCAAAGGAGAAGGTGTTGGAGTTGGTGTTGATCAACTTAGAGAAGAGAGAAATGTTTTTCGGTGTTCTTCGGACACTAGGATGGCTCTTAGAGTGGAATACTGCTTTGATCCATTGTGAATTGGATCAAGTGCTTTAGTGGGTTGTGTAGCCCTCTGAGTAAGCTTTCCAAAATATCCAAGATCATCGAAATCGGAGTTCGGAGCTAAGAGATATCGCCGTTTTACCGAAGGGTGGTCTGTGACCGGACGCGTGACCACCGCGTCCGGTCAGCTTCGACCACCGCGTCCGGTCAGCTGCGACCACCGCATCCGGTCAGTGTTTTTCGTGGGCGAAAACGACCGAACGCTGCAGCGAGTCCGGTCAGTGATGACCGGACGCGTCCGGTCACTTCGGGAGCTTACTGGAACCCCTCTGTTCGCTGTTTTGTTGCGACCACCGCGTCCGGTCCCATTAGTGACCACCGCGTCCGGTCAATACAAGTTTGTACGCGCGAAAACTAGCCGTTGGAGCACGCTACTGACCACCGCGTCCGGTCAGTTTTGACCACCGCGTCCGGTCATCCCGAAAAGGACCCAGTGAAGGGGTAACGGCTTTATTTCGTTGTGAAGCTATAAATAGATGTTGTGGCCGGCCTTGGCCGGTAGCTGAGCACACTATAGTCTTTGTGACTTGTGTGGTAGTGCTTGGGAGCCCTCTAACTCACTCATGCTTGATAGTGTTCATCGGATCGAGTGAGAGAGTGATTCTAGTGCGTTGCTTTGAGAGATTGCATCGTGTGGCACTAGGTGATCGTGTTGTAAGCCGGTGGTGCTTGTTACTCTTGGAGGTTGCCACCTCCTAGATGGCTTGGTGGCTTGTGGCTCCGTCGAAGCTCGCAAGAAGATTGTGCGAGGCTCCGGAGAAGCTTTGTGAGGGGGATTGTGCTCACCCCGCGGGGATCGCGAAGAGCAACTCTAGTTGAGCGTGTCATTGAGCTACCACACTTTATGGTAGGTTCTTGCGGTGCCTTTTGAGAGGCTCGGTGTGTGACCGATTAGCCGCCGAACCACGAAGTGTTGGTCGACACAACGGGGACGTAGCTTGGTGGCAACCAAGTGAACCTCGGGAGAAAATCACCGTGTCAACATTGTCTACTCTTCTCGGTGGTTTGCTTTCGTACAACACAAGCTTGTATTTACTTTCATTTATACTTGTGCTTGTGTAGTTGCTCTTGTTCTAGTTGTGCTTGTGTAGCTTGCTAGTTGTCTTCTTGCTTGTGTAGCTAGAAGCTTCCCTTTGCGTGACTAATTTAGTTTGTGTAACCTTGTTAGTCACATTGCTTAGTTTGTGTAGCTAAGTGTTTTGCGCTCTCTAATTTGGCATTAGTTGCCTTGTTATTGAGCTTTGCTAGCGAGCTTAAGCTTTGTGCTTTTGCTTCACTAGTTGTGTAGGAGCTCCCTCGTTTGGCAAAGTACTAGTGCATAGGTTTGTGTGACCTTGCTCTAAAATTGATTAGGTGAGCTCTTGGTAAGCTTAGAACCTTAGTTGCTTAATTAGGATCTTTGCAAGGTGCTAGAGAACTTAGATAGAGGGGTGTAGTCTTGGCTAG
Organism: Saccharum hybrid cultivar R570; assembly: GCA_038087645.1. Classification (NCBI taxonomy): domain Eukaryota; kingdom Viridiplantae; phylum Streptophyta; class Magnoliopsida; order Poales; family Poaceae; genus Saccharum; species Saccharum hybrid cultivar. The sequence goes on from JAQSUU010000103.1 coordinate 10,195,477, forward strand.
ACCGATAAGTTTAATTCCGCATTTATTTTGGTTAGCCTACGCGTTTAAGTTTTAGAAAGGACTATTCACCCCCCCTCTAGTCCGCCATCTTGACCCTTCAACATGTTACAATAGTAATCTGATATATTGTTTTTACTAGTATGATTAATACGTTAATAATGTCATGTTGTTTGTCACATGAAATAATGCTTTATTAGGGTTAAAAGGATTAATCATGTTTTAGTTAAAAAGAATAATCAATTGAATTCAAAACCCTAAATTCTAAAACCCTGATTTTACCCCTTTTGAAATAATTCAAAATCTAAGAAAAATTTGGGAAAAAGTTTAAAACCAAGTTTGTAGAACTTTTCAAGGGCTACAACTTTGGTGTTTTGAGTTTTCAAAGTTTTAGTATAAAATGTGGAGCAATTTTGAAAAGAAGCAAATTTCAAATTTGACCCCTTTTTATCCTCCAAACTCAAATTTCAAAATGGAGGCAGAATTTGGAAATGGTTTAAAAAGAAAAGTTGGAGATCTCGAGAAGTTGAACAACTTTTGTTTTTGGAGATTTTAAAGTTGCTATGCAAATTTAGGAGTAATTTGAAGAAAACAGAAAAAGAATAAATGAGGTGGGTTTAACTGCTACAGTACCGCGCGAGCAGCCTGCTTGCCTGCTCACCGTCGACGTCGCTGGCCTTCTCACCGCTTCCAGGCATATCCATGCCACCTCTTGGTCCTTCTAGCATATTCTTCATCTTGCCACCTCCTCCCCATGTGTCATACTCTTTTGAATGGTGTGTTTAGTTTCCTGAAAGGAAAGAAAAAATGTACTGTAGCACGTTTTGGTTTTATTTGGTAAATAGTGTCCCATCGTTGACTAATTAGGTTTAAACCGTTCGTCTCGCAAAGTACAACCAAGCTGTACAATTAATTTTTAATTTCATCAACATTTATTACTCAATGCATGTATCGCAAGTTTAATATGACGGAGAATTTTTTTTATAGTATTTTTTTTTAGTGAAACTAAACACAGCCGAAGTGGAGAACCTTGTCTTCTCTCCATTTCACTCTCTTCCTCCCTCGTTCTCTGCCTCTTCCTCTCTGTTGGACAGCAGAGGCCAAGGCCGAGCAGGAGCAGCAGCGGCGCTCTTTCTCCTTTCCCTGCCGGTGCTACTCCTTCTCTGTTTCCCCACCACAGCAGGCGCCCCAGTCCCTTCCCTTTTCCCGCTCCCTTGCCGCCGACAACCGCCACTGCAGCAGCAGCCGCCGCCATGTGCAGAGCCACCGGCTCACGTGGCCGAGTCGCCACGGGCCATCTCGGGCCAAGCCATGACCGCCAACGAGTGCGTCCGACCATGGAGATACTCCCTCGGCACTCTATCGTCGTCGGCAAGCATCACGGTGGCCGGAATCGACAATTTCCCGAGCTCCCCTGCTCTGATTTCGTGGCCAGGGACCTCGCGCGGCAATTGAAAGTTTTCCAGGGTTCCCAATGTAAATCTCGTGACTCATATGAATAGTGCACACAGTGCAGTTTTTCTTTTTCTTTTCTTATTTCGGCTGAAACTTTGGAAATTCATAGCAAATCATAGAAAAATCATAAAATAGCAAATGAAAATGTTTTGGAATCCTCATGACTAGCTCTATGCAGTAGAGTCATAATATGATAGATTTTAGTAAAAAGTTTTTGCTGTGTGTAGATGGTTATTTATTTGTCTAAGAAATTAGAGTTTTCAAAGAATAATTAATATCTGTAGATTCCATGCTCCAATTGATGTGAAATTTTTAGGGTAGTCTCCTGATGCTATATATGTGCTTTGGTAAAAATTTCATAACCATTGGATGTGATATGATCGAGTTATTGCTTCTTATTACTTAGTGCTTGATAAATAATGTTAAATTGATTTACAGTTAAATTGAGGAAGCAAATGGTGTTTTCTGTAGATATGGTAAATACAAGAGTTGTTTAGAACTTTCATATCTTTCATTTTCTAGAATTTCATGATTTTAAGTCTAATGTTTTGAGAGCTATAGATTTTGCAAGATGCTTATTAAATTCTGCTTACTTTCTGACCTGATCTGCAAGATGCAAATGTTTGAGCTATTTAGTTTGTGAATCATCTCTTGGCAATATTTACAAAGTTGTAGTACTTTTTATGAGTTTTCCAAAATGTTAAGAACCACTGTTGTTGGTAATCTAGAACTCTATTTATAGCTGTTGCAAGTGAGGTAACAGTTTTTGTTCAAATCTGGACAGAGATGTCTTTGTGGTGTTGTTTGACCTTGTTAGCTATAGGATCGTCTTAAGATGATAATAATAAAGTTATTGACAACTTGATAAGCTTTCTAGAAAGCTAAGGAACATGTCTTGTGGATAAGTAAAACTCTAGATCTGCTCCTCTGAAGTTACTGTTAGTCTTTTGTCTAGAATTTTGTGCAGACCTAGAACTTTGGCATGTTTGCCCTGATTAACTTTGAAATTAGCTTTTGATGCAATTAAACAAATGTAGTTAATTATCTAAGCTTTCTAGAAATTCTAAGATCACCTTTGTTGGATGCTTGGATCTTTAGTTATGGTTGAGTGAAGTTGTGTATATGCTGCTGTCCTGATTCTATGAAAGTCTTAAATTGGTTGTTTAAGTTAGCTTATGTGAAGATCATAAACGATTCTTTAAGCTAAGATATGCTTGACGTTACATACTGCTTGTACATGCCTTTTCGTAATGTAGCTTTAGTCAGTAAGTTTGTATGCCAAATAAACTCATAACATGTATGTTAAGTGTGAGATACTTCATTATCTTAGCATAATAAGTTGTGTAATGCTTGGTTGTCTAACTTGACCTCTAGTACTTAAGTTAGGTTGATATGATCATAGCTTGAACTTGCTAACTATGATTTGTTAATGATAATTAATGTGTTTAACATAGATCATTAATGGTTAATGATTTCTTGTGTAAGTAATTAGTGGTCATGTGATAGACTTGTTATTAGATGCAACCTCTTGGGTAAAAAGTAAAAGTTATATATTTCTATGTATGTTGTTTGTGCATGTTTTTCCCTAGTAACAACTTTAGTTGGTAAGCATGTTTTGATAAGTAAACCTTTGCCTTGTTAGAAGAACAACTAAAAATGCTTTATGATAATTACTTGTAACTGTACCACGAAGGAAAGTTGTACTCAAGTAGATAACTAATGTTTATCCTTTCTAAATGTCCCTTTTATGCTATGTCTTGTTCATCATCATGCATCATGACATACATTCCATCATGTTAAGCATCACATCATTTATTACGTGTAGTGCTTACGAGAGTGTTTGGATCGTGTTGATCAAGCTTCGGAGAAGGTGTCATCCACCAGTGATGTTGGCGTCAAACTTGACTTCTACGAGAACTAACCACCGCTGCAACGCAGGCAAGCCCCGGACATACAACCACTCTTCTATTTTATAAATTCTTTATTACACCTTAAGTCTAGTGTAATGTGCATTATGTTAGTAGGAGTTGGTTAAAACCGTTGCTGCATGATTACCTTGATCTACATTTATATCCAGATGATATCCCACAAGTATATGTAGGTCGATCTCTTATGCTTAGTAATGCTTAGACTTTAGTAGAAGTCAAATAATATTTTCCTTGATCACAAGAACATGTTTATTTCTTGCTTCTCCTGACCTAATGACAGGTCATGAGAGCATGTGGAAATGAATATGAGAATGAACTTGAGACCGGACAGGGCATAGGAATTGTCTTTGGTGGTTGGTCCCGTCTATGTCGGTTAAGGACCATTCGTTGTTGGCCCTCGAGTCAAGGAGTTTTTATTAGTACTAACCATGTACCCATGTCGGGTAAGCCTTACTTCGGTTATTCCATCACGAGAACGTCTAACCTCGCACTGGGAGTGGAGAGATGGCGAGAGTAGTGTGTACCCTCGTGGCCAAGGGCTGGATTGGAGGAGTACTGTGCTCTCGGGTGGCGATGGACACATTCTGGTTTTGGGCGACCCAAGTAAGAGTTGATATATGCAAGATTTGGTTCTACATATGTCGTGTGGTTAGGAAGCCCTAGCTGGGTAGATCAAGCGGTTCGAATCATCGTTGCTCCACGAGAAAGGAGTCTTGACCTTGCACCAACATCGTAGCAATAACTGGAACATGATTACTGTTGGACTTGAGATGGAAAAGAAATGAATAACTAGTGTAATGCTTATATTTATGATTGAGATAGATACAGGTGCAAAAGTTAGCTATAATTAGGCTATACTAAAACTAGAGCCAAAACTTAATTAAAAATTTGAAAGCAAGGATGCACTGGTAGTAAGCTTTTCTGTAAAACTTCTCTTTTCTAGCTTCACTACTTCCCTTAAGTCAGCATATCCTTGTAGTTTTTTTTTCTTTTCGTCGGGTAAATCTTACGGAGTACAATTGAGTACTTAGGGTTTGTTAACCCCTGTTACAGGTACTGACTGGTACTGTTAACCAAGATCATGTCGGTGGGCTCGATATGATCAGGTTGTCCTCTCCTGACTTAGGTGCTCTACCTAAGTTGTCCTCTATAGTTCTACTCGACTTCCGCAATACAAGTTAAGTTTGTAAAAAGTTAACTTAATCATGATTTATCAATTCATTGTTGTTATTCTTCTGCACTCTGATGTAAAGTTTTGTAACAAATGTTGTAATGTTGTAGTTACTCCTTTGTTGATCCTGGTATGAGTTGTCAAATGTAGTTGAATCGGGGTCCTGTGAGGGCACCCGACAGATCTTCTTAGGTTATCTGGTGTACATGCATAGCCATCAGAAGTCTTAGGGACAATGACAGGTGCATGTGGGCCATATAATTTAGGAGGTTCTGTGACAGGTGGTATCAGAGCTCATACAATGGATCAACTACAACATTACATTTAAAAACTTCAAAATGAATTTACAATATAAAAGTTTTTGAAGATAACAAGTTAAAAATGGACTTCTATCTATCTTCTTGCTTGTTGGAAGGCTTCATGAAGAATTTCTGATGACTCAAGTAAAAAGACTTCAAGAAGTTCGTCAAATCTTCATTGGAAGATCAAGAGGAGAGTCAAATTCACCGATAAAGCTCTACCGAAGTATATCTCAATAGTTTGTCTTAGCCAATGAAGATAGAGTATCAATAAAGCTCTATAATCTACTAACATGTTGAAGATGAAGCAATCCTGACGTTGGGAAGACGTATAGGACGAGCATATCTCATATCATGCATAACATGATAATATAATGATACTTAAAATTTCGTCCTTATATTTAGGAGCAGCTATTATTCGTTATAACTGTTCTATTGATGAATCTCGTCCTGTACCAGGTTTTGTTAGCCCTTTCATGATCCCTGCTTCACAAGTTCCTAATTCTTAGGGGACTTCTGGATGCACTTTAGTTACCATGTCGACTCAATGTAAAACCTGAGACTACTCCTTGCATTGACTTCTCAATGTATGCATGTGTCATGTTTTGATTTCTTCCATCCTGACACATGCTATTACTTTGATATTGATAACTTACATGTGTTGGATGAGAGTTACTTTAGTTGTTCCCTATAGTGGTGCCTCGACCCGTGACTATGGTGCCGTGTCAAACCTGGAATACTCTGTGATTCGCGACCACACGAGTTTTCACCAGAATACGCACTGGTACAGTAGTCGGTGCTCCTGAACCATTATAGCTCACAATTAATGTGTTTTCACTCGTTGGACATTCATCGGAGAATTCTAACCTCTCCAGATCCTTTGTTATTATAACCAATCTCTGATCTTGGTTATAATACTGACATTATCAAACGAGATACTACAGTTGTGCCCTATGTTGGTACCATGATCGGTGACAATGGAACATCGTTGTATCCTGGAGTTTCTTGTGACTTGCTACCATAAGGAAATATGGGACACTCGCTGTTATCAAGGTCTATGATCATGATCCCTTATAGTCCACAATTAGAGTGTTTTCATTCTCGGGACACTCCTTAGGGATTCAAAGTTATCATTTTGAGCTCCCTAGATGCCTTGTGATTGTAACCAACTTTTGATCTCGGTTACATTCTCAATATTGTGAGACGAGGGTTATCGCTGTTGTGCCCTATAGTGGTGCCACATCCCGTGACCATGATGCCGCGTCGGAACCTAGGGTTTCTTGTGTGTCCGGGTCACACAGGTTTCTGCTGGGTGCGCGCAGGTATCGAGGTCTGTGGTCATGATCCATTATAGTCCCACGACTAATATGCCCTCACTGTTTGCAATATGTCTTGAGAATTCATGCCCATACTTCTTTTGATTTATCTCAATCCTTGATGTTGGAACCGTCAATTAATCATGGTTGTAATCTTGAAACTCTTCTATGAGTATTTTTCTTCCAATAGAATATCCTACTTTCTTAAAATTTACTGCAATTGTACCCTATGATGGTACCATGATCAGTGACAATAGTACAAAGTTGCATCCTCAATTCTCATATGGCTGATCACTGTAAGGGAATTCGTGGCAACTACTGTAATAAGGTCTATGATCATGATCCGTTATAGTCTACAATTGGGGTACTTTTGATTCCCTTAAAATTTCTTTTGAGTAGTCCATGTCCCATGGATTTCTCTAAATACCTTGTTAATTACAACCATCATTATGAAATCGGTTGTAATTCTTGAATCAATCCTTGTTGCTTTATGAACTTTCTCAAGGTTAATGTGCTTGACACATTTCCTTTTCATTATTTAACCCCACGGGTTATGTCGTTCCCTAAATCTCGGGACGAGATTTCTTTAAGGGGGTTAGGCTGTAACATCCCGGATGTTAAAAACAATTAAAAATTTAATTATGTGCATAATTAGAGCATAAGCATCAATTATCATATCAAACAAGCATTTCATGTCACATTGTTACATGTAAATGTTGCACATGTTTCATGCATAGCATGGTAAGTTTCTAATGTTGTTTATGTTTCAAATAAAGTACTTGAAATATTTCACATGTTACAATAGTAATCTGACATATTGTTTTTACTAGTATGATTAATACGTTAATAATGCCATGTTGTTTGTCACATGAAATAATGCTTTATTAGGGTTAAAAGGATTAATCATGTTTTAGTTAAAAAGAATAATCAATTGAATTCAAAACCCTAAATTCTAAAACCCTGATTTTACCCCTTTTGAAATAATTCAAAATCTAAGAAAAATTTGAGAAAAAGTTTAGAACCAAGTTTGTAGAACTTTTCAAGGGCTACAACTTTGGTGTTTTGAGTTTTCAAAGTTTTAGTGTAAAATATGGAGCAATTTTGAAAAGAAGCAAATTTCAAATTTGACCCCTTTTTATCCCCAAACTCAAATTTTAAAATGGAGGTAGCATTTGAAAATGGTTTAAAAAGCAAAGTTGGAGATCTCGAGAAGTTGAACAACTTTTGTTTTTGGAGATTTTAAAGTTGCTATGCAAATTTAGGAGTAATTTGAAGAAAACAGAAAAAGAATAAATAAGGTGGGTTTAACTGCTACAGTCCGCGCGAGCAGCCTGCTTGCCTGCACACCGTCGACGTCGCTGGCCTTCTCACCGCTTCCGGGCATATCCATGCCACCTCTTGGCCCTTCTAGCATATTCTTCATCTTGCCACCTCCTCCCCATGTGTCATACTCTTTTGAAGTGGAGAACCTTGTCTTCTCCTCTCCATTTCACTCTCTCTTCCTCCCTCGTTCTCTGCCTCTTCCTCTCTATTGGACAGCAGAGGCCAAGGCCGAGCAGGAGCAGCAGCGGCGCTCTTTCTCCTTTCCCTGCCGGTGCTACTCCTTCTCTGTTTCCCCACCACAGCAGGCGCCCCAGTCCCTTCCCTTTTCCCGCTCTCTTGACGCCAACAACCGCCACTGCAGCAGCAGCCGCCGCCATGTGCAGAGCCACCGGCTCACGTGGCTGAGTCACCACGGGCCATCTCGGGCCAAGCCATGACCGCCAACGAGTGCGTCCGACCATGGAGATACTCCCTCGACACTCTATCGTCGTCGGCAAGCATCACGGTGGTCGAAATCGACGCTTTCCCGAGCTCCCCTGCTCTGATTTCGCGGCCAGGGACCTCGCGCGGCAATTGAAAGTTTTCCAGGGTTCCCAATGTAAATCTCGTGACTCATATGAATAGTGCGCACAGTGCAGTTTTTCTTTTTCTTTTCTTATTTCGGCTGAAACTTTGGAAATTCATAGCAAAACATCATAGAATAGTAAATGAAGATGTTTTGGAATCCTCATGACTAGCTCTATGCAGTAGAGTCATAATATGATAGGTTTTAGTAAAAAGTTTTTGCTGTGTGTAGATGGTTATTTATTTGTCTAAGAAATTAGAGTTTTCAAAGAATAATTAATATCTGTAGATTCCATGCTCCAATTGATGTGAAATTTTTAGGGTAGTCTCCTGATGCTATGTATGTGCTTTGGTAAAAATTTCATAACCATTGGATGTGATATGATCAAGTTATTGCTTCTTATTACTTAGTGCTTGATAAATAATGTTAAATTGATTTACAGTTAAATTGAGGAAGCAAATGGTGTTTTCTGTAGATATGGTAAATACAAGAGTTGTTTAGAACTTCCATATCTTTGATTTCCTAGAATTTCATGATTTTGAGTCTAATGTTTTGAGAGCTATAGATTTTGCAAGATGCTTATTAAATTCTGCTTACTTTCTGACCTGATCTGCAAGATGCAAATGTTTGAGCTATTTAGTTTGTGAATCATCTCTTGGCAATATTTACAAAGTTGTAGTACTTTTTATGAGTTTTCCAAAATGTTAAGAACCACTGTTGTTGGTAATCTAGAACTCTATTTATAGTTGTTGCAAGTGAGGTAACAGTTTTTGTTCAAATCTGGACAGATATGTCTTTGTGGTGTTGTTTGACCTTGTTAGCTATAGGATCGTCTTAAGATGATAATAAGAAAGTTATTGACAACTTGATAAGCTTTCTAGAAAGCTAAGGAACATGTCTTGTGGATAAGTAAAACTCTAGATCTGCTCCTCTGAAATTACTGTTAGTCTTTTGTCTAGAATTTTGTGCAGACCTAGAACTTTGGTATGTTTGCCATGATTAACTTTGAAATTAGCTTTTGATGCAATTAAACAAATGTAGTTAATTATCTAAGCTTTCTAGAAATTCTAAGATCACCTTTGTTGGATGCTTGGATCTTTAGTTATGGTTGAGTGAAGTTATGTATATGCTGCTGTCCTGATTCTATGAAAGTCTTAAATTGGTTGTATAAGTTAGCTTATGTGAAGATCATAAATGATTCTTTAAGCTAAGATATGCTTGACATTACATACTGCTTGTACATGCCTTTTCGTAATGTAGCTTTAGTCAGTAAGTTTGTATGCCAAATAAACTCATAACCTGTATGTTAAGTGTGAGATACTTCATTATCTTAGCATAATAAGTTGTGTAATGCTTGGTTGTCTAACTTGACCTCTAGTACTTAAGTTAGGTTGATATGATCATAGCTTTAACTTGCTAACTATGATTTGTTAATGATAATTAATGTGTTTAACATAGATCATTAATGGTTAATAATTTCTTGTGTAAGTAATTAGTGGTCATGTGATAGACTTGTTATTAGATGCAACCTCTTGGGTAAAAAGTAAAAGTTATATATTTCCATGTATGTTGTTTGTGCTTGTTTTTCCCTAGTAACAACTTTAGTTGGTAAGCATGTTTTGATAAGTAAACCTTTGCCTTGTTAGAAGAACAACTAAAAATGCTTTATGATAATTACTTGTAACTGTATCGCGAAGAAAAGTTGTACTCAAGTAGATAACTAATGTTTATCCTTTCTAAATGTCCCTTTTATGCTATGTCTTGTTCATCATCATGCATCATGACATACATTCCATCATGTTAAGCATCACATCATTTATTACGTGTAGTGCTTACGAGAGTGTTTGGATCGTGTTGATCAAGCTTCGGAGAAGGTGTCATCCACCCGTGATGTTGGCGTCAAACTTGACTTCTATGAGAACTAACCACCGCTGCAACGCAGGCAAGCCCCGGACATACAACCACTCTTCTATTTTATAAATTCTTTATTACACCTTAAGTCTAGTGTAATGTGCATTATGTTAGTAGGAGTTGGTTGAAACCGTTGCTGCATGATTACCTTGATCTACATTTATATCCAGATGATATCCCACAAGTATATGTAGGTCGATCTCTTATGCTTAGTAATGCTTAGACTTCGGTAGAAGTCAAATAATATTTTCCTTGATCACAAGAATAGGTTTATTTCTTGCTTCTCCTGACCTAATGACAGGTCATGAGAGCATGTGGAAATGAATATGAGAATGAACTTGAGACCAGACGGGGCATGGGAATTGTCTTTGGTGGTTGGTCCCGTCTGTGTCGGTTAAGGACCGTTCGTTGTTGGCCCTCGAGTCAAGGAGTTTTTATTAGTACTAACCATGTACCCATGTCAGGTAAGCCTTACTTCGGTTATTCCATCACGAGAACGTCTAACCTCGCACTGGGAGTGGAGAGATGGCGAGAGTAGTGTGTACCCTCATGGCCAAGGGCTGGATTAGAGGAGTACTGTGCTCTCGAGTGGCGATGGACACGTTCTGGTTTTGGGCGACCTAAGTAAGAGTTGATATATGCAAGATTTGGTTCTACATATGTCGTGTAGTTAGGAAGCCCCAGCTGGGTAGATCAAGCGGTTCGAATCGTCGTTGCTCCACGAGAAAGGAGTCTTGACCTTGCACCAACATCGTAGCAACAACTGGAACATGATTACTGTTGGACTTGAGATGGAAAAGAAATGAATAACTAGTGTAATGCTTATATTTATGATTGAGATAGATACAGGTGCAAAAGTTAGCTATAATTAGGCTATACTAAAACTGGAGCTAAAACTTAATTAAAAATTTGAAAGCAAGGATGCACTGGTAGTAAGCTTTTCTGTAAAACTTCTCTTTTCTAGCTTCACTACTTCCCTTAAGCCAGCATATCCTTGGAGTTTTTTTTCTTTTCGTCGGGTAAGTCTTGCGGAGTACAATTGAGTACTCAGGGTTTGTTAACCCCTGTTGCAGGTACTGACTGGTAATGTTAACCGAGGTCATGTCGGTGAGCTCGATATGATCAGGTTGTCCTCTCCTGACTTAGGTGCTCTACCTAAGTTGTCCTCTGTAGTTCTACTCGACTTCCGCAATACAAGTTAAGTTTCTAAAAAGTTAACTTAATCATGATTTATCAATTCATTGTTGTTATTCTTCCGCACTCTGATGTAAAGTTTTGTAACAAATGTTGTAATATTATAGTTACTCCTTTGTTGATCCTGGTATGAGTTGTCAAATGTAGTTGAATCGGGGTCCTGTGAGGGCACCCGACAGATCTTCTTAGGTTATCTGGTGTACATGCATAGCTGTCAGAAGTCTTAGGGACAATGACAGGTGCATGTGAGCCATATAATTTAGGAGGTTCTGTGACAACCAAACCAATGCTTGGATCTCATCCAAGCTGCCATCTGAACCAACCATTACCTTACCAAGGGAATTACCCAACTGAACCAGAGCCATCTAATCACAAAGAAGTCCAAGCCCACTCTTAACCGTGAGCACAGCTGATATATCAATTTTATAATTTGTAGAGGTTGCACACTTTCCCCATGAGTTATGTTTCACTATCACGCTAAACACTGCCTAGGTGCCCAACAGGGTTACACAACAAGGCCTTTATAAAGCCCATCCAAGTCTGTGTTACACGTACCTCTAAGGTTTCTCCTCGCACATAAGTCAAAGACCCTAGGGACCCTACTTGAGCCACAAAAACCATCCCGATGTAGCATAACTTGGAGGAAACTAATTACTTAGCCAGATTCGGCCCACCCAGACCTCATGGTTGCGCTGTTATGACTAGTTACTTGTCCATGAACCAGTTCTTAGAATCTCGAGACCCAAGGAACTCCATTTTGTATCAAAACCAAATAATCATCATACCAATTCGTCCATCCTGCTCAGATTCCCTATCACCATGTTGCTACCAAAAGGGGTTACCGACCTAGTTCCATGTTTCATAATTCATTATTCAGGTTTAACATTATAACCCATCATGTCGGTGTTTTGTCACCCGACGAGTGAAATTATACGTATGTTGCGCTGCTCTAGGAAGATGATGGTAGCATCCAAAGACATAAGGAATTATACTGGTTCAGGCCAGAGCCCTACGTCCAGTCTTAGAATGAGTTCGAGCGCGTGTTCCTTGGTTGAATGCTATGAAGTTCTTACAATGGGGTGTGCAAGAAGGTGGGAAGAGGTAGGAGAGTAATGAGGGACTACCTGAATGAAGTCTCGAGAGTCCTTCCCCATAGAAGGGAGGCCTGACCACCCTTATATAGAGTTAGGGAGCGAGGCTACATACAAAGAGATAGGTTCTCCCGACCGAGTGGTCGTGAGCCTAAGGGAGAAAGAAAACTAGTAAACTAGGCTTGCAAGGAAGGTCGTCCTGTCCTAGCATCGGTGCACGTTCTGGCGTGGTTGTCGTCATACTCATTCCCACATCGTAGCATGGCGTGACGTGATGCTACAGTGCCAATCGTGACACACTGTTAGCATGGTGATGGTTTGCTAACTGTCCTGTGCGACGTGAGCTTGTCATGGCCTTCGCCATTGTCTTCTGGTGGCGTTGTGGTGACAGTGTGGGGGTTGGTAGCTACCCCTGAGTCGTTGGTTGCCTTTGCTAGTCATGATGTCGGTGGCCTCGATCCCGAGCTGCAGGGTCGAGACCGCCGGTGGCTTTGCCAGTCTTAAAAGTCAAGGCTGGGGACGTGTGCCCCATCCCGTAGTGGGTGGGGTCATACAATTGTCTTGTCGTATCGTATTTGGACGGTTGGATGCCGTACCGACTGTCATCGTCTGGCATTGTAGTCCTGTCTGCAACGTGACGCAATGATGTCATTTGCCTCGAGATGGCTGTCTCTTCTGTCCTGGTGGAGTGAGTGGGGCGTTCCTGTCCTTGTCAGGGCAAGCGTACTTGAGGGAGCTCGACCTCTCCCCATTCCTTCCTGGGGTCGGGACGAGGGAGAGGTCGTGCGGTGCTGCATCACGTGCAGCAGAAGGAAGAGGGAGAGGTCGTGGTTGACCGCTTACCTCAGTGCATGGCCCAGGTCTCCTGTGGCTTAGATGGGCCTTGGTTGCTAGGCCTCTGCTGGTTGAGCCGTTAGGAGGCTAACTAATCGGTGTCTTGCGATACCCAGGGTATCATAACCCCAACACGTCCCATCCATGACTACAAGTTACGCATGACACTACCCATCCAAACCAGGTTTCAAGGATGATAATCACAAGCTCTAGTAAACTCTAATATAGGATTTAAATTTTGACTCAACATGCAACTAAGTTCTAACTAAACTAACAAAATAAAATAAATACGGGAGCAAGTATAGTCAAGGACACTTGCCTTCAAACTGGGTTTGTTTGGGGATATCAAATTCCTAGTCCTGGAAATTCTCGTATTCAGCACCTTCTGTAATCAATACAACAAACATGGGCCACAAAGCAAAATAAGAACAGTACATCAAACAGTGGAAAACATGCTATAAAGTATAGTAGCGTGCAGTACTTGTCGATATGAACTCGTGAGTGAAAAAACCACCTAAAACGGAGATGCGGTTTGAAAGTTACGAGCTCTTGAAGTTGGATGGTATTTCTGTAAATAAGAAGAATTCATTTTGGATTTTAAAATAAATCTATATCAATATCTATATCTATATCTATATCTATATCTATATTTATATTTATATCTATATCTATACCTAATAATAAAAAGGCAAAATTTCTAGCAATTTTTTTCGTCCATCTATTTTTTTCGTCCACCTCCCCCTAGCTACCAGTAGTCGAGAGTTTCTTCCGTCTTGACTTATGTGACCCGTGCTCATATGAGTTACGATAGCTCTTGTCTAGCGTGATACGGAGTCCGATTCCAAAATGTATTCTTAAGGTAACATAGATACATACAAATCCTAATAATCCAAATATATCTTAATATGAATAGGAATTTTAAACCAAATAGAAAGGGATAAGAGTAGGAATCTATTTCTAATATTAAACCACGAGTAGATTTTTTTTTCTGTTTTTACTAGGAAGAAGGAGGGCTCCTGGTCGGTCATACATTTTTCCGATTTCTGAGCCTGAGTACTTGTCGGTCACCTATGTTTTTCGATTTCCTTTTCCTGTTTGGATTTCTTTCAATTTCTTTTTCTTTTTTTCTCCGGTTCCAGTTACGTTTAATTATGTTTTATTTTTTCATTTCGTTTTCTTTATTTTTCACATCCCATTCAACTAAGCGTCACGTGTTTTCATTCTATTATTTTTCCTTTTCATGTTCAACTAATGTGAATGTGAAAATAGAAACAACTATATAAAAAATAAAAATAAATACAACACAATATGTTATATAGGTTTTGAACTCCTGACCATTCACTAAGAAATAAATATTTCCATAACCAAATTATTAATGTAATTTTGATTAAACGCAAAACTCATATTATTACATCTCGATTCAGTCGATAGTCTAACTAAATAAATGTGCATCCTGTACATATGCACCAGTTCCTCGGCAATAGAACGATGTGAAAAATCGAGATAGGCCTTCTGTTATAATCATCAGACATATTAACACAATTTTTTTTGTCATGTTGAAACACGGATGAACACATCAGACACGAACAAAATATACATATGGGACGACGTGATATCACGCGGGGGAAAGAATCAAGAATGTAGTCCTTCTCATAAAAGAAGCTAAGAACCGGAGAAAGTCCTCCTGTACTACGCAAAAACCGTGTCCTCGTCAAGCGTCGCCGCCAGCCACGTCGCGACGTCCATCGCCACAGCTCTCTTGAATGAGAACATGAACAACATCTCCGCAAGAGCCACCGGTCCAGTGCACAGCGTGCAGGCTCTGCACCAGGTGACTGCCACAAGCTCCGAGACGACGGGCTCCACGGCCGCCGCCGCACCAAGCTAGACCAGGAGGAGCCTTGGCGCACCACGCGCAATGGTTTCTCCAGAGCACGCAACACGTAGTGTGCCGAGGGGCGACGCGATGGCTTGGCGCTCAGGCACGCTTGGTGATGATGGCCACCGCCCACACCTCCAGGTGGTCCTCGTCCACTAGGAGCAGCGAGTCCATGATGCCGGCGATGCTCGTCTGGTCGCCGCCGTTGATGCGGTTCAGCGTGTTTGAAAGCCATTCTTCCGAGGCCGTGTCATTTCATCTGCTGATGCCGAAGTTGCCAGTCACGAGCTCCAGGAGCACCTTGCTGAAGCAAGGAACGTCGTAGGAACAAGCGGCTGGTGGACTTGTCATTTTGCAAGGTCATAAAGTAGAAATTTTTTAAAAACTTCTATCCATGGACAAAGCCCGTCATACTATTATATTGTTATTATAGAAGAAATGTTGATTTAGATAAGCATGAATTCTTTCTGTGAACATGGACAAATCCGCTCGGAGGACTGTGTAGACATGTGGATCCGGTCTTTGTATTGAAATAGGGTAGGACGTGGACTCGTGAGATCCAAGTGGATGATGATTCGTATTGGACACCAGAGCAGGCAAAGCCGTAACAAACAATATCGCACTGAGGAGCGCTTCTGCCCTCCCATAAGTGGAGTCAAAGCCATTTTGATGCCCAGAACCGAGCGCCAAAAATTGGCTCCGCCTGCAGTCCTTCGACTCTGACTCCGATTCTGACCAAATAGCACTTGGCACAAAGCCACACCAAACGCGTCCTTATATTACGGATAAATTATAGTTTTCTAGAAAGGGTAAAAAATAAATAGATATGTATTGTCCCATCCGAATTTTCAATTAAAATTTGATAGCTTTTTTTTCCTTTGCAACGAATAGGCATATTTGCTAGTCTATATATATAATAATAAAGAGACAAAATTTCCGCCCATTTTTTCTTCCATCTATTTTTTTGTCCACCTCCCTCTAACTACCGGTAGTCGAGAGTTTCTTCCGTCTAAACTTATATGACCTAGATAGTAGGACAAATAGATCCCTCCGAGCCTGAATAAACCGAATAGGAATAGGAATCCTAATTCAATTAGAAAATAAATTAGACAAAATCTCATTTTACTTTCTATTCTATATAGCAAAGTGTCTCTTTCAACCTGGTTTTTTATTCCCATAACATAATACGTCTAGCTTTTTTTTTTTGGTCCAGCTTCCTAATACAAATAGTTCGATGCTTGGTAACTTGAATAGGAATATAGGATCCCCTAACTCCGTAAATGTACATACGGCTTGGACACGCAGGTTTGAACTAATAATCTATAGATAGCTATAGGAATCTAATCCAAATAGATCACTCTCAATCCTAATTTATATCGCCTAAATACCCTCAAATTCTCGTCCGTCAGTCACATTTTCTTATCTATCTAGGTAGCTGGTCGTACGGGGGCGCTAGATGAAGAGTTGAAGACCGACACAGAAAAGATTTTCTAAATCGAGTACCAATCGATATCAAAACGAGAGTATATGAACTAAGCAGAAACTAAATCGAAACCACCGTAGGCAACCGAACCAAATCGAAACAAATCTAATGAGTTTGACCCGTCGTCACGACAACAATTCACCGGTTCCAGATGCTGTACGTCTCTGAACCGTAGATAGGACTAACCAAAAGAATTAAATATATAAGCCGCTGCACATCATTTAAACAATTAAATTACTCAAGCGAATCAAACGTTCAAAACTGTAACAAAGCCATCAGGCCAATCAACATCTCATTTTCCGTCTACCTTTTTAGCGTAGAAAAGTTTCTTTGTATTTGTCTTTTTTTTTTCTTCGTCCCGTAGGAGGGATTAGTTTTCACGGTCTTTTTTTCGTATTCTATTGGGTACGATCGGTTCTTAACTTCCGTTTGATTTTTTTCTTTTTTCTTTTTCACATATAAATATTAAAAAACAATAGATATAATAATATTATGAGCAGTTCAACCTTGATCTCCTTAGAAAATAGAGATTTTTTACATTACTAAAGTTATTAATGCAATTTTCTTTTGAAACAAAAATTATCTTATTATATACTCCGATTCAATCGATGATCTAACTAATCAAATCGTGAACTACAATAGTCTAGATAAATGTGTCTTAAAATTGTGTGCATGTACTAATGTAATCTCCGACGAGGACTACTATATGAAAAACCGAGAGTGGTCTCCCATCATAATAATCATTAACCAACGGACAAGTCCTAGATATTTCCCCAACAAACTTCTTGCCAGCTTTAATCAGAGATTGGAATTACAATTTTATAGATCCACAAAAGAAGATGCATGGATAGTTTAAAATTAAAATGATATAATATTAGCTAATATTATGAATGCCATAGTCATCATAAAATAAACTATAGCTTTAAAATTTTATAAAAAGAGTAAAACATAAATAGCTATGTATTATTCTGGTTCTCTTTTTTTATGAAAATTTGATAGTTTTTTCTCCCATTGCTGCATGGGCACGTTTGCTAGTGTATACCTAATATTAAAAAGGTAAAATTTCTCTCCACCGTAATTTTCGTCCGGCCCATTCTATTCAGCCCAACTTCCGGGCCCATTCGCTCATGTCTGCTCGCGTGCCGTCGCTGCCGGCCCACTCGCTCCCCCGCTCCTGTCTCGTCGCTCCTTTTCTCCGACATAAAAAAAATCGCTCGTCGCCCTGCACCGCCGGCGCCATCGCTCCTGTCGTTCTCGTTCCGTGAGCTGTGGGCACTTGTTTAGTTTCCAATTCCACCCCAAAATTTTACTATGCAAAAAGGAGATTTCTCATCACATCAAAATGTCGGCAAATGCATAGTGTACTAAATGTAGATGAAATGAAAAACTAATTGCACAGTTTTGTTGTACTTTGCGAGACGAACATTTTGAGTCTAATTAATCAATTTTTGGACAATTTTTTACACTAAAAAACAAAAGTTGCTACAGTGCCCCGACACGGGCACTGTACCTACAGTGCCCGAATCGGGGCACCCAAATCGGGAACTGAACACGGCCATAGTTGAGAGGTTGAGTAAAGGTCCACGCATGTTAGGAATCTTACCGTGGGGGTGGATTTGGCCAGAAAGCTTTGGCAGCGACCGGTCGCGGCAACCAGCGACAGTGGCGACGCTGCTCGCGAGAGCGCGGCGCTTGGACCAAGGGGTGTTTAGTTGTAAGGGTGAAATTTTTTTGAAAGGTGTTCGAATACTAATAAAAAAATTAATTACATAACTTATCTGGAAATCGCGAGACGAATTTATTAAGTCTAATTAATCTGTTATTAGCATATATTTAATGTAGCACGACATTGTCAAATCATAGATTAATTAGGCTTAAAAATTCGTCTCATAAATTTATTGCGATCCGTGTAATTAGTTATTTTTTGTCTATATTTAATACTTCATACATGTATCAAACATCCGATGTGATGAGGTAAAAATTTTTTAACACCCCCTAAGTGAAGCCTGGTGGGTGTGGTAGCGAGCATAGAGGAGCTAGGCTCACTTTACTGATGGGGACAAGAACAGAGAGTGAAGCTGCTGCTGGCTCGAAGTCCGAGCGGCGGCACGCGCGCCAGAAGCGGAGCAGAGGAAAGGAGTTAGGTTATACGCACTCGTCATACTCTAAATCCATTCTCTAAAAGGAATATTTCGTCCTGATTATCGAGATTCTCTCCTCTATATCACTTTCTCCCGCACTCATCCATCCTCTATATCTCTACTCTATATCAACCGCCAAAAGTGGGGCCCACATGTTTGTACATAAATTTTATCTAAATATATCAATGTGAGATCTTGTTTGGAAGGATTTATTGAAACAAATTCAATGGTGTAATCGGAATTTAATTTAGTTTTTTTTGGTTCGTGAGTTATAACATTTTTAGTTAGTTAAAATAGTGAGGCTCGCCGCTGGATCCTCCGGCGCAAGCATGCACATGCGCTCTCTGTCGCTGCTGCATCGCGCGTGGTGGGGCCACCGGCCGGCAACGCACGTCCGCTACCGCGCTAGATTTAACAGATGCGCGCGCGTCTCTTTTTCGATACCGGATCAATATAGCATACCCGCTATAGCTGTTTTTCCGCTAAAACGATCCTGCAGGATCGTTTATAGGACCCGGTGCGGACAGGGAGGGTGAGAGCCCGAGAGGAAGGATTCTCGAGTGCGTGCTGGCCACGTGGGTGGTGCTTGAGTGCACTCGAAGTCAGCTTCTGGGAACACGGTTCGGCTAGGATTCCTACCGGCCGGCACAGGCACACCGCGTCGCGGCGCAAGCTCGTGCGAAAGGGATAGGTTGCGTCCATTGTAGAAGGGCAAGGAGGCGCGGCAATGAGATGGAGTGCGCGGCGGTATGATGGGTAGCTGTGGAATTGCTTTGGCACGGCACATGCAGCTGCTAAGGTGGTTGTGCGCGCAGACTTCTCGTCGTTAGCGCGGAGAGCGGCGGCGGCTTCATCATCGGGAAGAGTAAGGAGAGAGGGGAGGAAAGAGAGGAGGCCGGGTGGGCCCTTGGCAATTTGGCCAAGTCTAGGGAGAGAGAGAGGTGGGCTAGCGGTGGGCTCCAGCCTGGTTGGGTAAAGAAAAGGCAAATAGAGGAGTTTTGGGCTAGGAGGGAAGATTGAGTCAAAAGAGTTTTATTCCTTTAAACATTTTACAATTAGACTTTGAAACAAATTTTAAACGTATCATACTAAGCGTATTTAAAATTAATTTTACACACAATAAAAATATATGCATACGCATGAATGTAACAAAGTTTTATATACCCTATGTCAAGTTTGTTTTATTTCAGCAAAAAACGTTTTTCTCCAATAACAAATTAGGGCTTAGCACTAATTAATTCTAAAAATTTTTAAATTATTGTAAATGTGAATTAGGATGTTACAAGCGTATACTAAAAAATTACATCAGATAGGATCTAAGAAGTTCATCCATGTGTATCTTTTTTTGTCCATATGGAACCAGTAAATTTATGATATTGGATCCATAAAGATGTATTTTTTCCGTTGCAACGCACGAGCATATGTGCTAATAAAACTGAAAAGGGAAAGGGCTTTGGACTGTAGGTTGATTAACTGAGGACATATAGGGGGCTAAAGAGCAAAAGCGCTCGGCTGGTTCATGGTCACCGAAACAGAGCTGGTGCGGTGGCTCCATGGCGAGACCTCGTAGGAGTTTCGCCGGCGCACGCTCGTTTTCGAGTTAGAGGCTACGGGGGCGGGCGAGAGATGGTGCAAAAGAGAGCTGAGCTCACCGCGGACTCGTCGATGGTGTCCTCAGCTTTGGGTTCAGCATGGAGAGGCGGACGGTGGTGACCGAGGTGCTATGCTAAGCACAGGCCCTTCACAGAAGACCACGGATTACTGCCAAGGATGATCGAGGTGTAAGCCGTACACCTCTGCGAGTTTAACAGGGGTGGAGATGGCTTGACCGAGGATATCGGCGACGGCAGACGGAGCTCGGCATGTTACAACTGTAGGATCAACTAGGGTAGATCTAGCAGGGTGAGTGCTTTTCATTCGGGATGTACTGGAAAATGAACTAGATAGACAGAGGAAGGTGAGTGGGTGAGTTACTAACCATCCGAAGGGTTGGAGGAGGATCCGGTCATCGCTGCTTCAGTGGTGAGGATCTATGCACGGGCAACGTCGGTTGGGGAAGAGAAGGTGTCGCAGTGGTGTCCGACGGTGAAGCGCAGTGGCAGTGGCGGCGGTGAAGACCGGTGGTGCTTCCCGTTGCTGGCTGCGCACCCTCTCGGATCAGAATAGGGTTTGTAGGTGGGAATAGTGGCTGCAGTGAACCTCGTACCTTGAGCCATCGGCCCCACCCCTTTAATATAGTGCAGTGCGATGGGGGCCCACCAACCATGTAGAGTTGGGCGCCCCCGATCAGGGCGCGGGATCAAGGCCCAAAGGCCGTTGGGCCTGTTGGTGAAGAGATCAATCTAACATTCTCCCCCTTGATCTCACCTTATATCTTTAACTTTAGACTGCTTTTCACTTTACTCATTCCATCATAGATTAGTGCATAGAGTATGTTTCATCGTCACGGTCAATCGCCGATAGATTTAACAGCTACAATACACGTTTCTGATCTGAAATAGATTTTTTAACTTTGGGCCCTTTATTATCCAGGAATCATAGACTTTCCCTTAAACCCATGCCGGCTATATGTGTAACACCCCAGGTGTTTGTCACTCATTAAGTAGTGGGTTTGAGCTCAAACATGATAGATTAAGTGGAGGTGACGATGTCAAGGTCAAACCTATGGAAATAAGCCCTAACCTAAACTTGGATATAGAACCCTTGCTTACATATAGGCCATTTTCAAAGATATATGTTCGGATGGTGTTATTGCCATATCTTTATGTGTCTCATCTTGGTACCTATCTATATTAATCACTGGAAAAGTTTCATGAAGTTTGGAATCAAAAAGTCACATGAAATGATAAGTCATATCCTTCTTGGAATGACGTTATTAAGTGAATGGAATTATAGATCATCAACCAAACTTTTTAACTTTACCCAAATGACTCTAGATGAACTCTACAACACCTTAACTACACTTCAGGCACTTAATGGAACAATGTTCATGTTGATCATTTTGCCTAAATGTGCTTCTAAGTGATGGTTGACCATGTATGGACCCGGGAACACTTTGGTTTGACCGTTTCAAAAGTGTGACCTAGAAGCTTTGCATGACTATGCACCCTTTGGCAAAGTCGTAGAGAATTTTATAAGGAACAAACTTTGTTTAAAAGTCAAGTCATGAAAATGCGTGGAACATACTCGAAAAGGGCCCACAAGTCAGATTGAGGGCGGTTTCTAGCACTTAGCAAATTCTAAGTCCCTAATCGGCAGCATCAGGTCAACATGTTCATGACATTTTATCTTCCCATTTCATATGGTAGCTCAATTAGGTTCCTTAATATGAGTTGTAGCATTTTTCTTGATGGAAACAATAGATCAAGTGTCACTCAAAATGGAGTTGAGTTGGACCTCCAATAAGAATTTCCAAAACAGCAAAAAGTTGTTTTATCACTTTTGACCTTGACATGTTGACGTGCCGTGTTCTCGAAATTTTGTTAAACAACTTAACCTGGTCCCAAAATAAAAGTTGGAGTGTATGTGGTGTAGTAGATCATGCAAAAAGTTGGCTTAAGTTTGACCTCATTTTGATCAGCAAAATTGAGTTTCTTCATTGGTTAATAATATGTTGACATTGCTAACTTAGATGATGATTATCTCCTAACTTGTTGCCCTAATGACCTGGGTCTCTTAACAGAAAATAAAGAGCATTAGGTGTACTGCAAACTCTATTTTGGGCCCAAGTCCAAACTCAGCCCGTAGTCAGCTCAAAATTCGCGTCCACCTTGCCCACTCTCTTGCCCGCCACGTGGTCGACAAAACACCTCAATGGGTGACACACGCTCGATGCGTGTCAGCCATACCCGAACTAGCACCCCCACCACCCTGCCGCGTGGTGACCATGCTCCATCGTCGCCCATCACTACGCCTGCGTGTTGCCTCGTCGAGTGGAGAAGCCGAGCGCTCGCTTTCATCTCTCGCTCGCCCCTCTCGCGCTCTGTGCCGCTGTCTCGCGCAGTGCAGATGCCGTTGCCATGGCCAAGCTCCATAGCCGCCGGCTTTCCTCTGCCACGAGCCTCTTTGTCCTCAGCTGAGCGGAGCACCATCTTCCTCCCCTCACACCGCCCTCGAAGCGCCCCTTCCTCGGCCCCGTTGGCCGCCAGCAAGCTCCAGCGCCGGAGCCACCACGGTAGCATCGCCGGTCGTCGTGGCCAGAACGCCTCGGGTCACCGCGACACAAGCCACTACCGCCCTTGAGTTTGCGCTAGCCCAAGCATGCTCCGTCGCCACCATGCATCACTGGAGGGTCGCCCTCGCCGGAGGCCGGCCGGCCGAGCCAGAGCCGCCCCTCCCCATTCCTCGGTCGCCAGCGAGAGGAAGAAGAAGGCCGCCCTCCTCGGTGTCTCTCTGTTGGGTGACTGACGTGCGGGCCCGGCTGAACCAGGGGTCCCACGTGTCGGTTATGAATGGTTGAGTTGGGGTACACGACCGGGTGCACCTAGCATGTCTAGAGTTAAGTACTTAATTTCGTTTTTGAATATCAGATTTGATGTAAATCTTCTAAAATTTATATCTCCTGTTAGGTAATTCCAAAAATAGTAAATGGGGACTTTTTGGAAACCTTAAGAAGAGATCTTTGTAGTAGAGTCATAAAATGTTATATGTTTGTAGATATTTCCTGATGTCTTTATTTAAGTTTTAAAAATGTTCTATAAATGCCTTTAAACTTGACCAGAGCCAGATCTGGAGTTTTAGAACTCCAAAAATAGTGATTCTTATTTTGTTAATTTTGTGATGACATGTACTTGCTAGGAAAAATATCAAACACACTAGTTGTTCATTGTTTTCTTAAGGTTTTGATTTGACCTTGATAAATAAGGAAATTACATTATATTGCTTGTCATTTTTATATCTTGAGTTGTGTTGATCCAAATGATGTGAAATTTTTATGGTAGTCTTATCATGCTATGAGTGTACTGTGGTATAAATTTGATGGTCATTGCTTACTGTATGATCAAGTTATTGGTTTAACTTGTTTATGTCTTGATAACTAGCTTATAAATAATATATAAATCATAAAATGGAAAATGTTATTCCATTAGCTTAGTATGATGTTTATATATCCTATTGATTCATGCTAGGGCCATGTGTTCATAGAAAATATGGAGTTTTAGGTTTAACTTGCTCTCACATGATTTATTGTATTGGTCATTTGTCTTTTTCATAGAGGTTGATATACATATACAAATGACTTGAAATTTGGACAGTAGACTTTTGGGAGCATTTGTAGGCCACTGTAATTTTGGTATAATTTATTATGCACTTTTGATAGGTGTTCATAATTCCACCTAATTATCTAAATAAAGTAAGAAAATATATTAAAAGAATTTATTTAGGAATGGGCACTATGTTTCCTGGTGTTCTTTAGTCATGTATGAAATGTTGGTAAAGTTGGTTTTGTCTAATTATATGTTTGCAACATAAGTTAATAATTAAGTTTCTGGACAGATCTGGAAACTTGGCAAAGTTCTTTATGATAATGTGCTTTGTTGTGAAACTTGTTTATACAAAAGTTGTAGATAATTTATATATCTAGCTGCTGTTAAAATTTGGTGGTATTTGGCCATGTGGTTTAGGAGTTATAGCTGTTTAAAGTTGGGTTACAGAATTGCTTGCTCTCTGTCTTGTTAGACCAGTTACTGTGTTTATGTAAATTCGACATGTTAAACTTTGGAATCATGCTGTGATGATTATAAATGAAATATAGATAATTTCATAAGCTTTTCATAATGTCTTCTTGCAAGTCATTTGGAGTTGTAGATCTCCAGTTATGATTAAATTACTCAGCTGTTGGTCTGATGTCCAGAAGGTAGCAATTTCTAGTTCTAGTACTTTGATTAACTTTGTCATGCTTGGGTATTGAAGTGTGACTCATACCTTGAAAGTACTTGGGTTAGTACCCTGTGATCTTGAGGCTTGTGTCTTGCTTGATGTGCTTGCCATCTTCTATGTTATGCCCTAATGTGGATTAAGTTAATTAGCTCTAGGTGTTGATGAGAACTTTGGTATGCTTATTTGATTACTCTGTTTATTGCACTTCTATGCATTCACACATGTGCATGGTTGCATCTCATATAGGTACGCTAGCAGAAATATGTGAAGGATGTGGCGTTGGAGCCAAACCCGAAGACAGTGTTTGGTGGATCCAAACCGGAAGATAGAAGGACCGGACAAGTGGTAGATTGGAGGTTGCTCGCCAAGTGACTTCATCTGACATACTCTAACTTGAGTTGGATCCCAGGCAAGCCCCGGAGCATTATAAGCCTCCTATCTTCAAAGCAATTATATATATATATATATATATATATATATATATATATATATATATATATATATATATATATATATATATATATATATATATATATATATATATATATATATAAGTATTGTTGCATTAAGTGGTAGGAGTTGGTTGGAAACCCTTGCTGCATTATATCATTCCTTGTCCAGATATATGAATCATTGAATCCTACATAAATTAGGATCGAGTAGATGCTTAGCCCTGCTTTAAGCGGTAGAAGTCAGGTGATTTCCTGTCACCTGCGAGATATAGGGATATTCATATATGGCACAGTTGGCTATATTTTCTATCGTGGAATGGAACCATGTGTTAATAAAATAAAATGAGACCAGGCGGGATGACGATAGTGAAGCAACAAGGCATGGAGGTCTTGGGTGTGGATCTATCCCCGTCTGAGTCGTTTAAGGACCGATTCGCTGTACGTCCTTGAGTCATGTTGAACGCAGTCTAACACTTAGTTGGCCGGATAAGCCGTTCCGACCACGAAGCCGAGTAATGTGATTCAGGCCAGGAATCGAATGGTAGGTTGCTTCTTGGAGGAGAGAAAGGATGTGCTTGGGGACATTGGCGTGAGACCAAGGGGGGTTAGAGTCCCTATCACCTGGCAGAGTGTCGCCCTTGGGGTCGCGACATCATTCGGACCCACGATTCCTGAATCATATGAAAAGGTGGCCTGTGCGACCCTGGCAGGGGTCTGCACGGTGAGTGTTAGAAATACCCCTCCAGCTGGATAGGAATTCGATTCGAATCGCCGTCGCTCCCGGTTAGTGAGCATTTGACTTGAGCAGCGGCAACGTAGATTCCATTAAATTGAACGGATGGTTAATTGGATCACGATGGAAAGGTTGCCTCAATTTATACCTGCTATGGTTAATATTGTTTGCTCCTAATAAAGTGAGTGCTCTAGTACAGGTTCTAATATAGATGATAGGTTAATGATAATTAACTTGATGCTTAAGCATTAATGATTGATCATCTATATTAAGCTTTTATGCAAAATGTTGTCAAGCTAGCCCCACTTTATATCAGCCTTGCATGATCCTTGGTGTCACTTTATTTCTGGTTTCTGATGGGTAAGTCTAGCTGAGTACTTTGTCGTACTCAGGGTTTTATCCCCACTTGTTGCAGATTGTAAAGTATCATGGCTACTGCAAGAGTTGGTTGGCTCTGCCTTAGAGGCGGAGTGTGATCACGGGCATGATCCTTCTTATTTACCTTATCTCTAATGCTTTTGTTGGAAGTCGACCGTTGTACTAGCATGTATTTGAAATAAGATTTATGTTAGTTCTAAATTACTTTGCTTCCGCTACTTTTGAACTTAAGCTGTAATAACTATGTTGAACTCCGATGTATATTGAATTACTTGTGAAATGGATGTAGCATGTGACTTGTTATGTTGAATCACTACGATCTTGGCTTGTATGTTGGTTGGTTTGAAATCCCTCGTGATTTCACTGGACTACCAGAGTTATATGGGCTCAAGTGCGAGAATTTGATCACTTCGGTGATTGTTTTTGTACTTGTGCTCTTATAATTTGGACGGTTCTGTTACAATATGTTCTCTGAATACATTGGGTGGTAAGCCTTTTGTAAGCGGATCCACGAGTATCTTTTCGGTACTTATATGCTCAAGACTTATAACATGATCCCGGATTTTATCTTTCACAACATAATAATTTATGTCAATATGTTTGGCAGCACCACTTGACCTATTGTTGTGAACATATTGTACTGCCAGATTATTATCGCAGTACAACTTAAGTGGTCTATTGATGTCATCAACCACCTTCAAACCGGGTATAAACTTCTTTAGCCAGTTCACCTGCCTTGTGACCTCATAGCACGCTACAAATTTGGTATACATTGTGGATGATGTAGTGATGGTTTGCTTTAAGCTTTTCCATGATATAGCTCCTCCTGCGAGAGTGAATACATATCCTGACATGGATTTTCTATCATCTCTTACATAATCAGAATCTGAGTACCCCACTATTTGGAGAGAATCTGATCTTCTATACATCATTATGAGGTCTTTTGTGCCTTACAAATATCGCAAGACTTTCTTTACCAATCACCAGTGTTCGATTTCTGGATTACTCTGAAATCTGCCAAGCAACCTGGTAACAAAAGCTAAGTCAGGGTACATACACACTTGAGCATATTGTAGGCTTCCGACAGCTAAAGTATATGGAACCGCTTTCATTTGATTGATCTCATACTGGATCCTAGGGCATTGAAAATCCTCATATCTGTCGCCCTTGACTATAGGTGCAGGCGAAGAACTATATTTTTGCATACTGAATTTCTGTAAAACCTTTTCTATGTATGCTTTTTGTGACAGTCTCAATACCTCTTTTCTTCTATCTCGGTGAATTTCTATGCCCAAAATAAATGATGCTTCACCAAGATCTTTCATGTCAAATCTTGAGGATAAAAAACTTCTTCGTCTCTTGTAGCAGATTAACATCACTACTAGCGAGTAAAATGCCATCCACATACAGAATTAGGAAAATAAATTTTTTATTCTTAAACTTTGCATAAACGCAATTGTCCTCAATATTCTCTTTAAACCCAAAATTCCTTATTGTTCTATCAAACTTCAAGTACCACTGTCTTAAAGCTTGCTTCAATCCATAAATGGATTTCTTTAGGCGGCATCCCATGCTTTGTTTTCCTTCCATGATAAAACCTTTTGGTTGTGCCATGTAAACATTTTCCTCTAAATCCCCATTGAGGAATGCTGTCTTCACATCCATCTGATGTAAATTATAAATTGTAATGTGCCACTAATGCCATTATGATTCTGAAGAAATCCTTACATGAGACTGGTGAAAATGTCTCATTATAGTCTATCCCTTCTCTTTGTGTAAAGCCTTTCGCCAAAAGTCACGCTTTAAACCTTTCTACATTCCCTCTAGAGTCATATTTGATTTTGTAGACCTATTTACAACCTACTGTTTTGGCTCCTTTAGGAATTTCTTCTAGGTCCCAAACACCGCTGGAACTCATAGATTTCATTTCATCTTTCATAGCTTCTAACCACTTCGATGAGTGGGCACTTCTCATGGCTTCTTCATATGAGGTGGGATCACTCTCCATATGAAACTCTTCAGTATTATAGACTTCATAATCATCAGAAATAACTGATCTTCTAACTCTTTGAGACCTTCTCGGGGCCTCCACATTTGGCACATCTTCTGCTTGAGGTTGTTGTTGCTCCCCTTCATGTGTGGCAACAGGTTCTATAGGATCCTGAAGGACAGGTTTCTCATCATCATTATTGTTGCCATAGGATGAATAACAACAGGTGTTGGCACCATAATATCTTGCATTGTCAGTGCATCAACAACAGGTAGTGAGAAAAATGGCTCCTGAATCATCAGAGTTAGCACACACACCCGCTTCTCCTCAAGATCAATTTCTCGAGCTACCACGCTCCCCCTCATCATCTCATCCTCTAAGAAGATAGTGTGTCTCGTTTCTATAAACTTTGTATGTCTGTCTATACAGTAGAAACGAAAACCTTTTGACTTTTTAGGGTAGCCGATAAAATGGCAACTTACTGTTTTCGGATCTAACTTCCTAATGTTTGGGTTAAATATTTTAGTCTCAGCAGGGCTCTCCCACACATGTAAGTGGTTTAGTGAGGGTACTCTTCCTGTCCACAACTCAAACGGTGTTTTGAGCACTGACTTACTTGGTACTCTATTGAGAATATGAATGATGGTTTTTAACGCCTCCATCCACAGACTCAATGGTAAGGTGGAGTAACTTATCATGATGTGCACCATATCTATCAGGGTACGGTTACGTCTTTCAGCTACTCCATTCTGCTGAGGTTCGCCTGGTATGGAATACTGGGCTACTATGCCATTATCCTGTAAGAACCTTGCAAAAGGTCTAGGAATCTGGCCATATGGGGTATGCTGACCGTAGTACTCCCCTCCCCCCCACGGTCAGATCTGACTATCTTAATCTTTAAATTATGCTAATTTTCAACTTCAACCTTAAATATCTTAAATTTATTCAACGCTTCTGTTCTTTCTTTGATTTGATAAATGTATCCAAAACATGAGTAATCATCTGTGAATGTTATGAACGAGTCATAACCATCCACACTCTTCATAGGAAATGGACCACCGATGTCTGTGTGAATTATCTCTAAAATTCCTGCGCTTCGTTTGACATCTTTTTTAATTTTCTTTGCATACTTTCCTTTAATACATTCTATGCATTGTTCTAAGTCTGAGAATTCTAATGGAGGAAGAATTTCATTCTTAACTAGTCTTTCTATTCTCTCCCTCGAAATATGGCCTAAACGACAGTGCCATAATTTTGATGATACATCATGAGTTCTCTTTCGTTTTCTGTTTGCATTCAGAGGCGAGGACACATTCTCATTCACATTACATACGGAATTCACATTTTCATGAAGTGATAATTCATCTTTTCGAAAAGCAAGACCAACACATTTAGCATTAAACCATATCTCACATTTGCCATTTCCAAAATAACAATCATAACCATCATTATCCAAGCATGAAACACTAATCAAGTTTCTTTGTAAAGAAGGAACATAAAGAACATCCTTAAGTAAAAGCATGAAACCATCAACAAGCTTTAGAGAAAGATCACCAACGGCTTCAACATCTGCTCGGACTCTATTTGATCGAACGAAATCCCTGTAGAGAATTAGCAACATGAATAGTTGCTCCTGAGTCAATCCAGCAACTAGATTTTGAATATCGTATATACATGGATTCATTTATGAATGTAATAATATTCTCACCATTCTTTGCCATGACCATCTTCAAGAAATCAGGACAATCTTTCTTATAATGTCCCGTCTTTTTGCAATGAAGACACTGATCTTTCTCCACTGCAAACTTCTTCTGCTGAGGTTGATGGTGCATGGGAGCCTTTCCCTGTGCCTTTGAGGAGGAGTTAGCATTAAAGTTCTTTTTCTTGTTTTCTTTCACATAGTTGATAGTACCACCATGTGAAACCTTTATTCTCTCCTCCTCCTGCACACACATAGCTATGAGCTTCTCTAAGTCCCACTTCTCGGGTTGTATGTTGTAGTTAACAACAAAAGTATCAAATTCCTTTGGCAAGGAAGCAAAAATCAGATGGATAAGGAACTTATTCTTGAGAGCTAGATTCATTGGTTTCCGCTTGGATGCCAAATTGCTCATCCTTAGTATGTGCTCTCTTATGCCACTGCCACCTCTAGAGTATCTTTTTGTCACCAGCCACTTTATCAGCTGAGTAGCATGTCTTTAAAGATCCAATGAACTGACTCTTTATTCTATCAAGGTACTCTGTGACCGTGTCACACTCTAGGATTGAGCCTACTATTGCGGGCTCAATTGTGTTTTTTATCACAGCCAAACACTTCTGGTTGGAGTGACCCACCTTTTATGCTCAAGGTCATATGACATCTTTATGGGAGCAAAGTCCCTCTCTCTGGTCTACCAAGTAGCATCAGCCTCATTAGCCTCCCTCACCAGTGCCACAGGCTCAGGGACGCGGTGAGGTGACTACCTAGTCCATCTCAACCAAGATGAAGGCCAGGTCGATCTTTTGCTTTCACTCAGTGTACTTATCTCTTTTGAGGGTCGGGATATCTTTGATACAACCTATCAAGGAGTATCCTCCTTAAAACACAATTCATGTAAAATAAGAACATAATAATAACAATTGCATGCCTTGGTTCCAACGGTGGTCAAAATTAAAACATACAACTGTCTATACATTAAATCTATATCACTGTTGGGCAGAAATAGAAATAATGTATATAATCATTAAAATTATGATATTGCTATTAACGACGTTGGTCAGAAAATAACAATATCATAATCAACTCAAAATCCTCTTTTTCTCCAATTATATATCACGTTGGTTCAAAAATAATTGGAGAATAAAACATTTACTTAGCAGTGGAAATATGACAAAAATTCTTTATCTACTTTTCAGAAGCATGTTACTGTACTAATCTACTCTCTAAATAAATTCTAACACGTTGGTGCAACATTTTGACAGAAATATAACCATTTAAATTTAACAAAATTCATCAAAATATGCTTCTAAAAAGAGTAAAACATATAGAAAAAGAGTTATTGTGCATTCTTTCCATTTAGCCTAGCAGCTCAAAAAGCGGCATACGGCCTGCTCTGCAACCACGCGTGTAGCACGCCCTGCGCCCCAGGCCGCAGCCTGGGCCTGGGCCGGGAAAACACTGCCTCGCCTAGGCCAAAAGTTGGCCCGCGTGATCTCGGCAGTTGATCTTCATCCGACGGTCAAGCATTATCCTCGGCGGATCAAAACCGATTGCCACGGTCTCCCCCTAAACCCTAGCTTCTCATTCTTCTCTCCCTCCCTCATATCTCAGCGCACAACGGTGTAGCAATGGCGGCCACGCGAGGCGGTCGGAGGGAGAAAGGGTGGAGGCGCCGCTGTAGGGCTCCTCGCCGGCGCACGTGCTCACCCAGGGCTGAGCGTGCCACCATCGAGTAACCTTGCAACGGTGCCCTGACGCCCGAGCACGAGGCGTGACCGCGCGGTGGCGTGGTCTCCCCGACCGGTGGCTCTAGTTCTTCTCGCACGCCGGCCATGGAGGCGGCCGACGGCGATGACGGGACGGTCGAGCCCTAGGTAGGAAGCCCCTTCTTTACCGTCCCCTTTCTCTTTCTAGGGTTAGGGTTTCTATTTCTTCCGATTTGAAAATCGTTCATCTTCTTTTGTTTTCTTTTCTACCTCGATCTAGATCCACACACTAGACCTAGTCTACTGATACCAATTTTAGAACTGTAGGATCAACTAGGGTAGATCTAGCAGGGTGAGTTCTTGCATTCATGATGTACTGGAAAATGAACTAGATAGACAGAGGGAGGTGAGTGGGTGAGTTACCGACCATCTGAGGGGTTAGAGGAGGATCCGGCCATCGTTGGTTCGGTGGTGAGGATCTACGCACGGGCAGCGTCGGTTAGGGAAGAGGAGGTGTCACAGTGGTGTCCGACGGTGAAGCGCAGTGGCTGTGGCGACGGTGAAGACCGGTGGTGCTTCTCGTCGCTGGCTGCACACCCTCTCGGATCGGAATATGGTTTGTAGGTGGGAACAGTGGCTGCGGTGAACCTCGTACCTTGAGTCGTCGGCCCACACCCCTTTAATATAGCGCAGTGTGACAGGGACCCACCAACCATGTAGGGTTAGGCGCCCCCGATCAGGGCCCAGGATCAAGGCCCAATAGGCCGTTGGGCCTGTTGGTGAAGAGATCAATCTAACACGGCAATGGCGGGCGGTGGCGGCTAGTGGCGCTGTTAGAGCGGGAAAGAGAGTCAGAGCGACGAGGTGTATGCGGGGTGAGCACGCAAGGCTTCTGGGCCACTGATGTAGGCAGAGGAGGGAGCGGTGAGGGAGGAGGGAGAGCCGGGTCGCAAGCCTGCGCGCCGTTCATGGCCGTGACTCAGCGCGCGCGTGGAAAAGCGGATCGCGACGCGACGACAGACTTGGCGAGTGAGGGTGGAGCGGGGCTGAGCGGACGCGGCTCGGTCCGCGTGGGTGGCTCGGGTGGCACTGGGGACGCGGAGCGGCTCAGTCTGCGCGGATTTGAGCTCTCCTGCCCGTCAATGGTGGACGGATAGGAAGACAGGATGACCGGGGATGAGCGCTGACTAGTTTGGTGGCGCGGCTAGGTCCTCGCGGAAGCCCGGTCATCGCGGGGAAGGGGGGGCTTAGTCGCGTGGACGCGCTCGGTCCTCGCGGCGTCCGGTGATGGCGGAGAGGAGGGAAGACCGGAGACGGGCCTGACGTGTTGGCCCCACACGTCAGCGACACGAGGGAGCAGGGAGAGACGAGAGCTGAGGGAGTCGGGGAGCGGGAAAATGGGCGGAGGCCCTAGAGAAAGAGAGGAGAGGGGCGGATGTCCCTTGAGATGCCACAGACAGATTGCTTTCCAATTCGTCCACCACTGTGATTGTGGGGAACGCAAAGAACGCTAAATTCTTGCACAAGAATTGGCTACATGAAGTCGCTAAACCTTTATATCTTATTTCAGCACAAGAATAGATCAGTTAGCCAAGAGCCCAAGAGCTGCAATAACGATGCATGGATGAGAGCACGATGGGGGAGAATAATTGACGCTTCTTAGCCTGAGGAGTATGTTGACTTACAGATCCGGCTAGTAGAGGGGGTTCACCTTCAATCAGACGTACGTGGAAGACCATCATATGGAGATGGGCATCAAATGGAGACTACACTGCCAAGTTGGCATATCAAATTCAATTTGCCAGTTCTTTTGAGCCCCTTCACAACAACTTGATTTGTAAAGTAATTGCGGAAAACAAATACACATACTTCGCATTGACTCTAATCCAGGACAAAATTGTAACAGCTGATTAATCTGGCAAAGAGAGGATGGTCACGTCAAATTTCTTGGGCACTCTTTCATGCATGCATGGGCAACAGGAGACGGGTTTACATTTGTGCATGTTATGCCCCTTTGCAAATGACTTGTGGAGACCGGTGTTAGCATTGGAGAATCTCCCTCTACTCCGGCATATCAACGCGGCCAATTACCACACCATCGCTGACCGGTGGGAAACAGTTGTAGGAAAAACAAAAATTCAATCGGAGGACGACGAGGCCCACTTCAAGGACAGCTGGCACGCCGCCAGGGGCGCGCTCGTTTGGTTCAGGAACTCGCCCTTCAGCGGCACGTAGGCGTCAGCGAGGAGGAACGTGAACTGCATGCTTCTGAGGTCTGAGTCCACCATTGTCTGGCCCTCGCCCGTTTGGTCCGCCTCCAAGAAGTTGGTGGCGTCGTCGCCGTTGGCAGTGGAGGACGGGTAGGAGGTGTTGCAGCCGAAGAACGCGCGCACGGGCGCCGCCCCGCCGAGGAGGAACATGTCGGCAGCCAGGACGCCGTCGGCAGACAAGCAATGGACGGAGGCAATACGTGCACCAAGCCGACCCGTTGAACGCTGCCGGAGCCTGTGGTGGCAAGGATCTCCCTAGCCTCCAGGGCGGCGCACTGCTGGAGAGCTCCTTCATGGACCCTCCGGCGTGAGCTTCGTCTTCTCCTGGCCGGGGAGGCGCGGGAGAGCCGCGGTGGTGCACGGCACGGAGAGCTGCGGTGGCGCATGGCACGTGAGAGCGCAGCGCGGGAGGGCCAGCGGCGGCGCTCGTTGCGGGGTGCCAGCGACGTCGCGGCGCACAATGCGGGAGAGCTGCTGCGGCGCGACCGTGAGGAATCAGGGACGAGAGATTGATGCAACTCGGTGTTTGGATGGTAGATAGACACCCGAAAGTTTAGTTGTAGTTTTTTTTTTTAAGAAAGACACCCGAAAGTTACGTGGTGACTTGCTACTGAATCTGCGTCCGGCTCGGGGCTGAGCGCTACCAAGCCATCCCCATTTCAAGTTTCATTCAACAGGAGTATTCAGGTATCCATAAACTGATCCCGACTCCAACTACTCAAATCACAAATACAGTACTTCAAATCAGAAGCCAGATGAATCAAAGAGGCATTTTCAGTCATTCACATCACAAATCCTATTAAAGAAGTCGGTCCATAGGAATTTTGATGGAACTATTCCATCATTTGAATTATCCAATTACGGCATCATCATCACATAAGGTCCCAAAATCAAAACACATGTAACTGTTTACAGAACGGAGCAGAAGCATGCAAACTCTAATCTTACAAACAATCCGCACTTCTGTTCGATTGACTGTCTACTCCACATCAAATGAAAGACTGCACAGTTTCTGTTTCATTGACGATACTTCTGCTTCATTGACCGGTACCTTCGATTTGGCTGATCATCTTCTTTATTGTTTATGCTTCCAAGCCTGTACACTTCAGGGTCTTCTTCCTCAAGTGCTTTCATAGAAAGCATCTCGGCGTAAGGCAGCAGACCTGTGTGAAGAGTTCAAACTTAAAATTGAAGGTGATGAATCAGATTTTTTTTCATCAGTTATCTATAGTAATTACCTTTTCGGCCACTCAGCTTGACTTGCAATTCTTCCTTTAGCTTGTTTAGCAGCAGCAAACTTGACTTTAGCTCAGGGGAGCAGTTGCACTTCTTGGCAGACTTCAGGGCATTTTCAATATCACGGACAGCCTTACTTACAATGGTATAACCTCTGCCATAATATAAGATACTAAATACAGTGAGCAAAGAGCCAAAATATTTGTACTACTGAGGCTTCTCTTTAACCAAAGGCTTAAGTAAATATTTTTGTCAGAGTACAGCTACAAGTTTGACATACTTTAGACATGACCCAGACTTGTCAAGAAAAGTTGCAAGGCTAACAGCGGCCCTTATGCGAGAGGGGTGAAGAGCGCCACATGTTTTCGCTGCGGCTTCAAAAGCTTCCTACACAAACATAAATAAAGGCAGATGGATACAATTGCGTACTGTTACAAGCATTGAACTATTGAAGTGACGGGCAGAAAGAATAATTAGTACCTCATAAGCAACAGTGGCAGCACTGCAGTGTTGTCCAGAATCATACATTTCAGCAAGAAACACCAAAAGATCACCCTTCCTATTCAAGGTAAACACAGGGATCAGCCAACACAATTTATAACATAGATCAACGGACAACAACCAAAAAAAGACAGACGTACATTAAGTTGTACAGAACACAATCTTCAATTGGGCACAAAGGAATTAGGCAGTTGTCAATTAACTCAACGACTTCACTCAATAAATTCACAACTTGCTCATTGATGTCAACATTGTTCCCAGCCCTTCTGGTAGCAGCTTCCTCTCTTAGATTCTGTAGAACACTTCGGCAGATTCGATCAAAGAGTTGAAGTTCTGAGGATGAGAGTTCCATTCCAATTTTTGCTACAGAATTAACTGCTCTTGCAGCTTCTACAAAACCAAAGAAAAAAAACAGAAGATGAATGGAATCAATCAAAACCCAGCATAATGTACCTCTAACCCAACAGTTCCAACAGCATTCTGAGACCAAGTAGAAATCAGTGAATAAATCTAACATAGCACTTGGAACTGTAAGCATTTGCTTTTGTTCATTTGTGACATCCATCCAGTATTATAGCAGTTAACAACAGAAATTTTTTTACACTAACTTCTGTGATAGTTCAGTTTAGTCAATGAATGGTATGTCGCTATGTAAGACTGATCATAGAACATAAAGGCAAATCGGTACAGACATATCCATCACTGGCAAGTATCAGGTATCAACGCTCAAAAGCAGGTTCTGAGACTGCATACGTTCAATACAGTAACTGATGAAATCAGGTTTAAAGCAGGAAGAAAATGTAACTGCACAAATTTGAATTCCCATCATTGGCAAGTATCAGGTATCAACGCTCAAAACACTAACAAGCAAGTATCAGGTATCAACGCTAAAACACTAACAATAATAAAATCTTCTAAAGGATCGTCTTGGTCCAATGCTGAAAGTGCAATTCTACTGAAACCAATTCCAACAATAACCGCAATAACTTCTATAGAATACAACCAGCTACACTTATTCAGTACCTACGTAATCAGAATGGCATGCAGAACCACAGAGAGAGTAATATGATGATGCAATGCAAAAATAAGGCATGAACAACAAAAGTGAAAACCAACTCATTTATTCAGAAGAAAGGTCAAACATAGAATCTCAAATAGACCTGGTAACTACTGTGAGTCCTCCTGTGTGAGCAGTACTCTAACAAACGCCTAATGAGGCACACTTAGCGACCAGCGTGCGGTAAGGCAAATTGGTAAGGCAGATTCAAAAATAGCAAGGTAACAAACACCTAACGAAGGCACACCTAATGACCAGCGTGCGTACCGAACGACGACCTGGAAAGAATTCGCATCTGATTCGGTGGTAACAATACAATGATGATTGGAAAGAATTCGCATCTGATTCGGTGGTAACAACACAATGATGATCATGCAAATCTGACCCTTGAATTGAAGAATCAAGCACAGAAGGTACCCTCATATCTTCCCTGTAGAAAGGAAAGTCCTGCGGTACGAAGAAGTTCTTCCCTAGATGTGGAAAGCTCGGCTCCTAGACGCATAACGGCTCTTGCTGCAATCCAGGGCTCGTCCTGCGCGGCAATCCGGTTGCAGAGAAATAGCTGCTCATCAACGACTTTAGCTTGAGCGGTAGCCCGGCGCAGCCTACTCCGCTCGGCCGCGGTGAACTCCTCGGCCTCAGGTGAGGGCGCGCGTGCGGAGAATCAATATCAAAGATGACCACTCATATCAAGTCAATCAATATAAAAGTGTAGAAGGTGGTGGAGACCAAAATTGAGATAGAGGATCCGGAGAATCGCACCACGGGCGAAGAAATGCTTCTCCAAAAGAATGATATTGCTCTTAGTGCTATTCATGGTGCTATTGATGAGAGAACATTTGAGCAAACCAAGAACATTGAGATGACTTATGAGGAATGGAAGAAGTTGGAGGAATCATTTAAGGGCACCGAGGCAATCAAGGGTGCAAAGGCATACATTCTCAAGGAAAAATTTGCTAGCTTCAAGATGAAAGAAGATGAGAGTGTATCAGACATGTTCCATAGGATGGAGGTGCTTGTCAATGATCTCAAAGCATTTGGTGAGAAAATAGAGGACAAGGACTTCTCTGATAAGTTCTTGAGATGCTTACCCACAAGATTTGGCATGTTGGTCGTCTTGCTAGTGAGGACCGATTTGGATACAATGACCCCAAACCAAATCTTGAGAGATATCATGACCGATGATGCTTATAGAGATGATGATGAGAAGGAAGAAAATAAGGAGAAGAAAGATGAGAAGAAGGATGACAAGAAGAAGAGTGTGACATTCAAGACCACATCTGTCACGGAACCGCCCAAATTATAAGAACAAAAGTACAAAAACAATCGCCGGAGCAATTAATTTCTCGTACTTAAGCTCCTATAACTCCGGTAGTCCAATAAAATCACAAGGGATTTTAAACCAACCAACATACAAGCCAAGATCGTAGTGGTCCAACATAACAGGTCATATGTTACATCCATTTCATAAGTAATTCAACATATATCGGAGTTCAGTAGAGTTAATACAACTCAAGTTTAAAAGTAGCGGAAGCAAAGTAGTTTGAAAACTAATATCACCTTAATTCAAATACATGCCAGTACTAAGGTCAAATTCTCATAAAAGCATGAGAGACAAGATAGCTCAGACGGATCATGCCCATGATCACACTCCGCCACTACAGTCGGAGTCTTCCAATTCTTGCAGTAGCTATGTTATATCACAACCTGCAACAAGTGGGAATAAACCCTGAGTACGAGAAGGTACTCAGCTAGACTTACCCGTCATAAACCAGAAATAATATGACACCAAGGAGTATGCAAGGCTTCCTTTCAGTGGGCTAGCTTGACTCATTTGCGAAAAACATAAGTTATCATGAATAAACTAATTTAAGTCCTTTTGCAGCATATTTATTATAACCTATTCAATCTAGGTAAGCACCTATGCTAAAGCAATCACTTGATTAACCATTAACATCAAAGGTTACTATTTCAGGTTTAGCATTTCCAACATCATCCACATAACCATCCATGTTCCATAATCATTACTACGATGCAGTAAATCGAGTCAAGTGTTCACTATCCAGTGAACGATGGTGATTCGAATCGATTATTAACCAGCGGGTAAGTTATTCCTCACACAAACCTCACTCACCCGCTAAAGTGAGGTGTTGGTCACCGAGTCAACCATTCAGGTAAAGTCACGAGCTTGCCAGGAACCACTTGTACCCGGGGGCCGCCCGACTGCTCTTTGGCCTTATCATCGTGCCCCCGTATCCTGCCACTATTGCTCCGGTACAGTGCGTTGCGGGCAATCCACTCGGCCCGAATAATCTCCTAGCTTCGCGGTCGAAAGGTACCTTATTCGGCCAGCTAAATGTGAGGCATGCGTTCAACATGACCCGAGGGACAACAACGGACGGTCCTTAATCGACACAGGCGAAAACTACAAGCACCCCAGAACCCTGTCTGGTTGCCCAATACTTATTCCGCCCGGTCTCTAGTTATCCATCAACACTTGGTTATTTCCAGGATATCATCCATTCCATAGCTAAAGTTTTCCAGTAACCACCTATAGTTGCCGGTGACAGGAAATCATCGATCGCTACCGGTCTAAGCAGGGCTAAGCATTTATTCGACCCTAAACCTAGCAGGATAAGAATGTAATAAGGTAGGCAAGGATAGTAATAAATGCATCAACGGTTTCACTCAACTCCTACAACTTAATGCAATAATACATATATAACATATATATACTCAATTGCTTTTATAAAGTAGGAGGCTTAGAATGCTCCAGGGCTTGCCTGGGATCGAACACTAGGTTAGTGATTGACTGATGACACTCGCTTGGCGTGCATCTCCCATCCCGATACTTGTTTAGTCCTTCCATCTTCAGGATAGGTCCACCAAACACCGTCTTCAGGTTTGGCTTCAACATCTCATCCTTCACGTGGTGCATCTAGCGAACCTAAATGAGATGCAAGATGCATGCGTATGAATATGATGAATGGTAACATAAGATGCATCACATAATCATTCATGTAAACACACGATTAAGACATAGACACCAAAAGCTAATTAACTAACATCACACAACCAATTAAAGAGGGCAAGCACATTAAGCATAACACAAGTTTGACAATATCACAAGTATCTTACTTGACCATCAACAAGGGTATAAGCCACACTTAGTAACACATGGAGTAAACAACCATAACTAGCATCCGACAATTTCTGGACTGCAAATAACATCTACATGTTTGGATCATAACTGGAGTTATACAAATCCAATAGCCATGAAACAAGACATTATGGAAAGCTTATGAAATTGTCTATAATTCATCTTTAATCATCTTAGCATGATTCTCAAGTTAACCAAGTCAAACATGCATAATTACAGAATCTGGTCCAGAGATTCTAGAGAACAACTATTTCTGGAACCCAACTTGAAATAGTCATTACCCAAAAACTATAAGACCAAATGCCACCAAAATTTAACACAAGCTAGATTAATGAGTTATTTACAACTTTGTTATAAGCATGTTTCTCATCAAACATCATTTTCATGATGCAATTACCAAAGTCCCAGAAACTGTCTAGGAAAGCATCAATTGCAAGAATAAATATTAACTTATATTCCAACATATATTTGGCCACAACCAACGTAACCATCATAAAATGCATGTTAAATGATCACCAAAAAGCATAGTTCTCATCACTAAATAAATTCTTTTAATGCATTTCTTAATTTATTTAGATAGCAAGGTGAAATAATAAACATATATCAAAAGTCCATAATAAAATCTATAACAATTACAGTAGCTCTTACATACATCCAATAGTCTACTGTACAAATTTCAAGTCATTTGGACATGTATATCAACCTCTATGAAAAAGACAAATTGTTATTGCAAGAATTCATGTGAGAGCAAGATACACTAATAAATCACTCATATGGCAACCAAAATTCATGAAATAATTACCACACATTAAACATCATATGAGTAGCATGCCACAAAAATTTCACTTCATTTGGAGCCCTAGATCTACAGTGATGAAAATGACAAATACATCTAGCATTAAAAACCTAGCTGCACAAATCCATTTTTACAGAGAAAACTTTAAACTAAAACATGCTATATTATAGATCTAATGCATAGAGAATTTCACAAGGATTCCAAAAAGTACTCATTTGCTAATTTACGAATTTTATATGATTTACTATGTATTTTCAAAGTTCCTGTAAAATCATCACAAAACAGTCCTCGTGGCACTATTCATCTGAGTCTATGACAGTGCAGTTAGGCCCTTCACTTTTGTCGAATTCCCCGCGAGGTCCTTGGTCACGAATTGAACAGAGGGAGGCGCTGGGCTCGCAGCTCCGGCCGTTGGAGAGCTCGCCGGCGGCGACGAGGTGGCGGCGGAGCATCAGGAGGCTCCCGCGCACCTGATGGTGGCCTCGGCTCGCCTTGAGGTGGCCCGAGGAGGCGGGGCCACGTGGAGCAGCGGCAGCAACGTCAGCTACCCGCCGACGAGGAGCAGTGGCGGCGGGTGGCACCGGAGGAGGAGCGCGGGAGATCGCACGAGGCGGCGGGGTGCTAGAGACGTGGAGCTTGCGGTGGCCAGAGGCTCAGCGCGGGGTGCATGGAGTGGCGACGGCAGAGCTCGGACTGGAGCTCGCCGCGTCCATGGCGGTGTCCGTGCGCTAGAGTCTACAGAGGCAAGGGGAGGCGAGGAGGAGGCGGAGGGGGATGAAGAGGGTGCGCTGGTGCCCCTCCTCATCGGCAGCATGGCGCAGGGCGCGGTAGGAAGGTGAGGACGCGCGGCAGCAATGGTGGTGCGTGCTCTGTGCATGGGCGCCACGCAGGCAAAGTGTCGAGCACGTGGCGAGCGTCGCGGTGGGTAAGGTGGGAGCAGATTTGGGCCGTCTACGGACCAAATCAGCGAATGGGCCAAAAACAAAGTTGGCAGCCCACACGATGCTCTACGTTTTTCATTAAGGAGTCAAGGTCATTAGAGCAACGGATTAGCGGTTAACTGGTTGCCAAAACTGCAGTGCCAACACCTTGATGACAGTCACGGAAACTCACTTTTGATGGTCAAAACTTCGTCAAAATGAACTCAACTTTTTGTATGCTCTTCATCATCATGTATTCTCCAACTTTCATTTTTGGGTCAACTTGAGTTGTTTAGCAAAAACACAAGAACGCGGCATGCCAATCATGATCGCCATTGAAATCCCAGACTTTGAAATATTTCTAAGTGCTGAAAACTGCGGCAGATTCAATCTTTTGTGCCTCGGTTTGACTTATTTCCATGCTGATCTGGCTCTTGTTCCAAAAACAAAGTTTCTTCTACAAAACACAAACTACAACTTTCATTTAAGGTCCGACATAAAAACTGGTATAGAAACTATATTTCTACTTTGACCAAAGTGGCATCGCAATAAAGCTTGAATTGTTCGTTTTGATCCATCGGAGCATTTTCTGGGCATTTTCTCAACACGAACCTTTCACGACTTTTGTTGTAGAGTCCATCTAGAGTCATTTGGGCAAGGTTGCAAGGTTTGGTTGATGACCTATATTTCCATCCACTTAATAATGCAATTCCAACACTTAGTAAAGTCATTCCAACAAGGATATAACTTATCATTTCATGTAACTTTTTGATTCCAAACGTCATGAAACTTTTCCAGTGACCAATATAGATAGGTACTAAGGTGAGACACATGAAGATATTGAAATAACACCACCCAAGCATATATCTTAAAAATAGACTATATGTAAAGCAAGGGGGCAACATCCAAGTTTAGGTTGGGGCTCGCTTCCATAGGTTTGACCTTGACATCTTCATTACCACTTAATCTACCATGTTTGAGCTCAAACCCACTACTTAACTGGTGGCAAACACCTCAGGTGTTATAGCCCTCCCCCCTTAAAAGAATCGCGTCCCGAGATTCGGTGCGATGGACTTTTCAAGGGAAGAGAAGTTTGTTATCCAATTCCAACATCTGCAAGCGCATCAGGCTAATTAGCTTCAAGCATCAACGAGGTTAACTAGTAAGACAACTTTCTGATACTCGCTCTAAGTAGAAACTTTGGTCTAGATAATTTGCTTCACTGACTTCCATGAAGCATTGTTACTTTGGGAGGAATCCAAGACAATACGGTACTTCGTTCACGGTGTACGAAGAGTACTACAAGCATGGACTAACTACTCATAGCATTTACTTTTCTAGTGGCATAGCATGTACAACTTCCGATAAAGGTTGGATCCCTATACGAGGTAATCATTCTTTGAGGCTATCAGAAACCGTCTAACCAATAGACAATGTCTATAGCGGTCATAGACTATTCACTCACTCAGATGCCAAATGATGGAAAACTACATATTGTTCCACGTGTGCAGTTCTCTTTCTCTGATGCCAACACTGTATTATCTAAGTCTATTGAGGGAACAGTGAAAGTGATAGCTGACTCTGTCGGTCCTGGATTTCTACCAAATGTCACCCAAAAAGATTCTCTTATACAAAGGCAACAATTATCTGGTTTGAATCAGATACAATCTCTTGGGTAAAACATACATAAAGTATCAGAGGCACATCAGCACTAGAGAACCATTACTGCAAAAGGATGATAGCGAGGTCTGAAAGATAACAAAAGTTGCAAGTATCCACCAAACTAGGGAACTAGTTCACCACTAAGCAGGTTGAGCACAATTTTCCTTCGTGGTGCAGTTGCGTAATAAGTTGGGTTGACTTGCACTATAGCAAAACTAACCTTCTTGATCTATATTTAACATTGAGGCTTCCATTCTAATGTCAATCGATACCTCAAAACCATAATCTGAAAATCTGTGGTTTGACACTTCCACAAATGCTTTCAACTCGCAGTGGCACAATTTAACTTGTAGAACACCTTGATTGCTCACGCCTT
This sequence comes from Saccharum hybrid cultivar R570, assembly GCA_038087645.1. Classification (NCBI taxonomy): domain Eukaryota; kingdom Viridiplantae; phylum Streptophyta; class Magnoliopsida; order Poales; family Poaceae; genus Saccharum; species Saccharum hybrid cultivar. The sequence goes on from JAQSUU010000103.1 coordinate 10,238,877, forward strand.
GCCGATCTAAGAGGGAAAAAACAAGGCACATAGGGGTGCAATTAGTCTTCCCAAGGGTACTGAGGGTTGTCTAACAGCAAGATACCTATCAATTACAAGTTCTTAGCATGCATTACAAACATGACCTTCCAATGCAAAGGATGATCACAGTCACAGAGAAATTACGATTCGGTACCCTTTTATTTTCTATTCATATCACACAAACTGCTGCTCCAAAATGCACAAATTTTTGGTGGGCATATAGATCCATGGGTCTTCTAATTGCTCACTAAAATTCAGCTCAACAGACACTGTTTGACTATCCAGACAATCCATCCACCAAAATAGCTCTGTTCTGAAATGGCAGCAACCCAAGCTGACATGACATCTCTCAAATCCTATGTTTTACTCAACCAATGCTCATACCCACTTAAGACATTGAAGGGTCCTAAGCAAGGAATGAGGTTACCAAGTTTGGGTCAATCCAACTTCGTTTGAGTCACTAACCGTTGACTTGAAGATAACCGGTGTAGTGCCATAAAAATTCTAGACAGATTTCATGTTCTTCCTTTTCTTTTGCTTCACATGTTGAGTTGTGTGTTTTGCACTCTCTGATCTTTCTCATAGTAGCAGAAGCCTTTCTCTAGCTGAGGATGGAGGCAAAAGTCTTCCTGACATGTTTCTCAGGGAACAATTTCAACCGTTGATCTAGACACCAATCTTGACGATGCACAAGCATTGGACTTGTGGGCTATCTTCACAGAGCACAAAGCATTATTCCACATGGGGGGCATCCCTACATAGATAAGGAATCACACCATAGAGAGTTGATTTCAACTGTATGACTGTCATCTACACAAGGATCAAGACTTTTGATAACTAGGTCAAATGCACAATGTGACGATAAATTCTTATCCCATGGATAACTTGTCCAATAGTAAGTGTTATGTGCCCTTTTTATCTAACAGGGATGACATATGTTGCTCACTCAATGACCGACATCAGACAAGGACACATAGGGAGAGTCACTTGTCTACCACCTCTTGCAGTCTGTTAATGTTCATGTCGGTGACTGTTCTTCAAAGGTTATCCTCTTAGCAACTTAAGGAGGAAGCTCTACTACATATGGTCTGAGATATGAATCTTCAGATAAGATATAGGGAGATAACCAAGGAAAACGATCACGAGAAATAACACATCGGATGTCGTTTCATAATAGATCATGAATAGCAACCCTGATACCAGCGTGTGCCGAGCAGCACAACCTTGTGTGCGCGCCCACAGGAGGCTCTCGGTTTCGTCGTGGCACCATAGAATGCTAATCGTAACACCATTATTAAACGCACAAACAAAGTGGAATTTCAAGTGGCACCGATTGGGTGATAAGAACAAGCACCAGACAAGGGAGGAGTAGCAAGCAAGGGTAGTTACAAGGTTTAGAGTCAACACGGAGGCGATTCGAAGATTAAAACATAGCGCAAGAGAAAATAGCATAATTGCCGAAGACAACTGAGCAAGGGTTCTCGGTCACGTTGGACAACAACATGAGATCAAGATTAATAACGTTGAGAGACGTTAGAAGTTGAGAGGGACTTAGCAAACTTCCAGAACAAAATGATACACCAATCAGAGATTGGGTTGATAAGATAGCCACCTAACTTCGCAAATAAAGATTTCTAGATCAGACAACGAGAGATTAGCGTTGCTCGGATCATCTGTAGAAGAGACAATCGGGAGGTCCAACATGGAATTGGGTATGGTCTCCAAAACTTGGCAAGCAACAACTGTGGTTAAGATTGACGTTCGTTAGGACTTAACTTGGTTGGTCAATCGACAAGGGCATTCTCCAAAAGGTAGCGGATGTCCAAGGCCTAAGCAAACATATAAGGGGACTACGCTAGGGCCTATGGTTCAAGCAAGGCATGGATACAAAAACATTCAAGGGCTAGCAACCACGTCTACAGGCTCTGGCTCCTACGAGAGAATCTAATTAGAGACGACAACCATGCGATTACGTAACATGAGCGTTGATCTAGGATAAAGCATCTTCAACACTCATATGCTCACCGAGGACAAAAGAGAGGTCAACTATGACACTACCTTGATAACAAGCATCTACACAGCATCACAAGTTTTTAAGCGGACACTTGAGATTATTAGTCAGGTTAGCTTAAGCATCCAATACTAAGCAGAAGGCTCACACCTAATAAGAATTTATCCAACAAGAACTAACTACAAGTTTAGCTAAAACAAAAGCATGCTAAAGTAACCAACTTAGTACATACACAGAGCATAGATAGCAACGCAGCAGACATGTTTTTTTTAAACAAAACATAAGTTGTAAGCATCAAACTAAGGTGGTACTAGACTTATTGGAAAGCTTACTAAGTTATCTATAACTTTCTTATTCACACTAAAGACTAATTCACAGATTACATTATTATGACCATGAAAATATTACTACAACAGAAACTGTTCTAGCAACCAAAGTTCATTATATGCAAAACAATGTTTAACCTTGTTGTGTTAACAAGAGAGCACACAACCACATTATTCTAGTAACTCCAAACATTCTTGCTTTAGACTAATTAATAATTTAGTTTATTCATAGTAATCACAATTATTTGAGTAAGCATTTGCAAGAGCTTGTAGGAGCAACACATCCACCCCTCGACTAACTAGTGGACCTTTATAAGATCAAACATATAACTCTAATTATTTCTATCAAGGCTAAGCACACACTATTTCAAGCACTTCCTATTCAAGTAACATGGAACAAGGCATTCTTGACTAACTACATACAAGGCGGATAGTGTAGCACATCAATCACAAGTTACTTATTTATTAGGACAAAGGTGGGAGGAGCATAGTTATATGCACAAAGCAACAATCATAATGATGCATGCTTCGTCCTATTCGTCCTCACAAGATTGCCAGCCTAAGGTGGCAATCACGTTCTATGTCGGTTGCATAACACGCATTCTCTCGATATAGAGCTAGTCGCCTGCTACATTCAACTTACGTATTCGTGGTTAGCATACCTGCAGAAAAATTCATTGCAGCCCAATAATTCCTAATATAGCACACAATGAAAGCAGTAAACTAAATACTCTCCATACATACATCCCCTGATGCATATACTTTGGTATCATAACTACCCAACAAATGTACCCACAATTAAGTACTTTCATAATTACATGGTTAAACATGTAATTATGTCAGTAACCATAGCTAACTCTCCCCTAGACTGATGGTTGAACAGTCATGCTCTCCCAACTCACACTTACCTTGGCGTAGGTGCGACATTGCAAGAATGTAACTCTAGCGACATATATGGCTATTTCATATATGAAGGTTACCTCTACCATTCGACCACAAGGTAACAGTGCGGTCAAGTTATCACTCATACATACCTTGGCTTGGGCGTAGATGCAAAAATTTAAAACCCCCAAGTTAGTACTTAATTAAGCCACCTAAGGGTCCTTAATTGGGCATAAAGGAAATGACCACTGGCATACTTAGATTTAAAATTCAGATTTGAACAAACCTATATATGTAGTAGCTATAAGTTGTCAAAAACTGATTTTTGCAAACAAAACCTTTGTTTTTCAATACACATATGACATGTTTAGTGTTGAACCTTGCTTCGATGCCAGCTGTCACGGAACCGCCCAAATTATAAGAACAAAAGTACAAAAACAATCGCCGAAGCAATTAATTTCCCGTACTTAAGCTCCTATAACTCCGGTAGTCCAATAAAATCACAAGGGATTTCAAACCAACCAACATACAAGCCAAGATCGTAGTGGTCCAACATAACAGGTCATATGTTACATCCATTTCATAAGTAATTCAGCATATATCGGAGTTCAGTAGAGTTAATACAACTCAAGTTCAAAAGTAGCGGAAGCAAAGTAGTTTGAAAACTAATATCACCTTAATTCAAATACATGCCAGTACCAAGGTCAAATTCCCATAAAAGCATGAGAGACAAGATAGCTCAGACGGATCATGCCCATGATCACACTCCGCCACTACAGCCGGAGTCTTCCAATTCTTGCAGTAGCTATGTTATATCACAACCTGCAACAAGTGGGAATAAACCCTGAGTATGAGAAGGTACTCAGCTAGACTTACCTATCATAAACCAGAAATAATATGACACCAAGATGTATGCAAGGCTTCCTTTCAGTGGGCTAGCTTGACTCATTTGCGAAAAACATAAGTTATCATGAATAAACTAATTTAAGTCCTTTTGCAGCATATTTATTATAACCTATTCAATCTAGGTAAGCACCTATGCTAAAGCAATCACTTGATTAACCATTAACATCAAAGGTTACCATTTCAGGTTTAACATTTCCAACATCATCCACATAACCATCCATGTTCCATAATCATTACTACGATGCAGTAACTCGAGTCAAGTGTTCACTATCCGGTGAACGATGGCGATTCGAATCGATTATTAACCAGCTGGTAAGTTATTCCTCACACAAACCTCACTCATCCGCTAAAGTGAGGTGTTGGTCACCAAGTCAACCATTCAGGTAAAGTCGCGAGCTTGCCAGGAACCACTTGTACCCGGGGGCCGCCCGACTGCTCTTTGGCCTTATCATCGTACCCCCGTATCCTGCCACTATTGCTCCGGTACAGTGCGTTGTGGGCAATCCACTCGGCCCGAATAATCTCCCAGCTTCGCGGTCGAAAGGTACCTTATTCGACCAGCTAAATGTGAGGCATGCGTTCAACATGACCCGAGGGACAACAACGGATGGTCCTTAATCGACACAGGCGGAAACTACAAGCACCCCAGAACCCTGTCTGGTTGCCCAATACTTATTCCGCCCGGTCTCCAGTTATCCATCAACACTTGGTTATTTCCAGGATATCATCCATTCCATAGCTAAAGTTTTCCAGTAACCACCTATAGTTGCCGGTGACAGGAAATCATCGATCGCTACCGGTCTAAGCAGGGCTAAGCATTTATTCGACCCTAAACCTAGCAGGATAAGAATGTAATAAGGTAGGCAAGGATAGTAATAAATGCATCAACGGTTTCACTCAACTCCTACAACTTAATGCAACAATACATATATAACATATATATACTCAATTGCTTTTATAAAGTAGGAGGCTTAGAATGCTCCGGGGCTTGCCTGGGATCGAACACTAGGTTAGTGATTGACTGATGACACTCGCTTGGCGTGCATCTCCCATCCCGATACTTATTTAGTCCTTCCATCTTCGGGATAGGTCCACCAAACACCGTCTTCAGGTTTGGCTTCAACATCTCATCCTTCACGTGGTGCATCTAGCGAACCTAAATGAGATGCAAGATGCATGCGTATGAATATGATGAATGGTAACATAAGATGCATCACATAATCATTCATGTAAACACACGATTAAGACATAGGCACCAAAAGCTAATTAACTAACATCACACAACCAATTAAAGAGGGCAAGCACATTAAGCATAACACAAGTTTGAGAAGATCACAAGTATCTTACTTGACCATCAACAAGGGTATAAGCCACACTTAGTAACACATGGAGTAAACAACCATAACTAGCATCCGACAATTTCTGGACTGCAAATAACATCTACATGTTTGGATCATAACTGGAGTTATACAAATCCAATAGCCATGAAACAAGACATTATGGAAAGCTTATGAAATTGTCTATAATTCATCTTTAATCATCTTAGCATGATTCTCAAGTTAACCAAGTCAAACATGCATAATTACAGAATCTGGTCCAGAGATTCCAGAGAACAACTATTTCTAGAACCCAAGTTGAAACAGTCATTACCCAAAAACTATAAGGCGAAATGCCACCAAAATTTAACACAAGCTAGATTAATGAGTTATTTACAACTTTGTTATAAGCATGTTTCTCATCAAACATCATTTTCATGATGCAATTACCAAAGTCCCAGAAACTATCCAGGAAAGCATCAATTACAAGAATAAATATTAACTTATATTCCAACATACATTTGGCCACAACCAATGTAACCATCATAAAGTGCATGTTAAATGATCACCAAAAAGCATAGTTCTCATCACTAAATAAATTCTTTTAATGCATTTCTTAATTTATTTAGATAGCAAGGTGAAATAATAAACATATATCAAAAGTCCATAATAAAATCTATAAAAATTATAGTAGCTCTTACATACATCCAATAGTCTACTGTACAAATTTAAAGCCATTTGGACATGTATATCAACCTCTATGAAAAAGACAAATTATTATTGCAAGAATTCATGTGAGAGCAAGATACACTAATAAATCACTCATATGGCAACCAAAATTCATGAAATAATTACCACACATTGAACATCATATGAGTAGCATGCCACAAAAATTTCACTTCATTTGGAGCCCTAGATCTACAGTGATGAAAATGACAAATACATCTAGCATTAAAAACCTAGCTGCACAAATCCATTTTTACAGAGAAAACTTTAAATTAAAACATGCTATATTATAGATCTAATGCATAGAGAATTTCACAAGGATTCCAAAAAGTACTCATTTGCTAATTTACGAATTTTATATGATTTACTATGTATTTTCAAAGTTCCTGTAAAATCATCACAAAACAGTCCTCGTGGCACTATTCATCTGAGTCTATGACAGTGCAGTTAGGCCCTTCACTTTTGTCAAATTCCCCCGCGAGGTCCTTGGTCGCGAATTGAACAGAGGGAGGCGCTGGGCTCGCAGCTCCGGCCGTTGGAGAGCTCACCGGCGGTGACGAGGTGGCGGCGGAGCATCAGGAGGCTCCCGCGCACCTGATGGTGGCCTCGGCTCGCCTTGAGGTGGCCCGAGGAGGCGGGGCCACGTGGAGCAGTGGCAGCAGCGTCAGCTGCCCGCCGACGAGGAGCAGTGGCAGCGGGTGGCACCGGAGGAGGAGCGCGGGAGATCGCACGAGGCGGCGGGGTGCTGGAGACGTGGAGCTTGCGGTGGCCAGAGGCTCAACGCGGGGTGGCATGGAGTGGCGACGGCAGAGCTCGGACTGGAGCTTGCCACGTCCATGGCGGTGTCCGTGCGCTGCAGTCTACAGAGGCAAGGGGAGGCGAGGAGGAGGCGGAGGGGGATGAAGAGGGTGCGCTGGTGCCCCTCCTCATCGGCAGCATGGCGCAGAGCATGGCAGGAAGGTGAGGACGCGCGACAGCAATGGTGGTGCGTGCTCTGTGCATGGGCGCCACGCAGGCAAAGTGTCGAGCACGTGGCGAGCGTCGCGGTGGGTAAGGTGGGAGCAGATTTAGGCCGTCTACGGACCGAATCAGCGAATGGGCCAAAAACGAAGTTGGCAGCCCACACGATGCTCTGCATTTTTCATTAAGGAGTCAAGGTCATTAGAGCAACAGATTAGCGGTTAACTGGTTGCCAAAACTGCAGTGCCAACACCTTGATGACAGTCACGAAAACTCACTTTTGATGGTCAAAACTTCGTCAAAATGAACTCAACTTTTTGTATGCTCTTCATCATCATGTATTCTCCAACTTTCATTTTTGGGTCAACTTGAGTTGTTTAGCAAAAACACGAGAACGTGGCATGCCAATCATGATCGCCATTGAAATCCCAGACTTAGAAATATTTCTAAGTGCTGAAAACTGCGGCAGATTCAATCTTTTGTGCCTCGGTTTGACTTATTTCCATGCTGATCTGGCTCTTGTTCCAAAAACAAAGTTTCTTCTACAAAACACAAACTACAACTTTCATTTAAGGTCCGACATAAAAACTGGTATAGAAACTATATTTCTACTTTGACCAAAGTGGCATCGCAATAAAGCTTGAATTGTTCGTTTTGATCCATCGGAGCATTTTCTGGGCATTTTCTCAACACGAACCTTTCACGACTTTTGTTGTAGAGTCCATCTAGAGTCATTTGGGCAAGGTTGCAAGGTTTGGTTGATGACCTATATTTCCATCCACTTAATAATGCAATTCCAACACTTAGTAAAGTCATTCCAACAAGGATATAACTTATCATTTCATGTAACTTTTTGATTCCAAACGTCATGAAACTTTTCCAGTGACCAATATAGATAGGTACTAAGGTGAGACACATGAAGATATTGAAATAACACCACCCAAGCATATATCTTAAAAATAGACTATATGTAAAGCAAGGGGGCAACATCCAAGTTTAGGTTGGGGCTCGCTTCCATAGGTTTGACCTTGACATCTTCATTACCACTTAATCTACCATGTTTGAGCTCAAACCCACTACTTAACTGGTGGCAAACACATCAGGTGTTACAACATCATCCAAGGGCAAGGCAAAGCAAGAAACATCAAGTGAAGATGAAGATTCAAGCTTTGGTGACATGGATGATGAGAAGATGGCTCTATTTGTCAAGAGATTTGGCAAGTTCATGATGAAGAAGGGCTACCGTGCTAGAAGGAAGAAATCTTCATCTAAGAACAAGGAAGAGTCAAGAAGGTGCTTCAACTATGGAAGTAAGGATCATCTTGTTGCTCAATGCTCATACAATAGCGATAATGATGATGATAACAAGAAGAGCAAGAAGAAGGACAAGAAGGAAAAGAAAGAGAAGAATGACAAGATGACCATCAAGAAGAAGAAGGGTGGTTCATATGTGGTTACTTGGGATAGTGATGCTTCCTCAAGTGATGAAGATGATAGTGATGATGATAAGACCACCAAGGAGAAGGGTCATGCAAACATTGCCATACAAGAGAAGCCTTCTCTCTTCGACACTCCATCATGCTCATGGCTAAGGCCACTAAGGTACAAACTCATGATGATGGATGTGATGATGAACATGATAATGAAAGTAAAAGTGAAAGTGACAATGACGATGAACCAACTAAAGATGAACTAATTGACATGTTAGAAGATGCTAAAGAACATTTTGACATTAAAAGAAGGGAATGCAAAGACTTGCGTAAGAAACTAAAAGCCCTTAAGCAAGCCTTTGATGAGCTCAATGCATCTTATGAGAGGCTAGAAAAAGCCTATGAGAAGCTTGGCAAAGCTCATAAGAAGCTTGAAAAAGGTATTTCTCTCTACTTAGTAAGCAAAATGAGAAGAAGCATGTTGTAACATGTGACCAAGGCTTAACTTGTGATATAATTGATGAATCATTCTATAAGCCTATTATTGTTGCTTCCACTAATCCTTCTTATAGCACATCCATTTCTACCTCATCTAGTGGTGATGGTTTCACTTGTGATACCTCACTAATGGTTGAGAATGAGACCCCCGAAAAGGAGGTAAAAGAGCTCAATCACACCTTGGCTAAGACCTATGGTGATGAGGACCGCTTGCTTATGTTCTTGGGTAGCCAAAGGGCATCTCTCTATAAAGAGGGATTGGGCTATATCCTAAGAAAGGCAAGGCCGCCTTTGCTAATCACAAGGAACAATGACCGGTATTGTAAAAGTTGCAAGCAAGTTGGTCACATAGAGCAATAATGCATGAACAAGAACAAGAATATTAAAGTATCCTTAATTAAGCTTGATTTTTTTTCTATGTGCTTAGTAAGGGTACAAATGGTGTTCATGCTAAGTTTATTGGTGCACCATAGATGGGCTCAAAGAAAAAAGCCATATGGGTGCCAAAGAGCTTGGTTACTAACCTCGAAGGACCCAAGCAAGTGTGGGTACCTAAAAAGAATTGATCTTCCTTTATAGGTCAATTATAAAGCTAGAGAAAAGCATTGGATTCTTGATAGTGGGTGCACTCAACACATGACCGGTGATGCAAGAATGTTTAACTCATTCAACACCAATGATAGTAATGGCTATGATAGTATCACATTTGGTGACAATGGAAAAGGCAAGGTCAAAGAGCTTGGTAATATTGCAATATCCAATGACTTGAGCATATCCAATGTGTTGCTAGTTGAGAGCTTGAACTTCAATTTACTATCCATGGCTCAATTATGTGATCTTGGATTCAAATGCATATTTAGAGTAGATGATATAGAGATCATAAGTGTAGATGGCTCTAGTTTGATGTTCAAAGGATTTAGATATGAGAATCTATACTTGGTTGATTTCAATGCTAGTGATGCTCAATTATCAACATGCTTGTTCGCTAAGTCTAGTATGGGTTGGCTATGGCATAGAAGACTTGGTCATGTTGGAATAAAATAATTGAATAAATTGGTTAAGCGTGACTTGGTTAGAGGCTTGAAAGATGTGTTTGAGAAGGATAAACTTTGTAACTCTTGTCAAGCTGACAAACAAGTTGGAAACATCCATTCCAAGAAAAGCATAATGAGCACTAGTAAAGCATTTGAGTTATTGCATATAGACTTGTTTGGGCCAACACAATACACTAGCATCGGTGAAAACAAATATGGCTTTGTGATAGTGGATGACTATACAAGATACACTTGGGTATTCTTTCTAGTGGACAAGAGTGATGTGTTTGCAACTTTCAAATCATTTGTCAAGGGCATTCATAATGAGTTTGAAACAACCATCAAGAGAGTTAGAAGTGACAATGGTAGTGAGTTTAAGAACACAAGAATTGATAAGTTGTGTGATGACTTTGGAATTAGACATTAATTCTCGGCTAAGTACACTCCACAATTAAATAGACTTGTTGAGAGGAAGAATAGAACACTCATTAATATAGCAAGATCTATGCTTAGTGAGTACAATGTGAGTCAATCCTTTTAGGCCCAAGCAATCAACATCGCCTGCTACTACATCAACCTATTGTATTGTCAACCATTGAAAGGGAAGACACCATATGAGCTCTTGAATGGAAGAAAGCCCAACATTGCATATTTTTAGGTCTTTGGTTGTAAATGCTATATCTTGAAGAAATGCACTAGATTGGGCAAGTTTGAGAAGAAATGTGATGAAGGATTCTTACTTGGATACTCAACCACAAGCAAAGCATATAGAGTTTAGAATTTGGCAAGTGGTACTCTTGAAGAGGTATATGATATTGAATTTGATGAAACCAAGGGTTCCCAAGATGAGAATAAGAATCTTGATGATGTTAGAGGTATTCAACTTTCAAATGCCATGAAGAACATGGATGTTGGTGAATTGAGGCCTAGGAAAGTGAATGATGAAGAAGATGATCAAATGCAAGTGCTCTCTAACTCAAATGTGCAAGATGATGAAGCAAGTTCAAGTGGCTCTTATGACAATGTGCAAGATCAACAGGTGGCTAGTATATCATCTCAACCCAATGATCAAGCAAGTGCAAGCAATTAAGTTCCAATACTCTAACCAACCAATATTGCAAGGGATCATCCATTAGACACTATAATTGGAGATATTTTTAGAGGTGTACAAACAAGATCAAGATTGGCTTCATTTTGTGAGCATTTCTTATTGTATCATTCATTGAACCAAAGAAGATAGAAGAAGCATTGAAAGATGTTGATTAGGTGAATGTTATGCATGAAGAATTAAATAACTTCACAAGAAATCAAGTATGGAAATTAATTAAAAGACCAAAGAATCACAATGTGATTGAAACTAAATAGGTCTTTAGAAATAAGCAAGATCAAGATGGGATAATAATAAGGAACAAAGCAAGATTGGTAGCACAAGGTTACACTCAAGTTGAAGGTCTTGACTGTGGAGAAACATATGCCCCGGTTGCTAGATTAGAAGCAATTAGAATCTTGCTAGCCTATGCTTGTGCCCACAACATCAAGCCCTATCAAATGGATGTCAAGAGTGCATTTCTTAATGGCTACATCAACGAAGAAGTATATGTTGAGCAACCTCCCGGTTTTGAAGATGACAAGAAACCCAACCATGTGTACAAGTTGAAGAAGGCATTGTATGGCTTGAAACAAGCACCTAGAGCATGGTATGAAAGATTGAGAGATTTCTTGCTCTCTAAAGGGTTCAAGATGGCAAGTTGATAGAACTCTTTTCACTAAGAAGATTGGCCAAGACTTGTTTGTGTTGTAAATCTATGTTGATGATATCATATTTAGATCAACCAATCAAGACTATTGTGAAGAGTTTAGAAGAATGATGGCTAATAAGTTTGAGATGTCCATGATTGAAGAATTGAGTTACTTCCTTGGTCTTCAAATCAAGCAATTGAAGAATGATATATTTGTGAGTCAAGGCAAGTACATCAAAGATATGCTCAAGAAGTTTGGCATGATTGATAGCAAAGCCATTAGTAACTAATGGGAACAAATGGCAATTTGGATAATGATGCAAGTGGCAACATGGTGGATCAAAAGTTGTATCGGTCTATGATTGGAAGCCTACTTTATATGACCGCATCAAGGCCGAATGTCATGTTTAGTGTGTGAAAGATTTCAAGCCTCACCAAGACAAAGTCATTTGAAGGCTACAAAGAGAATATTGAGGTACTTGAAGCATACATAAAATATTGGTTTATGGTATCCCAAAGGAGCAAAGTTTGAGCTAATTGGATATTCTGATTCAGATTATGCGGGATGCAAAGTTGAGAGAAGAAGCACATCGGGCACATGTCAATTGTTGGGAAGATTACTTGTTTCATGGTCATCAAAGAAGCAAAATAGTGTTGTATTATCAATCGCCGAAGCCGAATACACAACTGCCGGTAGTTGTTGTGCACAAATTCTTTGGATGAAACCCATATTGAATGACTTTAGAATCAAGTTCAAGAATGTGCCATTGCTATGTGGCATTGAGAGTGCTATCAAGCTCACCAACAATCCGGTTTAACATGCAAGAACAAAGCACATTGATGTTCACCACCATTTCATTAGAGATCGTCAACAAAAAGGGGGCATTTGCATTGAGAGTGTGAGCACCGAAGATCAACTTGCTAATATATTTGCCAAGCCATTAGATAAGAAAAGGTTTTGCAAGCTAAGGAATGAGTTGAACATATTGGATTTCTCAAATATGTGTTGATGCACCCCCACTAATATGACATGTATCTCCTTCGAGCTACCAAGGTAAAAGTTGATTGGCATGCATCCATCCTTTGCTAAGGACATGTTTAGTGCATCTAGTCATTTCTCATGTCTTATAGGCTCATTCATGAAAATCAAATGACTTTGATGCTAGTATGGTACCACTATTGCTTCTATGCTTGACTTGATCTAGTGGTAGCATATGACATGTTTGTGAGCTTGTGAATCTAGTATTTGATCTAGAAAATGAACTATAAGTGTTTAACTCAACATGGTACAAGATAACCCTTGAAATGAGGTGTGAAGAAGCTTGTCCTTGGATCAAACAGAATTAAACATCTTTGGTAAGTATTCTAGATTGAACCAAATTTGAAAAAATGATCCTCACCCCCATTGATTGACATTGATAATCTTAAAACTATCTAAAAATTAAACAATTATGGTCATTAATGACAAAGGGGGGAGAAATTGCACAAAGATAGTAAAGAGAAAACAAAGGGAGAAAACTTTGACATAGGGGGAGAAATATGACAAAGGAAGGGGATCAATTAAAATTTTAAGCACACAAGTAGGGGGAGCAAGCTCATAGACTTGATTGATGCATTTGAATGTGCATTCTCATATGCTTACTTGCATTTGTCAAGTTTAAATTCAATTGACATGCTTGTGTGGTATATGCTAGTTGTAGGATTGAATGATGAAATAAGAAACTAGCATACATAGGTGATAGTTAGATATGCCTTGCTTTGTTTTCACAAGTAATACTAGAACCTTGCTTCTAATGTTAATCTCACGAGGTATCTAGTTCTTGTTGTTGAAAGTGATATCTAACTAGCAATGGTGCTAAGGATAGTATATTTGGTGCACTCCGGTTGGTATCACACTTCGAAGGTCCATCTCTTATATCTTAGCATCATTTGGTAGACATTGCATCCTATATTTCCTATCTAAGCATATGTGCGAGCTTTAATCCAAACTCAGCACATATGTAGGTGGAGCAATGCTACCTATTCAGGTTCATGAAACTTATCCATATCCTTTTACACATGGTAAATATGCTTAGGCAAGCAACATGGATTCAAAATATTTTTAATTTATATCTTTGCGAAAGGGTTGTCATCAATTACCAAAAAGGGAGTAATCGAAAGCTCTAGTTTGGTTTTGGTGAATTGATGAAACCCTATGTGCTAACCTAGTTTATCTAAGTGATTATGAGATAGGTGGCACATTCCAAGTGGTGAAGCAAATGGTAATGATCATGATGGTGGTGTGGTGACCATGATAATCAAGTGCTTGGAATTAGAAAAGAAGAAAGAGAAAAACAAAAAGCTCAAGACAAAGGTATAAGTGGTAGGAGCTTTTTGGTTTGGTCATTAAGACACTTAGTAAGTGTGATCATATTTAGGATTGATAGCCATACTATTAAGAGGGGTGAACTCGTATCAAAATGTGGTTGTCAAAGTGCCACTAGATGCTCTAACTCATTGCATATGCATTAGGATCTAGTGGAGTGCTAACACCCTTAAAAATGTATGTGAAAATATGCTAACACACGTGCACAAGGTGACACACTTGGTGGTTGGCACATTTGAGTAAGGATGGTGAAGTTTGGATTTGAGGAGGTGCTATTTCTTGTGACCAGACGTAGGACCGGATGCTAGACCTGCGCGTCCGATCACCATGAAACATGAGCGAACTCAGAGAAGAGTCACCAGACTCTAGGTGAACACTGTTCAGCGTCTGGTCTTGCTGACGTGATGCGCATGGAGCTGAGCAAGTACTGATCGGACGCCGGGCGCATCTGGTCACCTCTGACCGGACGCGTTAGGTCATCATTTTTGCGCTTTGGACCCTTACTAGAGTTGATCTGCGTGGCTCAGCTCGACGTCAGTTGGAGGCAGCAGTGCATCCGATCGATAGCAGGAGCGCATGGGCGAGCGAGGATCTGACGCGGATGCAGCGCGTCTGGTCGTCCTCTGCTGTGTTCGGTCCCTATTTGACTTGTGCGTGTGATCGACTTGACCATTGGGATCGGATGGTGCACGTTTGAAGCAGTGACATGTGGTAGAGTTCCCACGATCGGACACAAGGGGCCACGCGTTCAGTCAATTTGACCGATGCGTCTGGTCACCCCGAGTTGGGTTGCTCTGTGAGCCCAACGGCTCTATTTCATGGAGCTTCTATTTAAGCCCCAGGGCTAGCTCAATCTCCCTCTCTTGGCCATTTGCATTGATATAGCAACCTTGTGAGCTTAACCAATGCCCTCCCACTCATCTCCATCATTGATTCATCATCTTTGTGAGATTGGGAGAGAATCCAAGTGCATTACTTGAGTGATTGCATCTAGAGGCACTTGGTGTTCGTGTTTCGCTGCGAGATTCGCTTGTTACTCTTGGTGGTTGCCACCACCTAGAGGGCTTGGAGCAGCGAGGATCATCGAGCGGAGGAAGGTGCTTGTCTTTGTCTCTGATCATGGTGATTGTGAGAGGTTCTTGACCTTTCCCCGGTGAAGAGCCAAAAGGTACTCTAGTGAATTGCTCGTGGCTTGTATGAACCTCATTGTCAGTGTTTTGTAGCGCCAATGAGTGAATTTGTATTATGTGTTTGGCTCAGATGGCGTGCTAAGAGGACACAAGGATGTATACTGGTTTAGGCGGAATGCCCCTATGTCCAGCCGTTGCTGCTGCTTGTGTTACTAGCACTGAGGTTTACAGTAGGGGTTACAAACAGGCGAGATAAGGATGAGATCCCAAGTCTTTGGTGAAGGTGAAGTGGAGTTGAAGTGCTTTAGAACTTGCCCAGGTAGGGCACCCAACCTTCCCTTTTATAGACCAAGGGAAGGATCTGGGGTACAGAGAGAGAGGGGAAAAAAGAGAAACAGAGTTAAGAGAAAAACTGAGAGGAAGGGAGCCCTAGGGCTACGTCACCCTTCTCCTCCGCGAGCAGGTCCTATCGATCCTGCAGATGACAATGAAGGTGTATGCACGTTGCGACTGTTGACATCATTTTTTAGCACGTGTCAAGATGGTCAGGAAGGGCTAATCAGCAGAGGAAAGATTATTGTGTAGATTGATAGCTGATGAAAATGAGTTTGCTTATGAGTGGTAGCGGCGTATGGGTTCAAATTGAAATGTTGCCAATAAGGTTAAGGGTATTATTGCCGATGCCGATGAAAGATGGTTTGAAGACTGCTGCCGATGGAACAGGGATTGTGCCGATGGAACAGGGATTGTGCCGATAAAAAGGAGGTCGATGAGAATACCATCATGACTGAGGCAGACTATGGAATAAGATAGGAGTTAATTTCCTTATATACGTTTATTAGAGTCTGAGTTGTATCAAAGTCATGTGTTTCCATAGATTTGGATTTAGTGTCCTAGTCATATTTGGTTACGTTTCTGTAGATCAGGATATAAATATAGGGTGAAGGGCAATGTAAAAAAAGAGATCAATCAATATATCAAAAACAGCTTTTTATTCTTATTTACATCTACTTTCGACGACTTCGTCAATTTGCATATTTTTCTTTTTTACGAGTTCTCATCGATTCGGCGAGTTGCATTGCTCCAGTGCAATCTTCGGCGATCCTCGAGTTCCGCGTGAGTACCTCTTGGCCGTGACTTCCGAGCGTATCGCTGTTGTCAGGACCAAAGTGCTCGTATCTTCATCCTTGTCGATTAACAGGTCAAATCGACTAGCACACTTTGGATATCGATTTCGAGTATTAGCCCTTTGTGTTTGCAGATCTACTTTTGCATCAACACATCTTTTGGCACGCTCGGTGGGACAGATCTAGTCAAGATGCTTAATCCTAAGATCGATGCGGGGAACATCATCGCGGTAACAGAAGAAGATCTTAAGGACGATCAGAAGCAGGCTATGGAGAGGGCTATAGAAGAATACAGACAGCTCTGTTTGAAGTCATTCAGTTTGAACAAAAGTGGACAAGTCATCCAGAAGCAAGACTTGTCGTTGCCTCGGCAAGTTACCTTTGATTTTAATCCGGGTAAACTTCAAGAGATGGTTAATTCTGCAGTGAATCATGCTTTAATTAATCATTCCAATGTGCTGTCCAATACTGTTCATAATGCTGTGATTCAAACTTTCAAAGAAGGGCAAGCATCACATCGTTACGTTAGGCCTGCTTATCATCAACCAGAATCAGCATCTGCTATTGCTCCATCGGCTCCCCCGGCCGTTGCGGGTATAGAGATTTCTTCTCTTCCAGTATCAGCAGGTTTATCTAACGTACAGTCTACACCGATGCGTCCGGATTCAGCATTATCAGGACGAGTTCAGCTTAATACAGATCTATCAGTATCGGCTTTATCAGGTCCTGTACCACAGAATAATCAGACTCCTGCTAATTGGTGGGGATATGGTATGCCTCTAGAGCCATCTGTTTTTAACCATGGATCACCTCAAGTGTTTGATGCAACGGGAAAAGCTCCTATGCTATCGGCCGGTTCACCGATAGTTCAAGTACCCCAATATACTACAGCAACTACTGTACAACCAACTTTAGGAGGTTTCCAGGTGTCTTTGGGTCAAACATCTAGTTCAAGTCTATCGGCAAATTTGTTACCGATGCAACAGAAGGCTCCAATCGTAAGTCAACCTAGAGTCCAGGTTTTACCTCAAGTTAGTTGTAATTATCCGGCAATGCCAACAAGTTACCAACCATCGGCAAATTTTGTACCGATGAACGCTAATAATTGGCCAGGGCAGTTTCCCACTCAACATTCAGTTTAGCCAAATCAGCAAGCCACAGGTGTTCATCAAGGTCACATGCATGCTGGTTTTTAGAATCAAACATCGACAGCTCAACCGATGAACCCTTTTCAGCAGGTTAATGGACCACAGATAGTGACAAATATGCCAATTGCTGGAGATCGTGGGCCACAAAGGTATGCAGAAGGGTATCAGCAAGTACCTCCAGTGGAGATTCAACCATGTCGTCAACAAGATGTTGATGCTTTTTGGGCCGATAAAATAGCAGAAATTATGAAGGATCAGTTTGGGATCAAGCCCAAAGTTAATACCTATTCTTATCAGACTCCGTATCCTCCGGCATATGATTTAATTCCTCTCCCAAATCGTTACAAGGTGCTAGATTTCACTAAGTTTTCTAGTCAGGACGATACATCAACCATGGAGCATGTTAATCGTTTTATTATTCAATGTGGAGAGGCAGCTTGTAGAGATGAATTGAGAGTTCGTTTGTTTTCATCATCTCTATCTGGATCAACATTTACATGGTTTATCTCACTACCGCCAAATTCTATTATTACTTGGGCTGATCTGGAAAAGCAATTTCATAAGTATTTCTTTGCTGGAGTTCATGAAAAGAAGCTTACCGATTTGGTAAAGATGAAACAGCGCAATGATGAATCGGTAGAAGGCTTTGTGCAAAGGCTACGAGATGTAAAGAACAAATGTTATAGCCTGGTGTTGGATGATCGGTAGCTTGCCGATTTGGCCTTTCAGGGATTGTTGCCACACCTTAAGGACAGATATGCTTCTCAGGAGTTCGAAAGCCTAAGTCATCTAGTGCAAAGAATTTCTGATCAAGACACTAGGGTTTTTGAACCTAAAAGGAATTGGAATAAGAAAGTTTCATTTGTCGAAGAAGTAGAAGATTCTGATTCGGATGAAGAACCAATTATCGGTTTGGCTGAGTGGGTTAAGAATAAAAAGCTGATATCTTGTCCCTTTGGTCACAAAGAGCCAGAGAAGTTTACTTTCGACGTCACCAAAGCCGATAAGATATTTGATCTTTTGCTTCAGGAGGGCCAGATTAAGTTGTCACCTAATCATGTGATCCCATCGGCAGAAGAGTTGAAGCATATGCTGTATTGCAAATGGCATAATGCAACTTCACACAGTACAAATGAGTGCAAAGTATTTAGACAACAATTACAGTTAGCTATTGAGTCTGGGAGAATAAAATTTGGCAATTCCAAGATTCAGAAGCTGATGAAAATTGATCAACATCCTTTTCCAGCAAATATGTTGGATACTGAAGGTAAAATTAAGGTGTTGACATCGGAAGCTGCTAAAAAGAATGCATTAGTAGATCCCCAACATCAGATAGCTACCGATGATGCAAAAGGCAAGGGGCTATTGACAGAAGGTGGCAGTTCTAGAAAGCCTCCTCGATCTAGCATCATGATTACTCAATAAAGACAACAGAAAGGCTGGCATCAGCGAAGGGACCGATATCGACAATATCAAGAGGAAAGACATCAAGAAGAGTGGAATCGGCATAAGGATCATTGGAATTGTTAGTTTTTTATTCATTGTTGGGAGGAAGGTATTAAGTTACCTACTATTGAAGATTACCTAGAGTGCAATAGTTATTATGGAGTTAATCGTCCTATAAGAAGATTTCAATCTGGTAATCAAGGTTTGTCCATTAATGAGCCGATCAGAAGGAGAGCATCAGTATATGATCGGCTAGGGGGCAAGCTCAGTGTACATGAAAGGCTTGGTAAACACGTTGCATATTTTCTGAGAAACCAAGAGGAACTTGAAGAGATGGCAAATGCAAGAGTTCCTGATGAAGAAATATTTTATAGGGATCCTAATATACGTCGTGTGGAGACAACCAGGACCTATCAGCCAGTGTAGAAAACTAAACTTCCTCAATGGTGTCCAGAGGGTTTGACAAAGACACAGAAGAGGAAAATGCAGCGAGAGCGTCAAAAAGACTTTTACCAAGAAGGAAGTCCCTCCAATGAGAAATCTGGTAATCAGCAGTGGCAGATAAGGCACAAAAATAAAGGCCCATCGGCAGATGTCAATATGGTGTTTATGTTGCCGATGGAATTTTTAGCTCTATCTGATAGCGAAGAAGAAGTTTTTTTTTCTCTGACCAAATAGCTCAATTAACACTAGATCCAATGATGGCTATTTTTGAGAAACCTGCCGATGATGAGAGACAACACCTTAAGGCTTTGTTTGTAAAAGGCAGAGTTGATGGACGGCCTGTATCTAAGATACTTATTGATGGAGGAGCTGTAATTAATATTATGCCTTATGTGATATATCGGAAGCTTGTAAGGGAGATCAAGACTTAACTAAGACGGATATGATGCTAAAGGACTTTGAAGGCAATGTATCACCAGCTAAAGGGGCAGTGTGTGTTGAATTGACCATCGACAGTAAAACTTTACCGACAACTTTCTTTGTTATTAATGGCAAGGGTGCATATAATCTGCTTTTAGGAAGGGATTGGATTCATGCTAATTGTTGTGTTCCTTCTACAATGCATCAGTGTCTTATACAATGGGTTGGAGACAAAATTGAAGTTGTTCCTGGTGATTCTTCTTATATCATCGCATCGGCAGAATCAGACACTTATGAGCGAACTAGGTGCATATCAGGAGAAGCTTGGGAAAAAGAGTTCCTCAAGGTTGCCGATTATGAAATTCTACCGATCCAAGCAGTCGGTTTTGAAGAAGAGTTTTAATGGATAGATTTGCCGATGATGGAAAATTCGGTCAAGGATTTACATCGGCAGATGATTTAATAGAAGTAGATATTGGTGAAGGCGATGGGCCAAGGCCCACTTTTATTAGCGCTAAGTTAAATTCCAAGTGTAAACAACAACTAGTTGATTTGTTAAAGGAATATAAATATTGTTTTGCTTGGGATTATACTGAAATGCCTGGGTTAGACCGATCTATAGTTGAACATCGGTTGCCTATTAAATCTGGATTTCGGCCACATCAGCAGCCGGCACGCCGCTGCAATCCTAATATACTTCCTGATATTAAGGCCGAAATAACTAAATTCATTGAGGCAAAGTTTATTCGGCAGTGTCGATATGCAGAGTGGATTTCTAATGTGGTTCCTGTATACAAGAAAAATGGGAAACTTTGTGTTTGTATTGATTTCAGGAATCTTAATAAGGCCACACCGATGGATGGTTACCCAATGCTGATTGCTGATTTGTTGATTGATGCTGCAGCAGGGCATCAGATTATCAGTTTCATGGATGGTAATGCAGGTTATAATCAAATATTCATGGCTAAAGAAGATATTTCTAAGACTGCTTTTAGATGTCTAGGACATGTGGGATTATTTGAGTGGATAGTTATGACATTTGGTTTGAAAAATGCCGGTGCTACTTATCAAAGAGCTATGAATTTTATTTTCCATGAATATATCGGCACGTTGGTGGAAATCTACATTGATGACATAGTGATTAAGTCTGGAGACATCACAAAGCATCTAACCGATCTACATAAGATATTGGAGTGCACAAGAAAACATGGATTAAAGATGAATCCTAATAAATGTGCATTTGGTGTATCGGTAGGACAATTCTTGGGTTTTTTGGTGCATCAGCGGGGTATTGAAATTAGTAGAAAATCTATTGAGGCAATCAACAAGATTGTTGCTCCTGCCGATAAAACTAAATTACAATCCTTGATCGGTAAGATTAATTTCATCAGAAGATTCATATCAAATTTGTCAGGTAAGATCAAGGCTTTTAGTCCATTATTGAAATTGAAAGCCGATCAGGAATTTAAATGGGGGGATGAACAGCAGTTAGCCTTAGATAAAATTAAGAGTTATTTAACAAATCCTCCAGTGTTAGTTCCACCCCAACATGGAAAACCTTTCAGATTGTATTTATCAACTGAAGATACTGTTATCGGTTCAGCTCTTATTCAAGAATTTGAAGGAAAGGAGCGTGTTATCTATTATTTGAGCAGACGGTTAATAGATGCTGAAACCAGGTATTCGGCCATTGAGAAATTATGTCTATGTTTATACTTTTCTTGTATTAAGCTGAGACATTATTTACTATCGGCTGAATGTACTGTCATATGCAAAGATGACGTGGTCAAGTATATGCTATCAGTGCCGATACTGAATGGTAGGATTGGTAAATGGATTTTAGCATTATCAGAATTTGACCTATGTTATGAATCGGCTAAGGCAGTTAAAGGACATGTTATGGCCGATTTCGTTACTCAACATTGCAACACAGTGGATTCTCTGGAAATTGCTCCGTGGACACTTTTCTTTAATGGGTCTACTTGTGGTGAAGGGGCAGGCATTGGTATCGTATTAATTTCCCCTCAGGGGAAGAAGTATGAGTTCTCATTGCCGATTGTTGCTACATCGACAAACAATCAAGCTGAGTACCAAGCCCTGATAAAAGGGTTAGAATTGCTCAAGGAAGTACATGCTAATGCTGTTGAGATCTTTGGTGATTCTATGTTAGTTATAAATTAGTTGACTGGGATTTATGAATGCTGAAGTGAAATTCTAATTTCATATCATGAAAAGTGTTTGAGATTATTAAAAGGGTTCAGGAGTTTTCATCTAGAACATATTTCTCGGATGCATAATGAAGAGGCTAACCGATTGGCTCAGCATGCTTTAGGATATCAACCTGTTCAAGAAGTATTAATATCAGCAGCTGATACCGATGACTGGAGGAAAGAAATTATTGATTATTTAAAGAATCCATCTAAAAAAGTTGAAAGACGTATAAGGTTCCAAGCTACCAAGTATGTACTCCTCAATGATGAATTGTATTACCGTACCATAGATGGAGTTTTACTCAGGTGTGTTAGCATAGAGGAATCAAAAGACCTGATGGGTGAAATTCATGAAGGAGTATGTGGGGCTCATCAGTCAGCCTTCAAGATGAAATGGATGATCAGAAGAAATGGATATTATTGGCCGACTATTCTTGAAGATTGTTTTAAATATTTTAAAGGATGTCAGGAATGTCAAAAATTTGGTAATATTCAAAGGGCACCCGCATCGGCTATGAACCCTATAATTAAGCCTTGGCCGTTCCGGGGTTGGGCTATTGATCTCATCGGTCAGATTTATCCACCATCGAGTAAAGGGAATAAGTTTATTCTGGTTGCTACCGATTATTTCACAAAGTGAGTTGAAGCAATTCCTTTAAAAAAGGTGACATTGGCTAATATGATTGATTTTGTGAAGGATCATATTGTTTACCGATTTGGCATCCCTCAAACCATCACTACCGATCAGGGCACTATGTTTACATCGGGTGAATTTGATGAGTTTGCTATAGGAATGGGGATTAAAGTTTTGAATTCTTCACCGTATTATGCCCAGGCTAATGGTCAGGTTGAAGCATCTAATAAAGGAATTATCAAGCTCATTAAGCGCAAGATTAAAGAGTATCCTAAGAAGTGGCATACAATATTAAATGAAGCTTTGTGGTCATATCGGATGGCGTGTCATGGTGCAACCAAGGTAACACCTTATCAGTTGGTGTATGGACACGATGTAGTCTTACCTTGGGAGATTAAAATTGGTTCTAGGCGAATACGCTCTCAAGATCAATTGACAGCCGATGATTATGATATCCTTATGAAGGATGAGTTGGAAGATGTAGCAGGTCATCGGTTAAAAGCTTTAGTTAGCATCGAGGAGAATAAGAAAAGAGTAGCTAGATGGTATGACAAGAAGGTGAAGGTAAAGGAATTTGTCGATGGAGAATTGGTTTGGAAGTTGATTTTACCGATTGGGACTAAAAGTTCTAAGTTTGGCAAATGGTCACCTAATTGGGAAGGTCCATATCGAATAAATCAATCTGTTCCTGGTAATGCATATATTCTTGAAACTCTTGAAGGAGTTGTATTTCCCAGAGCATTAAATGGAAAATATTTAAAGAAATATTACCCTAGTATCTGGATGGATGCATAAAAGAGTAATTGCCGATAACAATCCTATCGGCTAGAGTCAAAACAAAGTATCAATCATTGCCGATGCGCTAATTTAACAAAGCTTGGATAGCCAATATCGCACGTAGGCGAATTTCATCGGTTTCATTTAATTCCTTGGCATCTTCATCGGCACTTCCTTCCACAGGCTTGAGTTTCTTCTTGAGGACCAAGGCCTTGCGAGCTTGGACGTCTCGTTCTTGCTGAAAGGCCTTGATAGCGTCAGGAAGCTGGTCTTCTTCTTGCTTGGCTTGAGTCAGGGCTGTTTCAACCTTTTCCAGTTCAGCTAGCAGAGCTGCCCTTTTTGCCGATAGGTCTAAGATTTTCTGTTTAAGATCAGCACCAGAGGCTTGCAAGTTGTCGATGCTTTTGTGCTTCTCATCGGTAGTTTGCTTTAGCTGCAGCATTTCTTCCTTAAGTTGAGCCTAAGCTGCTCTGTCGGCAATACGATGAACAGCCTTTTGATATTGAAGTTGTCTGCTCTCCAGATGGACTGCTGGGAAGATGATTTCTTCAACATTGGCAGGGACTTGGCCATGGATTGTTTTGAAGATGGTCCTTGCAGGGTCTGAATCGATCACCAGTTGAGTAGTATCTTGTTGCAGCAGATTCAGGAGAACTTCTAGTTTGCCATAGGTATCTGCTGATATTGTTCCCAATGCCAGGGAAGAACTCGCCTCTTCTCCGTCATCATCAGAGACGTCAATAGCAAAAGAAAACAAGCTATCAGGAGAATCTTGTTCTTGTGAAATAAAGAGAGTTAGGAATCCTATTTGTGGTGTCTGGAGATATTATAAACCAAACAGTTAATCGGTTTACCTGCTTCAGGGCAATTTCTTGAGCCTGGCTTGAGGGAGCGGCTTGAAAAAGATCATGCGAAGGATCGACAGAGGTTGCCGATGGAATGTCTTCCACGACCTCATCAGTAGTCGGCCCTTGGGGTATAATGGCTGATGGTGTATCTTGTACAGAAGAAGCAGCTTGTTCAATTATATCAGTGGGTCGATTGACAGGTGTTAGAGCGGATGAAGGGGCTGGTGTAGATTTCTGTCGCTTTTGTTGAGCTTCAGCATCGGTTAAAGCTTTGCGCTTTGTTTAGGCCTCAGCGACAATTGGCTGGGGGGCATCGACATGTGTTGATTGGGGAGCTTGCATGCTTGGTGTGCTTGCCAATGTGCCCGTTTGTTGCTGCAAAAATGAGTATAAGATTGGATATTTAACAAAAAAAATGTAAAAATAAGAGAATACCTCTGAAGGAGGAGTAGAGGTCGTGGTGCTTGATATTGGAAGAGTTGCTGATGACGATCCAGCTGCAGCTCTTACATCCTGATAGTTATATGTTAATATAGTGTGCATCAACAGAAAAACAAAGTAAGCAAGGTTATTACCTTAAAAACCTTGATTAGGCTTGAAGCAGTAGCCATTGGAGTGGCCCTGGATGTTGCTAGTCTTGGTCTAGAGGTGATAGTTTTGGCGCGAGTCCTCTGGAAGGTTAAGGCCTCTAAGGTAGGGGCGTTGTAGCCAATTATTGAGACTGGAGAAATAGGGTGGAGGTTGAAGGGTCTTCCACTTTTGCTTATTGATGAAACTGGATCATCGGCCTATTTTAGGGAAGATTAGTTACCAATATACATATAAAAGGAAGGAGATAGATGAAAGTTAAAAGGAACTTACTGCATCATCAGGAACAGCATAGTCGGGATCGATCATGTGCCGATATGTATGAACGGATGTTGAAAACAACTGTTCTTTCCACTCTTGCCACCATTGCTTATATGACTCTGTGATGAAAGACGCTGGTGACCAGGCGGAGAGATCAACATTTGAAATATCAGCATCAGGAGCAAGTCTTACTACTCTTCTCCATTCAGTTCTAGCTGTAATAATTTCTCTGGGCTTAATCACATCGGCAAAGCATAGCTTGATTGGCAGTTGCCCAAAGGCTAATTGGCGAGACACTGCCGATGGATTGTAGAATTCATAAGTGATATGGGAAATCTTCCCACTACCAAATGTGTTTAATGGGATTGCTCTAGGGGTAATAATAGCAATCATAAGATCATTATCTTGGTTCAGATCACTATCGGCAAAATTGAAAAGAAGAGGGAACTTGTTATCCTCATCGATATAGGGTACCCAAGCTCTGAGATCACGAGGGAGACCATGGTAGAAATTCTGAAAAAACCTGCCAATTTGATCTTCATTGGACTCTGTTCCAGGAAGGATGATTATGGCTTCGCCGAAGTTGAGAGGAGGGCGTGTTGCCGATTCATCATCTCCAAGGATGTAATCTTCGGCGATCTCTCATGGGAATTCTTGGGCAAAGAAATCCCATTGTAGACGCTTATGCATGTGAGCGTTTAACCACATATTGATGAACCACAACGGGCCTCCCAGATTGCCGATGGGTTCACCAAGTAGAAGCTTCTGAGACGCTTGGTGGAGAAGGTGGTAAGTTGAGCTCAGGAGGTATCGGCCAAGTGGGAATCTGACACCGTTGGCCAAGAGTTCCGCTGCTAGGAGGAAAGCGTTAGTTGGTCCTACCGATCGACCACAGAAGATAAACTTCTCCAGCCACATGTTCAGGAATATGGCGTGTTCCCTTTGATTGACAGTACCAGTTTTTTGGTACTCTTGGATGTATCCTGTCCAGCCACCGATGTTGCGTGTATTTACTCTATACTCAGTTTTTTCTGCCAAAAATGTGGCCTTCATCGACAGTTGAGATATCCAAGCCGGTGAGCATATATACATCGGCAAGAGTAGGGGCACATGGGCCATGACCGAACATGAAGGTATTTGTGGTATCTGACCAAAAATGAGCAGCAGCTATCATCATGGATTCATTCCTTTGCATATCAGCAATGGATAGCCTGATACATTGATCTATCTTCCGTTCTGCCTAGAACACTTGCATTGATTTGTTGACTCTCAAGTACCAGTTTTTCCACCCTTTGGTAGGTTTGGGCCAAGATCAAAATGTATCTTTCCATAGATTCAAAGAGAAATTTTGAGCTTTGAAGGGAATACGATTAGCCTCTGCATTGATCAGGTCGGTTGGATCTGGATCACCCATTGGACCTAGGCAATGGAGGGGAGGTTGGTTGGTTGGAATAACCAGTGTGTTACGTAGTTCCTGAGTTTGGAAGATCAAGAGAATGGAAGAAGTAGAAAAAAATACCAACTGTAAGAATTCGCAAGGGGCCAGAAGGGTCGAAGTAAAAGTAATAAAAAAATGAACCGCAGGGACGTTGAAGTTGACCGCCATTGTTTCGAGAAGGATGAGGGCACGAGCTGGAGATTGGAAAATGACGATGGAAGGAGCTCTGGTGGGTTGAGGATGCGCAGTTAGGGTTACCGCCGGAGAGAGAATGCCAAAGGTTGCAATTTGAAGGTAGAAGATGAGCAGTTCGGAGAAATCTATTTATAGGCCATTTGGGGTAGGGGTATTCTTGACTTATCTCTATGCCGTACGCAGATGGATCGAGGTGGTTCAGATAGATATGGTAACTGTTCGCACGACAATCAAGGGATTGTACAGAAGATTTGATGGTATGGCAAGTAGTCATGACTTGAAGGATATTTTGATACATGATCTTTCAGTTCTAAAATGGTGATGTTGCTGTGATAAGATCTTGCCGATGGATTGTTATTTTGGTATCTCAACCGTAATTGAGGCAAAAAAAAATAGTTGGAAAATGTGCGATATTTACTGAGATACATGGATTAGATCTAGATTTGATTAAATCTGGTAACAGATCATGTTATGCTTGGAGAATGGGTTGAAAAATAAGTAATAGCAGGCATTATCTGGAGTAAATTTCGGAGCATCAATATCTTATACTCCGAAATTGGGGGCATGTGTTGACATCGTTTTTTAGCACGTGTCAAGATGGTCAGGAAGGGCTAATCAGCAGAGGAAAGATTATTGTGTAGATTTATAACTGATGAAAATGAGTTTGCTTATGAGTGGTAGCGGTGTATGGGTTCAAATTGAAATGTTGCCAATAAGGTTAAGGGTATTATTGCCGATGCCGATGAAAGATGGTTTGAAGACTGCTACCGATGGAACAGGGATTGTGCTGATGGAACAGGGATTGTGCCGATAAAAAGGAGGTCGATGAGAATACCATCATGACTGAGGCAGACTATGGAATAAGATAGGAGTTAATTTCCTTATATACGTTTATTAGAGTCTGAGTTGTATCAAAGTCATGTGTTTCCATAGATTTGGATTTAGTGTCCTAGTCGTATTTGGTTACGTTTTTGTAGATCAGGATATAAATATAGGGTGAAGGGCAATGTAAAAAAAATAGATCAATCAATATATCAAAAACAACTTTTTATTCTTATTTACATCTACTTTCGATGACTTCGTCAATTTGCATATTTTTCTTTTTTATGAGTTCTCATCGATTCGGCGAGTTGCATTGCTCCAGTGCAATCTTCGGCGATCCTCGAGTCCGCGTGAGTACCTCTTGGCCGTGACTTCCGGGCGTATCGCTGTTATCAGGACCAAAGTGCTCGTATCTTTATCCTTGTCGATTAACAGGTCAAATCGACTGGCACGCTTTGGAGATCGATTTCGGGTATTAGCCCTTTGTGTTTGCAGATCTACTTTTGCATCAACAGCGACCTCATCCATCTCCGGTGCTACAGACAGGTGCCGCCGTTTTGGTCGTGGCCCCCTGTCTATCACTGTCGCTACAGGCAGGTGCCGCTGCTCAGTCACGGAGCCTCGCCCTGCCCTGGAACGCGACATGGTCAACAGATCCCTTTGTCTGGAGTCACACGGGGATGGAATAGCATAGTGCTGGTTCACCTGGCACTGTTGGGGATGTGGGTACCTAGGTATAGCCTTTGGCAGCCGCTGATCACATCAAGACGCGTCTGCCCCCTCCCTAGCGTTAGGGGCATGATCCCGGGCCCATGCCCTGCGTTCGTAGCAGTTGGGGATGGTGGGGGCCCTCGTGGGAGTCTGTGCCTCCGCCCGAGGCCAACTCTGCAACCCCCGAGCCGGGCGAGGTAGAATTCTCTCCAAGGGGTTAGGTGGGACGCATCCCGCGCCTCTAGGATTGGACGAGGCGAAGCCTTTCCCCAGGGGGTCGGATGTGGCCGGGCCTGTATGAAAGTCCTATGTTTGGTGTTGGTAATTAGTGACAATGCCTAAGTACTAATCCTATGCCTAAGTTGTATGTAGCATATGAGGATTAGTACATTCCAAGGTTGGTGGCAAGATGGACATGATGATCATGATGGCCACACTTGGATTTGGACGCAACCCTACGTGATCAAGGCAAAGGTATATGCTTAAGGGTTGTGTTTTAGTAACCAAGACACCTAGTGGGTGTGGTTACATTATAGGATAGATAACCGTACTATAAAGAGGGGAATGACGCGGCTATTGAACTCCTAAGTGCCTCTAGGTGTACATTTCATAATCATGTGCATTCGGATAGAACTAATATCGCCTCAAAAAATGATTGTGAAAATTCTAACACACTCACACTTGACGAGATCACTTGGTGGTGTTAGCACGTTTGCGAAGGCGGTGGAGTTTGAGCGGTAGAGAGGGTTTGGGAAACGACTATTTTCCACTACGCTGGAAGTTCGAAAAAGAAACGGAGGCGAACGAAGGTCATAGAGGTGACCGGACGCTGAACCGGACGCGGTCCTTGCATGACCGGACACGTCCGGTCAGTGTTCAGTGTCTGCGTGTTTTTCAGTTCGATGATCGGACGCGAGGCGCGTCCGGTCACTGATGATCGGACACGTCCGGTCGTTCAGGGAGCTTACTGGACTATAACCGGACACTGGCACTATCGAGTCCGGTCATGTTTCTTCAGCGCGTCCGGTCGTTGTTTCGTTGAGCGCTGCTCAGGCGACCAACGCGTCCGGTCATTCTCGGGACCAGCGCGTCCGGTCGTTTGCAGCGCGTCTGATCTGCGCGATGAGCGCGTCCGGTCGTTGCTTCGTAGTTAGCCGTTGGGCGACCAGCGTGTTCGGTCATTTGGACCAGCGCGTCCGGTCAGTACTTCATGAATTAGCCGTTGGGCGACCGGCACGTCCGGTCAGTTGGACCAGCGCGTCCGGTCACCGCGATTTCGGTTGTTTAAGTTTCTAACGGCTCTATTCGAAGGGGTACATCTATAAATACTCATTGGCCGGCTCAAGGCTCTCTCTCTTGAACATTTGACATACTTGTGAGCACTTTGAGCTAAGCAACTTCCCTCCCACTCATCTCTCTTGCTTCTTTGCATATTCGAAGTGAGATTGAGTGATCCAAGTGCATTTGCATTGTGAGATAGCATCTAGTTGGCACTTGGTGGTTGATTTGCTGTGGGATTCTTGTTTCTCTTGGTGGTTGCCGCCACCTAGACGGCTTGGAGTAGCTTGGAGGCGTTGGCAAGAGTTGGTGATTGTTCTTGGCCACCTCCGGTGATTGTGAGGGGTTTGTGCCAACCTCGGCGAAGCGCCAAAGGCAACATTAGTGGATTGCTCATGTCATTTGCAACCTTTTGCCATTTGGTAGGTTCTTGTGGTGCTTTTTGAGAGGCTCGGTGTGAGACCGATTAGCCACCGAACCACGTGGTGAAGAGGGACACAACGGGGACTAGCGTGCCGGCAAGCACGTGAACCTCGAGATAAATCTTCGTGTCATCACTTTCATATTGTGATTGATTGATCCCGGTGTTCAGTTATCTTGGTATTCATTATTGATCATATTGGTTGGCTCAATAGTTTGCCCCTCGGTGAAACTCTCCTAACTCAACTCCGCATTACTTTCTTAGTTATCTTTGCTAGATAATTTGCTTTGCTTTAGTAGATTCTTTTGTGTAGCTTGCTAGTTGTAGTTTTAGTTACCTTCTCGGTTTGACTTGTGCGGTTGAGTGCAAATACTAGAATTGTGAATTGGATAGGTGGCTTGCAAACACCCCGTAGGCTAAGCAAAACTCGCATCTCGCTATTTGTTATATTGATAAACTTGTTTAGCTTGTCTTTGTAGAAAGTTTTAAAAGCCTATTCGCCCCCCCTCTAGCCATCAAGACCTTTCAAGTGGTATCGGAGCCGTGATCACTGTTTGTAAGGCTTAACAACCTCGGTGTAAGATGGCTCAAGTTATGTTCAACCATGTCGGGGGCAAGCCTCCATTCTTTGATGGTGTCACATCTTTTGATCATTGGAAAAGAAAGATGAAGCAATATCTTGGCTCTATTCATGAGAACGTTTAGAAGGTGACACACCATGATTATACTATCATTGATCCCAACAACCTCACCAACAATGATCGCATCAACAACCAATGCAACACTATAGCTCTCAATACTCTCTACAATGGGATTGATGCAAAGGTCTTTGAGCAAATCAAGGATCTTGAAATGGCAAGTGAAGTGTGGACAAGATTAGAGAAAACATATGAGGGCACTTCAACGGTAAAGAGTGCCAAGCTCTATATGCTCAAGGATAAGTTTGCAAGCTTCAAGATGAAGGATGATGAGTCCATACCGGAGATGTTCTATAGGCTACAAGTTATTGTCAATGATCTTAAGAGCCTAGGAGAAGATGTCAAGGACAAGGACTTCTCACATAAGTTCTTGATGAACTTACCTAAGAAGTTTTCTATCTTGAGGAAGATGATCCAAAGAGAGGGTTTGGACAAGGTGACTCCAAACCAAGTGCTTGGAGATGTCATGACCGATGCTCAATATGATGATGATGAAGATGAAGATGAGAAGAAGGAGATCAAGGTCAAGCAAGAGAAGACCACCGCATTCAAGGCTTCTTCTTCCAAGGGCAAGAGCAAGGTTGATGATGATGATGATCCATTTGATGATGAGACCATGGCCCTTCTAGTGCAAAAGATGGGTCAGTTTATGAAGAAAAGAGGCTATGGTGCAAGAAAGAGAAGGGACTTCATGAAGGCAAAGGAGATGCTTTGCTACAATTGCAATAGCCCCGATCATGTAGTGGTAAAGTGCCCCTATGAAGATAAAAGATATCATGATGGGGAGTTGAAGTTGAAGAAGAATAAGGAGAAGAAAGCAAAGAAGAGCTTCACATTCAACAAGAAGAAGAAGGATGGTGGCTATGTGGTCACTTGGGATAGTGATAACTCCGATAGTGATGATGATAGCTCTAGTGATGATGAGAAGACCACTCGGCGAGCCATTGCAAATATCGCCCTCTCCAACAAGCCATCCATCTTCGACACTACATCGACATGCCTTATGGCCAAGCCTACCAAGGTAAAACATGATGATAGTGATGATGATTCTTGTGCTAGTGATGATTGTAGGAGTGATGATGAGGAGGATGAAGACTACTCCAAGGATGATCTATTGGGCATAATAGATCAAATGAGCAAGGGCTACAAGAGGACAACCAAGAAATACAAAATCTTGGAACAAGAGCTCATTGCCAAGAGCAATGAAAATGATGCCTTGATGGAGGAGCTTGTTGCTCTCAAAAAGAGTAAGGAGTACAAAGGAATTGAACAAGAGCTCAAAGCTCTTAGGAAATCCTTTGATGAGCTAGAGGCCTCTCGTGAGTGTCTAAAGGAAGACCACGAGGACCTTGAAGTTGCTCACACTAGGCTTAAGGAAGCCCACTCCACTCTACTTTAGCTCATCAAGGAAAAGGACCTCAAGTTGGAGAAGCTCATGAAGGAAGCTAAGGAGGAGCAAGTGATTGTCACTTGTGACATTGGACTAACATGTGATATTATTGATGATTCTTTATTTGTTGGTCCTACTAATGCTTCATGTAGCTCATCATCATCCGCCACAACCAACTCTATCTCTACTACTAGTGATTCATCACTTGAGGTTGAGAATGAGACTCTCAAGAGAGAGGTGGATGATCTCACCCGTGCATTAGGCAATGCCTATGGTGGGGATGCCCACTTGCTAAAATGCTTGGGTAGCCAAAGGTTCTCTCTTAACAAAGAGGGTTTGGGCTATACTCCCAAGAAGGGCAAGGCGGCCTTTGCTACTCCAAAGTCTCGCTTTGTGAAGAGCAATGGTTGTTATTGCAATAGATGCAAGCAAGTTGGGCATCTAGAGATTAATTGCAACAAAATGAACAAGAACAAGAAAAATGCCAATGTACCTTACATTCCTTTTGATTCTTGTTATGTGCTTACCAAGGGTGAGAAAGGTGTGCATGCTAGGTTTGTTGGTACACCAATTGTGGGCCCAAAGAAGAAGGCCATTTAGGTACCAAAAAGCTTAGTTACTAACCTCCAAGGACCCAAACAAGTATGGGTACCTAAAAGACATTAATTTGTTTTGTAGGTAAATTACAAGGCCGGAGGAAGGCATTGGGTGCTTGATAGTGGGTGCTCTCAACATATGACCGGTGATTCAAGAATGTTCAACTCTCTCAAATCAAATGATAGTGGTATTGATAGTATCACATTTGGTGACAATAGCAAGGGTGATGTGAAGGCTCTTGGAAGGATTGCAATCTCAAATGATCATAGTATTTCCAATGTGCTCTTAGTTGAAAAGTTGAACTTCAATCTTCTCTCGGTTGCTCAATTGTGTGATCTCGGTTTCAAATGCATATTTGGTGTTGATGATGTGGAGATAGTTAGTGTTGATGACTCTAACTTGATCTTTAAAGGATTTAGATATGAGAATCTATACTTGGTTGATTTCAATGCTAGTGACACTCAACTTTCAATATGTTTGCTCACCAAATCAAGTATGGGTTGGTTATGTCATAGAAGACTTGGTCATGTTAGCATGAAACAATTGAATAAGTTAGTGAAGCATGACTTAGTTAGAGGCTTGAAGGATGTCACATTTGAGAAGGATAAGCTATGTAGTGCATGTCAAGCCGGAAAGCAAGTAGGCAACACTCATCCATTGAAGAGCATTATGAGTACTTCCAAGGCATTTGAGTTGTTGCACATGGATCTATTTGGGCCAACTATATACACAAGCATTGGTGGCAACAAGTATGGCTTTGTGATTGTGGATGATTTCACTATATACACATGGGTATTCTTTCTTATGGACAAAAGTGATGTATTTGACATATTCAAGAAGTTCATCAAGAGAGTGCGAAATGAGTTTGAAACCACAATCAAGAAAGTGAGAAGTGACAATGGAAGTGAGTTTAGAAACACAAGAGTTGATGAGCTATGTGATGAGCTTGGAATCAAACATCAATTCTCGGCCAAGTATACACCTCAATCAAATGGCTTAGTTGAGAGGAAAAATAGAACTTTGATTGATATGGCAAGATCAATGTTGAATGAGTATAATGTGAGTCATTCATTTTGGGCTGAAGCAATCAACACGGCTTGCTTCTATAGCAACCGCCTCTATTGTCACAAGTTTCTAGAGAAGACACCATATGAGATCTCAAATGGAAGAAAGCCCAATATTGCATACTTTCGGGTATTTGGTTGCAAATGTTATATCTTGAAGAAAGGCACAAGATTGAGCATGTTTGAGAAGAAATGTGATGAAGGATTCTTACTTGGTTACTCAACTACTAGCAAAGCTTATAGAGTTTGGAATTTGGCTAGTGGTCAACTTGAAGAAGTGCATAATGTTGAGTTTGATGAAACCAATGGTTCTTAAGATGAAGAAGATAACTTGGATGATGTGAGAGGAACTCAATTGACCAATGCTATGAAAGAAATGGACATTGGTGATATTAGGCCAAAGCAAGTGATTGATGTGGATGACAACAAAGATCAAGTGCTCCAAAGTCCAATTACACAAGCTAGTGGTTCTCTAATGCAAAATCAAGCTAGTACATCATCTCAAGTGCAACAAGATCAACAAGTGGCTAGTTCATCATCTCCAACTTATGATCAACATCAACATCCAAGTAATCAAGTCTAAGTGCTTCAACCAACTAACATTGCAAGAGACCATCCATTGGATTCCATCATTGGTGACATACGAAGGGAAGTTCAAACTAGATCAAGATTAGCATCATTTTGTGCTCACTCTTCTTTTGTGTCAATGGAAGAACCCAAGGACATTGATAGAGCATTGAGAGATCCGGATTGGGTAAATGCAATGCATGAAGAGCTCAACAACTTCAAGAGAAATGAAGTATGGGAACTAGTTGAGAGGCCTAAGGATCACAATGTCATTGGAACAAGATGGATCTTTCACAACAAGCAAGATCAAGATGGGATAGTAGTAAGGAACAAAGCAAGACTAGTGGCTCAAGGTTACACACAAATAGAGGGTCTTGACTTTGGTGAAACTTATGCCCCAGTTGCAAGATTGGAAGCAATTAGGATCTTACTTGCCTATGCTTGTGCTCATAATATCAAGCTATATCAAATGGATGTGAAGAGTGCATTTCTCAATGGGTACATTCAAGAGGAGGTGTATGTGGAGCAACCTCCCGGTTTTGAAGATGACAAGAAACTCAATCATATATACAAGTTAAGGAAGGCTTTGTATGGATTGAAGCAAGCACCTAGAGCATGGTATGAAAGATTGAGGGACTTCTTGCTATCCAAAGGATTTGTCATGGACAAAGTGGATACTACTCTCTTTACCAAGAAGATTGGGAAAGACTTATTTGTGTTGCAAATATATGTTGATGATATCATATTTGGTTCAACCAATCAAAATTATTGTGATGAGTTTGGAAAAATGATGGCGAAGGAATTTGAAATGTCAATGATTGGTGAACTTAGTTTCTTTCGTGGACTTCAAATTAAACAAATGAAGGAAGGAACATTTGTAAGCCAAACCAAATACATAAAGGATATGCTAAAAAAGTTTGGTATGGAAGATACAAAAGAAATCACTACTCCAATGAGCACTAGTGGAAGCTTAGATAGTGACAAGAGTGACAACATGGTGGATCAAAAGCTATATAGATCAATGATTGGTAGCCTACTCTATGTGACGGCATCAAGGCCCGATGTGATGTTTAGTGTATGCATGTGTGCAAGATTTCAAGCCTCATCAAGAGTAAGTCATTTGAAGGCAACAAAGAGAATATTGAGGTACTTAAAGCATACACAAGATGTTAGATTATGGTATCCCAAAGGTGCAAGCTTTGAGCTAGTTGGATATTCGGATTCCGACTATGTCGGTGACAAAGTGGAGAGAAAGAGCACTTCCGGGACTTGTCAATTGTTGGGAAGATCACTTGTCTCATGGTCATCTAAGAAGCAAAATAGTATTGCACTATCTACTGCCGAAGCCGAATACATCGCCGTGGGTAGTTGTTGTGCACAAATCTTGTGGATGAAGGCAACATTGAAGGATTTTGGAATCAATTTCAAGAATGTGCCATTGCTATGTGACAATGAAAGTGTCGTAAAGCTAACCAACAATCCGGTTCAACATCAAAGAACAAAGCATATTGATGTTCGCCATCACTTTATTAGAGATCATCAACAAAAGGGTGACATTGCTATTGAGAGTGTGGGCACCGAAGATCAATTAGCCGATCTATTCACCAAGCCACTTGATGAGAAGAGATTTCACAAGCTAAAGAATGAGTTGAACATACTTGACTTCTCTAACATGAGTTGATGCACCCCCATATATGACATGCCTCTCCTTCGAGCCCCAAGGTACAATTGGTTGACATGTCATACATTCTATGCTAAGGACTTGTTTAGTGCATCTAGTCATAATTTACATGTTCTAGGCTCATTCATGAAAATCAAATGAATTTGAAGTTTATATGGTGCCACTATTGTTTCCATGACTTGTATGATCTAGTGGTAGCATATAACTTGTTTAAGTAGCTTGTGATCCTAAGTGTTTAATCTAGAAAACTTGTCTAAATATTTGCTTCAACATGGTGCATGATAACCCTTCTAGTGAGGTGTGAAGAAGCTTGCCCTTAGATCAAACCGAAGCATTTTTTATGCAAGCAATCTAGGTTGAATCACAAACTTGATACTCACCCCATATTTCAACATGATAATCTATCTAAAATTGGTCCCTTGTGGTCATTGGTGCCAAAGGGGGAGAAATTGTTGTTCACAAAGATAGAACTCAAAGGAGGAGAAGCCCAAAGGGGAAGAAAAATGTTGTTCACAAAGATAATTTTGAGCACACAAGTAGGGGGAGCAAGCTTTTAAACATGAATGTTGCATTTACATGTGCACTTCATATGTATGATGCATAGTTATGCATTTCTTTTTCTCTGATACTTTACTTGTGTGGTGACTTGCTAGTATAATTTGAATGATGTATTGTGGTACTAGCATGAATAGGAAGTAGTTAGATTTTTCTTGCTTCATGTTTTTCATAGTGGTACTAGAGCCTTGCTTATAATGTTGATCTCACGAGGTTTCTAGTTATGTTTGTGCTTTTCAAGTGGAATCTAACTACACAAGGTGCTAAGATGGTGTTTATCGCTACTCCGATGGTATCATGCTTCAAAGGTCTATAATCTTAAACACTTAGCACCTATTGGTAGTCAATGCTCCTAATCTTTCCTATCTAACATGTATGCTTCCAAAATCCAAACATATAGCATACATGTAGGGGGAGCCATTGCTATCAATTTGAATTCATGATCACATGTCCATAATTCTTACACATGGTAATATACTTGGACAATGTGACATGGGTTCAATTAATATTTTATCATAACATCTTTGTGAAAGGTTTGTCACCAATTACCAACAAGGGGGAGATTGAAAGTCCTATGTTTGGTGTTGGTAATTAGTGACAATGCCTAAGTACTAATCCTATGCCTAAGTTGTATGTAGCATATGAGGATTAGTACATTCCAAGGTTGGTGGCAAGATGGACATGATGATCATGATGGCCACACTTGGATTTGGACGCAACCCTACGTGATCCAGGCAAAGGTATATGCTTAAGGGTTGTGTTTTAGTAACCAAGACACCTAGTGGGTGTGGTTACATTATAGGATAGATAGCCATACTATAAAGAGGGGAATGACGTGGCTATTGAACTCCTAAGTGCCTCTAGGTGTACATTTCATAATCATGTGCATTCGGATAGAACTAATATCACCTCGAAAAATGATTGTGAAAATGCTAACACACTCACAATTGACAAGATCACTTGGTGGTGTTAGCACGTTTGCGAAGGCGGTGGAGTTTGAGCGGTAGAGAGGGTTTGGGAAATGACTATTTTCCACTACGCCGAAGTCCGAAAAAGAAACGGAGGCGAACGGAGGTCACAGAGGTGACCAGACGCTGAACCGGACGCGGTCCTTGCATGACCGGACGTGTCCGGTCAGTGTTCAGTGTCTGCGTGTTTTTCAGTTCGATGATCAGACGCGTCCGGTCGTTCAGGGAGCTTACTGGACTGTAACCGGACGCTGGCACTGTCGCGTCCAGTCATGTTTCTTTAGCGCATCCGGTCGTTGTTTCGTTGAGCGCTGCTCAGGCGACCAGCGCGTCTGGTCATTCTTGAGACCAGCGCGTCCGGTCATTCGCAACGCGTCTGGTCTGCGCGATGAGCGCGTCCGGTCGTTGCTTCGCAGTTAGCCGTTGGGCGACTAGCGCGTCCGGTTGTTTGGACCAGCGCGTCCGGTCAGTACTTCACGAGTTAGCCATTGGGCGACCGGCGCGTCCGGTCAGTTGGACCAGCGCGTCCGGTCACCGCGATTTCGGCTGTTTAAGTTTCTAACGGCTCTATTTGAAGGGGTACGTCTATAAATACTCGTTGGCTAGCTCAAGGCTCTCTCTCTTGAACATTTGACATACTTGTGAGCACTTTGAGCTAAGCAACTTCCCTCCCACTCATCTATCTTGCTTCTTTGCATATTCAAAGTGAGATTGAGTGATCCAAGTGCATTTGCATTGTGAGATAGCATCTAGTTGGCACTTGGTGGTTGATTTGCTGCGGGATTCTTGTTTCTCTTGGTGGTTGCCGCCACCTAGACGGCTTGGAGCAGCTTGGAGGCGTTGGCAAGAGTTGGTGATTGTTCTTGGCCACCTCCGGTGATTGTGAGGGGTTTGTGCCTACCTTGGCGAAGCGCCAAAGGCAACGTTAGTGGATTGCTCGTGTCATTTGCAACCTTTTGCCATTTGGTAGGTTCTTGTGGTGCCTTTTGAGAGGCTCGGTGTGAGACCGATTAGCCACCGAACCACGTGATGAAGAGGGACACAACAGGGACTAGCGTGTCGGCAAGCACGTGAACCTCGGGATAAATCTTCATGTCATCACTTTCATATTGTGATTGATTGATCCTGGTGTTCGGTTATCTTGGTATTCATTATTGATCATATTGGTTGGCTCAATACTTTGCCCTCGGTGAAACTCTCCTAACTCAACTCCGCATTACTTTCTTAGTTATCTTTGCTAGATAGTTTGCTTTGCTTTAGTAGCTTCTTTTGTGTAACTTGCTAGTTGTAGTTGTAGTTACCTTCTCGGTTTGACTTATGCGGTTGAGTGCAAATACTAGAATTGTGAATTGGATAGATGGCTTGCAAACACCCCGTAGACTAAGCAAAACTCGCATCTCGCTATTTGTTATATTGATAAACTTGTTTAGCTTGTCTTTGTAGAAAGTTTTAAAAGGCTATTCACCCCCCTCTAGCCATCAAGACCTTTCACTATACCCAAGGGGTCGGGCAAGACAGGGCCCATACCCAAGGGGTCCGATGAGACAGAGCCTGCGCCCTCGGGGTTGGGCAAGGTGGGAGGTGCGCTCTGGGGGTCGGACGAAGCCGTGGTCACGCCTCTGATCATTGGCATGTTCAATGTTGGTAATCATTAGCTCTTTTTCCCCCGGGTACCCTAGTATTAGTACCTGACAGTAGCCCCGAGCCTGCGTAGGAGTTGGGAACTTCTACGTAGGCTCTTTAGGATGAAGGGATTTCCCCAATCACCTAAGGGCGCATGCAAGCGTGCCCAATGGACGTATTCTCCGGGCTTTGCCTCTTGCAGCTTGCAGGGCGCCCCCGGCTAAGTTAATTCATCATTCGTGTGCGACCACGCATCGGTCTCTTTATGAGTCTAAGCCCCCAAGCCCCCGCACATAGCAAGGGTCCGGTCGAGGGGTCAGTTCAGTTTCTACTCGTTCCCCCTCGAGCGTTCTTCCAATAAAACGAAGGGGTTGAGCCGTGCCACGATTTTCCTCACTGGATGAATCGTGGTGCTTGATGAGCTGTTAACGGGTTAGTTCGAGTGGGGTCTCAGTTCCCATTCATGGGGATCCAGCATGGGTCAGCTAGTGACCGACTCTAGATTCCTGACGGCCAGCTCTATAGTTCTCGGACCCGCTCGACCGGTTTCGAGGGCTCGACGCCTCTCTTTGAGGAGAAACCATGGGTCGTGCACTACCCACGGTACCTATGCGCCCGGGTACTAGCCACTTGTAGACCCATCCCTTTCCATCCCTCACTCTAGAGGTGCCTTGGAGCGGTTGTCGAACCCGTTGGTGGGCCAACCTTCGAACTCTTGGGCCGTAATGGGCTGTAGGAGTGTTTTTAGCTCTGTATCCCTTCTTACCTATGATGGTAGGCGGCCCGTTGAGGGAGGCGAACCACTATCAGGCACGTCCCTCAAGGGGAGCAATGAAAGGTCGTGTCTGCATGCCCCATGAAGGGACATGGTGATAGGACGCGGTAGGCGCGTCGATCGAGGTGGACGGTTTGCCTCCCTATGAAACTGAGGGTTAGCCCTCCCTATCTGATACGTTCAACCGCAATCTCACCTTCTTAGTTTCCGCTACTGTCGTCGCAAGCGCTAGGGTTCCTTGCCTCCGCATCCTCACCATCGGTGAACCCGTGTTCCTCCACCCCTACCTTCTATAGAGACGTGGTACAATTATGAGGTCATGCACCAGCGCATGGAGGGTCTCGTCCGATGTGGTCTTCTCCACGTGAGTACCGCAGCCATGGAGTGGATTGTGCCTGGCGACGAGGAGATGTCATCGCCGCTCATGGTTATGTCATCTCCTTCATGCACTTCTATGAGCGTGGGCTCATGACCCCCGCCCATCGATTCCTCCGAGGGCTATTGCATTACTACAAGATTGAGCTGCAACATCTCAACCCCAATGGAATCCAGCACATGGCGGCCTTCATCTCGCTGTGTGAAGGATTCCTAGGGATTAAACCCCACTTTGACCTATGGAGGTACTTTTTCGCCGTCAGTCTACAGAAGAAGAGGAAGAGTGGCTGACCGAACCTGCACATACCGATGGGGTGCGCTAGGATCCATCTCTGGAGCAACTGGGCTGGGGAGTACATGTCCTTATGGCTATCGTCATCCAACAAAGGGTGGCACTACAATGGTTCTATTTGAAGAACGACACCACCGCCCCCTTGCCAGTATTATCTAGACGCCTAGTCGAGGAGACGCTGGTACAGTGGGGGTGGGGAGTTCTAGAGAAGGACAAGAAGAAGATTGGCGATCACCGCACTGCCATTGTGTTCCTGAAGGAACATGGTCCTAGGGGGTTAGGCGTCATCAGCGCGTACCACGCGAGGAGGGTGGCGCCTCTGATGGTGTGCGCTCTCTCGCTGTATCGGATGGCACCCGACACATCGCTTGAGGAGACGATGCTCGCTAAGGAGGCACTCCCTAATGCTAAGATTGCGCAGCGCATCAAGGAAGTGATGGAAGCTGTGCGAGACATGGCAGGGGTCGTTCTTGACTTTGTGTATCCAGTGTCGAGCACCCCATGACGAGGCTGAATGTAGGCTTTGTTGAGTTTGTAAGTTTCTCTTTCTTCTGCCTCTCTCCCTAGTCAATCCTTAGATCTTGCTCGTCTAACTCTGAGTGGGATGGTGCTAGCTGAGGGATCTCATCCTCACGGACCACCCAACCCCACTGCCAAAGGATGCGGTGGTGAGGGTGGCGAACCGTGCCAAGAATGAGTGCAAGAAGGAGAAGGATGACAGGAAGAAGAAGTCATAGGAGAAGGCGAGGACGCGGCTGGACTGAGGGAAGTGGCACCAAGGGTCAGAGGAGAAGGACGAGACAGATGATGAGGAGGAGGAAGAGGAGGGAGCCTACGACTCTGCATCGCCCATCCCATGGGAGGACCTGGCGGATGAGGAGGAGTTGGCAGGTGGTGATGCACCTTTGGTGGGACCCTTCCCCCTTCACGAGAGGGAGGACGCGCCCTCGGAGTGGGCAGAGGCGAGTCACTCCGCACCGTTCGAGCCCTCCAAATAGAGGGAATTCCTAAAGCAGCCATGCACCGATGAGGCACAGCTGGGGTCAGCCGGGCTAGCCCTAAAACGTCATCGCCCAGTGGCACCGAGGTGAGTCAGAAATTTCCTCGCTCCCTTATTTTGACTCGATATCGTGATGTGCTAATTGTCGTGCTCTTTGTAGTGTCGATGGGTGCGGGGCTCCCCTACCGCTCACGCCATAGAAGAAGCTCGCTCGACGACCGACGTGTCAAGAGCTGAGTGATGTTATGCCAGAAGAGGGTAGGAGCGGCGTCAAGGCGGTTACGGCACCGACCCAGGTGGTGTCGCCAATAGTAGCAACGACGTCTATAGAGCAGGTAGAGGAAAGTGCTTGGGAGGCACCCGTGGTGGGCATGGAGCAGCCAGGCGCAGACGGCGATGCCCGTGCTAGGGGCGGCGCGGCCGAGTGCGACTAGATGCCCTAGATGGAGGTGGAGGTGCCCATGACAGACACGGAGTGGTCAGGTGCAGCCGTGACATCACAGACGGAGACGGCATGGCTAGAGACGCTGCTGACGGAGGAGGGGGTGACGCCGATGGAGCTGCCGCTCGCGCAAGCGAACATGTCTACGGCGGGACAGATGGAAGCGAGCATGTCCAAGGCATCCATGGAGAATGTGGTGATGGGAACAGTGCTCGTGCCATCCACTCCTGCTACCACTAGGAGGATTGCTCCGGAGGAGGCGCTACTGCAGGAGGGGTCGGCATCGCTTGGTGTTGGCGCGGGGTCATCCTAGGCCTTGGTTCGGGCAGGTGGTGACTTGCAAGCATGGGGAGACCCTGTGCTCTAGTGGGCGGACCAGTGGGACCCGTCATCAACTCTCTTCACCCTTGACACCGCCGCCGAGGAGACAGACCGGGACAACATCGATGTGGGGGTCACGTCCACGTTTGAGGCCTTGAACAACACAGCGGGTGTGCTGTGTGATGTCATCACCTCAGCTGGCCGGGTACAATGCGACCCTACTCCTTGGGTTTCTACCCTCGCTTTTCGTGTCTCTATCTCACTTTTTCCATTGTAGTCCCTTATGGTCCATAGCCGGGGAAAGTCTCGGTTTCTCCGCCAGCAGAAACATGTCTGGGACCACCTCGTTAAGGAGGCATGGCTGCGTGGGGAGGTGGCCACGTAGCTTTTTGCTGCCCAGCAGAGGGTGGATGAGCTAACTCTCCTCATAGAGGAGGCGACCAACCTTTGGACCCGAGAGGCAGAGGCCCACCGGCATGCTAAAGAGGCCGGAGAGAAGGTCCTGGCTCTGTTAAGGAGGCACGCAAGGACAAGGAGGTTGCCACGATGGTCAGCAAAGAGCAGGATGAGCTACTTCAGAGGGATGCTGAAGCCCGCCAGCAGATCCTTAACCTCTTGGGTGAGGTTGAGAAAGAGAGGAAGCTAAAGCTGGCGGTCGAGGGAAGGCTCACGGCCTCGGAGATGAGGATGCACTAGGACGCTGCGCTGATGGAGCAGCTATGCAAGGAATGGGATGGGTTGCTCCTGACCATGGAGAGGCTTCGCTTGAAGCATAGCACGGCTTGCAAAGAGCGTGACGTGGCCTGTCGAGAGCACGATGATGCCCTGCAGTGGGTTAGCTCCCTCGAAGCTGAGAACGTCTCTACCGAGCTCGCTACAGACCTGTCTTGGGGCAGGGTGAAGATGTAGGGCCTAGAGGCGGAGCTCGTCGAGACAAAGAAGAATCTCCAGGCAGAAAATGGCGAGCACAGCATGTTGCGTGCTGCCATCAGGGTCATTTGTGATGACCTCGAGGTGGCGCAGGCGGAGGGGACCAGTTCGCTGGTGGCTCACGTCATCAAGATCAAGGTTCGAGCACGCGCGCACGAGAGGAACGCTCTCTGTGTCGGTGTCCTCCAGTCCTTCATGATTGCTCGCTCTGACTATGGGGATAGCATTGACTGGACATGATGAGCCTCGGCTATGCGCCTGGCTATGACGACAGGGAGCTAGAGGAGATAGAGACGGCGGTGGCCCCTTGCGCAGGATCTGTCAAACAAGATAGAAGATGTAGTTCTATCTCGGAGGGGTTAGCTTAGTTCGTGATCATGGAGTTGGGCTGCAGTGTCCAAAAACTTGTAAAGAACAAGTAGTTTCTTTTGTCATAGTTTGGTCGAGCAAACTTTTATCGTTTAAACAGTTGCCTTAGTCAAATTAAGATTGTTGGCATTTTTATAGGCAAGTTGATGCATTCCGACCCCTTTTTGCTGTTAAGATTGCAAAGCACGTGGTGGGCGAGATAACTTTGATTACACAGGTGAGCGAGATGACCATAGTCGTGGGGACGTAGGCTTTCTATAGTCTGACTCGTTTTTCTCAAAGTTGTCTTCCGAGACCATTTGCTTTTTGTCCTTATCGTCAAGAGAGATGTCGAATGCAAAGAGTGTA
Organism: Saccharum hybrid cultivar R570; assembly: GCA_038087645.1. NCBI lineage: Eukaryota > Viridiplantae > Streptophyta > Magnoliopsida > Poales > Poaceae > Saccharum > Saccharum hybrid cultivar. Next base: position 10,282,984 of record JAQSUU010000103.1, read on the forward strand.
AGTATTAAATACTCATATCGGCCCCCGCGTGAGGCCCTACCCCTGGACATTGCTAGGGTCGATAAAAAAAGTTGATGCGATCTGATCCGTCCTGACGCTAAGATTGCAAGGTTTGAGGTGCGGGCGAAAAAGACTGATCACGCTAGAGAGCAAAAGCGCCGTAGCTGCTGGGGCGTGGGTTTTTTGCGGTCCGCCCAGTTTTACTGAGCGTTCATTTTCCGCAACCTCTTGCCTTGAGCCCTTAATGTAAGAAGGGGTCAGATGCAAAGGGTGTTGTTGAATATGTATATACCCCTATCTGCCCCCAAGTGAGGCCTGACCCCTGGCCACTGCAGGGGTCGGGTGTCACTTAAAAAGCAAGGAAGTGACATCAGAACTGATAAGGGAAAGCATTTTTTATTTCAGAAACACTGTTTTCCATAAGTACGTTGGTGACTTAGAAAAACTTGGGGTAGAAGCGACGTAGCTGCTCAATGTTCCACGCGTTGGTGAAGACTTCACCATCAGCGGTCTTGAGCTTGTAGGTGCCAGGCTTTAGACTTTTGTGACGATGTATGGCCCTTCCCATGGCAGCGATAGCTTGTGGCGATCCTTGTTGCTCTGGACAAGGAGGACCAAGTCCCCGACGTTGAAAGTGTGACCCCAGACCCAATGGCTGTGGTACCAGCGCATGGCCTGCTGGTACTTGGTGGAGTGGAGGAGAGCAACATCACAGGCTTCGTCGAGTTGGTCCAAGGCGTCCTCGAGGAACTCTTGGGCCTCTAGCTCCTTGTACATCATGACCCTCGGTGCCCATAGTCGAGATCGGTCAGAAGGACTGCTTCGGCGCTGTAGACTATGAAGAAAGGTGTGGCCGGTTGCTTGGCTAGGGGTCATCCTTAGGCTCCATAGCACCACAGGAAGCTCCATGACCCATTGCCCAACAAATTTGTTAAGCTTGTTGAAGATCCTGGGCTTGATCCCTTGCAAGACCATGCCATTTGGGTGCTCGACCTACCCGTTCATGTGGGGGTGCGCCACGGCAGCCCAGTCGATGCGGATGTGGTACTCATCATAGAACCTGAGGAATTTCTTCCCTGTGAACTATGTGCCATTGTTGGTGATGATGGAGTTTGGGACCCCAAACCTGTGGATGATGTTGCAGAAGAAGAGCATGGCTTGCTCGAATTTGATCTTGGTGATCAGCCGTGCTTCTATCCACTTTGAGAACTTGTCGACGGTGATAAGCAGATGCGTGTAGCCCCTGGGCGCCTTCTTGAGGGGCCCGACCAGATCAAGCCCCTAGACCATGAATGGCCACATGGTGGGGATCGTCTGGAGCGCTTGGGCTAGCAAATGGGTTTGCCGAGCGAAATACTAGCACCCTTCGTAGGTGCGCATGATCTTCTCGGTGTCGACCATGGCAGTTGGCCAGTAGAAGCCCTACCGAAATGCATTTTTGATAAGAGTTCTCGGCATGGCATGGTGTCCATAGGTCCCACCGTGGATGTCCTTCAGTAGTCGCCTCCCTTGTTCGGTAGGGATGTAGCGCTGTAGGACCTTGGTGTGACCCTTTTTGTAGAGTTCTCCCTCGATGATGATGGACTTAGCATGGCGCGCGAGCCGTTGGGCCTCCGTCTTATCCATCGGGAGCACTTCACGGATGAGGCAATCGAGGTAAGGGATCCTCCAGTTAGGCAAGGGGTCAGACCCTACCGCTGGGTCCTTGTCGGACTCTCTCGCTGGATCTTTGTCTATCTCCATGACCTCAGGGCTAGATGGAGATGATGGGAGGCCAGCCCCGAGCCTAGGCCGGAAGGGTTGGACGAGGCCGACGGTTGCCCAGCCCCCGGGCCTGAGGCAGGCAGCTCATTGCCAACCTACCCTAGTTCTTTGTGGCGGACCGAGGGCTTGTGTTGATCGCTGGCGAAGACGCCAACCGGGACCGGCTCTCGGCCAGACGCCATATTTGCTAGCTCGTTGGCCGCCTCGTTGAGCCATCGGGGGATGTGGTTGAGCTCGAGGCCGTCTAACTTGGCCTCTAGCTTGTGGACTTCCTAGCAGTACGCAGCCATCTTGGGGTTATGGCAGCTTGACTCCTTCATGACTTGGTTGATGACAAGCTGTGAGTCGCCCCTGATGTCAAGCCATCGGACCCCCAGCTCAATGGTGATGTGCAACCCATTGATGAGCGCCTCATACTTAGCCACATTGTTAGAGGCTAGGAAATGAAGGCAGACCATGTACTTCAAGCACACTCTGTGGGAGAGACAAAGACCAATCCCACACTAGCTCCTTTCTTCATTAGCGACCCGTCAAAGTACATCGTCCAGTACTCCAGGTCGATGGGTGCCGGCCGCATTTGGGTCTCGGTCCATTCCACGATGAAATTGGCTAGAACCTAGGACTTGATGGCATTCCATAGGGCGTACGTAATGCCCTCGCCCATCAGCTCGAGCGCCTATTTTATGATTCTCCTCGTTGCGTGATCCGCTGCCCCTTTATGTTCTGAATCGTGCCCATCATTGTGATGGCTGAGATCTTCTCTGGGTTGGCTTCGATGCTGTGCTCAGAGATGATGAACCCAAGCAACATACCCTTCGGGACCTCGAAAATGCATTTCTCAGGGTTAAGTTTGATGTCATTCACTCAGAGCTTCACGAAAGTTTTTTTGAGGTCGGCCACGAGCAGGTCGGCCTTTTTAGACTTGACTACGATGCCATCCACATAAGCCTCAATGGTTTCACCGATAAGGTCTCCGGAGCACTTGAGCATACATCATTGGTATGTAGCCCTAGCATTTTTAGACCAAACAACATTATGACATAGCAGAATGATCCAAACGGGGTGATAAAAGAGGTCATGAGCTGGTCAGACTCTTTCATCACAATTTGATGGTACCCGAAGTATGCATCAAGGAAACAGAGGGTTTCGCACTCCCGAGATTGAGTTGACTATTTGGTCAATACGTGGCAGAGGAAATGGATCCTTCGGACATGCCTTATTGAGACTCATATAATCAACACACATTCTTCATTCCCCACTCTTTTTTCGTACAAGAACGGGATTGGCTAACCACTCGGGATGATACACTTCCTTGATGAACCCAGCCACCAAAAGCTTTGCAATCTCCTCACCGATGGCCTTGTGCTTCTCCTCGTCGAAGCGACGCAGGCCCTGCTTAACCGGCTTGGAGCCTGGCTTGATCTTCAAGGCATGCTCAGCGACTTCCCTTGGGATGCCTGGCATATCCGAGGGTTTCCATGCAAATATGTCTTTGTTTGCGCGGAGGAAGTCGACAAGCGCACTTTCCTATTTGGGGGAGAGCAAGGTCCATGCACACACCTTGCCCTTATGGCTGCTAGGATCTATGAGGACCTCCTTGGCGCCCTCTGTGGGCTTGAAGGAGCCGGCCGAACGCTTGTAGTTGAGTGCTTCTTCAGCGGTCTCCTCCCTGATGACTGTCGACGAGATATGGTCGATAGTGTAACACCTCAGGAGTTTAGCTCCATAATTGCATTGCATTGCATGAGCATAAGCATGCATCATTTCATGTTAATTCATGTGGTTGCAACAAATGTGATTTGTTTTGAAGTTTTGTTTGACTCACATCATGTGACACTAGGGAGTTGGTGTAACTAAAGGGTAGAGTAGCCAATTATATCCCACAACACCTTAGTTATACTTAGGGTCACTAATGGAGCAAGGTTCATGTTGACCTAAATCACCAAAATGCCCTCCAAGGTGTAGTTGACCACCACTTAGCCCTAGGATGCTCTAGTTTGACCAATTAAAAAGTCCAGCTTAGAGACCTTGCATGGAGGAGCACCCTTAAGAAAAGTTGTAGGGAATTTTATGGGGAACAAAAGTCTCAATATGACCATTTCATGAAACTGGCCAGAACATGCTAAAAAATGGCCCACAAGTCAGCTAGAGGGGCTGCCTCAACACTTAGAATTTTTCTAAGTCTTCAATTGACCCTCCAGTTTTACTGAGGCCTACTTTAGAAGCTTGTAGTTTACAAACCAGGCCAAACCAGTTTCCACTCATATTGACAAACTTGTAGTCCTTATGTAGCTCTACAACATTGTCAACATCACCCAAGCCTGGTTCCCAATGGTTTATGAGTTAGAGTGCTTCGAAAATCGGGTTTCAGTCGGGGGAAATAACTGAAAGTCGGTTCAGCTTTCATGTGCCTCACTTTGGGGCGTTATATCTCACCAACTAAACCGAACCAGCTCATGATGCCTTTTACAAACTTGTAGTGCTCACGTAGGTCTACAACTTTGCTAATTGGAGGTTTCACTAACACGAGCTGGTTTGAGAGTAAATCGTCGACGAAGTTGCCCTGTCAGTCGATCACCAACGGCACCGTTCGACTCGTTTCAGTTTCGTCAGAGAAGGGGGAGTGGCCGACTGGCCACAGGGCCTCGCCGACGCGTGGACATGCGGTGGCGACCGTACGCCGGCCCTAGCCCCACCGGCCAGTCCACGGCGCCTTCAAGACCGCCACGACGCGTCGAGGCTGCCTCCATTCCCTCTCCCTCCCTCGTTCGGCTTCAAAGCAGAGGAACCGAGCCGCCATTGTCACCCCCACTCCGGCGAGCTCGCGCGTGCTCCCCACCGCACCACCGCTCACCAGATCACGCTCGTCCCTCTGCCTTACCTTACCGTCCTACACCTCTGCGACCAACCGGTGGCTTTGATTGAGCCCGGGGTGAGCCACATTGTCGTCTCCGCCCGTTCCCGAGAGGTCACCGGAGCTCCGCCATGCAGGTTCACCATGGTCAGGGTAGTTCGGGCCTCTTTCCATCTTCCCTTCCTACCTCAACCGCACCGCCTAGCTGCAGTAAAGCTCGTACCGAGTTTAGTTGTGACCGTGCGGCCTCACCGGCGGCGGCGCACCATCACCGACCCTCACCGGCCGCCGTTCCCGGTGGCGAGCCCCTCCCACTCCAACCCAAGCCTTCCTGCTTGCACGAATCGAAGCACCGTATGACGGGGAACGTGTGGGTGTGTTTGTTTTCCCAAGCGAGCTGCCCTCCGACGAGCTTGAGTTCGCTGGAGCTCGCGGTTCACCGCTCCCCCGCCCTCCGTCACTGACCGCGGGGACCCACCTGTCGGTTGCCGCGCTCGGGCGGGAGCCAGATCGGGCCGTGCGCTAGCTGGGCCACGCTGGTGAACTGAGCCGGCCCGGCACTGTAGCTGTTAGGGTTCAGTTTTGTTTTCTTTTTTCTTTTTGTCACAGATTTTAGTGGTTGTTTGGAAATTGTAGATCTAGGGTTTTACTTGCCCAAAAATTATGAGATAAATTTTATTGGGATCTACAGGGTGTGTAGTATTTTAGAAAAATATGATTTGGTTAGGTGATGTGTAGTTTCTGGGATATTTAAATAGGTCTTTAAAATGTGTTTTAATTTACATGAAACTTGTTTAAATCATATCTTGAGTTTCACTGTTCCAAAAATTATGAAATTTGGTGGGTAGGCTAATTTAGACTTGCTCTAGCTCTGGTAAAAATTTGGGCAGTAGTGCTTAAGTACTTTTCCAGTTATAATGCTATCTTGTTATTTTAGGAAATACTTAAATGAATTTTTGTAATTTTTCTACATGTGCAATGTTCATATAACTTTTTGGAGAATGTCTTGGTACCCTAGAGTGTCTAAGAAAATTAGGAAATCTATTGTTTGACACTTTTTCTATGCTTTGTTACTTATACAAAAATCAGCCTTTTTGGGCTTGTGAATTTTTTGTAGGAAGTTCCTGTGAATAAATTTAGTTAAAATTTTTTCAGTAGCCTCTTTTTGGGTCAGAGAGTCTCCTGTAATTTTTGTAGAATTTTAGGAGCAGTTTACATATATGTTTAAAATCCCACTTAATTAATTGAGTAAATTAAGAAATGAGTTTAAATAAATATTCTAGGTGGGCACACCTTACTTTATGGTGTTTTTGTGACCTTTGTGAACTTGTAGTAACATTAGTTTGGTCTTAGAGAATGTTTTCCACATAAATAAATATTTAATCTTTGCAATTCTAGGTTTTCTGGACAGCTGGTAGTATTTCTAGGTTTGACCTTTGATAAAGGTGGTTGCTGGAAAACTTGTAAATACCAAAGTTGGAGTAAACTTGATAAATTAGCTTGTGTCAAAATTTGGGAGCATTTGGCTTAGTAGTTTAGGAGTTATTGCTGTTTTAAGTGACAGTCCAGAATTGACTGCTCTCTGTTTGGGGAGGACAGATTCTGGAACTTTGGAATTTCGACTAGGTAAACTTTGGAATTAAGTGTTGAGGTCTGAAAATATTTTGTAGTGCATTTCTTAAGCTTTCCAGATTGTCTTAGATCATATCTTTTGGAGTTAGGAATCTTCAGTTATGTCAGAATCTTTGAGCTGCTGTCCAGAATAACTTACTGTGGTAACCTAAGTAATATTACTCTTGTGTTGTTAGGTGTTAGGGCCTTAACCGAAGAGGAACAGTTGTATCTTAGGTTGAGTAGCTTAGGTAAGTACTTCTCCATCGGAGAAGAGATTTGCACGTACTGATAAAGTGACTGAAGTAGAGTACTTTTATTGCTGAAATGCATTTCATTCCGAGCATGTTGCACCATTATGCACCCATGATATTTATTGTGCACTCATGCAATAGGTGTTCCGGAGGGGATAACACTCCTCGAGTTCGAGCCAGTGATTCTGGAGGAAGTCTAGGACCAGCCAGAGGAGCCAGCGGAACCAGTCGGCGGAGGAGACGTCGCTGAAGATTTGCCTGAGTGTCCTGACCACCGACCTTCAACCTTTCTGAAAGACAAGCCCCGGTGCATGCTGAACCTACTGATTTATAAATTAATCTTGAGTACTTTTAATTGTTTACTGCATTAAGTTGTAGGAGTTATATGAAAACACTTATTGCATTATACCTGTCCTTGTCCAGATATCGTACTTACTCCTATATTAGGTTTAGGCACGTGTCAATGCTTAGCCCTGCTTAGTATGGTAGAAGTCGGGTGATTTCCGGTCATCCGCGAGATGTAGGAAGGAGTTACGAGTGGCTTTATGGCTATCGTGGATGGAACCATGCTTTAAAAATGAAATTGAGACCGGGCGGGAGTTCGATAGTACAGCCGCAAGACACTACACGTCTTGGGTGTGGAGCTATGCCCATCTGAGTCGTTTAAGGACCGATTCGCTGTACGTCCTTGAGTCATATTGAACGCAGTCTAACACTTAGTTGGCCGGATAAGCCGTTCCGATCGCGAAGTCGAGTAGTATGGTTCAGGCCGGGAATCGAATGGTAGGTTGCATCTTTGAGGAGAGAAAGAATGTGCTTGAGGACATTGGCATGAGACCAAGGGGGGGTTAGAGTCCCTAGCACCTGGCAGAGTGTCGCCCTTGGGGACGTGACATTATTCGGGCCCGCGATTCCTGAACTGTACAAAAGATGACCTGAGCAGCCCTCGCCAGGCGTGACTCGGTGAGTGTTAGAAATACCCCTCCAGCTGGATAGGAATTCGATTCGAATCGTCGTCGCTCCCGGTTAGTGAGCACTTGACTTGAGCTGCGGCAACGTAGATCTCATTAAATGAACCGGTGGTTAAGGGAATGATACAATGTTGCCACAATTCATACCTGCTCTAGATATAATAATGATAATTGTTTGATTATAATCAAGTGCATGCTTAGTACAGGTGCTAAGATAGATGACAGGTAAATGCTAAAAATAACTGCTAGTACAGGTTATAAGAGTCTCAATTACTTATGCCTTTATGCAAAAATGTGATGTCAGCTAGCCTCTTGTGAAAGCCTTGCATAATCCTTGGTGTCATCTTATTTCTGGTTTTCGACGGGTAAGTCTAGCTGAGTACATTCTAGTACTTAGGGTTTATTCCCTCCTGTTGCAGATGATATGCTCTACCAAGGCTTCTGCAAAAATTGTCTCCACCCTGCGGGTGACGAAGACTAGATCACTAGGGCGTGATCATCCTTTATGTACTTTCCTGATGCTTTTGCGGGTTGTTGATCAATAAGACTGGCAGTAGTCAAACAACTGGTGTGTGTTTGCTTCCGCTACTTTATAAACTTGGTTTGTAATATTTGTGACTTCGTATGTGTAAACTTATTTCAGAACTACTTGTGAAATGTAACGTATGATGTTGTATGTTGAATGATGCGATCTTGGTTGTAAGCAAGTTGGTTTGAAATCCTTCATGGTTTCGATTGACTACCGGGATTATATGGGCTCAAGTTCGAAAATTTGAGCGCTTCGGTGCTTGTTTTTGTACTTGTGCTCTTATAATTTGGTCGGTTCTGTTACAGCTAGTACCGGAGCATAATTCAACATTAAACACATCGTACGAGTATTTAAAAACAAAAGTATTTGATTATGAAAAAGGATTAAAACACTAAAAATTATTTTTTTGGTATGCCAGTGATCACATCCCTTAGCCCAAATAAGGACTCTTAGGTGGCTTATTATAAAGACTAACTTGGGGGCCTTGTTTGTTTTTGTTTCGTCGTTCATACGGCGTGATATTGTATGGATGTCATCCACTTGGGTGGTAATGTATGGATCAATTGCCTCGACGCTCTGGTAAGTGTGAGTTGTGAGAGCATGATTGTCCAACCGGCGATCTAGGGGAGAGTAGTTTTGGTGACTTGCATACTTACATGTTTAAACCATGTAATTACGTAAGCACTTAATTGTGGGAATATATTTATATCGGGTAGCTTTGATACTGAAGTATATACATCAGGGGATGTGTATATGGAAAGTATTTAAATTACTGCTTTCTTGTGTGCATATATTGGGAAACTGTTGGGCTGAAATGAGATTTTCTGCAGGTCACTAACAGCGTAACGAGTAGACCGATAGTTTCGCTTATATGAGAGAACGTATGTATGCCACCGCCTAGCGTTAGAACTTTAGGTTTCTACTAAGGTGAGAGGGCGTACGGAACGTGCATGCATCATGTTTAATTATATCATACATATCATTTACTCCCTCCTTAAAAATTTCAGTACTCCCGACTAAATTAAATTTTGTATCCCCTAAATAATCCTCACTTTAAGTCATATCTGGTTGCTACAGATGGCACGTACCAAGAGGACCGCTCGCAAGTCCACTGGGGGCAGGGCACCTCGTCACTAGCTCGCTCCACGTGAGCCCCGCCCTGAGCCTACTAAGGTGGAAAGGCTGAGGGCAGAATTGGCTGAAGTGACTGCTGCCAGGAATGCAGCGTGTCAGCAACTGGAGCAAGTGATCCGTGATCGTGACCAGGAAGCCCTTGCAGTCCAGAGATTGACAGTAGCAAACCGCAACTGTCAACGCATGCTGGTCCGTGTCATGAACCAGAGGGATGAAGCCTGGCACGAGGAGAACGTTCTGAGAGCTCATCAGTTTGAGCTCGAGCAACAGTTGGAGAATGCTGAAGAATACAATGATAATCTTCATGAAGAAGTGCATCGCCTGAACAACCAGCTAAATCCTCTGCTGCCTTGAAACAACAACGCAGATGAGGACATGGGTTCGGGAATCGCCATGGCTGAAGATGATGAAGAAGTGAAGGTCAATGGGTCCCAAGATGAAGCACCAGAAGAAGCACCAGAAGAAGGAGAAGAAGATGAGGAGTTAGAGCCTGTTAGTGATGAGGACGGCGGGGAGATCCTTGACACCGACTTTGAGGACGATGCTTAGAGTAGTTATCACGTAGCTATGATGTTAGGATCATCCTTTGTGCCTCCTGGGGTTGGAGTGAGGCTTTGTAATAACTTGACTTTTGGGATGTAAGGTCGAACCCTATGTTTCCTGGATGTTTAGTTGGAACCTATTAATTTCGATCGCAATTGGATGTCTTATTGTGTTGCGTTCGATGATGGTGTCACGATTAGCACCCTTCGGTGCCGCGACAAAACCGAGGGCCTCCTATGGCGCGCGACATAAGGCTGTGCTGCTTGGCACGCGCTGGTATCGAGGCGGCTAGTCATGATCCACCATAGAACTCTATCGTTGAGAAGTCTCTTTGTGATCAGTTTGAAGTAGCCTTTCTCAGTCAACTAAAAACTTTGAAATTGAATCCAAGTACCGGGCGGAAGATCAAAAATCACATAGATTTTAACGTAAACGGTTCAGTAACTGCTGTGCTCCTTGTGTGTGAGCCTTTATCCAAGTACATCTTGTTGGATTCTCTCGCATGATTGCGCCAATTGATCCGCTTGAATGGATTGTGTGGTTGTGATGAATTATTGTGCCATGAGTATTTTGAGAAGTCTATTTCATGAAGTCAGTATGACATATTTACAATAATTCATCTACAAATTTCTCACATCGTTAGTGCTCATTGGCTATGCATTTTGCAGATGTTGTACAATCTCCATCGGGGTCGTGGCAATGAGGATGAGGAACAGCCACCCCCTCCGCCACCACCTACCCCGGCTGATCTAATGCAGACCGTGGTCGAAGGGCAGCGCATGCTGGCAGATGCTATGCGCCAGCTTGCCAATCGGGAGGCTCGTCATGGCTGCCAGGGCCCAGAACCCAATCAGTACAGTGATTTCAAGGACTTTCTTGATACTAAGCCCCCGCTCTTTAAGGAGGCGGAGGAACCACTGCAAGCTTATGAGTGGTTGAATACTATTGAACAAAAGTTTCGTCTGCTTCGCTTGACTGATGAGCTAAAGACTGAATATGCTTCTCACCAACTACATGGTCCAGCGGATATTTGGTGGAGCCACTATCGTTCCACACTGCCTGCAAATGTCCCAATTGCTTGGGACCAGTTCAAGGCCGCATTCCGTGGGAACTATATTACTCCAGGTCTTATGGCTATCAAGCACACAGAATTTATGAGGCTGTCGCAGGGCAATAAAAGTTTGACTGAATATCTGCAATCCTTCAACAACCTGGCAAGGTATGCCACGGAGTTTGTGGATACCAATTCCAAGAAAATTGCTAGCTTTAAAAGAGGCCTCGGCCCAAAGCTGATGAAGACTATGGGCACTAGCAAGTGCACTACCTTCAATGAATTTATCAGTGATGCTCTGACTCAAGAGAACAATAACTCGATCTATGCTGCTTCTAAGAGCTGCAAGAGGGCACTTGAGGCAGGTGCTTCACAGTCTCGAGCTCCAGCTGCCCCAAGGGCTCCTCCTCGCCCTCCTGCCACAAGTGCTAAGTTCCGTCCTCCGCAAAAGAAGGCGCCAGTGAAGACTAGGTTTCGCAAGGCATATACAGTGGCTCTACCAAAGAGTAATTTAGGCCAAGGCAGCTCTAGTGTCCCTCCTAGCAACATGCCTTGCTAGAACTGCAACAAGCCAGGCCATTGGTCCAGGAACTGTCCTTACCCTAAGAAGAATGTCAACCAAGGTGGCCGTCAAGGGCACGCTCATTATAACAGTATTGAGGAAATCCCATCTGGTGAGGTTGTCACTGCTGGTAAGTTCCTAGTTGACCAACACCCTGCAGTGGTGCTTTTTGATTCAGGTGCTTCGCATTCCTTTATCAGTCCTAAGTTTGCATCAGAGTTTGCACACAAATTGCATACTGTTGAAGGTGGGGGTTATTGTATTAGCGCAGCAAGTGGGAATATTTCCACAAATAAAGTAGTGGGGAATCTTGAGCTTGAGATAGAAGGGTGAAAGTACTCGCTTGCCTTAGTGGTTTTGCCGGGCTTAGGCATAGATATTATCTTGGGCATGAATTGGATGAGTCAGAATGGGGTACTCATTGATACATCCACTCGGGTAGTTATGCTCAGAGATCCTACAGATCAAAAGGGTTTTCTGGTACAACTTCCCAGAAAAGTTGATTTGTCTAGGGAAGTTCATGCTGTGCAAGCAAAGGCGTTGGCCGAAATTCCAGTAGTAAATGAGTTTCCAGACGTTTTTCCCGATGATTTGCTGGGGCTCCCTCCAGATCGGGATGTGGAATTTAAAATCGAGTTGTTGCCTGGCACGGCTCCCATCTCTAGGAGACCTTATAGGATGCCTCTGAATGAGTTAGCTAAACTTAAGGTGCAATTGAACGAACCATTGAAGAAGGGGTTGATTCGTCCTAGTTCGTCGTCGTGGGGATGTCCTGCTATCTTTGTAAAGAAGAAGGATCAATCGTTGCAGATGTGCGTAGATTATAGACCTCTCAATGCAGTCACTATCAAAAATAAGTATCCTCTACCCCGCATCGACATCTTGTTCGATCAGTTGTCTAAAGCTAAAGTTTTCTCCAAGATCGATCTAAGATCTGGCTATCATCAAATTAAAATCCACCCGGAAGATGTTCCAAAGACAGCCTTTTCTACCAGATACGGTCTTTATGAGTATCTTGTTATGTCTTTCGGCTTGACAAATGCCCCCGCATACTTCATGTACTTGATGAATTCGGTGTTTATGCCTGAATTGGACAAGTTTGTGGTGGTATTTATTGATGACATCCTGATATATTCTGTAAATGAGGAAGATCACGCTGAACATCTGCGTATAATCCTCACAAGACTGCGTGAACATCAACTATATGCAAAGTTCAGTAAGTGCGAATTCTGGCTTCGAGAAGTACCTTTCCTTGGGCATGTGTTGTCCGATGGAGGAATTATGGTGGATCCCACCAAGGTACAGGAAGTATTGAATTGGAAGGCTCCTACTTCGGTTCACGAGGTCCGGAGTTTTCTTGGTTTGGCTGGCTATTATCGTCGCTTCATCCTGGATTTCTCCAAAATAGCCAAGCCAATGACTCAGTTGCTACAAAAAGACACCAGGTTTGTCTGGACTCCTGAGTGTGATGCGGCTTTTCACCAACTGCGAATCCTCCTAACCTCAGCTCTGGTTTTGGCACAACCGGATATCGAGAAACCATTTGATATTTATTGTGATGCCTCAGTCATAGGTTTGGGAGGTGTTCTGATGCAGGAAGGCCGAGTAATTGCATATACCTCTCGACAACTTCAGAAACATGAGGTGAATTATCCAACGCATGACTTAGAACTCGCCGCAGTTGTTCATGCTTTGAAAGCCTGGCGGCACTACCTGTTGGGAAATGTTTGCAATATCTACACAGACCACAAAATCCTCAAATACATCTTCACCCAACCCAAGTTAAATATGCGTCAAAGAAGATGGCTCGAGTTGATTAAGGATTATAACCTTCAAGTGCACTATCATCCTGGCAAGGCAAATGTGGTTGCGGATGCTTTAAGCCATAAGTCTCATTGCCATTCCCTAGTTGAAACTGATTTTCATCGATCTCGCCTTCTATATCCAGCAGTCTTGTACAACATCACCGTCAGTTGTACTCTCAAAAGCCGAATTATTGAGCTTCAAAAGACTGATCTTGGTGTATTCCACATAAAACGCAAGATGAAAGAGCAAGAAACTACACAGTTCAGGGTAGATGAAGAGGGTGTACTATGGTTCAAGGATAGGTTAGTTGTGCCTAAGGACCAAGAGCTTAGAAATGATATTATGACTGAAGCACACTCCTTTAAGTTGTCCATCCATCCTGGTAGCAATAAGATGTATTATGATTTGAAGCCATACTATTGGTGGACCAAGATGCGGAAGGAGATAGCTGCATATGTGGCTAGGTGTGACACCTGCTGTAGAGTTAAGGCTGTGCATATGAAAGCTGGGTTGCTTCAACTACTTTCTATCCCAGGTTGGAAATGGGAAGAGATAAGTATGGATTTCATTGTCGGACTTCCTCCTACTGTCAAAAATCATAACTCCATCTGGGTAATTGTGGACCGCCTAACCAAGTCGGCTCACTTCATTCCTGTTCGAGTAGACTATCGTCCTACTGACTATGCTGAGTTGTACTTCAATCAGATAGTCTGGCTCCATGGGATACCTCGTACTATCATATCTGACCATGGTCCCTAGTTCATTGCTCGCTTTTGGGAGCACTTGCATCACCTTCTGGGAACCAAGTTAGTGAGAAGCTCTGCTTATCACCCCCAGACGTCTGGTCAGACGGAGCGGGTTAACCAAATCTTGGAAGATCTATTGCGGGCATGTGTCATTTCATTCAAGGGTTCTTGGGAAAAATGGTTACCTCTAGCCGAATTCTCATACAATAATAGTTACCAAGAGAGTATTAAGATGGCCCCATTCGAAGCTTTGTACGGTCGTAAGTGTAGAACCCCACTAAATTGGATAGAAGCTGGTGAGAGGAGATTTTATGGTATTGCTTTTGTTGAGGAAGCTGAGGAACAAGTCCGTACCATCCAAAAACATATGGCTGCAACCCAAGCTAGACAGAAAAGTTATGCTGATCGTCGTAGAAAACCGCTCGAGTTTGAAGTTGGAGACTTCGTTTATCTGAAAGTTTCTCCAATGAAGAGTGTCCAACGTTTTGGTGTTAAGTGGAAACTTGCGCCAAGATATGTGGGTCCTTTCCAAATCATAGGCAAGAGTGGAGCTGTTGCGTACAAAATCCAGTTACCTCCAGAAATGAGTGCCATATTCAACGTCTTCCATGTATCTCAGCTCAAAAAGTGCCTTCGAGTTCCTGAGGAAAGAGTTCCTTTAGGAGATATCAGGCTGGAATCCGATCTAACTTACGAAGAAAAGCCAGTCCGAGTGATCGATACTCAGGAACGAGTGACTAGAAGCAAAGTGGTTAAGTGGTATAAAGTAATGTGGAGTAATCAGGGTAGTGAAAGTGACGCTACATGGGAACGGGAGGACTATTTGCGGGATGGCTATAAGGAATTCTATGAAAATGGTACGCTTTCCAAATCTCGGGATGAGATTTTTATAAGGGGGGAGGGCTATAACACCTCAGGTGTTTAGCTCCATAATTGCATTGCATTGCATGAGCATAAGCATGCATCATTTCATGTTAATTCATGTGGTTGCAACAAATGTGATTTGTTTTGAAGTTTTGTTTGACTCACATCGTGTGACACTAGGGAGTTGGTGTAACTAAAGGGTAGAGTAGCCAATTATATCCCACAACACCTTAGTTATACTTAGGGTCACTAATGGAGCAAGGTTCATGTTGACCTAAATCACCAAAATGCCCTCCAAGGTGTAGTTGACCACCACTTAGCCCTAGGATGCTCTAGTTTGACCAATTAAAAAGTCCAGCTTAGAGACCTTGCATAGAGGAGCAAGCTTAAGCAAAGTTGTAGGGAATTTTATGGGGAACAAAAGTCTCAATATGACCATTTCATGAAACTGGCTAGAACATGCTCAAAAATGGCCCACAAGTCAGCTAGAGGGGCTGCCTCAACACTTAGAATTTTTCTAAGTCTTCAATTGACCCTCCAGTTTTACTGAGGCCTACTTTAGAAGCTTGTAGTTTACAAACTAGGCCAAACCAGTTTCCACTCATATTAACAAACTTGTAGTCCTCATGTAGCTCTACAACATTGTCAACATCACCCAAGCCTGGTTCCTAATGGTTTATGAGTTAGAGTGCTTCGAAAATCGGGTTTCAGTCGGGGGAAATAACTGAAAGTCGGTTCAGCTTTCATGTGCCTCACTTTGGGGCATTATATCTCACCAACTAAACCGAACCAGCTCATGATGCCTTTTACAAACTTGTAGTGCTCACGTAGGTCTACAACTTTGCTAATTGGAGGTTTCACTAACACGAGCTGGTTTGAGAGTAAATCGTCGACGAAGTTGCCCTGTCAGTCGATCACCAACGGCACCGTTCGACTCGTTTCAGTTTTGTCAGAGAAGGGGGAGTGGCTGACCGGCCATAGGGTCTCACCGACGCGTGGACACGCGATGGCGACCGTACGCCGGCCCTGGCCCCACCGGCCAGTCCACGGCGCCTTTAAGACCGCCACGACGCGTCGAGGCTGCCTCCATTCCCTCTCCCTCCCTCGTTCGGCTTCAAAGCGGAGGAACCAAGCCGCCATTGTCACCCCCACTCCGGTGAGCTCGCGCGCGCTCCCCACCGCACCACCGCTCACCAGATCACGCCCGTCCCTCCGCCTTACCTTACCGCCCTACACCTCTGCGACCAACCGGTGGCTTTGATTGAGCCCGGGGTGAGCCACATTGCCGTCTCCGCCCGTTCCCGAGAGGTCACCGGAGCTCCGCCATGCAGGTTCACCGTGGCCGGGGTAGTTCGGGCCTCTCTCCGTCTTCCCTTCCTACCTCAACCGCTCTGCCTAGCTGCAGTAAAGCTCGTACCGAGTTTAGTTGTGACCGTGCGGCCTCACCGGCGGCGGCGCACCGTCACCGACCCTCACCGGCCGCCGTTCCCGGTGGCGAGCCCCTCCCACTCCAACCCAAGCCTTCCTGCTTGCACGAATCGAAGCATCGTATGACGGGGAACACGTGGGTGTGTTTGTTTTCCCAAGCGAGCTCCCCTCCGACGAGCTTGAGATCGCCGGAGCTCGCGGTTCGCCGCTCCCCTGCCCTCCGTCACTGACCGCGGGGACCCACCTGTCGGTTGCCACGCGCGGGCGGGAGCCAGATCGGGCCGCGCGCTGGCTGGGCTGCGCTGGTGAACTGAGCCGGCTCGGCACTGTAGCTGTTAGGGTTCAGTTTTGTTTTTTTTTCTTTTTGTCACAGATTTTAGTGGTTGTTTGGAAATTGTAGATCTAGGGTTTTACTTGCCCAAAAATTATGAGATAAATTTTGTTGGGATCTACAGGGTGTGTAGTATTTTAGAAAAATATGATTTGGTTAGGTGATGTGTAGTTTCTGGGATATTTAAATAGGTCTTTAAAATGTGTTTTAATTCACATGCAAACTTGTTTAAATCATATCTTGAGTTTCAGTGTTCCAAAAATTATGAAATTTGGTGGGTAGGCTAATTTAGACTTGCTCTAGCTCTGGTAAAAATTTGGGCAGTAGTGCTTAAGTACTTTTTCAGTTATAATGCTATTTTATTATTTTAGGAAATACTTAAATGAATTTTTGTAATTTTTCTACATGTGCAATGTTCATATAACTTTTTGGAGAATGTCTTGGTACCCTAGAGTGTCTAAGAAAATTAGGAAATCTGTTGTTTGACACTTTTACTATGCTTTGTTACTTATACAAAAATCAGCCTTTTTGGGCTTGTGAATTTTTTGTAGGAAGTTCCTGTGAATAAATTTAGTTCAAATTTTTTCAGTAACCTCTTTTTGGGTCAGAGAGTCTCCTGTAATTTTTGTAGAATTTTAGGAGCAGTTTACATATATGTTTAAAATCCCACTTAATTAATTGAGTAAATTAAGAAATGAGTTTAAATAAATATTCTAGGTGGGCACACCTTACTTTCTGGTGTTTTTGTGACCTTTGTGAACTTGTAGTAACATTAGTTTGGTCTTAGAGAATGTTTGCCACATAAATAAATATTTAATCTTTGCAATTCTAGGTTTTCTGGACAGCTGGTAGTATTTCTAGGTTTGACCTTTGATAAAGGTGGTTGCTGGAAAACTTGTAAATACCAAAGTTGGAGTAAACTTGATAAATTAGCTTGTGTCAAAATTTGGGAGCATTTGGCTTAGTAGTTTAGGAGTTATTGCTGTTTTAAGTGACAGTCCAGAATTGATTGCTCTCTGTTTGGGGAGGACAGATTCTGAAACTTTGGAATTTCGACTAGGTAAACTTTGGAATTAAGTGTTGAGGTATGAAAATATTTTGTAGTGCATTTCTTAAGCTTTCCAGATTGTCTTAGATCATATCTTTTGGAGTTAGGAATCTTCAGTTATGTCGGAATCTTTGAGCTGCTGTCCAGAATAACTTACTGTGGTAACCTAAGTAATATTACTCTTGTGTTGTTAGGTGTTAGGGCCTTAACCGAAGAGGAACAGCTGTATCTTAGGTTGAGTAGCTTAGGTAAGTACTTCTCCACCGGAGAAGAGATTTGCACGTACTGATAAAGTGACTGAAGTAGAGTACTTTTATTGCTGAAATGCATTTCATTCCGAGCATGTTGCACCATTATGCACCCATGATATTTATTGTGCACTCATGCAATAGGTGTTCCGGAGGGGATAACACTCCTCGAGTTCGAGCCAGTGATTCTGGAGGAAGTCCAGGACCAGCCAGAGGAGCCAGTGGAACCAGTCGGCGGAGGAGACGCCGCTGAAGATTTGCCTGAGTGTCCTGACCACCGACCTTCAACCTTTCTGAAAGGCAAGCCCCGGTGCATGCTGAACCTACTGATTTATAAATTAATCTTGAGTACTTTTAATTGTTTACTGCATTAAGTTGTAGGAGTTATATGAAAACACTTGTTGCATTATACCTGTCCTTGTCCAGATATCGTACTTACTCCTATATTAGGTTTAGGCACGTGTCAATGCTTAGCCCTGCTTAGTATGGTAGAAGTCGGGTGATTTCCGGTCATCCGCGAGATGTAGGAAGGAGTTACGAGTGGCTTTATAGCTATCGTGGATGGAACCATGCTTTAAAAATGAAATTGAGACCGGGCGGGAGTTCGATAGTACAGCCGCAAGACACTACACGTCTTGGGTGTGGAGCTATGCCCATCTGAGTCGTTTAAGGACCGATTCGCTGTACGTCCTTGAGTCATGTTGAACGCAGTCTAACACTTAGTTGGCCGGATAAGCCGTTCTGACCGCGAAGTCGAGTAGTATGGTTCAGGCCGGGAATCGAATGGTAGGTTGCATCTTGGAGGAGAGAAAGGATGTGCTTGGGGACATTGGCGTGAGACCAAGGGGGGGTTAGAGTCCCTAGCACCTGGCAGAGTGTCGCCCTTGGGGACGTGACATTATTCGGGCCCGTGATTCCTGAACTGTACAAAAGATGACCTGAGCAGCCCTCGCCAGGCGTGACTCGGTGAGTGTTAGGAATACCCCTCCAGCTGGATAGGAATTCGATTCGAATCGTCGTCGCTCCCGGTTAGTGAGCACTTGACTTGAGCAGTGGCAACGTAGATCTCATTAAATGAACCGGTGGTTAAGGGAATGATACAATGTTGCCACAATTCATACCTGCTCTAGATATAATAATGATAATTGTTTGATTATAATCAAGTGCATGCTTAGTACAGGTGCTAAGATAGATGACAGGTAAATGCTAAAAATAACTGCTAGTACAGGTTATAAGAGTCTCAATTACTTATGCCTTTATGCAAAAATGTGATGTCAGCTAGCCTCTTGTGAAAGCCTTGCATAATCCTTGGTGTCATCTTATTTCTGGTTTTCGACGGGTAAGTCTAGCTGAGTACATTCCAGTACTTAGGGTTTATTCCCTCCTGTTGCAGATGATATGCTCTACCAAGGCTTCTACAAAAATTGTCTCCACCCTGCGGGTGACGAAGACTAGATCACTAGGGCGTGATCATCCTTTATGTACTTTCCTGATGCTTTTGCGGGTTGTTGATCAATAAGACTGGCAGTAGTTAAACAACTGGTGTGTGTTTGCTTCCGCTACTTTATAAACTTGGTTTGTAATATTTGCGACTCCGTATGTGTAAACTTATTTCAGAACTACTTGTGAAATGTAACGTATGATGTTGTATGTTGAATGATGCGATCTTGGTTGTAAGCAAGTTGGTTTGAAATCCTTCGTGGTTTCGATTGACTACCGGGATTATATGGGCTCAAGTTCGAAAATTTGAGCGCTTCGGTGCTTGTTTTTGTACTTGTGCTCTTATAATTTGGTCGGTTCTGTTACAGACAGTCTACTAAGGGGTATGCCCATGGTAGTAGATTATCGGTGGAGGTACGCTAGACAACAAACTAGATGGTGACGCAAGATGAACACGAGGTTTATCCAGGTTTGGGCCATGAACTACGTAATACCCTACGTCCTGTATCTCTGTGGATTGTATTGATGTGTGATTATGTGTTTTGAGGAGGGTCCTTACCCGCCTTATATAGTATAGGCAGCAAGGTTATAGATCTAAGGAATCTAGTTCCAATCGGTTACAACTGTTGTATCCACGGTGGATACGATATCTATCCTAACCGACTAGGTTTCCTTGATCATCAAGTAGTCTCTACTTGCTCCGCACGGTTTGCCAAGCAGTTCAAAGATCCACATGGCCCTTTCTAGTGAGTTGGGCCACCTTATCTAGGGTGGCCCATGTGGAGCCATGAGGGTATACTGGTCTATACCCCCACAGCTAGTCCCTAAGCACTATATATTTTGATGCGACACGTCGTCTTGACCTTCTCTGACCAGTGAGGCTTGAAGTCCTGAAGCATCCGACCAGAAGGGTGGTCTACTGAAGAATATTACCACTCTTTCGACCAGCTTAGCTGAAAGCCAACCACCGCACTTGTCGAAAAATGTCTTTTCAGAAAAATGCATGGTGCTCCGAGAAAAAAGAATAAATAGTTCATCTTTGACGAAGTGTGCCCACTTAAGTTTCATTGGGGAAATTTAATGATGCTTGGCACCATTGGCTCTGCCATAATGTCAAGAGGTGTGATCCTTAGGATCTAGTCGTGTTAAGGTAGGGGTCGCACCTCTAGCACTATGCAGCAAATCCTGTTTGCAAAAAAGTTAAGCACATTCATCACAAGGTGAAGTGTGCCCACTTAGTCCTCGAGCCTGATAGCAGGTGACTTAATCACGTTGTGCCAGGGTCTAAAAGAAAAATAATGCAAAACTAAATAAGCACATTCACCGCAAGGTGAAGTGTGCCCACTTAGTCCCCGAGCCTGACAGCAGGTGACTTGATCATGTGGTGCTAGGGTCTAAAGAGTAACAATCCCAACTCAGTTGAGAATTAAGCACCGTGGCTCTGTCACGACACAATCCCCAGCTCTGCTATGGGCCCAGTCCCTAGCTCTACTGTGGACCCAATCCCTGGCTCTACCATGGATAAGAACTCATGGCTCTACCATGTGGCAACTCCTAGCTCTACTGCGAGACGTCCCCCAACTTAGTTGTGGGCCCTAAAAATAGAAACAACCCATGGCTCTACCACGCGGCAGCCCCCAGCTCCACTGCAAGGCAACCCCCAACTCAGTTGCGGGCCCACTCCATAGCTCTGCTACAAATTCAGTCCCCGGCTCAGCTGTGGACAAAAAGGGCATCAAACTGATGCATACGGATGGCTCTGCCACGTAGTAGTCCCCAGCTCTGCTGTGGGGCCACAAAATGCACTGGCGCGCTAGAATTGGACCGTATAGAAAAATAGTGAAATAGGCCCACTCTAGGGTCCTCCACTGCAGTCAAGGCCCACGTAAAGGCCTACTTGGAGATAATGATTGAGGAATTAGAAGCGGCGCATAGGGCGTGGTTACCCACAAACCCTAGAAGTCAAAGGGTCACTTCGTCTCTTATAAATACCCGTGCGGTGGCACCCCACTTCATCCACTTCACGTCAGTTCATCTTCCATATTGCTCGCTCCGCCATCTCCGCCATTTCCATCGTCGCTATAGCCGTAAATCCAAAACCTAGATCCAGCCATACAAAGCAGTTGCAAGCATCACATCTCCGCTAGATCTAGACGCTCTAACGCCGCACCACACACCACAGCTGCATTCCGCAGCCGGAGAAGAGGAGGAGGATGGCACGCGGGGGCAGTGGAGCGAGAGCACAGCTGATGTCAGCGGAGTGGAACAAATCAGTGAGCACCGAGGCCACCCTCGCGAGGCTCGTCACCGCTGGCATGATGGCCGAGGCCGCAATCAGTGGATGGAGGATATCACCCAGTGAGAACTATCTAGACCCCCGTCCTGGCGAGATTGTCGTCTTCAAAGATTTCTATTGGTCCGGTTTTGGAAATCCTTGCCATCCTTTTCTGTGCAAACTTTGCGATTACTATAAAGTTAGCATCTGCAATCTCCACCCAAACTCTGTTCTTGCTATGTCCATCTTCATTACCCTATGTGAATCATATCTTGGCATCCAGCCCCACTTCAATCTGTGGCGGCACTTTTTTTGCCTCAAGAAGAAAGGGGGTGCGGGAAGATCCAAGATAGCTGGAGGGGCGTACCTGAACCTACATGATGGAATGAAAGCTGAGTACCTGAATGTGCCCCTAAGTTCATCCATAAGGGATTGGTACAAGAAATGGTTGTACGTGCAGCAAGAACAGGAGCCATTTGTTGCATGTGATGTCGCTCAGATCCCGGAGTAGTAAGAGAGCTAGTCGGCAAGGCCGTCCAGTGCCAAAATGGTGCAGGTTGAAGAGCTGCTCAGGATATTTGACAGGAACCAACTTGATGGGCCAACGGTGGCGTTGAACTTCATCTGCAGGCGGGTGCAACCCTGCAAGGAGCGAGTGCATCTGTTGTATGAGTACTCGGGGTCGGATGACCCCACTAGGGAGTCTGCAAGGAACCTCACACGCGATGAGGTTAACTGGTGGTTGGGACAACTGTTCAACTTGTCGAGATACCGCCCATTACCGAATGCAATGGAGGCGTACAAATTGACATCGCCATCGCCACAACTATGTGCAAAGTCGCCCACAATTTAATTCCACATCAGATAATTGCTGGTCTACAACCATAACGCTAAATCTGATCCTTACAAGATCCATGGCCAGGACCGGGCAGCAGTGTACATCTCCGATGTGCCTACCGATGACTGGCCGGCCAACGTGGATGCGTGGGAGCCCCGCGCGATGAGGAAGGCTGCCAGGAAGTGCCCCGCAGCAGAGGGGCCTTCCCAAAAGAGAAAGACCACTGACCCCCTAGGCACGGGGGGTCCTTTGATCATTGATGACGAGGAGAGTAGCCAGAAATGATGTAAAGTCATGGCCGGCTTGACCAACGATGAGGAGGAGGAGGAGACGCCACTAACACACCAGCAGAGGGCGCAGACATCGCCCCGTGCGCCGACGCCACCAAGGGCACCCACACCTCCCCAAGCAGCGATGCCCTCGAGCAACGATGCCTCCCTGAGTAGCGACGCTGGCCCAGACGGCCACACCAAGCACAGGGTGAACTAGCTCAGCAGCCCCCATGTGTGTTCAAGCTGGGATGGAGCAGGCGAGCAGCAGCCAGGCGGCTAGTAGTCAGAGCGATTGGCCATTCAGAGCCGCATTTAGGCGCTCGGATTTGTAAGTAATTTTATAATCCCTTGTTGTTGTCCTAAAGCATTAGTTTATTAGACTGGTGTAGGCCGAAGTCCATAGAAGATGTGGAGCACCCCACCGGCAGCCAATAGCCGACAGTGGGGGAGAGCAGCCGCGCTGCAGAGGAGCGCGTCGAGCCCAGCGATGTCACTAATCAGCATGCCACAGAGCAGCAGCATGACGAAGAGACCACGCCTGCTGCCGAGGAGCCCACTACTGCCTCAGGCGGTAGAATGGGGTAAGTACTAGTCGACAGGGGGGCGCCAAGAACCCCGCCGCAGAGGCTCTAGCAGCGGAGGCCACTATGGTTGAGGAGGAGCCAGAGATCGAAGAAATCGTCCACCCCGAAGAAAATGTCGTGGCCCCCCAATACGTCCGTGTTGCAAGGAAGCAGGGTGACGAGTGGGTGTTCTACGAAGAAGACCACTCAAACCAGGTTGTTCGCAAACTCTAGAGAACAGTTGATGATCTGATGGGCCAAATAAAGGTAAGAGTACTGGAAGCCCTATGCATCCTCATTAGGCTTTTGTAGAGATTGCTATCACTAATCCTTCATTGTGTTGCAGAGCATCAAGAAGACATCAGAGTACTAAAACAGTGCTTCGACACTATTGCTCCAACCGTGGAAGAGAACAGAACATGAAGGGGACGTAGTGCATCTGTAGGAGATGCTACAACAGACCCAAAATGAGCGGGACACGCTATAGGCCACCGTAGATGAGCAGCACCACCGCCTCGACCAGGAAAGGAAAGGTATATGACAAAATCTTCGTGCTTTGTTCTCCTTATGACTTGTTGACAAACCATGCTCTGCTCGGTAAGCATGGAGGCAGAGAAGATGCTTCTTGTTGACAAACTAGCTCGGCTATCAGAAAGCAACAAGGAGCTTGTGGAGAAAAACAACCAGCTCGACAAGGAGCTCAAAGACAAGGTTGCTCGCCTGACCAGTGAGAACACCAAGCTAAAGGAGCGGGTGACCAAGCTAGACAAAGACTTCTCAAGTAAGTTATCGAAAACTCAGTTGTTGATTGGCTTCACTATTATTCATCATGCTCAACATGGTTTTGTGTGTGATTGCAGTCGTACGCCAGAACACAAAGACACACATGGAGGCGCTGATCAAGGAGAAGAACCACTTGGTATCCAAGTGCGAGGCGATGGAGCAAGGAATCAAGCCAGTGCTAGACCTAATCAGAATGGAGCCTGAAGAGGCACCGACTGACCAACTAGCCTGACCAGAAGCCATCGTCGAGAAGTGTCAGAGCTCCTAGACTTGGTACAAGCAGTACATCCACGATGCTGGCGAGTATGTGGCCGCCCACGTGTTAGGCGTGGTGTGGTCACACTACCCTAGAGTGGACCTGAGGAGGCTTGAGACCGGCGTGTCCAACAACACCGATCAAAAGAAGGCAGAGCAGCTCAGGATTACTTCCATGGAGACAGCGTCGAAGATGATAGCCGATGTGGACCTGTGTGGCGAGACTAGACAAAGCAGTCAGTAGGTTAGAGCTATAAAAAACTTATGTTTGCAGTTTAAGTTGTGATAGAGCACTCAATGCCACCAATTCTCACATAAAATTATAGCATATGAACACCAAACATAGATTTAGGGCTTACAACTAACTATTTCCACGAGTTTTGGTGTTTCACCATTCACAGGACGACATTTCAGAATAACATGAAATATGTACCTAAAGTGTACAAGAAATGCAAGATTATAAACATTCTACACAAGCCCATGGGAGAGAGGCCCACAACCTAGCAAATTAGCGCCCAAAACAACGAGAGAATAAGCCCCAAAGAAACCCAAATCAACCCAACTCCATGTAACACCAGCATGGGCCAGGTCCAAGAGATGACAAGATATCACACAATAAAATTGAGCTCAAGGTGGGCCATCTAGCGTGCGGCCGCACCCTAGGTGTGGGTGCACCCCCAGTGGCCTACCTCGAACCCAACCTCGCCCAATCGGTTCATACCGCCTCTCCAATGACGGTTGCGTGGGTGATGACGGTACATTCTAGCTGAGGATGGTTTGCTCCTTCCTTTTAAGGAGATCCAAGGAATATTCCTACATCCCTCCTTTCCACCTATAAAAGGAGGACACCTCCCCCTCATACATCAACACACAAGAGCACAAAGAGCATCACAAAGCAAGAGCAAGAGCATCTCCACTCCATGGGCTTAGGCCCTAGCTAGCTTTAGCAACTTAGTAAGGGAGAGATGTGAGGGAGAGTTCGGGGAAGAAATACTGGGCTTGTCGGTAACCTTCCCCGCTTGTACCTCGGTGAAAACCAGCTTTGTACCTCAAAGGGTATCTTAGTAAGTGTTCGTGGTTCTTTTGGTTATAAAGTCTTTAAATAGTTAAGTTATACTTTTACTTGCTTGTGGGTTCATCGTCTGTCCCCGTGATGGATGCTCTAGTAGAAGGACCCTGATAAAGACGGATAACCCTTGTTGACGCACTAGAGTAGTAGTCGATAGCGTAGACATGGTGTTTAGGCTAGAAGCTACCTTTGTTTGCCTCGTATCCCATGGTTGAGGGGTAGACGGCAGGTGGTGACAGCCCTGTCCATGCTTGTAATCCCCCATGTTTGGATACGGCGTAGAGCCATAGACCGGCATCAACTGACAGGCCAGTTGCAACCCGGTGCCCGAAGTGAGAAAGTAGAAGTAAAGTTTATCTATCCTTCGACCCTAAGCCATAGGAATCCTTGTCTACCCTTAGTAGCTATCCTTGTGTTTTCCTTGGATGAATTAGCTAGTAGAAATGCCTCCGTTTCCTGTGGAAATAGGATACCTTGAATACTTCTGGGTAAAAGCTACAACAATAATTCCGTACGCTTGTGGATTAATTTATGTAAACGTTAAGAAATACCAACAGTGAGCTCTCAAAGATTAACTAAAGAGCTTCACTAACCACTAGACCAACACTTGCTTGCTCTCAAAACTAGCTACACTAAAGGGCCAAGCTACACTAAGAAATGTAAATACGCGGGAAGGATGGAGTGTTATACCGCCGTATAGAGGAATGAGTCAATCACCAATGGAGTCAATCAATCATAAGAATGAATACCAATGAAGACCAATCACCTCAGAATCAAATGATGACAATGATTTTTTACCGAGGTTCACTTGCTTGTCTGCAAGCTAGTCCTCGTTGTGGCGATTCACTCACTTGGAGGTTCACGCGCTAATTGGCATCACACGCCAAACCCTCAATAGGGTGCCACATAACCAATACAAGATAAGGATCACACAAGCCATGTGTAATCCACTGAGTTGCCTTTCGTGATCTCCCACGGGGAAGGCACAAGAACCCCTCACAATGTCGACGATCGGAGCCGGCAACAATCACCAATAGCCGCTCAACGATCCATCAATCACCGGGCCATCTAGGTGTCGGCAAACACCAAAAGTAACAAGATCTCCACCAGCCCAAATCGCCCAACTGGCGCCACAAGATGCTAGAACACTAAGCAATGTACTAGAGGCTCTCCAAACTCACTTAAGATGATGAAATCAAGTGTGCAAGTGAGTGAAGTGGTGAGCTCAGCTCTCAAATGGTGTATGCAACTATTAGAAGTGTCAAGAGGGTGACCAAGGCCAGCCACCACCTTTATTTATAAGCCCACAAGCAAAAAGAGTCGTTACCCCTTTGGAGCAGCTTTCTGCGATGGCACCGAACACGGCGGTGCCTAGCACCGGACATGGAGGTGCCCCTCCCAATGGTCGAATCCAACAGCTAGTTGACTGGTCAGGCAGTCACTGGATAGGCGGCGGTGGCACCGCCCCTAGGATGGCGGTGACCACCCGGCTAGCTGCCCTAAGTCTCTAGATTTTTATGGCGGTGCACCGCCCTTAGGGTGGCGATGGCTACGGTGGTGACCAAACCCCATTTAACCAGTCTCTAGAAGAAAATGGCGGTGGCATCGCCCTCCTCGCGGTGGTGACCAGGGATGCACCGCCCTCACGGCGGCGGTGCACACCAGACGCACCGGTGCCTGCTTCACCTCTCATGTGTCTCGGCCATGCCTAGGTGGGCACCGTCCTAGGGGTGGCAGTGCCTTCGGACACAGTGGCAGTGCCCTCAACCGAACAACCCACTCTCGACCTTCTCAGGTGGCGGTGCCCACGTGGCAGCACCCCAAGCCCGGCAATGCCTCCTTTTCTTCACCTTTTTCACCACCTTTATAAATGTGCTAACACTCTAAGTGTTTCACCATCATGTGCAAGTGTGTTATCAATTTCACAAGTATTTTTTAAAGGTTAATCACTTTTCACCGATTGTGCACTAGGCCTAAATGCATATGCATGTATTCCAACACCTAGTGGCACTAGATGATCGAGTTGTCCGATAAGAGCTCCCCTCTTAGTAGTACGACCATCTATCCTAAATGTGATCACACTCTCTACAGTGTCTCGATCACCGAAAACAAAATAGCCCTATGGATATCACCTTTGCCTTGAACCCATTTTATTTTTTTCTTTCTTCTTTTCCAAGTCCCGGAGCTTGATCATCACATATCCACACCACCACCATGGACTTTATTTCATGTGGCCATCTCCATCCATGAGTGTCACCTAGCTCCTTCATTTGGATTGGACCATCCTATCTAGTCACACACTTAGATGCAAGAATTAGTCCAAATAGATTTCATCAATTAGGCAAAACCAAACTAAGGCTTTCAATAGCCCACCAAGCAGCAGCCATGCAGTAAAAAACAAAATTACTAACATCAATATATATCCCATATTTTTTGAAGTAAAAAAGTCATAGCTTCTAAACCAAGTATCCAAATTAAAATCCAATTGCATCATCATGTTCCTTGTAACAAAATATTCAAAACAAGACCCCACATAGATATATTTCGATAAAAAATTTTAACAAACATTTATATTTATATTTAAAGATAATCATCGAACATCATATTAACACTACATGAACATCGCAGAGAAAAACATAGAACATCATATGTATACTACATGAATATCACATATATCATGGAATGTAAAAAATAAAAAATAAAATTAGTGAAGTAATTAATTATAGCCAAATAAAAAGAAAAAATACTACCGAACATCATAAATACATCGTAGAACATCACATTAACACTACACAAACATTACTAAATATAGCATAGAACATCCCATGTATACTATGCGAACATCACAAATATCATAAAAATATAAAATAAAATAATAAAATTAGTGAAGTAATTAATTAGAGTCAAATAAAAAGAAGAAAAAATACTACCGAACATCAAAAAATATATCCTAGAACATCAATATATGCTTACTAAACATCACAAAATACATCGTAGAACATCGCATTTCTACTCGCAGAAATAAAAAAATACATCATAGATCATTATATGTATACTACATAAACATCATGTGTATCTGTAAATAAAAAATAAAACATAAAATTATAAGTAGAAGACAAGAAAGAAAAAGAAAATAAAAAATAGAAAATAAAATAAACAAAATTATTAATTCTATCAAAAAAGAAATTAAAAATGTATACATGTTAAAAAATAAAAATATAAGAAAACAAAAAAGAAAGAAAAATAAAAAACTAAATAGAAGCAAGGAAAGGAAAAAAAAGAAAAAGGAAAATAAAAAGGTATAAACAAAAAGGAAAGAAAAGAGAAGGAAAAAACATAAGAAGGAAAAAAGAAAAAAAAAACTCATGCGCACCTTGGCCTACGTACCTGGAAATGTACGTACTTTTTTTTTGAGGGGATGGAAATGTACGTACCTGATTCTGGGCCACGCTCCCCAGCGGATGCCGGAAATGGGCCGTGCTCGGTGGGCCGATGCCGATCGCTCCAGCACTTTCACTTTGCGTCACGGGCCGAAATAAAGCCCAAGGCGGGGCAGCGCGCAGAGGGGGTCGGCGGGAGGATTGGATCCGACTGGTCGGCAGCGATGCTTTGCCCGGCTACTAGCCCCTAAAACATGGGGTATCACAGCTGACGTGCACGTTGGGCCTCCTCTTCCTCTTCTTTGATGGGCCGCTGCTTGATGAAGTATGAGCAGCACGCACCGTGACATCCTTTTCCTCGCCGCCCGCTTCGCCGTCGTCGGCCTCCTCGTGATAGCCGCACCTGCGTGGTCGCGCCGGCGAGCCCAAAATGCTCCAGGACATCTGCGTCGCCGACTACAAATCCCTCGAGGGCCGTAAGACTACCCGCAGTGGGTACTCTAAAGTCATACTTTAAAGCTTTAGAGTATGAATATAGAGTAAAAACTGCTGCACTGGGTACTCTAAAACGATACTCTATCTTTTCTCTCACTCTATATTTAGAGTGGTACAGTGCTTACTCTATAGTAGGTAGTGGCGGGCCCCACTAGCTAAACAAAGAAAAAAATATTATAACTCACAAACCAAAAATCCAAATTAAAATTTGATTGCACCATTAAATTCGTCTCAATAAATCCTTCAAAACTAGATCACATATGGATATATTTAGAAAAAGTGACAAGTGAGTCCCCTAGTGGATAGAGTGGATAGAGGATGATATAGAGGATGGATGGGTGCGAGAGAATGAAGTATAGAGGAGAGAATCTTGCTGACTAGGACGTATAGAGGATGAATATAGAGGTCTATGAGTGCGGATAGCCTAAGTGACCACCACATGCATGCATCACTTCCCATCATAGTTATTAGGACCGGACCGAACGTTGAACCGGTGAGGCTATCGGTTCAATAGTTTACTGGTCCAACCGTTAAGAACTGGTTGAGCCGTCGGTTCGATAGTTTTGGACTAGATAAATTGAACCGGTCACAAATACTTCAAACCGGTGCAATATAATACTATATAATAGATAATTAGCAATATATGGTTGATCATATATACAAATAGGCTAATAAAGAACACAATTATATAACCATATTCGAAATAATCTAGCCACAAGTCCGTGCTCCAAAATCAACATGTGTCTGTTGACGGTTATTAACTCTAATAATCTAACTGTCAAAAGATAACAAAATGGTAACATTTCATAATGTATCATAGCAAGATGGACATTAATTTAACAGGTTTTAAAAAAGGATTTAAATAGTAATTCAAATATTCACTATTGGAAAATAATCTCAAATGTTGAGATAAAGTGTATCATTGGGAAGAGCTTGTTAAGATAACCAAAATAGATATATTATTTATGTATTTTAGAGCTCAAATAAAAAAGATATTAAATTTTTAATTTTTTAAAAAACGTCCAAAGTCAACATCAAGAACAAAAGAATGCAGCACGGAGCCTGCAGGCAAGCGTTGTACGCACGCACAGGCACGCTCAAACACGCAGGCGACAGTAGCAGACAGGCTGGGCCCATCGCTAGTTGACACGCGGGTACCAGGAAGCAGCAGCAGCACACGCACCAACAGAGATTCTCAGACCGGGACGGTTCAGACAGAACCAGTCGGTTCACCGGTTCCGCAAAAAAACGGCTAGTTCAACCGGTTTATAGCGGTTCAATTGCATAGACGGTCTTTTAACCAAACCGGACCGGTTTAGGCTCTGGTTCGGTCTTTTACCGGTCTGACCGTGTCACGGAACCGTCCAAATTATAAGAACAAAAGTACGAAAATAATTGCCGGAGCAATTAAATTCCCGTACTTAAGCTCCTATAACTCTGGTAGTCCAATAAAATCACGAGGGATTTCAAACCAACCAACATACAAGCCAAGATCGTAGTGGTCCAACATAACAGGTCATATGTTACATCCACTTCATAAGTAATTCGACGTATATTGGAATTTAGTAGAGTTATTACAACTCAAGTTCAAAAGTAGCGGAAGCAAAGTAGTTTGAAACTAATATCACCTTAATTCAAATACATGCCAGTACCAAGGTTAATTTCCAACAAAAGCATGAGAGACAAGATAGCTCAGAAGGATCATGCCCATGATCACACTCTGCCACTACGGCAGATACAGCACAATCTGCAACAAGTGGGAATAAACCATGAGTACGAGAAGGTACTCAGCTAGACTTACCCATCATAAACCAGAAATAATATGACACCAAGGAGTATGCAAGGATTTTTTTTAGTGGGCTAGCTTGACTCATTTGCGAAAAGCATAAGTGATCATGAATAAACTATTTTAAGCACTTTTACATCATCTTTGTTATAACCTATTAATCTAGGTAAGCACCTATGCTAAAGCAATCACTTGATTAATCATTAACATCAAAGGTTACCATTTTAGGTTTAACATTTCCAACATCATCCACATAACCATCCGTGTTCCATCATCATTACTACGATGCCGTAACTCGAGTCAAGTGTTCACTATCCAGTGAACGATGACAATTCGAATCGATTATTAACCAGCTGGTAATTTATTCCTTACACAAACCTCACTCACCCGCTAAAGTGAGGTGTTGGTCATCGAGTCAACCATTCAGGTAAAGTCGCAAGCTTGCCAGGAACCACATGTACCCGGGGGCCGCCCGACTGCTCTTTGGCCTTATCATCGCGCCCCCGAATCCTGCCACTACTGCTCCGGTACAGTGTGTTACGGGCAATTTACTCGGCTCGAATAATCTCCTAGCTTCACGGTCGAAAGGTACCTTATTTGGCCAGCTAAATGTAAGGTATGCGTTCAACATGACTCGAGGGCCAACAACGGTCGGTCCTTAATCGACACAGACGGAAATTACAAGCACCCCAGAACCCTGTCTGGTTGCCCAATACTTATTCCGCCCGGTCTCCAATTATCCATCAACACTTGGTTATTTTCAGGACATCATCCATTCCATAGCTAAAGTATTCCGTAACCACCTATAATTTCAGGTGACAGGAAATCACCGATCGCTACCGGTCTAAGCAGGGCTAAGCAGTTATTCGACCCTAAACCTAGCAGGGTAAGAATGTAATAAGGTAGGCAAGGATAGTAATAAATGCATCAACGGTTTCACTCAACTCCTACAACTTAATGCAACAATACATATATAACATATATATACTCAATTGCTTTTATAAAATAGGAGGCTTAGTATGCTCTGGGGCTTGCCTCTTTCGAACGAGCTCGGGCGACGATCCGGACACTCCTCGAGATCCTCACCAACCTCCTCGTCAACCTCGGGCACCTCCTGAGGTTCGCTTGGCTTCTCGGGAACTGCTACCGGATTCTCTGCTCGTGATCCTGTCATGATGCTTATGTATAAGGGCTAATGCACAAGTGCATCGAAAGATGGCGTATGATGATCATGAGACATGCATACAGGTGAACAACTCACATTTCACTTAACAAGCATGTGCATCACTCCTTGCTGATCCTACTCACACATCACAACTAAGACATGCATGTAATAACATGTGATGATAAGATCATGGTTCATGCAATATAAGTGAATCAAGTCACATTTAATACATATGGGACATACTACTCATACACATGGTAATTATGTAACAGCAACATTTGTGAAACATACCAGCAAGTATTTATTGCTCCAAAGATACACCAAATCTTAATTAGGATACTAAGCATGTATTAAACAATCACGATTAAACCCTAATTAGCAATAGCATTGAACCGCAACCCCCTATTTCAACATTACATAAAATTCTACAAAAATTACAGTAGACTAAACATAGTATAAATAGGCTACCACAGAAATTTCATAGCAATTGGATAAGTAGAATATCCTACACAAAAATGACAAAGCACAGGACAGAAATGGACATGAAAATACTTTGTACTATGAAAAGTGTCAAACAACAGATTTAATGACTCTACCATGTTCTACACAGTAAATAAGAACTGTACAAAAAATTATCATATGCATGTTTTATACATATTTTTCTTTCTATCAAAAATAACAAATATAGGCCAATAAAGGCACTTGAACTACACATCCATATTTTTACATAGAACATGCATGTCATATATTTTTCATAGAAACTACACCACATAAGAAGACTAACAAAATTGGAACCATATTTTTATGAGCAACTTTTGATTTACTATGCATTTCTGAAGTTTAATAGAATTTACAAGAATAAAATAAAACAATATAGAAAAGTATCACAAACTTGACATGTAGTATTTTTCTAATGTAGATATACTCTTAAGAAGCACATAGAAATTTGTTTCACCAAATTTGGAGCAGTACAGTAGCCTCTAGGATTTTCTAAAGCATTTTTACAAAACTAAAAAGCATTTCTTTTAAAACGGGGAAAACCCCCCAACCTTAGGTGCTAAGCACACCCGGGTTCATGCACCCAATGCGGCGCCAGAGTGGCTGACTCGCAGGCCCCTCGTCCCCACCCGTCAGCTGGACAAGCACAGGGGAGGAGCTCCGCCTCCGGTTTTCTCGCCGTTGGCGAGGTCTTCGGTGGGGCGAGCGGCACACACCGCCTCCCCACGACGAGGCAGATGCATGGGTAGGAGAGACAGAGGCAGGGATGCATCCTTGCGGTGGCAGCGGCGGACGCTGGCGAGCAGTGGCGGGGTCGCATGGTGGCGACACCGACTCCGGTCACCTCGGAGCACGGGAAGCGCCGCGATGGCTTCGCGACGCCAAGGAGAGCACGGAATCGGATGGAGGTAGTCCACCAGCGGCTCAAGGCGCCGGCGGGGCTGCGACGGGGAGCGACAGCGAGGTGCTCCCGCTGCGGCTTTCCAAAGGGAGAGAAGGAGGCGAGAGCGGGTGGCACGAAGGAGAGTGGATGGGGAACGGGGCGTGCTCGAGCAGGTCATAAGGCGAGGGCAGCGGGTCCGAGCGGACGCGTGCCGGCGGCATATGGCCACGCGGCGCATGGCTTCTGCCATGGTCGTCCAGAGCACGGAGGCAGGGCGTCTTCGCACAGCAAGAGCGGGAAGGAGGCGGGCCGGCCCAGTTGGAGCGGCGTGGGCGTGTCCGCGCGCGTGCGAGCGAAGCGGGCTGGGCCAAGGCGCGTGGAGTGGGAGCGGGGCGAAGGCGGCCCGACTGGCTTTGCTGGCGGGCCAAAAGGGTGGCGATGGCCTGATTAACAAAAGAAATTGCTTTTCTTTTTAATTCTTTTCAAAAACCAAAGTAGTAGCTACTAAACCAACCAAAAGATCAGTTTAGAAACATTTTCACAAGATGACCCAAAAACAAAAGTTGTCCAGAATTTAATTCTCTACAACTTTACTTAAAGGTTCCTTTTGAAATTCCAAACAATTTTGGATATGGAGTTTAAAGGTTAATTTAAATCTATTTCCACAAATTTTCTGGAATATTTCTAAAGGCATATTTTGACAAAACTTCCAAAATAGACTTTGCTCCAAATCTCATGTGAAACATTTCTAAATCATTTGATCAATCAAACAAGCATGTTTGTTAACCTAACAAGCAAAACCTGACATAGTCTTATTTAAACAACAATTGTAACATCAATGTTTCACACCTAGGTTTCATATGTTTCAATTCCACGTTTCATTTATAAAACATGGATGCTTATGAATGCTTGATGATGTTTATGCTCATAATTTGGAATGCTAATGCATGCTTAACACCTAGGGGTGTTACAGTCCTCCCCCTTATAAGAATCTCGTCCCAAGATTTTGAGTTACGAAGCACTTGTTGTAAAAATCTTTATAAGCGGTTTGCAGATATTCTCCTGTTTCCCACGTCGCATCACTCTCATCGTGATGGCTCCACTGAATCTTGTAAGTTGTCACCACTTTATTCTGAGTGACTCAGTCCTTAGTATCTAACACTCGAACCGGTTGCTCATGGTATTCCAAGTCTGCTTTGATTCGAATACCCTGAGGTTCTATTCTCTCTTCCGGAAAATGCAAACACTTCTTCAACTGTGATACATGGAAGACGGGAAATATGGAACTCATCGCTTCTAGTAACTGCAGCTTATAAGCCACGAGACCCTTCTTCTCTATGATCCTGTATGGTCCTACAAATCTAGCAGCAAGTTTCTTCTTGATTCCAAACCGTTTCTTCTTCATTGGGGTAACCTTCAAATAGATGTAGTCATCCACTTGAAATTCTAGTGGTCTTCTCCTCTTATCTGCATAACTCTTCTGACGTGATTATACAGCTTGCTTGTTTTGTTGGATGATACGGACCTTTTTCTCTACCTCATCTATAAAATCAATCCCGTAAAACCTTCTTTCTCTAGGTTCAACCCAATTTAATGGTGTCCTACATTTTCTGCCATACAGGGCTTCAAAAGATGCCATCTTGATACTCTCTTGATAACTGTTGTTGTAAGCAAACTCTACCAAAGGTAACCATGATTCCCATGAACCTCTGGATGATAACACACAAGCTCTAAGCATATCTTCAAGAACAGCATTAACTCGCTCTGTCTGCCCATCTGTATGCGGATGGTAAGCTGTACTACGAATCAACTAGTACCCAATCCTTTATGAAGATGCTCCCAAAAATGAGCGGTGAACTGTGAACCACGGTCAGACACGATAGTCTTCGGTATACCATGTAATCGGACAATCTCGATGATATACTTCTCCACATAATGAGGTGGTCGAAAAGCGTTCTTGACCGGCAAGAAGTGAGCCGATTTGGTAAGGCAATCTACAATCACCCAAATCGAATCATTCCCCTTCAGTGTGGTGGGAAGACTGGTGATAAAATCCATACTTATATCATCCCATTTCCAAACTGGTACCGACAAAGGTTGCAATAGTCCTGCAGGTCTCATGTGAAGGGCTTTCACTCTGCAACACATGTCGCAACGAGCAACATACGCTGCAATCTCCTTCTTCATCTTGGTTCACCAATAATAAGGTCTCAATTCTTGGTACATTTTACTACTTCTAGGGTGCATAGATAGCCTAGAATGATGAGCTTCATCCATCAATTTGTTCTTGAGCTCTCGATCCTTGAGTACGACCAAACGGTCCTTAAAACATAACACTCCTTGTTCATCCACTCTAAAGTATTTGGTCGGTTCTCTCTTTATTTTCTCTTTGATATGAAATATCCCCTTATCTATTTTCTGACCTTCAATGATCTTGCTCTCCAAAGTACAACTAATCTTGATATTATGCAGCATATCAGGATGCAACAAATTAAACCCATATTCAAACAACGGTTGCACAGCAAGAGAATGTGACTTCCTACTTAAGGCATCTGCTCCTACATTTGCCTTTCCCGGATGATAGTGTACATTCAGATTATAATCCTTTATCAGCTCTAACCATCATCTTTGTCGCATGTTCAACTCAGACTGAGTAAATATGTACTTGGGACTCTTATGATCTATAAAGATGTTGCACACATTTTCAAGCAGATAATGTCTCTAAATCTTGAGAGCATGCATAACGGTCGCAAGCTCTAAATCATGCATAGAATAGTTAACCTAATGCTTCCTTAACTGACGTGAGGCATAAGCAATGACCCTTCTATCTTGCATCAGAACACGTCCTAAACCATTCTTAGATGTCATGTAAGTATTTTTATTCTTCTCCTGCTCCAGACAAATACTAATGAAGTCATCAAACCTAGCGCGGGTATTGGTACCCACGTGCTTCATCATCTTTGGATTCAACCCTCTCTGGAAACTAGCTATCTTCTTTGCATCCGTGTCAACCATATCAGGAGCATAGCGACATAGATTAGTGAAGGAAATGGAGGTATTGATTCACAGTCTTGCCAACTTGGGTCAAAGCTAGAAACTCTGGTGTCTTTGTCTCTGCCAAGCCAGGTGGAATATACACTCCACGCATAGCGTTAGCGAACTCAGCTCAAGTGATTTGTGTGTTGGCAGGAAAAGTGTTGCGATACTGCTTCCACCATATGCCAGTAGGTTCTTGCAACTAATGTGCAGCAGATTTTGTTTTAACCACTTCGGTCATCCTAAGCAAATAGGACTTATCTTCCATGGTGCTGATCCACTCCTCAGCATCCAACGGCTCTGCTGCTTCTTTAAAAATGGGTGGCTTAGTGCCCATGAAGTCCTCGAAATGGCTATACTGATTTACAGCGTTTTTTCCACCCTGACATTGATGCGGTTGATTGGCAAAGTTACGCATGATATCTTCTATCAGTGTTGAGTTGACTTCCTAGCAGCTGTTGCAAGAACATCTTAGAAGTGAGTGGAGGCGGGGGTGAATGAGGTAAATGCTCCTCTTCCTGGTGCCATTGTAGGCCATCAAAACCAACTTGTCATGCTACTTTTGCCACTTAGGCTTCCCTTTTTCTAGATAATTAAGCAACCCAAGGTCAGAGAATTTTCCAGTATATTTCAAAATTTGAAATTATAGAGCACCTTGCTGACCAAGAATAAGGGACTGATTCTAAATGTTCTCTGGTATAGCATTGCATTGGTGAGATATGCGATCAGTTGTTTCTAGACACTAAAAAGCTCCAAGGCTTCAGCTTTTGTAACAAGGGGTTGCGGATAAGGTATATATACATGCAATCACCACCAAAGTCATTGGAAAGTCTGTGCTCTTATTCTTCAAAGGTTATCCTCTTAGCAACTTTAAAAGGAAGCTTCTACTTCATCAGTTAGATTGGAAAATCTCTCGATAAGATTTGGAAAGATAATCAAGGAAATTTCCACACGAAGGAACACATCGGTCGTTGTTTCATAATGGATTATGACTAGCAAGATTGATACCAGCGCGTGCCGAGCAGCCTAACCTTGTGTGTGCGCCCACAGGATGCTCTCAGTTTCGTCACGGCACCGTGTATGCTAATCATAGCAACATTATTAAACGCACAAACAAAGCAAACTTTCAAGCGGTACAAAACTTAATTGGAGGAACAAGTATGGTGTAAGGTGGGGGTAGCAACCAAAGGTAGGCACAAGGTTAGAATGAACAATGAGGCAATACGTATATCCAGACACAAAACAAGAAGGCATAGCTTAATTGCGGGAAAAACAATTAAACATTGGATTCTGATAAGGAGTTACGCATAACTTGCATCCAAAATACCTTCAAATTGTTAGTAAACATACACTGGACTTTTAGGCATTCGGATACTACCACAACACTACTATGTTCCAACATTACCCCAAGTCTTCATGGTTCTACTCGAGATACAAAGGATACATATCACATTGCAAAAGAACGTTGCAAGAGAAACCTGGTAGCTAGCGTATAACAACTAGCCTAATCCTCGTGGTCACTATCGAGATCGGAGATGTCATCATTGCCATCACCAGCTACGTTGTTGGTGCTAGCATCACCAACTACACCAGCAGGAGGAGATATCGGTTCATCCTCATCGAAGTCAATGTCCATCTTAGCTGCGCCAGGTGGAACGTAGGGGTGGAGCTGATTGCACAACAGATGGTACTCCCCATGCAAGTTGTTGGTGTAAGCCTGCAAATGAGCTAACTGCACCTCTAACTCCATATGTTGACCCCTCGCAAGGTCTTCTCGGATCCAGGCTTCATTCCTTTGGTGCTGCATGTCACCTAAGGCCGGTTTCACATCCCCGTGAGCATCTACAAGTTTGTTGTATTGGCGCTGCAGGTCTGCAAGTGCACACTCTGCTGTCACCTGAGCTGTCATAGCCTCATCACGTTGTCGCCGAATAAAACTCATATCATTGCCATACACTTGAAGCTTCTCATCAGCCTGCTCCTTTTGTAAGGCCAATCGAGCCAATTTCTGATTTGAGACATTCTACCTCATTGTCAAAGTTCCTTTGTAACTGTCTTTTCTGATCCTTGACCTCACTCGAGGTGATTGTCATCTTGCCACAACAACGCTCAGCATATCTGTAGGTTTTGGTCATGGCAAACATGGCACTCATTGCCGCATTGTTGTTGTTCCGTTACTCAGTGGGGCCATGCTCAAGTGCATCATTCCTGAACTGGGCCCACTCATTCATATATGGTTCACCCTTAGGAAACACTCCTGCCATAGCTACAGCCAATTCTTGTGGGTGATCATCCATTATCTCTCTCAGGACCATGAAAGCTATCCTACTAGCACCCTCAACAGGTGTAGCGCCCTTGGACCTTGCAAATGACCCATTCCAAGTTGAGTGGCTGTCTCTTGCTTCAACCACTACTTCCACATTCACCAGAGTTGTGTCACCCAGCTGTTCCTCATTCCAATAGTAACGAGGTTCCATGCTCTCAGGGTATCCAGCTGCTCTGAGCACCCTCCAGAGAAGCGTGGGCATGCCAAACTCCTCTAAGAAAGTGTCAGTGCTGCAGGTTCTCCTAAAAGCAAGTCGGTAGCGAGGAGCCTTTCCAGTGGACTTCCATGCTGTCAGCTTGTTGCGGGCCATCTATAGCAGAATTTCATTACCCCGCGAGAACACATTTTATGTGATACGACTTTTATCAAAATGAGACAATCAATTTATAAGGGGAGGAATGAATGACATGAATGAAATGCACAAGTCACATGATGTATGCACGTACCGTACGTCCTCACAAACTTAGGAAATAAATAAATTCTAGCGATATAGACGGTGGCATACAATGATCTCTCATAACTGTAACTAATACGTTCTACTCGATATCGCTGTTATGTACCTGCAAAAGATTCATTTCATCCCAACCCAATGGAATGCATGAAAATGGTAAATTTACTCTACACGCTTTACACGCATCCCCAGATACGCGTACAACGATAGCAACTACCCGAACCATCGTCCTATTGACGGCGTCGTCACCACAGGATGGAATTCCCCCCACATTGGATACCTTCATACAAACACGCGTATGACATGTAAATAATCTGGCATCATATAAGCACTTTCCTAGACCGGCAGTGTATTCGACCATGCTCTCACAACTCTCACTTACCGTGGTGTAGAGGCAAAGGATCCATACAGTACCACTTAAGTGAATGGCACTCATACAATAGCACACCGTATGAGCAGCGAAATAGAAATATGATGCAAGGACCCCCCAAGTCAGTACTTAAATAAGTCATCTAGAGTCCTTAACTGGGCATATAGGATATGACCACTTGCACACTTAGATTTAAAATTCAGATTTAAACAAACCTATATATGTAGTAGCTATAAGTTGTCAAAAACTGATTTTTGCAAACAAAACCTTTGTTTTCAATACACATATGACATGTTTAGTGTTGAACCGTGCTCTAATACCAGCTGTCACAGAACCGCCCAAATTATAAGAACAAAAGTACGAAAACAATTGCTGAAGCAATTAAATTCCCGTACTTAAGCTCCTATAACTCCGGTAGTCCAATAAAATCACGAGAGATTTCAAACCAACCAACATACAAGCCAAGATCGTAGTGGTCCAACATAATAGGTCATATGTTACATCCATTTCATAAGTAATTCAACGTATATCGGAGTTTAGTAGAGTTATTACAACTCAAGTTCAAAAGTAGCGGAAGCAAAGTAGTTTGAAACTAATATCACCTTAATTCAAATACATGCTAGTACCAAGGTCAATTTCCAACAAAAGCATGAGAGACAAGATAGCTCAGAAGGATCATGCCCATGATCACACTCTGTCACTACGGCAGATACAGCACAACCTGCAACAAGTGGGAATAAACCCTGAGTACGAGAAGGTACTCAGCTAGACTTACCCGTCATAAACCAGAAATAATATGACACCAAGGAGTATGCAAGGATTTCTCTCAGTGGGCTAGCTTGACTCATTTGCGAAAAGCATAAGTGATCATGAATAAACCATTTTAAGCACTTTTACATCATCTTTGTTATAACCTATTAATCTAGGTAAGCACCTATGCTAAAGCAATCACTTGATTAATCATTAACATCAAAGGTTACCATTTCAGGTTTAGCATTTCCAACATCATCCACATAACCATCCGTGTTCTATCATCATTACTACGATACCGTAACTCGAGTCAAGTGTTCACTATCCAGTGAACGATGGCGATTCGAATCGATTATTAACCAACTGGTAATTTATTCCTTACACAAACCTCACTCACCCGCTAAAGTGAGGTGTTGGTCACCGAGTCAACCATTCAGGTAAAGTCACGAGCTTGCCAGGAACCACATGTACCCGGGGGCCGCCCAACTGCTCTTTGGCCTTATCATCGCGCCCCCGTATCCTGCCACTACTGCTCCGGTACAGTGCGTTGCGGGCAATTTACTCGGCCCGAATAATCTCCCAGCTTCACGGTCGAAAGGTACCTTATTCGGCCAGCTAAATGTAAGGCATGCGTTCAACATGACTCGAGGGCCAACAACGGTCGGTCCTTAATCGACACAGACGGAAATTACAAGCACCCCAGAACCCTATCTGGTTGCCCAATACTTATTCCGCCCAGTCTCCAATTATCCATCAACACTTGGTTATTTCCAGGACATCATCCATTCCATAGCTAAAGTATTCCCGTAACCACCTATAATTTCAGGTGACAGGAAATCACCGATCGCTACCGGTCTAAGCAGAGCTAAGCAGTTATTCGACCCTAAACCTAGCAGGGTAAGAATGTAATAAGGTAGGCAAGGATAGTAATAAATGCATCAACGGTTTCACTCAACTCCTACAACTTAATGCAACAATACATATATAACATATATATACTCAATTGCTTTTATAAAATAGGAGGCTTAGTATGCTCTGGGGCTTGCCTCTTTCGAACGAGCTCGGGCGACGATCTGGACACTCCTCG
Organism: Saccharum hybrid cultivar R570; assembly: GCA_038087645.1. Lineage (NCBI taxonomy): Eukaryota > Viridiplantae > Streptophyta > Magnoliopsida > Poales > Poaceae > Saccharum > Saccharum hybrid cultivar. Next base: position 10,324,450 of record JAQSUU010000103.1, read on the forward strand.
AGATCCTCACCAACCTCCTCGTCAACCTCGGGCACCTCCTGAGGTTCGCTTGGCTTCTCGGGAACTGCTACCGGATTCTCTGCTCGTGATCCTGTCATGATGCTTATGTATAAGGGCTAATGCACAAGTGCATCGAAAGATGGCGTATGATGATCATGAGACATGCATACAGGTGAACAACTCACATTTCACTTAACAAGCATGTGCATCACTCCTTGCTGATCCTACTCACACATCACAACAAGACATGCATGTAATAACATGTGATGATAAGATCATGGTTCATGCAATATAAGTGAATCAAGTCACATTTAATACATATGGCACCTACTACTCATACACATGGTAATTATGTAACAGCAACATTTGTGAAACATACCGGCAAGTATTTATTGCTCCAAAGATACACCAAATCTTAATTAGGATACTAAGCATGTATTAAACAATCACGATTAAACCCTAATTAGCAATAGCATTGAACCGCAACCCCCTATTTCAACATTACATAAAATTCTACAAAAATTACAGTAGACTAAACATAGTATAAATAGGCTACCACAGAAATTTCATAGCAATTGGATAAGTAGAATATCCTACACAAAAATGACAAAGCACAGGACAGAAATGGACATGAAAATACTTTGTACTATGAAAAGTGTCAAACAACAGATTTAATGACTCTACCATGTTCTACACAGTAAATAAGAACTGTACAAAAAATTATCATATGCATGTTTTATACATATTTTTCTTTCTATCAAAAATAACAAATATAGGCCAATAAAGGCACTTGAACTACACATCCATATTTTTACATAGAACATGCATGGCATATATTTTTCATAGAAACTACACCACATAAGAAGACTAACAAAATTGTAACCATATTTTTATGAGCAACTTTTGATTTACTATGCATTTCTGAAGTTTAATAGAATTTACAAGAATAAAATAAAACAATATAGAAAAGTATCACAAACTTGACATGTAGTATTTTTCTAATGTAGATATACTCATAAGAAGCACATAGAAATTTGTTTCACCAAATTTGGAGCACTACAGTAGCCTCTAGGATTTTCTAAAGCATTTTTACAAAACTGAAAAGCATTTCTTTTAAAACGGGAAAACCCCCCAACCTTAGGTGCTAAGCACACCCGGGTTCATGCACCCAACGCGGCGCCAGAGTGGCTGACCCGCGGGCCCCTCGACCCCACCCGTCAGCTGGACAAGCACAGGGGAGGAGCTCCGCCGCCGATTTTCTCGCCGGTGGCGAGGTCTCCGGTGGGGCGAGCGGCACACACTGCCTCCCCACGACGAGGCAGATGCATGGGTGGGAGAGACGGAGGCGGGGATGCATCCTTGCGGTGGCAGCGGCGGACGCCGGCGAGCAGTGGCGGGGTCGCACGGTGGCGACACCGACTCCGGTCACCTCGGAGCACGGGAAGCGGCGCGATGGCTTCGCGACGCCAAGGAGAGCGCGGAATCGGATGGATGTGGTCCACCAGCGGCTCAAGGCACCGGCGGGGCTGCGACGGGGAGCGGCGGCGAGGTGCTCCCGCTACGGCTTTCCAAAGGGAGAGAAGGAGGCGAGAGCGGGTGGCGCGAAGGAGAGTGGATGGGGAAAGGGGCGTGCTCGAGCAGGTCATAAGGCGAGGGCAGCGGGTCCGAGCGGACGCGTGCCGGCGGCGTACGGCCACGCGACGCATGGCTTCTGCCGCGGTCAACCAGAGCACGGAGGCAGGGCGTCTTCGCGCACCAAGAGCGGGAAGGAGGTGGGCCGGCCCAGTGGGAGCGGCGTGGGCGCGTCCGCGCGCGTGCGAGCGAAGCGGGCTGGGCCAAGGCGCGTGGAGTGGGAGCGGGGCGAAGGCGGCCCGACTGGCTTTGCTGGCGGGCCAAAAGGGTGGCGACGGCCTGATTAACAAAAGAAATTGCTTTTCTTTTTAATTCTTTTCAAAAACCAAAGCAGTAGCTACTAAACCAACCAAAAGATCAGTTTAGAAACATTTTCACAAGATGACCCAAAAACAAAAGTTGTCCATAATTTAATTCTCTACAACTTTACTTAAAGGTTCCTTTTGAAATTCCAAACAGTTTTGGATATGGAGTTTAAAGGTTAATTTAAATCTATTTCCACAAATTTTCTGGAATATTTCTAAAGGCATATTTTGACAAAACTTCCAAAATAGACTTTGCTCCAAATCTCATGTGAAACATTTCTAAATCATTTGATCAATCAAACAAGCATGTTTGTTAACCTAACAAGCAAAACCTGACATAGTCTTATTTAAACAACAATTGCAACATCAATGTTTCACACCTAGGTTTCATATGTTTCAATTCCACGTTTCATTTATAAAACATGGATGCTTATGAATGCTTGATGATGTTTATGCTCATAATTTGGAATGCTAATGCATGCTTAACACCCAGGGGTGTTACAGACCGCCGGTCCGGTCCGATCCCAATAACTATGCTTCCCATACGCATGATGCACTGCTTGCATTGCATTCGTTCATTCATCTCTCGCTCTCGTTGTCTTGCATATATATACTCCTACAAATACAAAGCGCTGCATGTGAACAGGTTCCCGTGCAAGCCGGAGGCGAATGTGACGGCGGACGACTTCTTCTTTGGAGACACCCTGGGCGTGTCGATGGTGCGCACCGACTACGCGCCATGGGGCGGCGTGTCCCCGCCGCACGCACACCCGCACGCCACGGAGATCCTCTTTGTCACCGAGGGCACCCTAGAGGTGGGCTTGGTGATCACCGCCGCGGGCACGGGGGCGGCGGTCGGCTCTTCAGTGGCACCATGAACAGGGGCGAGGTGTTCGTCTTCCCGCGCGGCCTCCTCCACTTGACCACTTCCAGCACAGCGTCGACGTTGCGCCCGCCGTGGCGACCTCCACGTTCGACAGCCAACAACCAGATGTCCGGCACGCAGGTGGCCACCACCACGCTGTTCAGCGCCGCGCCGCCGGTGCCCACCGGCGTGCTGGCGCGGGCGTTCCAGACCGACGCCGGGATCGTGGACAGCATCAAGTCCAAGTTCTCCCCGCCCAAGTAGGGCACATGCACGTACAGTGCCTAGTACATACATGGCTCCAATTAATAATCATTGCAACGAGTGATGATGATTACATTATTGCAAGGACACGTACGTGTGGTTACCTTACCCGACGCGCTAAATCTGATATGACGCCTTTTTAGTTGGATTGCTTTCCCTTTATTTGGTGTAGGTATGCTTGCACAGCTTAGTACTCCATCATATAATGTGCATGTAACTCCCTCCTATTTGTAAATCAACGAAACCTTTGATTTGTCTTCAATTGAATGCGGGGATGCAATTCACAACTTCGACTTGTATCCTATCTTCTCTCGTCGAGCTAGCTTCCACTATTATGTAAAAAAAAGTAAATAGCAGACATCCGCTCCTAGTGAAGCGAAATCGAGCCACGCCTGTGATATGTGATCACAGACACGTGTAGTCAAAATGCATCTATGATATGTTGGCTCCTGTAAATAGGTCTTTGAAAAACATATCACAAACGCGGATTAAGAAAATGTGTCTATGATATGTCGTTGAAACACGTCTGCAGTATAGATTACTTACCCTCATATGCGTGCGCCCCTTGGCTCAACATCACGGGATCGAAAAAATAGTTCGCTCCAACAAATTCTTGTGTACCCTAGGCTCTACTCAAATTAGCCTCGCGGCTAAGTGTATGTTGAGCTTCTTCTAGATCAATATTACTACCTAGTTCTGCATGGTTTTCTATAAGTATGTGTGTCAGTTACGGCACCCAGATATGTCTTCCTGTCACTAATACATGACGTTAAGAACACTCTAACATTATTTCTTAGTGACTAGAGTCCTTACCAAAAATATGTGTCAAGTGACTAGTGGGAGTATATGCAAATTGTCTACCGCAGATCCTTGCATTTCTTATCTAATCAACTCATCCGTGATCAATGATCAATCCGGTAATTTTGTCCTTGATGACACCGTGTGAAATTTGAGACGTGCCAGCTGCAGACGTCCGTGGAACTCGTTCCGTACCCGTGTGCCGTAAACCGTCGTGCGTGGCCCACGTACTGCAGCCCACAATTAACTGCCGGCTCAACGGAAAAAGGATTCGATTCGATCGAAGCCCATAGTTCTGATCCCCAACCAGGCCTGGTTTAGTTCCCCAATTTCCCCCCAAATTTCACTATGTAAAAAGAAGATTCCCTGTCACATCAAAATATCGGCAAATGCATAGAGTACTAAATGTTGATGAAATCAAAAACTAATTACACAGTTTTGTTGTACTAAGCCTAGTTAGTCAAAATTTAGATAATTTTTATCAAATACAAACGAAATGCTATAGGAATTCTAATATAGTGTTTTTCTCCCCAATTCACCGACTAAACGAGGCCCAGGTCAGATCCGATCCGTTAACCGCGGACTCCAGCCGACCCCACACATCTCGCCCGGCTTGAGGCTTTTGACCCCGCCCGTTCCCTTCCTCCTCGTCGCCGCCTCCCCTCGCCTCCCCTCCCCTCCCCTCCTCGTCGTATTCTCCGCTCCAGTCCCCACCGCCCGGAAGCCGAGCCCGCCACCGCATTCCAGCGGGCATCGAGGCCACGGCCAGCACCCACCTCGCTCCATGGTGGTGCGCGATACCTAACCCTACCTTATCCTTGACCTTACCTCACAATGGCCGCCGCGGCGGAGCGCCGAAAGCTCAGCGGCTACCTACGCGCCGTGGTGTCCGTCCCCGGCGGGGACGTCTCGGCGTCGGCGTCGATCCCGCCGCTGTCACCGTGCACGCTCTCCGCGTGCGGGGCCGTGGCCCTAGCGCCGCTCCCCGACGACGTGGGGACCCAGCCGCGGTGGCCCAGGTGGCGCGCCCCCGGCATCGTGCGCCTGCTCAGGACGCTCGTGGCGAACCGCTGCGTCGAGGTGGAGGGAACGCTGCTGCGGGTCGTGACCAGGAGGGCCGGGGAAGGGGACGGCGACGGCGCCGAGGTGGAGGTCAGGGCCGTCCTGCTGATCGACGTTTACCTGCCCGTCGCCGCGTGGTCCGGGTGGCAGTTCCCGCGCTCGCGCTCCGCTGCCGCCGCCGTCTTCAAGCATGTCAGGTGCGTCTCTTCCGTCTGTGTCTATCTGAGGGGGGCGGCATGTGCCCTGCATTGTGCACCCAAATTTTGGAGTTCTGACTGCGTAGGGGCTACTGATGTTTATATCATTTTTATTTACGGGGCTTATCAAGGTTATAGGTCTCTTAAATGTTTGATAAAAAAAAAATCTGCAGTTGCTCTGAGTCGATAATCTGTTTATGCTAGGAATTTAATTCTGGATCCTTCTCGATTGTATTCTATATGTTCCTTTCTGGGACTTTCTGTATAACGTAATTACTACTAGCCAAGTGCCTGTCGGTTGCAAAGGATTTCCTGATCTAGAGTTCCGGGCATATGTGTTTTCAAAACTTTTCAAAACAACTAACAGTTCAAATCTGGAGAGCTGGCCCTAGGAAATCTGAATAAATAAATTTGCACCATTAAATGCTCACCTCTGAGGCTCTGAATATGAACAAACATGATAAAAGCATGAGCTTATACATGAGGTGACAATTGAATACTACTAGCTAGTGGTGGACGTTCCTAGAATACAGGCATCTTCCTCACTATATGACATGTGACTATCCCGCATGTCCCTCTCCTCAGCGAAGGCAACAGCAGAAGTTAGGGATGCAAGGGCCATTGGCTGGTGAGACTGGGGGACGTTAGCAATTGAGATGAGACCAGGAGGGCATGGGTCTGAATGGATCAGGCCAGCTAGTATGTAGGACTTATTGTTTATTGTGTGTATAATCAGATGGAATATTCAGAGGGGAAAAACTTCAAATCATAATGTATCTGTCCTTTCAACCGTTCCAAGCATTCCTGATATGCCTGAAACCTTGCAAAGGAAGGCTTTTGATATAATACCCTGTTTCAGGAATGATGCTGCTTATTATTATTTCTTTTTACTTTTTACTATTTGGAGTTTGGACTGCTATGGTCACTTTCTGGTCTTTTTCCAACAACAAAAACAACAAAGCCTTTTAGTCCCAAGCAAGTTGGGGTAGGCTAGAGCTGAAACCAAACACGAGCCATCACAGATCATGAAAAGAAAAGCAGTTTCTGGGGCATATGCCTGGGAAAAAATATTCTGGGACATTGGTTATGCTGCACGTGTACGTGGGGTTGACCTCTTATCTGGTTATACCGTATCAGACACGTTTCGCTGTATATGTATCCGCCGATTATTGGTGGGGAAATAAATATAAGATAATTCCATGTGTGACCTGATACTTATCCGTGCACCCAAGGGAATTCGCTATCATGGAGGGAGGGAGAGGAGAGAGGAAGAGCAGGAGGAGAACGCAAGGCCTCACCTACCCTTGCTCCCATCCCCGTCAGCTCTGGCACCTGTGGCATCGCAGCTTTCTTCACCGTTCAACTGTATAGCTTGATCTAGAAGGGGGCAGCACTGGAACTTGATCCACATACTAGTAGACCTCTATATGGAAGGGGGTGGCACCGGTGCCCAATTCGCTGCTCCGTCTCAGTGAAGTTGGTACATCCAGTGAGGACAGTAGATTAGGGATTGAGGAGAGAGGGGAGGGGGTTGCTTTATGGGCTATTGAGTTGATTGGGCTCTACTGAGTTAGTGGGCTGGCTGCTAGTAGTACTGTGGTCTATTAGTGCTCGTACTTTCCCCGTATTCCCTATTGTGGATGTACTCTCTTTTACATATGTCTGTGCCATACATTATTTATTTTCAAAAATATATTAAAATGTGTCAGCATATTAGAGTTTTTTTTTTGGAACATTGGTGTATTTGTATCCATCCAATACCGATACACATATCCGTGTACTACCTCCATTCTGATATGTATGACGATGGTTAGTTCAATTTCCAAATTTCAACTAACCGGCATCAAACCCAAAAAAAGGAGGGAGTACATAGGATATCAGTAAGTTATTCCCAAGCATTTTAATTTTGTAATGGTATTTCCTGTCCCCAGATTCTTGAGATCTTGTAAATGGCTATTAGTTGCTTCCCTTCTGACTATGTGATGAGACCTGGTAAATTGTAATAGGTTCCACATATTAAAGGTGTTTCCACTACCTGATTTGTTAATGCCAGTTCCTCTACCACAAATAGATATGGCTATTTTTTTCCATATGAAGTCCCTATTCCAATTTTCCATCTAGCCATGAATATTATGTGAATTTGAGCAAAACTGCAATTATAGAGTTTGTTAACTTTTTAATTCTTTATTTCCAAAAATGTAGTTTCAGAGACCTAAGATATGTCAATCCTGACAACTATTCATTATGTCAGTAATATTTCCTGTGTTGTTGTCAACATTCCCGAGTTTAACCCCCTTTTTTTGACTGGCAGTTGCAACTGGGATGCTAGGAAAGCTTTGCTTGATTTTGACTGGACTTCTCATGACAATACACACTGTGATGACCGATCCATTTGGAGCTGCACCGATTGTCACGTGCTTGGTTGCGAGGACCATAAGATAGCATCAATATCAAATAAAGAGAGGTCATTTGACCTGCATGAAATTTTCAAGACACTCCCTGGTGTTAGGATGGAGAAGAACATGATGGTAGCAAGAATAATACCAGATGCAGGAGCACTGGAACTGGGTATTTGGTCTCTCCCTGACGATGTATTGCATAAAGTACTAATTCTACTTAAACCCAGAGATTTGATAAGAATGGCAGCAACTTGTCATCATCTAAGGACTCTTGCTGCCTCTGTTATGCCTTGCATGAAGCTTAAGCTCTTCCCCCATCAAGAGGCTGCTGTCGAATGGATGTTGAAGAGAGAGCAGAACGTGCATGTCCTAGCACATCCTTTGTACAAGGATTTCTGCACTGAGGATGGTTTCCCATTCCACATAAATGTTATCTCTGCTGAAATATCTACTGGTGATGCTCCAACCATAAATGATTTCTGTGGAGGTATGTTTTGTGATGAGCCTGGGTTAGGGAAGACAGTAACCACACTCTCTCTGATTCTGAAAACCCAAGGAACAATGGCGTACCCTCCACAAGGAGTGGATGTGAGTTGGTGCATGCATAAGCCAGATAAAAAATGTGGTTACTATGAATTAAGTGCCAGCTGCTCTTCTAATAGAAACAGCTCTTCGTCTGTGTCAAAAAAGCTTTTGGAGGAGGATGTGATAACAGATTATCCATGTCCAGATGATTCTGTCTGCAGTACCAGATCTTCAAGAAAGAGAGGTAGGTTACTGAGCCCTGATCCAACTAAGGTAATGTTGCATGCTGCGATTGAGAATTCCCCATCGTCATCACACAGCAAAGTGCATTCAATGCCAGCTACGCATATACTGAAGTTCACTAAAAACTCGAGACAAGTTAGGAAAAACCTCATGGATGCATACAGCGACGTTTCAGTTGGCAATAAAAGGAAGATTGGCACCAGCTCTGAGTTAAGTGAGACCTGGGTTCAGTGTGATGCTTGCAGAAAGTGGCGAAGGTTATCCAATGGAACAGTTCTTGATTCTACCACAGTGTGGTTTTGCACTATGAACACTGATCCTACACGACAGAAATGCACTGCCCCGGAGGAATCCTGGGATTTTAAGAGAAAGATAACCTATTTGCCAGGATTTTACAAGAAAAATTCTTTGCCTGGAAATGAAGAAAACGTGACATTTTTCACAAACATATTGAAAGATAATGTTACTATGATCAATTCAGAAACCAAGAAGGCTTTGTTATGGTTAGCAAAACTTTCTCCCACAAAACTTCTTGAGATGGAATTTGTTGGTTTGACTCGACCAGTTCTAGATACACGTGCAACTACTGGCAAGGGTGCTCGTCCATATTACAAGATATTCCAAGCATTTGGCCTTGTGAGAAAGATTGAGAAAGGTGTGACTCGCTGGTACTATCCCTCTATGCTTGATGATTTATCTTTTGATTCGGCTGCACTTGGAGCTGCTCTTGAAAAACCTCTGGATTCAACTAGATTTTATTTATCTACAGCCACCTTGATAGTGGTGCCTGCTAACTTAATTGATCACTGGACAACACAGATACAACGTCATGTGTCATCGGATACCCTTAATGTTTTTGTGTGGGGAGACCACAAGAAGCCATCTGCTCACAACCTTGCTTGGGACTATGACATTGTCATAACCACATTCAGCAGACTAAGTGCAGAATGGGGTCCAAAGAAGAGAAGCCCACTAAAGCAGATCCATTGGTTCAGGGTTATACTGGATGAAGGACACACACTAGGTTCCAGCCTTGCCCTGACAAACAAGTTACAGATGGCTGTCGCTTTGGTTGCATCAAATAGGTGGATATTAACTGGTACACCTACACCAAATACACCAACTAGTCAGGTTGCTCATCTTCACCCCATGCTTAAGTTTCTTCATGATGAAACTTATGGTGAGCACTACCAGTCATGGGACTCTGGGATCCATAGGCCTTTTGAGGCACAAATGGAAGAGGGACGTGTTCGTCTTGTGCAGCTGCTTCAGAGGACTATGATTAGTGCAAGAAAAGCAGACCTGAAAAATATTCCTCCTTGCATAAAGAAGATAACCTACCTAGACTTCAATGTGGGGCATGCAAAAAGTTACAATGAACTGGTAGTTACTATACGCCGAAATATACTGATGGCTGATTGGAATGACCCTTCTCATGTAGAATCCCTTCTTAACCCCAAGCAGTGGAAATTCCGTGCTACTACTTTGAAGAATGTCCGTTTATCTTGCTGTGTTGCCGGGCACATCAAAGTAGCCGAGGCAGGTCAGGATATACAGGAAACAATGGATGAATTGGTGCAGCATGGCCTTGATCCTTCTTCAGATGAATATCAGTTGATAAGATATTCTCTTTTAAACGGTGCCAGTTGTGTCAGGTACAGGAGCTTTTGTAATAAGATCATATATGTATCAATCACAGTATTTCCATTATTCAAATATTCATATTGCTTTCAGGTGTAGAGTTTGGTGTCGCTTGCCTGTTATCACACCCTGTCGACATCTTTTGTGCCTTGACTGTGTAGCTCTTGATAGTGAAAAATGCACATTACCTGGTTGTGGTAATCCTTATGAGATGCAGTCTCCTGAGACTCGTGCAAGGCCAGAAAATCCAAACCCAAAGTGGCCAGTGCCTAAGGATCTAATCGAGTTGCAGCCTTCATATAAGCAGGTCCGTGCTTGTGCTATATTGTCCATTTTTATCCACTTTGTGTGCTCTTGAAAATAAGTTTCTGTAATTTTGTAATTTTTAGGATGATTGGGATCCCGATTGGCAATCAACATCTAGCAGCAAAGTTGCTTATTTGATTGAGAAGCTAAGAAGTCTGCGAGAAACTGGGAATAACATAACCAATAGTGTTGGTCATGCTAATACACCATCTTATCAACCACAGGCAATGTTTGACAAAGTTATAATTTTTTCTCAGTTTCTAGAGCATATTCACGTGATTGAACAGCAGGTTAGTTTGAAATGCTTATACTCTTGGTCTTTCTTTATAATTATATGAAATTAGTTGACGATTGATCTCCTTTCTGCTCAGCTGACTATTGCTGGAATAATATATGCGGGAATGTATAGTCCGATGCCTGTAGCTAGTAAGGTATCTCAATTGCTGATCTCTAAATTTCTGATCTCTACCACTCTAGTATCTCAATTGCCTCCTAGTTCCCACTACTCCTTCACATGTTACTCCGTCCATTCCAAATTATAAGACGTTTTGGCTTTTCTAGATCTGTAGCTTTTGTTATGCACTTAGATATACACTGTGTAAAAGCAATGTTCAAGAAAAGCCAAAATGTCTTATAATTTGGAATGGAGTACAAAACTACCTTCCTAATTGGCAAAAATACAAGTAAACTCTCCTTGGCAAATATCTGAAACATATTTTAAGGTTTATCTCGATGTTGCTGCAATTCTTTGCAGAGAAGTGCACTAATGAAGTTCCAGGAGGACCCAACGTGTATGGCTTTAGTCATGGATGGAACTGCTGCACTGGGGCTTGATTTGAGTTTTGTGACTCATGTTTTTCTCATGGAACCAATATGGGATAGGAGGTAAATATAACTAAAATGCAGCTGCATTAGTTCCATTGTATTTAAGGGTAAATATAATGTGAAGTGTGAATTTATTGGCCAATGCTGTGCCCTTGTCATTTTGTCATACTTCTGACAATGATATTTGCTATCACTGTCATTATCATGTATCATCTGTAACTGACGCTTGCACTTTCTTTGTTCTGATCAGTATGGAGGAACAGGTTATTAGTCGGGCACATCGAATGGGGGCTACGCGTCCAATACATGTCGAAACTTTGGCTATGCGTGGTGCTGTTGAAGAGCAAATGCTTAAGCTTCTGCAGGTTTGTGTGCATGACATGTTCATGACATTTTGATGCCAAATTATTGTCAAATTTTACATGTGGTTGAGTGCTTTATTTGTCTGCAGGATTCTAGCGCCTGCAGAAAAATAGTGAATAAAGGAACAGGCAGCACTGACAATGAAGGAGGCCGGTCTCATCGGAGCCTCCATGATTTTGCTGAAAGCAGCTATCTGATGCAACTCAGCTCTGTGTAGACAGGATCTAAAGCAGCAGCCCATTTTGGTTGTTGGTAGCACTAACTAAATTCTTGATTTTTCTGTTTCTTCTTTGATCATTCCCTTTTCAATAGTAATAAAAATTGCTTGGAAGTCAGTAGTTCTTGATTCCAAACAAGTGTTGAGGATTCTTTCATGTAAATAGCTCCAATTCCTTTTGTTAAACGATGTGTTCCCAGTTCAAGAAACCTTGTTCCGAGCATTATCTGTGATGAAATCTCTATCAGCTGCGTCATATTAGCCAGAACTTCTGTGTCAGCTGCGAGACTTAGTTTTTAAACCGTGGAAGAACTTCTGTGTCAGCTGAGTCATATTAGCCGGAATTTGGACTCGAATCCTGCTCACGGCCGTGACTGAACTTATGATTGGTGTATCGCGCATGTTGTTGTTAACCTTATGAACAATTTAAGTTGAAGCTAATGTCTGGAGTCTGGATAATTATGTAAGGTTTAGCAGACACCTTGTCTTATACTGTCACACATCTACGGGTCCACCCCTATTTTGCTCTCGTCTGGTTAAGCCAATCAGTTGGGACTTCCGACTTCCAGTGTTGACCCCTCGAGACGTTTGCTTCAGATTTATGCATACAGAATCTCTGAGCTGGAGGTCTACTACAAACGTCAGAGACAGCACCACTTAGCCCAGATTTGCCATTTGCATTTGCAATCATATCGGAAAATTTCCAAGACATTCTAAAATCGATGCTTGCTTATGCATTTACAAGATAGATTAGCCTGCTTCTACTAAGCATTTACATTACCTCTGCTCAAGCACTCTACTTTTCACACAAGGAGAAAAGAGATGGGGGGAAAGAGTAAAGAATTATGTAAAACCGAAGATAAAAAAATCCTTCCTGTTTTCCTGGGAGCGGAAACCACCTCTTCTCAAGGGGCTACGTAAAATGGTAGCCACGTTAGCAACCCAGCTTGACTGACGAGAGAGCCTTCACGTAGGTAGGGTACATGGCCTCAGCTCTGCTTGTAATCAACTGTTTCTCCAGGTCAATCTAGTGTCAGTTAGCCGCAATGTCATTGTCGACACTGGCGGTTGATTTGTCAACCACACGGACATTGTACTGCTGGTATACCCTCGCCCGGTTCTCCTGCCACCACTGTTCTGCTTGTGTCTCACTGAATCTCTTCCGGCTATATTTACAGAAAAAGAAATGCCAAGTCAAGAGCTAAACCACACGAGAATTCAACAGGAACACGATGTAAGTTGGACACTAGCTATAGAAGTTGCCTGCTGAGCAGGATTCAAATGCATCTACCTGAACCGAACCCGCTTGAGATCTCTGGCGCCTCCAGGCAACGCAGTGAGAGTAATGTAAACACCTGGTTCATCTTGCTCTACCCATTCAGCATCATGGCAAGATTCAGCATCAGGCGGCCTACTTCCATTCTTGCCTACTTCTGGATGGCTCGTCTTATTCCTAACAGAACTTGGTCCATTAGAAGCAAGCAATCCATTATGACCATTTATGATTTGTTCTCCAGAGCTGCTTGGGCTGCCCACACTCTCCGTAGCCATAGATGAAATGTCACTTGGAATGGAAATTCCAGGAAGAGGTGGCAACTTTGTGTTCTTGGCTGCTCCTCCAGGTAATCTCTCTGCCATCCCCTTCAACTGTTACATAAAGAATGGAGTTGGCCATCAGATGATAGCTGTCATAAGTGGCACAAGTTACAAAGCTCTTTTCCCCCTTTATTATTAGCCATTAGCCATGAATATACAGGGCCACATTCAAATGTGGAACCTTATAGCCAATAATTGATTCGAAATTGTTCAAGCCTTCAGATTTTCCATTAACAAACTGTTTTATTCAAGTTTCGTATCCTGGTTGTAACATACTAACATGGAGCTATTTAATATGGGACAACCTAGCTCAACGGACTTTATCCTAAATGCTAATATTGAATTATTCTAATAAAATTACATGTGGGCATAAAAATAGAGACAAAATTGCAAGCCCATACAGTAAGCAGACTTACCTGTGCAGTGAGTGACTTGATTACTTCCTTTGCCGCCTTGCACTTTGCAGTTTCCTCACCGGCAATGGAAATAGCTTCCTTCAACTGCTTGGTAGTCCTGTCCAGCTCCACTTCTAGGAGTTGAGACTTCCTGGTAAGACTCTCCACCTGTAAGTCAAGAGCTAATTACATGAGCAGCAAGACCTCTCGTTCTGATGATACTTAGCTTTAAGGAAAAGGGAGGTTAAAATCTTGAAACTCCAAAGGACAATATGTTGTCTTCCATATTAGTCAAGTAGGCAGGTAACATCTGCTAAAATTTAATGAACTTCCATTCTCCATACTCTGTTACTCTTACAGAACAAAAGGGTATATATGTCTACAGTGCAAGGTTGCAGGGGGTATGCAGAACAAAAAACGTGTAAGCTATCTTTTAGAACTTAGAATCAAAAGTTCAGTATAACAACACAAAAAGCACTGCTGTCTATCGAGCATAGTGTCAGCTAAAACTCCACTAGATTTAAATTGTCAACTACTGAAAGCAAAATAAAATCACGATACCAATCAAATAGCATTAAAAATGTGGAGCAAAATGTGTACCTGAGACCTCAAATTCAGAACCTCTTGGCTTAATGCATCATTTGTTGGCTTGTCATCGTTGGGAACAACTCTTGGAGATGTTAGACCACCCAGAGTAGGTGTTGGTGTTGTAGATCGTGGAGGGCTTGCTCTTCTTGAAATAGGTGATGTTGCCCTAGAAACAATTCTAGATCCAGGAACTGATGCTGAGAAAAACTTCTTTGAAGATCCAAATACAGGATTGAAAGATCTTGAAATGTTTAGTCCACTCCAATGTGAACTCCCATTAGGCACAGGGGAAACACGGGTGCTATTAAATTCAAACTTCTTATTTTTCTTGGAATATCTGCTATCCAAATGCTTAAAAGATTCCATTGATGACAACCTTGATAGTTGAGCATTTGACCTTGTTTCCAGATCCTCCTCAATTGTATCACTGAATCCCAGTACAGTAGCGGCCCGCTTCGCAGAAGAATGCATATCTGTCTCAAGTCCCTTTGTCAGTTTGCTGTAGCAGGTATCGCAGACACGGTAAGGCTTGTTTGTATTAGGTGCTAATGAAGCCTTCAGAGATTTTTTACTGCTGCAGGAATGACAAAATACTAGAGCACAGTTGTAGCAATTATGACGTTTTCTCCTCAAGTTGAATGGCTGACGGCAACCTGAGCACATTGATTGATCAACTCCAGATACCCATTTGTGAATGCATATTGCTGCAGTGAAATTAATTCCACAAACAACACTTCTGACTTGCTTATCTTTCAGTGCTTCAACCAATGTAGGAGTATTCCTATCATCTGTATCGCCATGACCTAACCGGCCATTTGCACCTTTTCCCCATGTGTACACCTCAGTCCTAGAAGTCAATACAGCCACATGATAAGCACCACATGAAATCTCCTCCACAAAGTTTTTGTGTAGCTTCCCTTCAACACGCACAGGAAGCATACCATCAGCTTGTGCATTCCCAAGTTGACCATAGACAGCACTGCCCATTGTATACACATGCCCAGAAGTTGTTAGGGCTACTGTCAAGCAATGCCCACAAGCAACCTGACAAAAATTGGGCTCCACCAAAGCAGCCACACAAGTTGGGACAAGTTTTGGTTCCTTGTCACCATGACCTAAGCGACCTTTATCACCATCACCCCATGTAAATATCTTACCAGAAGAACAATTGCTAGAACTTGAATTCCCAGCCATGACTTCTACAACTGCAGCAGTGTGCCAAACACCACAAGCTGCCCGCACCGTGCGTAGCCCTTTGAGAGATTCAACTTCCCTGGGGACCGAGATACTCTTACGATCTCCATGGCCCAGAACCCCAAAAGATCCATCACCAAATGTGAAAAGCTGTCCAGCGGAAGTTACTAGGGCAGTATGCCAAGGTCCACATGAAATTGATGAGACATGTATACCCTCTAATGGTCCATTCACGTGCTTTGGTACCCAGTGACTGACATCATTTCCATGACCCAAAAGCCCAAATTTAAATGTGCCATCCCCCCATGTGTAAAGATCTCCCGATAGTGTAACAGCACAAGTATGGTATTCGCCACATGCTACAAGCTCAATGTTCATATGAGAAAGAGCATCAATAAGTTTTGGCTGCGACACATCACAATCAACACCATGACCAAGCCGCCCCCCTGATTCCTCACCCCATGAGTATATCTCACCTTGTTTAGTAACAAGTGCAGCATGCCTTCCTCCACAAGATATATTCTGCACATCAAGTCGCACGGCAAATTCTAATGGTTTTGGTACAAGGCAGTCCATTTTTGCACCTGAGGAGCTTCCAACTCTTGAACCACCACCACCAAGAATTCTTTCCCCGGTTCCTTCTCCCCATATGAAAACATCGCCTAGAGCATCACCGTCATCATGACCAGAACCATGACTAGATGAACTAACAGCACTTGAATAACTGACTCGGAAAGCATCCATTGCGACGCCTCTGGGGTGCCCATTTGTGTTATCCGAGTGTCCAGAAGACATAGAATGGACTGATCCAGCATTAGAATCTGATGGAAAGAAACCCCTGGGAGGAACTGCATACAACATGACATCAGAAAATGCCTTCTCCAGTCCATTCTTTGGTGGGCTCCCATATGGAGTACGGAGTCGGTAATTGTCACTGCCATCCTGATATAAGAGATCATTTTTAAGAATAAATAGCAATATCACAAAAGAGGACATATAATGCAAAGTAATGTGAAGGGAAGGAGAATAATTAAAAGTAATTAAGTACACTAGCAATTTGACACAAAAAAAAAGTCTTCCCTTTCTGGCTTTGCACTCTAGTGTCATCAAATTTCTGGCAAGGCTTTCTGCTCCAACTGAACACATCAGTGAAAACAAGGTGCTTCCACAAGTATTTGAGTGGAGAAATTGCTGATTGAACTCGCAACATGAAAACAGGATGGCTTCTAACTATGAAGAGCCTTCCCAGCACAATTAAGGGTTGGAACTCGAATGTTTTATTCTAGTCTTCTAGTCATCTAGGTAGGATTTTAATACAATGGAGACAGTAATACCTTGTGGATGCTGTCATTGCTGCTGAAAGGTGAACTCAAAGGAGAACTCCGTCGTGTGTAAGTCCTTGGACTAGTTGCACCAGAGGAAAGGATATCACTTCTAGATTCAGTTCTCCATTTTCTTTGGTGACAACGCGAGATCAGTGTTTTCAGCCCAGCAAACCATACTTCAGCTTCATCTTTATCTTTGCATATCTGATATTAATGAACAAAACAAATCATGTCATCGTGTGAATACAAAACTCTGAGTAAGAGGGGAGTGGGGTGTTGTAGCAACAGAGGCAACAAAGACAAAACATATAAAAATATGAAGCAGCGATAACTTACTATATCCAATGACCTATCATGTGAAATTAGAGAAAAAGACTGGCATTCCTTCTCAGGCCGTGGATACCTCTGAAAAATTGCCTGAATTATTCAAAAAAAGGGTCTAGTTAGTAAAGTCAGACAACCAAGTTCATCATAAATGGAAAATGGAAATACTTCTAAGAAAACATATGGCTTGTGTTCATTAACAATGGAATTCAATCGTATCCTGACATGAATTCTAAACTCCTTAGTGTAGGCGTCAAAAGTAGCAAGACATATATACATATAGAAGAGTTGTTCTAGTTATTTTTAATTTCACAAAATTATTTATCCATCCTAACATGAGAAATAAGGACTTCGGAAATGCTATTGTGTTCATCCATATGGGTTGGCAAGCAAACATCACCAGAAAATCAAGACATTTTTAATATGAAGCTTGTTGACCAAAGCAACTTATTATTAGGGAGAAATTGCTAGACAGGATAATCTTCTTGAAAATGAGTCTAGGCCTCCAAAGAACATTAACTTACAGTCCGTTGCCCAGGAATTATCCTGGATACATGGCTCAACCTTAGATGTTTCTCTTCTTTCCCTGAGAACCATATCAGTACAGATTCATCCTGAAGGAGCCAAAAAAAAGTATAAAATACACCATATAAGCCAAAGGATTATAAAGGCACAGAAACACTGTTAAGTTGGAGAGTCCAAATAAGGCTCACATTGGATAACCTAAATGGACAAAACTTTGGCTTTCCTCTACGCCCATACTTCAGCAAGTATGCTCCTTTCTTGAGAGCAGTGATGGCCTGCAAAGAAAGATGCTGTCAAGCCTCAAATATCAACTTATCAAGCCATCAATATATGGAAAAAAAACAAGCAACTAGGAGCATGCAACTTCCATACTTCACATTTTGAAGATATTTAACAGACCTGATGTAAATCACTGGTTTTATAGTATTAATGAAATAATAATAATAATAATAATAATAATAATAATAATAATAATAATAATAATAATAATAATAATAATAATAATAATAATAATAGACACATACAAAAGCAAGTGCCAGAAGATGCTAATGGTTCAATATACAATATGAAACAAAAAATTTTTACTACTTTTGCTTTGCTGTTGATACCATAGAGCTCATTCTTCATATCGACCTTTTTCACTAAGCATCAGACTGATATGCGTGCCCTTCTTTTATGATTTCCTTTATTGACAACAAGAAATAAAACCAAAATAACCCCTATCACACTAGTCAAGTTCTAGTGATGAGTGCAACTACAGCCACTAAGCTTGCTGATCTGATAAGAATATATCAATGATTGTGATATTTTCAGTTATGCATGACCTTTTCCTGTATTGCCTTTGTTTTAACTACTTTATATTATTAGCATCTTGTCAGATGCACTTGGAAGGAGGCTTATGAAGCATCTCAATATAAACTCCAAAACTGAAACAGGGTTTTGATCGGTGCCCCCAGCAGCTCTTATGTTACACATTATCTGGTATGACAAATGCGGTCCCTTAATAGAAAAATACGTGAAATGCATTATTGAGTAAGAAACAAATGAAAATATCATTTTATCACTTGTCAGCATAATCAGTTAAAGCATGCTGGTTCTATTCAAGTATCCTAATCCAGCCTTATCTTCACTCTCTATCTAATAAGTTTGCCACAAACGGAATGTTGGACATATATTGTACATAAACAAAAAAAACAGATCAATCATCGCTTGATTCCAAAGCCCCCCACACTGCAACACCCTCCTTGGTGCCAAAAAATAGGAGTATAGGACTACAGTACTAGAATCAGCTTAAACTGTCCATTTGCGTGTATGGTCGGACATGCCTCTCAAAACACACAGGAGTTGGAATCCACAAAGCCACAACAACCATTCCCAAACAATTCTTCACAAAACCACGAAACCCAATGCAACATCTGTCAAATCCCGCTCAACTTCAGTGTCATGTAGCAGCTACAACAGAACCGGCAAGCACAGCACCAAGGCCAACACAGCAAAAGGAAAAGGCACGAGCATGCAAGTGAAAGAACTAAACTATCAACTAATGGTCCTCGCTCCCAGAATGAATCTTATGTTCACCAAAGCATCCCACTGATGATTGATCCCCTCAGCTCCAGAAAACAGGGAATGAGAAGTATAATAGTCCTAGCTTGAACTCCAAACACTCAAATCAGTGGTTGGACGCCCAATAAGTCAACCAGCTTCCTAGCTCCCGAAATTTCAGCAGAGGGAGGGGAACAGCGACCTGGAATATCCAGTCTGAACTCCACTGTAGCACAAAAGAAGAAGATAACAGCAAATTACAGCATCAACGCCCATGAATTCCGCCGGAATCAGGCACCATTTCACGTCGGCGCACAAAGAGCACGAGCTGGCCTGAAATTCCGCGCCACGTGGGCGGAGAGCACGTAGGCGATGGACGATGATCTGCCCGTGATATGTTGCACCCGCAGTAGAACCAGGGACGGGGGAGGGGAAATCGATCCGCGCCACGCGGGCGGAGAGCACGTAAGCGGTAGATGATGATCTGCCCATCCACATCTCAGTTGCACCCGCAGTAGAACCATGGAAGGGGTGAGGGGAAATCGATCCACCCAGAGAAGGGTTAGCAGCACGCACCTGCTCGATGTCACGCTCCACGGGCCCCGCCCGGATGCCGCCGAGATCCGACGAGACGTCCGACATGGCAGCGGCCTCCGCATCAGCCCCGACGCCGGCAACGCCCCATAACGGCCAGGCGCGTGTGGACCGCCGGCCTCGCTCCCCGCGCCCTGCTGCCGTGTGCGGGGGAGGCGGCGCGCCGCAATGGGGGCTCGCTTGCCGGCGCGGGTCCGGTGGGGCAAGGCAGCTCGCGCGCGCGCGGGACGACGAGCTCGGGGCGCGCCGCGGGAGAACGGATCGGAGCGCGGCGGCGGCGGAGGCAAGAGGAGGCGGCGGGGGCGAGGGGTTTAGCAGTGCGGGGAGGTGGGAGGGGCAGGGGAGGAGAGAGAGATCGCGACGCGGAGGAGTCAGGAGAGAGGAAGAGGAGAGAGAGAAGAGGCTGTGGAGGGAGGGGAATGAAGCTTTTTTAACTTTTTCTGTGTTTATATCATTGGGTGTGTTTAGTTCCGCGAAAATGTGTAAAAAAATTACTGTAGCACGTTTTGGCTTTATTTGGTAAATAGTGTCCAATCGTTGACTAATTAGGTTCAAAACGTTCGTCTTGCAAAGTACAACCAAGCTGTACAATTAGTTTTTGATTTCATCTACATTTAGTACTCCATACATGTATCGCAAGTTTGATGTGACGGGGAATCTTTTGTTTGCACAGTGATTTTTTTGAGGAACTGAACACAGCCATTATTTTTTTCTGTTATTACTGGAGTACTCAGTCAGTCCCAGAAGGACGTAAATCTCGTTTTTTTTATGAATCAAATTTAAATTTGATCAAATATGTACATTCTCTATCTCTAAATAAGGCTGCGTTCACTTCCCATCCCAACCCAAAATATTTCCTCTTCCACCCATCACATCAAATCTTTCGATGTATGCATGGAGCATTAAATGTAGGTAAAAAGATAACTAATTACATATTTTGTCTGTAAATGTCGGGACGAATCTTTTGAGCCTAGTTAGTCCATGATTGGACAAATTTTGCCAAATAACAATAAAAGATGCTACAGTAACTTTTCACCTACTTTTCGCGAAGTGAACGCACCCTAAGTTAACCTCTAGAACTATCTTGAGTTATTTTTTTAAAAGTTTATCGGTTTCTCTATAAAGGAGTATTCATATATATGACAGAGAAACGTAGTAGTATGTAAATATATTTAATGTTATACTATGTGCCAAATTATAAGTCATTTTTGGTTTTTCTAGATAAATAGTTTTATTATGCACCTATATACTCCCTTTGTTCCAAATTATGAGAGTTTTAGCTTTTCTAAATTCACATATTTTGCTACATACTCCCTCCGTCTCAAAATAAGAGCGCTTCTCGAGTTTAGGTGAGGAGATCAAAGGTTAGTGAGAAATTACATATATGCCCTATAAAGGTGTAATCATTGCACCTTGAAAAAAGAGAGTAAAAAAAGACAAGTGAAGTTAATTTGTCTTATATTTAGATGTGCACTTATTTTAGGATAAATTTTGAACTCTAGGAGTATCTAGATATAATTTTTTTGCGAGTACATATCCAGATATAAGTTATGTCTATGTCTAGAAATGCCAAAATATATTACAATTTGGAATGAAGGGAGTACCATGTTATGTCTAGATACATAAGTAAAGGTTATGTACCTAGACTACTAGAGTAGAAAAAACCAAAACGACTTATAATTTGGAACCAAGGGAGTATCCACTACTACATGCAGACGAAATAGGTTAATCGAGGCGGGCAAAGCGACCGCCACCATTAATCGTTAACCGAGGCGGACGCTCGGGCGGCGGCCCTGCCACGATTAATGGAGGCGGCCACCCAGTCCGCCCCGCCTCGGTTAATGAAAGGGTGGTGTCTCGCAAAAAAATTGTATTACTCATTTTTCTATCACAAATATTATTTTCTTAATGTGGTCAAACTTTTCAATAAAAACAAGGAAAGCTCTATAAGGATTCACTCGGGACGGGAGGAATACAAAAAAACAATATTTACTATATAGATTAATCTTGAAATGTAATTTGAAAATAAATTTATTTGAAGATGGATATCTTGATATCATTTTTTATAAACCTAGTGAATCTTGATTAATGCACTTCTTAAATATCGAGATTTTATAGTTTTTGTGGAAGACAGTATTTTCATTTTGGTCCATCCCTTAGAGCATCTTTAACATTTCCTCTATTTTAGATTATAAGTCGTTTAACCTTTTTGTAAATACATTGTGTTTACTATGTATCTAGACATTATATATATTTAAGTGCATAGTAAAAGCAATTTACATAAAAAGACATAATAACTTACGCTTTGAAATATGAAACGGAGGGAGTAGTTTACAAAACTCGCTCTCAATTTTAGTATTTCTAGGCATGAAAAAAATTGAGCCGTCGCATCCTTCTTGTGAGAGTGTGAGACCAATTTTTTTATTTTTAATTAGAAGCGAGATTTTGGAAATGGTGAAAGAAACCTTACAAATATGGTACCAACAACTTTTTTTACTTCAAAAAATATTGATTTATTTATTTTTAAACTAGATAATATAAGCATGCCTGTGATTTGATTTGATGTTTGCACATCAATCATTCGGGCGTGGAAGACCATACCCAGAAAATTCCAAAAATCCAAAAAATATCACGTGAAGATAAGCCTGTCAGAGGACAGCGCAAAAGGAATATACAGTGACACTACTGTAGCCAGGACAATTATTGAAGACAGCAGCACCGTCCAGCTGTCCAGGCAACAGTACTAGAAGATAATTGAAGACGCAGCATCCTTATCCTCCAAAAGGCAGAAGACTTCGACTCGAAGCAAGCCAGAGGATAAGCACGAGGACACTCCAGAAGGCTCCCTCCGCTCTTTAAAAGGAGATGTCCGGCGCCTGCATTCATCATCGAAGATCGAATATCGACCACCACGGAAGAACGAAAGATCAGACCCCATTCCACACACTGAAGACCAGCAGCGCTCTCTTCAGTCCACTCCACTTCCACTCCACTCACACATACGCCATGAAGACATGATCTCAGAAGCCATCTGAAGATCATCCACCGAATAGTAATACTCCACTTCCGTTGTATTACTCCACCACCAGTGTTGTAAATTAGAGAATAAGGGAAGGCCACGTGATCTTCCTGAGCTTGTAAGGTAATCTCTAAGGTTTGTGGTAAGTGCTTGGGGTTTCCCGAAAGGGAAAGCCGTATGTAAGCTTGCTCTGTGGAAATGAATTAAGCTTTCCTATTTTAATCCCTGTTTTCCTTTAAGCTCGTTCATATGGGGCGATGTCTCTATGCTAGGGACCCTAGAGGAGAAACCTCTGCGTGTGTTGTTCTCGTGTTAGCCCTGGTAGTGGCGTCTGTAGAGAACCTTGTTTGCGCAGAGAAGTGTTCCCTTCGGGTGGAACTGCCTGGGGAGACGATAGAGCCTGAATCCTGTGTGATCGTGGCTGGGGATAGCGAGGGAGAAGAACTGGTAGGCCCGGTTCTGAAGCGAGCTAGTGATGCATACGGTGAGTACCGAGTAGGACTGACACAAGCATAGTCTCACCACCGGCTGAATTTTTGGTCTCGCCAGCCTGCACAAGATCCTAAGAATATTTACTTCCGCATACTGCATATTCGCTAATCACTCGCACTAGTTAATCACGCACGAATTCATCCATCCGCCACTCACGAAGTGCTCCGCATAGTGTCTCGAATAGTGCCGAATAGTAGGCTGAATAGTAAAGCATTTGGGTGCCTGAGCCACTCGGGTGAAAGTGCTCGTGCACTGTTCATATTCCGAATTTGAATAGTACCCGGTATTTTGAATAGTGCCGTGAATTTGAATAGTAGCCGCTGAATTTGAATAGTGCTGTGAATAGTAGCTCGCGAATTTAAAATTTGAATTTCGAGTTCGAGTTTACGCGTCGGTTCCATCCCGGCCGTCTACAGTGGCAAGATAATATAAGCATGCCTGTGATTTGATTTGATGTTTGCACATCAATCATTCGGGCGTGGAAGACCATACCCAGAAAATTCCAAAAATCTAAAAAATATCACGTGAAGATAAGCCTGTCAGAGGACAGCGCAAAAGGAATATACAGTGACACTACTGTAGCCAGGACAATTATTGAAGACAGCAGCACCGTCCAGCTGTCCAGGCAACAGTACTAGAAGATAATTGAAGATGCAGCATCCTTATCCTCCAGAAGGCAGAAGACTTCGACTCGAAGCAAGCCAGAGGATAAGCACGAGGACACTCCAGAAGGCTCCCTCCGCTCTTTAAAAGGAGATGTCCGACGCCTGCATTCATCATCGAAGATCGAATATCGACCACCACGGAAGAACGAAAGATCAGACCCCATTCCACACACTGAAGACCAGCAGCGCTCTCTTCAGTCCACTCCACTTCTACTCCACTCACACATACGCCATGAAGACATGATCTCAGAAGCCATCTGAAGATCATCCACCGAATAGTAATACTCCACTTCCGTTGTATTACTCCACCACCAGTGTTGTAAATTAGAGAATAAGGGAAGGCCACGTGATCTTCCTGAGCTTGTAAGGTAATCTCTAAGGTTTGTGGTAAGTGCTTGGGGTTTCCCGAAAGGGAAAGCCGTATGTAAGCCTGCTCTGTGGAAATGAATTAAGCTTTCCTATTTTAATCCCTGTTTTCCTTTAAGCTCGTTCATATGGGGCGATGTCTCTATGCTAGGGACCCTAGAGGAGAAACCTCTGCGTGTGTTGTTCTCATGTTAGCCCTGGTAGTGGCGTCTGTAGAGAACCTTGTTTGCGCAGAGAAGTGTTCCCTTCGGGTGGAACTGCCTGGGGAGACGATAGAGCCTGAGTCCTGTGTGATCGTGGCTGGGGATAGCGAGGGAGAAGAACTGGTAGGCCCGGTTCTAAAGCGAGCTAGTGATGCATACGGTGAGTACCGAGTAGGACTGACACAAGCATAGTCTCACCACCGGCTGAATTTTTGGTCTCGCCAGCCTGCACAAGATCCTGAGAATATTTACTTCCGCATACTGCATATTCGCTAATCACTCGCACTAGTTAATCACGCACGAATTCATCCATCCGCCACTCACGAAGTGCTCCGCATAGTGTCTCGAATAGTGCCGAATAGTAGGCTGAATAGTAAAGCATTTGGGTGCCTGAGCCACTCGGGTGAAAGTGCTCGTGCACTGTTCATATTCCGAATTTGAATAGTACCCGGTATTTTGAATAGTGCCGTGAATTTGAATAGTAGCCGCTGAATTTGAATAGTGCTGTGAATAGTAACTCGTGAATTTTAAATTTGAATTTCGAGTTCGAGTTTACGCGTCGGTTCCGTCCCTGCCGTCTACAGTGGTATCGGAGCCTGGTTAATAAAATTTGAATTTAAGGTATATATTAAAATTATTGATAATGGATAATTTAGATTTAGAAAATGAAATAAAAAATTATGAACAAAAGTTAAGCAAAGTTCGTGATGAATACAAAAACTCTATGATATGTGAATGGAATGCTATTAGAGAGAAAGAAATATATTTTATACGAAAAATATATTATCTTAATAATATCAAGGAAGAAAGGAAGCTAGAGAATAAATATGTTGAATCACCTGTTGTGATAAAGAAACAGGAAGCTAAGGTGAATAAGAAGGAAGAAAAGAATAATAATATTAAAGAAGTTGTGCAGAATAATAGCTTAGATTGTACTACAAATGAAGAAGTTGTGCAAAGTAGTAATACCAAATATATCATAAAAGAAGTAGAAGAATTAGAAAGTAGTCAACAGTTTTTATTAGAAAGTTATGTAGAAGAAGTAGATAACGTTCAAAGTTATAATGATTTTATAAACTCCTTAGGTGATGAAGAATTATGCAATCTGGATAATGCTATAGAAGGGTTAGATATAATATCTAATAATATAGAAGGGTTAGATATAATATCTAATAATCCAATAGAAACAAAAACTGAATTAATGGATCAAGAAGGTTGTAATCATGATTAGATAAAAGGAAGAGGTGATTATAATATAAAATGTATTTTCTGTATATACTATCCTAGTCAAGAAAATAGATTTACATGTAGTAAATGCTTAAAGCAAGCTTGTATTTCATGCTTAAAAGAAAATAATCAGAAATGGAGACAAGAGGTAGAGTTAGAACCAGATGATAAAATATTAGCAAGTAGAGTTAGAAATTTAGAACACAGAATAAATAACTTAGAAGCAGAACTAGAAGAGCTAAGAATTAAGATAGAACTTAATGAAGAAAGTAAGGCAGTAGAAAATGTTACTGGTAATACTGAGCTTAGGGATCAAGCAATAACCACCAGAAAAAATGATAAGACTATACAATTAAAAGATGCCATAATAAGCTTTGGGAGCAAATATATAGTTAAGCTACCATTTAGAGAGATAGTAGGAATAAGAATACCTATAAAATTAAACTTAACTCCTACCGTCACTTATAAAATATTAGTATTGGTAGATACTGGTTGTACTAAGAATATTATACATGATAAATATTTTACAAGATGTCCAGAAATAGTTCATACAATAGACCAAGATAAAGCAGAAATATCTACTGATATGTCTGGAATAAAAAGGCCTCATAATCAATTAGCTTATAATGTTGAAATACAAATAAATAATACAAAATACATAATAGATGAAATTACAATAAGAGATCTATCTATGATAAATATTGATATGTTATTAGGATTAAGATTTTTACAATATTCAGTACAAACAACGATCATACATGAACAGGGAATTACATTCATTCCTCATCAAGATAATATTCCATATATGACAGAGATACGTAAATCTATAAATTCTAATTTAGAAATTAAAGAATCTGAAAATTATAGAGATGAAGAGTTAGGTGAAAATATAGAAATATTTTATATAACAAATTCAAGTATAGAATGCATTAGTTTGCAATCACTAGCACCAAATTGGTATAGAGATATAAAATCTAAAAAAGACATAGATAAAATAGTACAAAGACTAGAAGATATCCAAATAATTGGAGAAATACCCATGAAGCATTGGGATAAGAATGGTATAGTTTGTAGAATTAATATAATAAACCCAAACTATATAATTAAGACTAGTCCTATAGAAGCAACACCTAAAGACATAGAAGAATTTAAAATGCATATAGAAGAATTACTAAAATTAGGAGCAATAAGAGAAAGCCGAAGTCCTCATAGATCAGCAGCATTTATAGTTAGAAATCATGCTGAAATAGCTAGAGGAAAATCAAGAATGGTTATTAATTATAAAAGACTAAATGATAATACTATAGAAGATGGATATAATATTCCAAATAAGCAAGAATGGATAAATAGGATACAAGGATGTAAATATTTCTCAAAATTTGATTTAAAAGCTGGGTTTTGGCAAGTAAAAATGGCAGAAGAATCAATAGAATGGACAGCTTTCACATGTCCTCAAGGTCATTTTGAATGGATAGTAATGCCTTTAGGATTAAAAAATGCCCCTGCCTTATTTCAAAGGAAAATGCAGAATATCTTTAATGAAAATCAAGAATTTATATTGGTTTATATTGATGATCTTTTAATCTTTTCAAAATCCTACAAGGAGCATATAGCTCATTTAGAAACATTTTTTAGAAAGGTAGAACAACATGGGTTGATACTTTCTAAAAGAAAAATGGAAATATGCAAAGAAAAGATAAATTTTCTAGGTCATGAAATTGGAGACGGAAAAATTCATTTACAAGATCATATTGCAAAGAAAATTTTACAATTTCCTGATGTCATGAATGATAAAAAGACTTTACAACAATTCTTAGGAATAGTAAATTATGCTAGAAATTATATTGAGAATTTAGCAAAGCTAGCTGGTCCACTGTATTCAAAGTTAAGAAAAAATGGGCAAAAGCATTTTAACTCTGAAGACATAAAACTAGTAAGAAATATAAAAGAAAGGGTCAAAGATTTAAAACCCTTAGAGCTACCTTTGGATGATAATTATTTTATTATAGAGACAGATGCATCAGAATTAGGATGGGGTGCAATACTTAAACAAAAGCCGCACAAATACTCATCAAAGTTAGAAGAAAAAATATGTAGATATGCTTCAGGTAAATATAAATTAAAAGCAATAAATAATACAGATAGAGAAATTTTAGCTGTTATCAATGCAATAAATGCTTTCAGATTATACCTAGGATTCAAAGAGTTCACAGTAAGAACAGACTGTGAAGCCATATGCAAGTATTATAATAAAGTTAATAGTAAGAAAAGTTCAACTAGGAGATGGGTTCTATTTGAAGATATTATTACCGGAAATGGTTATAAAGTAATATTTGAGCATATAAAGGGTAAAGATAATACTTTACCTGATATATTTTCACGATCATCTATTTTGCAGGAATGAAGAAAGGAACAAGCCCTGTCGGCGGTGAATATTTCAGTTTTGGAACTGATAATAAATTAAGAATTTTCCCACCAAATACATTTAAATTTAAGCCTCGAGATCATATTGCTCTAGATGAAATACAAGAATGCATCTTAGATAATTTCTGGTTCCAATACAATAATAAGAGAGAAGACAGAGGTTATATGCTAGCAATATTGAATAGCTTAGCTGAATATTTTCATATGATTAATGGAAAAATACAGCCAAAAGAACTATCTGGAAATATGGAGAAAAAACCCATATATGTTATATATAGGGGAAAAACACCAGGAATATATATAACATTTGAATCAATCATAGCCCAACAAGTAGAAAGAGAAAATGATGGAGGAGTATCATGGAAAAAATATACAGATATTGATCAAGCTCTTTCATATGCGAGAAGTATTTTGGGAATAAATTATTTCATAGAACCAGCAGCAAAAGACTATATTCAAAAATATAAAAGGGCAAAAGATGTGAAAATAAATTTGCCAGGAGTAAATATAAGAGAAGAAGGATCTTCAAGAATACCCACATATAAAGATGTTGTAAAAAAAAGAGACAGAATTGCTGAATAATGAAATTATTGAGAAAAAGGTAAAAGAAAAACTAGAATCAATAATTCCTCAGTTAAAGAAAAATATAATGGAAGAAGTCTTGCAGGAAGTAAGACATGAAATAAATGGGAAGTTTGAAGATATAAATCAAGATTACGAAGAAAATATAAAGAGAGATTATGAAGAATATATAAAGAAAGACTATGAGTCAAAAATACAAATATCCGAGGATGATAATAATAATAATGATGACATGTTGGATGATCACATGTTAGACATCAGAGGTCATGGGCAACAGCCAGAATATTAGATGAAGTCAATATAGCTTCAATTCAATATATATAAAAGAATAGTCATTCCTTATGTTGATAAGGTGTTATCAATAATTTGGCCGTGGGAAGATAATATAAGCATGCCTGTGATTTGATTTGATGTTTGCACATCAATCATTCGGGCGTGGAAGACCATACCCAGAAAATTCCAAAAATCCAAAAAATATCACGTGAAGATAAGCCTGTCAGAGGACAGCGCAAAAGGAATATACAGTGACACTACTGTAGCCAGGACAATTATTGAAGACAGCAGCACCGTCCAGCTGTCCTGGCAACAGTACTAGAAGATAATTGAAGACGCAGCATCCTTATCCTCCAGAAGGCAGAAGACTTCGACTCGAAGCAAGCCAGAGGATAAGCACGAAGGCACTCCAGAAGGCTCCACTCAGTCTTTAAAAGGAGAAGCCCGGCGCCTGCATTCATCATCTGAGATCGGAGATCGAAGATCGACCACCACGGAAGAACGAAAGATCAGACCTCATTCCACACACTGAAGACCAGGAGCGCTCTCTTCAGTCCACTCCACTCACACATACGCCATGAAGACATGATCTCAGAAGCCATCTGAAGATCATCCACCGAATAGTAATACTCCACTTCCGTTGTATTACTCCACCACCAGTGTTGTAAATTAGAGAATAAGGGAAGGCCACGTGATCTTCCTGAGCTTGTAAGGTAATCTCTAAGGTTTGTGGTAAGTGCTTGGGGTTTCCCGAAAGGGAAAGCCGTATGTAAGCTTGCTCTGTGGAAATGAATTAAGCTTTCCTATTTTAATCCCTGTTTTCCTTTAAGCTCGTTCATATGGGGCGATGTCTCTATGCTAGGGACCCTAGAGGAGAAACCTCTGCGTGTGTTGTTCTCGTGTTAGCCCTGGTAGTGGCGTCTGTAGAGAACCTTGTTTGCGCAGAGAAGTGTTCCCTTCGGGTGGAACTGCCTGGGGGAGACGATAGAGCCTGAGTCCTGTGTGATCGTGGCTGGGGATAGCGAGGGAGAAGAACTGGTAGGCCCGGTTCTGAAGCGAGCTAGTGATGCATACGGTGAGTACCGAGTAGGACTGACACAAGCATAGTCTCACCACCGGCTGAATTTTTGGTCTCGCCAGCCTGCACAAGATCCTGAGAATATTTACTTCCGCATACTGCATATTCGCTAATCACTCGCACTAGTTAATCACGCACGAATTCATCCATCCGCCACTCACGAAGTGCTCCGCATAGTGTCTCGAATAGTGCCGAATAGTAGGCTGAATAGTAAAGCATTTGGGTGCCTGAGCCACTCGGGTGAAAGTGCTCGTGCACTGTTCATATTCCGAATTTGAATAGTACCCGGTATTTTGAATAGTACCGTGAATTTGAATAGTAGCCGCTGAATTTGAATAGTGCTGTGAATAGTAGCTCGCGAATTTAAAATTTGAATTTCGAGTTCGAGTTTATGCGTCGGTTCCGTCCCGGCCGTCTACAGTGGTACAGATAATATAAGCATGCCTGTGATTTGATTTGATGTTTGCACATCAATCATTCGGGCGTGGAAGACCATACCCAGAAAATTCCAAAAATCCAAAAAATATCAAGATAAGCCTGTCAGAGGACAGCGCAAAAGGAATATACAGTGACACTACTGTAGCCAGGACAATTATTGAAGACAGCAGCACCGTCCAGCTGTCCAGGCAACAGTACTAGAAGATAATTGAAGACGCAGCATCCTTATCCTCCAGAAGGCAGAAGACTTCGACTCGAAGCAAGCCAGAGGATAAGCACGAGGACACTCCAGAAGGCTCCCTCCGCTCTTTAAAAGGAGATGTCCGGCGCCTGCATTCATCATCAAAGATTGAATATCGACCACCACGGAAGAATGAAAGATCAGACCTCATTCCACACACTGAAGACCAGGAGCGCTCTCTTCAGTCCACTCCACTCACACATACGCCATGAAGACATGATCTCAGAAGCCATCTGAAGATCATCCACCGAATAGTAATACTCCACTTCCGTTGTATTACTCCACCACCAGTGTTGTAAATTGGAGAATAAGGGAAGGCCACGTGATCTTCCTGAGCTTGTAAGGTAATCTCTAAGGTTTGTGGTAAGTGCTTGGGGTTTCCCGAAAGGGAAAGCCGTATGTAAGCTTGCTCTGTGGAAATGAATTAAGCTTTCCTATTTTAATCCCTGTTTTCCTTTAAGCTCGTTCATATGGGGCGATGTCTCTATGCTAGGGACCCTAGAGGAGAAACCTCTGCGTGTGTTGTTCTCGTGTTAGCCCTGGTAGTGGCGTTTGTAGAGAACCTTGTTTGCGCAGAGAAGTGTTCCCTTCGGGTGGAACTGCCTGGGGAGACGATAGAGCCTGAGTCCTGTGTGATCGTGGCTGGGGATAGCGAGGGAGAAGAACTGGTAGGCCCGGTTCTGAAGCGAGCTAGTGATGCATACGGTGAGTACCGAGTAGGACTGACACAAGCATAGTCTCACCACCGGCTGAATTTTTGGTCTCGCCAGCCTGCACAAGATCCTGAGAATATTTACTTCCGCATACTGCATATTCGCTAATCACTCGCACTAGTTAATCACGCACGAATTCATCCATCCGCCACTCACGAAGTGCTCCGCATAGTGTCTCGAATAGTGCCGAATAGTAGGCTGAATAGTAAAGCATTTGGGTGCCTGAGCCACTCGGGTGAAAGTGCTCGTGCACTGTTCATATTCCGAATTTGAATAGTACCCGGTATTTTGAATAGTACCGTGAATTTGAATAGTAGCCGCTGAATTTGAATAGTGCTGTGAATAGTAGCTCGCGAATTTAAAATTTGAATTTCGAGTTCGAGTTTACGCGTCGGTTACGTCCCGGCCGTCTACAGTGGTACAGATAATATAAGCATGCCTGTGATTTGATTTGATATTTGCACATCAATCATTCGGGCGTGGAAGACCATACCCAGAAAATTCCAAAAATCCAAAAAATATCAAGATAAGCCTGTCAGAGGACAGCGCAAAAGGAATATACAGTGACACTACTGTAGCCAGGACAATTATTGAAGACAGCAGCACCGTCCAGCTGTCCAGGCAACAGTACTAGAAGATAATTGAAGACGCAGCATCCTTATCCTCCAGAAGGCAGAAGACTTCGACTCGAAGCAAGCCAGAGGATAAGCACGAGGACACTCCAGAAGGCTCCCTCCGCTCTTTAAAAGGAGATGTCCGGCGCCTGCATTCATCATCAAAGATTGAATATCGACCACCACGGAAGAACGAAAGATCAGACCTCATTCCACACACTGAAGACTAGCAGCGCTCTCTTCAGTCCACTCCACTCACACATACGCCATGAAGACATGATCTCAGAACCCATCTGAAGATCATCCACCGAATAGTAATACTCCACTTCCGTTGTATTACTCCACCACCAGTGTTGTAAATTAGAGAATAAGGGAAGGCCACGTGATCTTCCTGAGCTTGTAAGGTAATCTCTAAGGTTTGTGGTAAGTGCTTGGGGTTTCCCGAAAGGGAAAGCCGTATGTAAGCTTGCTCTGTGGAAATGAATTAAGCTTTCCTATTTTAATCCCTGTTTTCCTTTAAGCTCGTTCATATGGGGCGATGTCTCTATGCTAGGGACCCTAGAGGAGAAACCTCTGCGTGTGTTGTTCTCGTGTTAGCCCTGGTAGTGGCGTCTGTAGAGAACCTTGTTTGCGCAGAGAAGTGTTCCCTTCGGGTGGAACTGCCTGGGGAGACGATAGAGCCTGAGTCCTGTGTGATCGTGGCTGGGGATAGCGAGGGAGAAGAACTGGTAGGCCCGGTTCTGAAGCGAGCTAGTGATGCATACGGTGAGTACCGAGTAGGACTGACACAAGCATAGTCTCACCACCGGCTGAATTTTTGGTCTCGCCAGCCTGCACAAGATCCTGAGAATATTTACTTCCGCATACTGCATATTCGCTAATCACTCGCACTAGTTAATCACGCACGAATTCATCCATCCGCCACTCACGAAGTGCTCCGCATAGTGTCTCGAATAGTGCCGAATAGTAGGCTGAATAGTAAAGCATTTGGGTGCCTGAGCCACTCGGGTGAAAGTGCTCGTGCACTGTTCATATTCCGAATTTGAATAGTACCCGGTATTTTGAATAGTGCCGTGAATTTGAATAGTAGCCGCTGAATTTGAATAGTGCTGTGAATAGTAGCTCGCGAATTTAAAATTTGAATTTCGAGTTCGAGTTTACGCGTCGGTTCCATCCCGGCCGTCTACAGTGGCAAGATAATATAAGCATGCCTGTGATTTGATTTGATGTTTGCACATCAATCATTCGGGCGTGGAAGACCATACCCAGAAAATTCCAAAAATCTAAAAAATATCACGTGAAGATAAGCCTGTCAGAGGACAGCGCAAAAGGAATATACAGTGACACTACTGTAGCCAGGACAATTATTGAAGACAGCAGCACCGTCCAGCTGTCCAGGCAACAGTACTAGAAGATAATTGAAGATGCAGCATCCTTATCCTCCAGAAGGCAGAAGACTTCGACTCGAAGCAAGCCAGAGGATAAGCACGAGGACACTCCAGAAGGCTCCCTCCGCTCTTTAAAAGGAGATGTCCGACGCCTGCATTCATCATCGAAGATCGAATATCGACCACCACGGAAGAACGAAAGATCAGACCCCATTCCACACACTGAAGACCAGCAGCGCTCTCTTCAGTCCACTCCACTTCCACTCCACTCACACATACGCCATGAAGACATGATCTCAGAAGCCATCTGAAGATCATCCACCGAATAGTAATACTCCACTTCCGTTGTATTACTCCACCACCAGTGTTGTAAATTAGAGAATAAGGGAAGGCCACGTGATCTTCCTGAGCTTGTAAGGTAATCTCTAAGGTTTGTGGTAAGTGCTTGGGGTTTCCCGAAAGGGAAAGCCGTATGTAAGCTTGCTCTGTGGAAATGAATTAAGCTTTCCTATTTTAATCCCTGTTTTCCTTTAAGCTCGTTCATATGGGGTGATGTCTCTATGCTAGGGACCCTAGAGGAGAAACCTCTGCGTGTGTTGTTCTCGTGTTAGCCCTGGTAGTGGCGTCTGTAGAGAACCTTGTTTGCGCAGAGAAGTGTTCCCTTCGGGTGGAACTGCCTGGGGAAACGATAGAGCCTGAGTCCTGTGTGATCGTGGCTGGGGATAGCGAGGGAGAAGAACTGGTAGGCCCGGTTCTAAAGCGAGCTAGTGATGCATACGGTGAGTACCGAGTAGGACTGACACAAGCATAGTCTCACCACCGGCTGAAATTTTGGTCTCGCCAGCCTGCACAAGATCCTGAGAATATTTACTTCCGCATACTGCATATTCGCTAATCACTCGCACTAGTTAATCACGCACGAATTCATCCATCCGCCACTCACGAAGTGCTCCGCATAGTGTCTCGAATAGTGCCGAATAGTAGGCTAAATAGTAAAGCATTTGGGTGCCTGAGCCACTCGGGTGAAAGTGCTCGTGCACTGTTCATATTCCGAATTTGAATAGTACCCGGTATTTTGAATAGTGCCGTGAATTTGAATAGTAGCCGCTGAATTTGAATAGTGCTGTGAATAGTAACTCGCGAATTTTAAATTTGAATTTCGAGTTCGAGTTTACGCGTCGGTTCCGTCCCTGCCGTCTACAGTGGTATCGGAGCCTGGTTAATAAAATTTGAATTTAAGGTATATATTAAAATTATTGATAATGGATAATTTAGATTTAGAAAATGAAATAAAAAATTATGAACAAAAGTTAAGCAAAGTTCGTGATGAATACAAAAACTCTATGATATGTGAATGGAATGCTATTAGAGAGAAAGAAATATATTTTATACGAAAAATATATTATCTTAATAATATCAAGGAAGAAAGGAAGCTAGAGAATAAATATGTTGAATCACCTGTTGTGATAAAGAAACAGGAAGCTAAGGTGAATAAGAAGGAAGAAAAGAATAATAATATTAAAGAAGTTGTGCAGAATAATAGCTTAGATTGTACTACAAATGAAGAAGTTGTGCAAAGTAGTAATACCAAATATATCATAAAAGAAGTAGAAGAATTAGAAAGTAGTCAACAGTTTTTATTAGAAAGTTATGTAGAAGAAGTAGATAACGTTCAAAGTTATAATGATTTTATAAACTCCTTAGGTGATGAAGAATTATGCAATCTGGATAATGCTATAGAAGGGTTAGATATAATATCTAATAATATGGAAGGGTTAGATATAATATCTAATAATCCAATAGAAGCAAAAACTGAATTAATGGATCAAGAAGGTTGTAAGCATGACTGGATAAAAGAAAGAGGTGATTATAATATAAAATGTATTTTCTGTATATATTACCCTAGTCAAGAAAATAGATTTACATGTAGTAAATGCTTAAAGCAAGCTTGTATTTCATGCTTAAAAGAAAATAATCAGAAACGGAGACAAGAGGTAGAGTTAGAACCAGATGATAAAATATTAGCAAGTAGAGTTAGAAATTTAGAACACAGAATAAATAACTTAGAAGCAGAACTAGAAGAGCTAAGAATTAAGATAGAACTTAATGAAGAAAGTAAGGCAGTAGAAAATGTTACTGGTAATACTGAGCTTAGGGATCAAGCAATAACCACCAGAAAAAATGATAAGACTATACAATTAAAAGATGCCATAATAAGCTTTGGGAGCAAATATATAGTTAAGCTACCATTTAGAGAGATAGTAGGAATAAGAATACCTATAAAATTAAACTTAACTCCTACCGTCACTTATAAAATATTAGCATTGGTAGATACTGGTTGTACTAAGAATATTATACATGATAAATATTTTACAAGATGTCCAGAAATAGTTCATACAATAGACCAAGATAAAGCAGAAATATCTACTGATATGTCTGGAATAAAAAGGCCTCATAATCAATTAGCTTATAATGTTGAAATACAAATAAATAATACAAAATACATAATAGACGAAATTACAATAAGAGATCTATCTATGATAAATGTTGATATGTTATTAGGATTAAGATTTTTACAATATTCAGTACAAACAACGATCATACATGAACAGGGAATTACATTCATTCCTCATCAAGATAATATTCCATATATGACAGAGATACGTAAATCTATAAATTCTAATTTAGAAATTAAAGAATCTGAAAATTATAGAGATGAAGAGTTAGGTGAAAATATAGAAATATTTTATATAACAAATTCAAGTATAGAATGCATTAGTTTGCAATCACTAGCACCAAATTGGTATAGAGATATAAAATCTAAAAAAGACATAGATAAAATAGTACAAAGACTAGAAGATATCCAAATAATTGGAGAAATACCCATGAAGCATTGGGATAAGAATGGTATAGTTTGTAGAATTAATATAATAAACCCAAACTATATAATTAAGACTAGTCCTATAGAAGCAACACCTAAAGACATAGAAGAATTTAAAATGCATATAGAAGAATTACTAAAATTAGGAGCAATAAGAGAAAGCCGAAGTCCTCATAGATCAGCAGCATTTATAGTTAGAAATCATGCTGAAATAGCTAGAGGAAAATCAAGAATGGTTATTAATTATAAAAGACTAAATGATAATACTATAGATGATGGTTATAATATTCCAAATAAGCAAGAATGGATAAATAGGATACAAGGTTGTAAATATTTCTCTAAATTTGATTTAAAAGCTGGGTTTTGGCAAGTAAAAATGGCAGAAGAATCAATAGAATGGACAGCTTTCACATGTCCTCAAGGTCATTTTGAATGGATAGTAATGCCTTTAGGATTAAAAAATGCCCCTGCCTTATTTCAAAGGAAAATGCAGAATATCTTTAATGAAAATCAAGAATTTATATTGGTCTATATTGATGATCTTTTAATCTTTTCAAAATCCTACAAGGAGCATATAGCTCATTTAGAAACATTTTTTAGAAAGGTAGAACAACATGGGTTGATACTTTCTAAAAGAAAAATGGAAATATGCAAAGAAAAGATAAATTTTCTAGGTCATGAAATTGGAGACGGAAAAATTCATTTACAAGATCATATTGCAAAGAAAATTTTACAATTTCCTGATGTCATGAATGATAAAAAGACTTTACAACAATTCTTAGGAATAGTAAATTATGCTAGAAATTATATTGAGAATTTAGCAAAGCTAGCTGGTCCACTGTATTCAAAGTTAAGAAAAAATGGGCAAAAGCATTTTAACTCTGAAGACATAAAACTAGTAAGAAATATAAAAGAAAGGGTCAAAGATTTAAAACCCTTAGAGCTACCTTTGGATGATAATTATTTTATTATAGAGACAGATGCATCAGAATTAGGATGGGGTGCAATACTTAAACAAAAGCCGCACAAATACTCATCAAAGTTAGAAGAAAAAATATGTAGATATGCTTCAGGTAAATATAAGTTAAAAGCAATAAATAATACAGATAGAGAAATTTTAGCTGTTATCAATGCAATAAATGCTTTCAGATTATACCTAGGATTCAAAGAGTTTACAGTAAGAACAGACTGTGAAGCCATATGCAAGTATTATAATAAAGTTAATAGTAAGAAAAGTTCAACTAGGAGATGGGTTCTATTTGAAGATATTATTACCGGAAATGGTTATAAAGTAATATTTGAGCATATAAAGGGTAAAGATAATACTTTACCTGATATATTTTCACGATCATCTATTTTGCAGGAATGAAGAAAGGAACAAGCCCTGTCGGCGGTGAATATTTCAGTTTTGGAACTGATAATAAATTAAGAATTTTCCCACCAAATACATTTAAATTTAAGCCTCGAGATCATATTGCTCTAGATGAAATACAAGAATGCATCTTAGATAATTTCTGGTTCCAATACAATAATAAGAGAGAAGACAGAGGTTATATGCTAGCAATATTGAATAGCTTAGCTGAATATTTTCATATGATTAATGGAAAAATACAGCCAAAAGAACTATCTGGAAATATGGAGAAAAAACCCATATATGTTATATATAGGGGAAAAACACCAGGAATATATATAACATTTGAATCAATCATAGCCCAACAAGTAGAAAGAGAAAATGATGGAGGAGTATCATGGAAAAAATATACAGATATTGATCAAGCTCTTTCATATGCGAGAAGTATTTTGGGAATAAATTATTTCATAGAACCAGCAGCAAAAGACTATATTCAAAAATATAAAAGGGCAAAAGATGTGAAAATAAATTTGCCAGGAGTAAATATAAGAGAAGAAGGATCTTCAAGAATACCCACATATAAAGATGTTGTAAAAAAAAGAGACAGAATTGCTGAATAATGAAATTATTGAGAAAAAGGTAAAAGAAAAACTAGAATCAATAATTCCTCAGTTAAAGAAAAATATAATGGAAGAAGTCTTGCAGGAAGTAAGACATGAAATAAACGGGAAGTTTGAAGATATAAATCAAGATTACGAAGAAAATATAAAGAGAGATTATGAAGAATATATAAAGAAAGACTATGAGTCAAAAATACAAATATCCGAGGATGATAATAATAATAATGATGACATGTTGGATGATCACATGTTAGACATCAGAGGTCATGGGCAACAGCCAGAATATTAGATGAAGTCAATATAGCTTCAATTCAATATATATAAAAGAATAGTCATTCCTTATGTTGATAAGGTGTTATCAACAATTTGGCCGTGGGAAGATAATATAAGCATGCCTGTGATTTGATTTGATGTTTGCACATCAATCATTCGGGCGTGGAAGACCATACCCAGAAAATTCCAAAAATCCAAAAAATATCAAGATAAGCCTGTCAGAGGACAGCGCAAAAGGAATATACAGTGACACTACTGTAGCCAGGACAATTATTGAAGACAGCAGCACCGTCCAGCTGTCCAGGCAACAGTACTAGAAGATAATTGAAGACGCAGCATCCTTATCCTCCAGAAGGCAGAAGACTTCGACTCGAAGCAAGCCAGAGGATAAGCACGAGGACACTCCAGAAGGCTCCCTCCGCTCTTTAAAAGGAGATGTCCGACGCCTGCATTCATCATCGAAGATCGGAGATCGACCACCACGGAAGAACGAAAGATCAGACCCCATTCCACACACTGAAGACCAGCAGCGCTCTCTTCAGTCCACTCCACTTCCACTCCACTCACACATACGCCATGAAGACATGATCTCAGAAGCCATCTGAAGATCATCCACCGAATAGTAATACTCCACTTCCGTTGTATTACTCCACCACCAGTGTTGTAAATTAGAGAATAAGGGAAGGCCACGTGATCTTCCTGAGCTTGTAAGGTAATCTCTAAGGTTTGTGGTAAGTGCTTGGGGTTTCCCGAAAGGGAAAGCCGTATGTAAGCTTGCTCTGTGGAAATGAATTAAGCTTTCCTATTTTAATCCCTGTTTTCCTTTAAGCTCGTTCATATGGGGCGATGTCTCTATGCTAGGGACCCTAGAGGAGAAACCTCTGCGTGTGTTGTTCTCGTGTTAGCCCTGGTAGTGGCGTCTGTAGAGAACCTTGTTTGCGCAGAGAAGTGTTCCCTTCGGGTGGAACTGCCTGGGGAGACGATAGAGCCTGAGTCCTGTGTGATCGTGGCTGGGGATAGCGAGGGAGAAGAACTAGTAGGCCCGGTTCTGAAGCGAGCTAGTGATGCATACGGTGAGTACCGAGTAGGACTGACACAAGCATAGTCTCACCACCGGCTGAATTTTTGGTCTCGCCAGCCTGCACAAGATCCTGAGAATATTTACTTCCGCATACTGCATATTCGCTAATCACTCGCACTAGTTAATCACGCACGAATTCATCCACCCGCCACTCACGAAGTGCTCCACATAGTGTCTCGAATAGTGCCGAATAGTAGGCTGAATAGTAAAGCATTTGGGTGCCTAAGCCACTCGGGTGAAAGTGCTCGTGCACTGTTCATATTCCGAATTTGAATAGTACCCGGTATTTTGAATAGTACCGTGAATTTGAATAGTAGCCGCTGAATTTGAATAGTGCTATGAATAGTAGCTCGCGAATTTAAAATTTGAATTTCGAGTTCGAGTTTACGCGTCGGTTCCATCCCTGCCGTTTACAGCAGGGACGGAACCGACGCGTAAACTCGAACTCGAAATTCAAATTTTAAATTCGCGAGCTACTATTCACAGCACTATTCAAATTCAGCGGCTACTATTCAAATTCACGGTACTATTCAAAATACCGGGTACTATTCAAATTCACTGTAGACGGCCGGGATGGAACCGACGCGTAAACTCGAACTCGAAATTCAAATTTAAAATTCGTGAGTTACTATTCACAGCACTATTCAAAATACCGGGTACTATTCAAATTCGGAATATGAACAGTGCACGAGCACTTTCACCCGAGTGGCTCAGGCACCCAAATGCTTTACTATTCAGCCTACTATTCGGCACTATTCGAGACACTATGCGGAGCACTTCGTGAGTGGCGGATGGATGAATTCGTGCGTGATTAACTAGTGCGAGTGATTAGCGAATATGCAGTATGCGGAAGTAAATATTCTCAGGATCTTGTGCAGGCTGGCGAGACCAAAAATTCAGCCGGTGGTGAGACTATGCTTGTGTCAGTCCTACTCGGTACTCACCGTATGCATCACTAGCTCGCTTCAGAACCGGGCCTACCAGTTCTTCTCCCTCGCTATCCCCAGCCACGATCACACAGGACTCAGGCTCTATCGTCTCCCCAGGCAGTTCCACCCGAAGGGAACACTTCTCTGCGCAAACAAGGTTCTCTACAGACACCACTACCAGAGCTAACACGAGAACAACACACGCAGAGGTTTCTCCTCTAGGGTCCCTAGCATAGAGACATCGCCCCATATGAACGAGCTTAAAGGAAAACAGGGATTAAAATAGGAAAGCTTAATTCATTTCCACAGAGCAAGCTTACATACGGCTTTCCCTTTCGGGAAACCCCAAGCACTTACCACAAACCTTAGAGATTACCTTACAAGCTCAGGAAGATCACGTGGCCTTCCCTTATTCTCTAATTTACAACACTGGTGGTAGAGTAATACAACGGAAGTGGAGTATTACTATTCGGTGGATGATCTTCAGATGGCTTCTGAGATCATGTCTTCATGGCGTATGTGTGAGTGGAGTGGAAGTGGAGTGGACTGAAGAGAGCGCTGCTGGTCTTCAGTGTGTGGAATGGGGTCTGATCTTTCGTTCTTCCGTGGTGGTCGATATTCGATCTTCGATGATGAATGCAGGCGCCGGACATCTCCTTTTAAAGAGCGGAGGGAGCCTTCTGGAGTGTCCTCGTGCTTATCTTCTGGCTTGCTTCGAGTCGAAGTCTTCTGCCTTCTGGAGGATAAGGATGCTGCGTCTTCAATTATCTTCTAGTACTGTTGCCTGGACAGCTGGACGGTGCTGCTGTCTTCAATAATTGTCCTGGCTACAGTAGTGCCACTGTATATTCCTTTTGCGCTGTCCTCTGACAGGCTTATCTTGATATTTTTTGGATTTTTGGAATTTTCTGGGTATGGTCTTCCACGCCCGAATGATTGATGTGCAAACATCAAATCAAATCACAGGCATGCTTATATTATTTCCCACGGCCAAATTGTTGATAACACCTTATCAACATAAGGAATGACTATTCTTTTATATATATTGAATTGAAGCTATATTGACTTCATCTAATATTCTGGCTGTTGCCCATGACCTCTGATGTCTAACATGTGATCATCCAACATGTCATCATTATTATTATTATCA
Organism: Saccharum hybrid cultivar R570; assembly: GCA_038087645.1. Classification (NCBI taxonomy): domain Eukaryota; kingdom Viridiplantae; phylum Streptophyta; class Magnoliopsida; order Poales; family Poaceae; genus Saccharum; species Saccharum hybrid cultivar. Next base: position 10,366,183 of record JAQSUU010000103.1, read on the forward strand.
TCCTCGGATATTTGTATTTTTGACTCATAGTCTTTCTTTATATATTCTTCATAATCTCTCTTTATATTTTCTTCGTAATCTTGATTTATATCTTCAAACTTCCCGTTTATTTCATGTCTTACTTCCTGCAAGACTTCTTCCATTATATTTTTCTTTAACTGAGGAATTATTGATTCTAGTTTTTCTTTTACCTTTTTCTCAATAATTTCATTATTCAGCAATTCTGTCTCTTTTTTTACAACATCTTTATATGTGGGTATTCTTGAAGATCCTTCTTCTCTTATATTTACTCCTGGCAAATTTATTTTCACATCTTTTGCCCTTTTATATTTTTGAATATAGTCTTTTGCTGCTGGTTCTATGAAATAATTTATTCCCAAAATACTTCTCGCATATGAAAGAGCTTGATCAATATCTGTATATTTTTTCCATGATACTCCTCCATCATTTTCTCTTTCTACTTGTTGGGCTATGATTGATTCAAATGTTATATATATTCCTGGTGTTTTTCCCCTATATATAACATATATGGGTTTTTTCTCCATATTTCCAGATAGTTCTTTTGGCTGTATTTTTCCATTAATCATATGAAAATATTCAGCTAAGCTATTCAATATTGCTAGCATATAACCTCTGTCTTCTCTCTTATTATTGTATTGGAACCAGAAATTATCTAAGATGCATTCTTGTATTTCATCTAGAGCAATATGATCTCGAGGCTTAAATTTAAATGTATTTGGTGGGAAAATTCTTAATTTATTATCAGTTCCAAAACTGAAATATTCACCGCCGACAGGGCTTGTTCCTTTCTTCATTCCTGCAAAATAGATGATCGTGAAAATATATCAGGTAAAGTATTATCTTTACCCTTTATATGCTCAAATATTACTTTATAACCATTTCCGGTAATAATATCTTCAAATAGAACCCATCTCCTAGTTGAACTTTTCTTACTATTAACTTTATTATAATACTTGCATATGGCTTCACAGTCTGTTCTTACTGTGAACTCTTTGAATCCTAGGTATAATCTGAAAGCATTTATTGCATTGATAACAGCTAAAATTTCTCTATCTGTATTATTTATTGCTTTTAACTTATATTTACCTGAAGCATATCTACATATTTTTTCTTCTAACTTTGATGAGTATTTGTGCGGCTTTTGTTTAAGTATTGCACCCCATCCTAATTCTGATGCATCTGTCTCTATAATAAAATAATTATCATCCAAAGGTAGCTCTAAGGGTTTTAAATCTTTGACCCTTTCTTTTATATTTCTTACTAGTTTTATGTCTTCAGAGTTAAAATGCTTTTGCCCATTTTTTCTTAACTTTGAATACAGTGGACCAGCTAGCTTTGCTAAATTCTCAATATAATTTCTAGCATAATTTACTATTCCTAAGAATTGTTGTAAAGTCTTTTTATCATTCATGACATCAGGAAATTGTAAAATTTTCTTTGCAATATGATCTTGTAAATGAATTTTTCCGTCTCCAATTTCATGACCTAGAAAATTTATCTTTTCTTTGCATATTTCTATTTTTCTTTTAGAAAGTATCAACCCATGTTGTTCTACCTTTCTAAAAAATGTTTCTAAATGAGCTATATGCTCCTTGTAGGATTTTGAAAAGATTAAAAGATCATCAATATAGACCAATATAAATTCTTGATTTTCATTAAAGATATTCTGCATTTTCCTTTGAAATAAGGCAGGGGCATTTTTTAATCCTAAAGGCATTACTATCCATTCAAAATGACCTTGAGGACATGTGAAAGCTGTCCATTCTATTGATTCTTCTGCCATTTTTACTTGCCAAAACCCAGCTTTTAAATCAAATTTAGAGAAATATTTACAACCTTGTATCCTATTTATCCATTCTTGCTTATTTGGAATATTATAACCATCATCTATAGTATTATCATTTAGTCTTTTATAATTAATAACCATTCTTGATTTTCCTCTAGCTATTTCAGCATGATTTCTAACTATAAATGCTGCTGATCTATGAGGACTTCGGCTTTCTCTTATTGCTCCTAATTTTAGTAATTCTTCTATATGCATTTTAAATTCTTCTATGTCTTTAGGTGTTGCTTCTATAGGACTAGTCTTAATTATATAGTTTGGGTTTATTATATTAATTCTACAAACTATACCATTCTTATCCCAATGCTTCATGGGTATTTCTCCAATTATTTGGATATCTTCTAGTCTTTGTACTATTTTATCTATGTCTTTTTTAGATTTTATATCTCTATACCAATTTGGTGCTAGTGATTGCAAACTAATGCATTCTATACTTGAATTTGTTATATAAAATATTTCTATATTTTCACCTAACTCTTTATCTCTATAATTTTCAGATTCTTTAATTTCTAAATTAGAATTTATAGATTTACGTATCTCTGTCATATATGGAATATTATCTTGATGAGGAATGAATGTAATTCCCTGTTCATGTATGATCGTTGTTTGTACTGAATATTGTAAAAATCTTAATCCTAATAACATATCAACATTTATCATAGATAGATCTCTTATTGTAATTTCGTCTATTATGTATTTTGTATTATTTATTTGTATTTCAACATTATAAGCTAATTGATTATGAGGCCTTTTTATTCCAGACATATCAGTAGATATTTCTGCTTTATCTTGGTCTATTGTATGAACTATTTCTGGACATCTTGTAAAATATTTATCATGTATAATATTCTTAGTACAACCAGTATCTACTAATGCTAATATTTTATAAGTGACGGTAGGAGTTAATTTTAATTTTATTGGTATTCTTATTCCTACTATCTCTCTAAATGGTAGCTTAACTATATATTTGCTCCCAAAGCTTATTATGGCATCTTTTAATTGTATAGTCTTATCATTTTTTCTGGTGGTTATTGCTTGATCCCTAAGCTCAGTATTACCAGTAACATTTTCTACTGCCTTACTTTCTTCATTAAGTTCTATCTTAATTCTTAGCTCTTCTAGTTCTGCTTCTAAGTTATTTATTCTGTGTTCTAAATTTCTAACTCTACTTGCTAATATTTTATCATCTGGTTCTAACTCTACCTCTTGTCTCCATTTCTGATTATTTTCTTTTAAGCATGAAATACAAGCTTGCTTTAAGCATTTACTACATGTAAATCTATTTTCTTGACTAGGGTAATATATACAGAAAATACATTTTATATTATAATCACCTCTTCCTTTTATCCAGTCATGCTTACAACCTTCTTGATCCATTAATTCAGTTTTTGCTTCTATTGGATTATTAGATATTATATCTAACCCTTCCATATTATTAGATATTATATCTAACCCTTCTATAGCATTATCCAGATTGCATAATTCTTCATCACCTAAGGAGTTTATAAAATCATTATAACTTTGAACGTTATCTACTTCTTCTACATAACTTTCTAATAAAAACTGTTGACTACTTTCTAATTCTTCTACTTCTTTTATGATATATTTGGTATTACTACTTTGCACAACTTCTTCATTTATAGTATAATCTAAGCTATTATTCTGCACAACTTCTTTAATATTATTATTCTTTTCTTCCTTCTTATTCACCTTAGCTTCCTGTTTCTTTATCACAACAGGTGATTCAACATATTTATTCTCTAGCTTCCTTTCTTCCTTGATATTATTAAGATAATATATTTTTCGTATAAAATATATTTCTTTCTCTCTAATAGCATTCCATTCACATATCATAGAGTTTTTGTATTCATCACGAACTTTGCTTAACTTTTGTTCATAATTTTTTATTTCATTTTCTAAATCTAAATTATCCATTATCAATAATTTTAATATATACCTTAAATTCAAATTTTATTAACCAGGCTCCGATACCACTGTAGACGGCCAGGATGGAACCGACGCGTAAACTCGAACTCGAAATTCAAATTTAAAATTCGCGAGTTACTATTCACAGCACTATTCAAATTCAGCGGCTACTATTCAAATTCACGGTACTATTCAAAATACCGGGTACTATTCAAATTCGGAATATGAACAGTGCACGAGCACTTTCACCCGAGTGGCTCAGGCACCCAAATGCTTTACTATTCTGTCACACTCCAAAATTTTAAATTTTGGATTGTACATAGGAAACACTAATTTAAAAAAATTTTAAAATTCGGAAAAAAATTTCCAATTTTAGTTTACGATAGCATCGATTAATTATTGGAAAAAAAATAAGAATCTTTAAAAATTTTCTAAACTAATTAGATGGGCTTAGTTGTAGCTAAGCACTTCCTTGTCGCTGGGCTTATCTGTGCTTTGCCGGCCTCGATTGAACAGAGCAAGTAGTCCATGCGTCAGTTTTATCTCCTTCCCTCCTTGTCTCGCTGCCAGTTAGGGACCGTGTGTCAACTTTTCCTATTTCATCAGGTCGAACTCGAGACGGGCTCTATACCGAGTCCAATCATGAATCAAACCAGGATTCCTGGGATTTTGGTGACCCTATAAATCACGTACGGTCCCTTCGTATTTTTCCTTTCCATCTACTAGCCGACTCATCTCGTGCCCGCAGCTTTGACGACGCGAAGCCCTAGTTCATCGTCACCGATTTGGTTCTGCCGTTCTCGTCGCTGCCTGCAACTGGATCGACGCTGAGGTCCGCGACGTGGTGACGACGTCATGCATGTATTTAGTATTCGTTTCCTTTCGCTTTTGGTCGCTTATATGCATCGATGCCAAACCCTTGCAGGACCTCGTTTGCACATTGAGCTGCTGATCATCTTCGGTTCGACTCCGTCTCCAAGTTGCGGTGAGAATCCCACGTTTCCCTCTTCTATCTCGTGTAAACCTTGGATCGAATCGCGGCCTCTAGGGATGAGTTCGTGTGCTCTGCCATGCTGTCTCGCCGCCATCCATGGTTGTTGTCCCGCTGGTCTTCTTCCCAGGCCATGCTGAATCCATGTATAAGGTCGCCTACATGTCTGCTAGCTCTCTGTACCCTTCGTTCGCATCGCCGTGGCGAGCTCGGTATTCTGTCCATGGTGATGCTCGTTTCCTGTTCAAGCAGTCTGGACATCACACTCACCTTCCCAGCATGCACGCACAGGGAAGCCTTGAAATCCAGCCATGCCTGCTCTTGATGGCTTGTTGACACCATCGTGAGGTCATGCTTAGGTGTAATACGGCTATTTTCTTTAGGAAAATAACTATGCAAATACATGAGAAATTTACGTATACGTTGCACTGCCGGCCCTTTCTCTTTATTAGCTTGATGACGTCATCCCGACATCACCATGACATTACCCACGCTTTATTACCGTTTTCCTTTAGAAAAATAAATCCCGAAATACAATGGAAATACATATACACATACAATCTTGTTTAGGTCATATCTTCCACGTTTTAACTCCGATTTGACCCGTTCAAATTGCGTTAGGTTCGTATTTGCGAGCTCTATATGTTAGTGTAGCTGTACAGTAGGTTTGGAAAATTTTATTTTCGAGTTTATATTAAAGTAATTATTTATATATAGGAAATCGTAGAAAATTCATAACTTTCACGTTTTAAATCCGAATTTCGTGATCTTTACATCTGTGTGATCGTAGTAACGTGTAGAAGAGTTTTACAAACTTTTTATATTGTTTTGCTACTGTTGGTGTACTGTTTTAATTATGTCTATTTGTTTGCTTAGTGTATGGTTGCTCGGATGATTGTGTGTTGGTGCTTGATGATCGAGTATAGACGGTGAGCAATTTCTTGACGATCAGGAGTATTATTTTGAGCCAGACTAGCAGTATCATCAGGAAAGCTTTGATTAAGGCAAGTATAACATGGGACCATCCTTGTTGCCTATTCACTGAAATTATTATACATATGCATGTGTCTTCCTTGACAACCATAGAGATTATAACTTAGCTATTGATATCTTATTTCCTTGTCACCTATGGGTTATGCATTTAGGTAGCTACTGCTAGCGCTTAATTATGAACAATGATCTTGTAATGTGACTAATGGATTATGCAATCAACCAATTAAGATGATGTTATTACTGTTGAAAGGGGGCTAGAGCAAGGGGTTATATTGTTGCTCTAGTTTCTCTCCGTAAGGACTTACCTGTAAGTGATAACCGGGACATACAGTACAGCTGTGAGGGCTATATGGCTCTGGCTCTAGTTGTTCAAGAGACCTTTTCTAGCTTGTTAGAGGTTACCTTAAATGGCGTAAGAATGGCTTGCCACGTTGGGTGTAGTGCGAGCCCCTGGCCTAGTGTGTATAGGCTGCGGTTGTTGTGCCACAGGGAAGGGGGGTTCTACATCTGCCTGCCGAGTGAATCTAATGGCCCTAACTTGTTAGACGAACTTTTGAATGGCTTTATATGGTCTCTGATGTTTTGGGCCTTGCAAACCCATGCATTTGGAAATCATGACTCACAGTGAAAGTGTACATCTCTGCGCAGAGTTAAAAACTGGTATACTAGCCGTGCTCACGGATACGAGCGGCCTTGGGGATTCTTACAGAATAGTTGATCACCATTGTTATACCATGCTTAATTATTGTTGATTATTATTATGCTCATGTTAATGCTATTCATTATCCTTATTACAATTGATCTTTGGTTCATTAATGGGATTGGATACCTTGATGCTACTCAATTGCTAATTATATGATGATTAAAAGCTAAACGCAGTCAAACAGTGTCTAGCCTTTTTGAGCCTCATGAACCCTGTGTTATACTTGTTGAGTTCGACATGGACTCATTCTTGCTATTTCCCCAACACTCCAGTGTGTAGTAAGATGCTACTCGGAAAAAGGACAAAGGTGTAGTGGAGTTTCCAGAAGACTAGTAGAAGTGCTAGGCATATGTTACCCCAGTCAGCCGTCCCTGAGAAGAATGGAGCCCGAAGTTTAGTCACCGTTCCGCGATACTCTGATGTAAGTGTTAATATAGCTATGTATACGTTATATAATAACATTGTTTCTGATATTTTTTTCATTCTGGCATATGTGTGGACTTCCTGGGCACACATATGATTAGCCTGGTTTTGTTCTTTAGAAAACCGGGTGTGACAGAGTGGTATCAGAGCGGTGTTGACTGTAGGACGTATGCCAAGTAGCACTGGACGTATTCTAAAACTTATTTTACTATAAAACTATTTTGCCATCCCTTGACTCATTGATTTTGACTAATTTCTCTTTCTTGTCTTGTTGTATCACTTCCTTGATAGTTTCCTTTGAGCTATTATTTCTTACTCCCTTAGATTTTATTTTATGTTGTTTTTACTAAAAGTTTTCTGATCTTACCTGGTTTAAAGTTTCGATGGCTTTTCATCATCCATATTTTTTCTTAGGATGACCACCATTATTGAAGAAGCACGTGTAGTACCGATGATGTGATGTGTGCTTGTTTTGCTTGATGTGTTGCTTGTGTGTTGTTCTTGTTCTCATGTTTCAAAGGTAGGCCCGTAAGGTATAAGTCTTGAGAAGTAGCTCGATCTATGTTAAGTGGGGTAGTGACATCTTGTATCTTACTTATCTTTCAATCGATCCTAATTCATGCCATTTTCTCTTACACCGTTCCTGTCTACCCTTGGTTGTCATGCTACCTTATTAATCTCATCTTAATGGATGATCAACACATGAAGGACTTATCAATAGCAGCAAGCTTTAGAGAAAGTGTTGCCTTCAATGACATCGTCAGGTGAAACAAGATCTTTGTTAAGTGGGGTAGCATCTGCTATCAACAACATCAAGTCCTGAATATCTCAAGCGACGAGGCATAAGGAGGCATGAAGAACTAAAGATCAAACCTTATCTTTCTTGTCATCTTTTGGCTATCCTCGATCCATGTCTTATATCTCATCAACACAAAGCAAAGAAGCATGAAGACTTGAAGATTAGTGTTATCTATCTCTCTAGTGTCTTTGAATCTCGTTTCTACCTTATCCTGTTTTTTTAGAACAGTCTGTCTTTCTTAGTTTATACCTATATTTTTGGATGCCCAAAAAAAATCATGGATAAATTCTGGACAATAGTAGATTTTAATATCTTTCTCTGATCGTAAGAACCGTCCAGATATCTATTATGGTTTGGGATTTATGAAAATCACAAGGCGACGCATCTGTGCTGTCAGCAACCTAGAATAGTTTCTATTGTGCACAGTTTTCGACTACTTTAACTGCAGAATTTGGAGAAGTGTTCTATAAGGAAGTTGTAGATAATTTTGTAAGCTTTCCAACCATGTAAAGATCATCTGAATTGGACGTCTGTAGCTCGAGATATGACAATTTTACTGAGTTACTGAAATTGGAATTTGCACAGAGAAATCAGATTTTGCTTATCTATTGAATTGGAAACCACCTTTTGATGTTAGCGAGATTCGTAGTTTCTTGGGACTAGCTGGATATTACAGACGGTTCATTGAAGGGTTTTCTAAACTTGCTAAACCTATGACATCTCTATTAGAGAAGAATGCCAAGTTTGTGTGGTCAGATAAATGTCAAGCTAGTTTTGAGGAATTGAAGAAGAGGTTGACTACAGCGCCTGTTTTGGTTTTACCAGATTTGAGTAAGAAGTTTTCTATTTATTGTGATGCTTCTCGTCAAGGTTTGGGATGTGTTCTTATGCAAGAAGGCAGAGTTGTGGCTTATGCATCTAGGCAGTTGAGAAAGCATGAGTTGAATTATCCTACACGTGATTTGGAGTTAGCAGCTATAGTTCATGCTTTAAAGATTTAGAGACATTATTTGATTGGACATAAGAGTGATATATACACTGATCATAAGAGTTTGAAGTATATTTTCACTCAGTCAGACCTGAATTTGAGGCAACGAAGATGGTTAGAGTTGATTAAGGATTATGATAGTGAGATGCACTATCATCCTGGTAAGGCTAATAAAGTAGCTGATGCTCTTAGTAGGAAAAGTTATGCCAATGAGATACGGATGTTGTCTATGACTAGTGAGTTATGTGCTGAAATTGAATATTTGAATTTAGGAATTGTTACTAATACAATGGAATTAGTGATAGAGCCTACTTTAGAGTAAGAAATTTACAAGGGTCAGTTGAAGGATGAGAAACTGAAGAAGATAGCAGAAGATATAGTGATTGGTAAGTCACCAGGGTTTTCGAATGGATGATAATGGGATTTTATGGTTTGGAAAGAGGCTGTGTGTATCTGAGGATCAAGCTGTTCGACAGGCAATTCTTAGCGAAGCTCATGAGTCAGCTTATTCCATTCATCCTGGTAGTACTAAGATGTATTTGTATCTGAAACAGAAATATTGGTGGGTTGGATTAAAGCGAGATGTGGCTGAGTATGTGGCATTGTGTGACACTTGTCAGAGGGTGAAAGCAGAGCATCAGAGACCTGCTGGATTGTGCAACCAATGAAGATTCCTGAATGGAAGTGGGAGGAAGTTGGTATGGACTTTATAGTAGGGTTACCGCGTACTCAGAGAGGTTATGATTCTATTTGGGTGATAGTGGATAGATTGACTAAAGTTGCTCATTTTATACCAGTCAAGACTAAATTACACGGGAGTATAATTAGCTACCTTGTATATAGAAAGAATAGTATGTTTGCATGGAGTTCCAAAGAAGATTGTATCTGATCGAGGATCGCAGTTTACGTCGCATTTTTGAAAAGCTGTACATGAATCATTGGGAACAAAATTGAATTTTAGTACAACATATCATCCATAGACAGATGGACAGACTGAAAGGACCAACCAGGTATTAGAGGATATGTTGAGAGCTTGTGCATTGCAATATGGAACTAGTTGGGATAAGAGTTTGCCTTATGCAGAATTCTCTTACAATAACAGTTATCAACAGAGTCTTAAGATGGCACCGTTTGAAGCTTTGTTTGGACGTAAGTGTAGAACTCCATTGTTTTTAGATTAGACAGGTGAATCTCAGGTGTTTGGTACAGATGTTCTTAGAAACGCAGAAGATCAAGTGCGAGTGATTCGTGAGAATTTGAGAGTAGCGCAGTCTCGTCAGAAGAGTTATGCTGATAATAGGAGAAGAGATCTAGTTTTTTTAGGTAGGTGATTATGTCTATTTGAAGGTGTCACCTATGAGAAGTGTGAAGAGGTTTAACATGAAAGGTAAACTAGCACCAAGGTATGTTGGACCATTTAAAGTTATTACTAGACGTGGGGAAGTTGCTTATCCATTAGAGTTGCCTGAAAATTTATCTGGAGTGCATGATGTGTTTCATGTTTCATAACTTAAGAAGTGTTTACGGGTGCCCGAGGAGCAGATACCTTTAGATGAATTGACTATTAAGGAGGATCTTACATATGAAGAGTTTCCGATCAAGATTTTAGAGACTGCTGAGAGAGTTACTCAAAGTCGGATTATTAAGATGTGTAAAGTACAGTGGAATCGATATTCAGAGGCAGAGGCAACTTGGGAAAGAGAGGATGAATTAAGGAAATCATATCCGCAATTGTTTGAGTAAGCAGTTCAATCTCGAGGACGAGATTCTTTTAAGAGGGGTTGTCGAACTAAAGACGATACAAGATGGAGGTTTATATGTTCTATTTCGTCACTTGGAAGCATCAGCTATCCACATGGTTGCAAAATCATTATCAAGTGCAAGTATCTTTTCTCAGGGTTGGTAACCTGTTGGAACCATCTACAAGGATCGTAATGGCCTAAAGTACACCTTTACAAAGTTGATTTTGAGCTTGTGGCATCATCATTGGATAAGAGTTGATCAGAGAAGCGTAAAGATTTGCAGATCAACTTTATCTTCTCCCTAGTCTCTCCAAATCTCGGGGCGAGATTCCTGTTAAGTGGGGTAGAATTGTCACACTCCAAAATTTTAAATTTTGGATTGTACATAGGAAACACTAATTTAAAAAAATTTTAAAATTCGGAAAAAAATTTCCAATTTTAGTTTACGATAGCATCGATTAATTATTGGAAAAAAAATAAGAATCTTTAAAAATTTTCTAAACTAATTAGATGGGCTTAGTTGTAGCTAAGCACTTCCTTGTCGCTGGGCTTATCTGTGCTTTGCCGGCCTCGATTGAACAGAGCAAGTAGTCCATGCGTCAGTTTTATCTCCTTCCCTCCTTGTCTCGCTGCCAGTTAGGGACCGTGTGTCAACTTTTCCTATTTCATCAGGTCGAACTCGAGACGAGCTCTATACCGAGTCCAATCATGAATCAAACCAGGATTCCTGGGATTTTGGTGACCCTATAAATCACGTACGGTCCCTTCGTATTTTTCCTTTCCATCTACTAGCCGACTCATCTCGTGCCCACAGCTTTGACGACGCGAAGCCCTAGTTCATCGTCACCAATTTGGTTCTGCCGTTCTCGTCGCTGCCTGCAACTGGATCGACGCCGAGGTCCGCGACGTGGTGACGACGTCATGCATGTATTTAGTATTCGTTTCCTTTCGCTTTTGGTCGCTTATATGCATCGATGCCAAACCCTTGCAGGACCTCGTTTGCACATTGAGCTGCTGATCATCTTCGGTTCGACTCCGTCTCCAAGTTGCGGTGAGAATCCCACGTTTCCCTCTTCTATCTCGTGTAAACCTTGGATCGAATCGCGGCCTCTAGGGATGAGTTCGTGTGCTCTGCCATGCTGTCTCGCCGCCATCCATGGTTGTTGTCCCGCTGGTCTTCTTCCCAGGCCATGCTGAATCCATGTATAAGGTCGCCTACATGTCTGCTAGCTCTCTGTACCCTTCGTTCGCATCGCCGTGGCGAGCTCGGTATTCTGTCCATGGTGATGCTCGTTTCCTGTTCAAGCAGTCTGGACATCACACTCACCTTCCCAGCATGCACGCACAGGGAAGCCTTGAAATCCAGCCATGCCTGCTCTTGATGGCTTGTTGACACCATCGTGAGGTCATGCTTAGGTGTAATACGGCTATTTTCTTTAGGAAAATAACTATGCAAATACATGAGAAATTTACGTATACGTTGCACTGCCGGCCCTTTCTCTTTATTAGCTTGATGACGTCATCCCGACATCACCATGACATTACCCACGCTTTATTACCGTTTTCCTTTAGAAAAATAAATCCCGAAATACAATGGAAATACATATACACATACAATCTTGTTTAGGTCATATCTTCCACGTTTTAACTCCGATTTGACCCGTTCAAATTGCGTTAGGTTCGTATTTGCGAGCTCTATATGTTAGTGTAGCTGTACAGTAGGTTTGGAAAATTTTATTTTCGAGTTTATATTAAAGTAATTATTTATATATAGGAAATCGTAGAAAATTCATAACTTTCACGTTTTAAATCCGAATTTCGTGATCTTTACATCTGTGTGATCGTAGTAACGTGTAGAAGAGTTTTACAAACTTTTTATATTGTTTTGCTACTGTTGGTGTACTGTTTTAATTATGTCTATTTGTTTGCTTAGTGTATGGTTGCTCGGATGATTGTGTGTTGGTGCTTGATGATCGAGTATAGACGGTGAGCAATTTCTTGACGATCAGGAGTATTATTTTGAGCCAGACCAGTAGTATCATCAGGAAAGCTTTGATTAAGGCAAGTATAACATGGGACCATCCTTGTTGCCTATTCACTGAAATTATTATACATATGCATGTGTCTTCCTTGACAACCATAGAGATTATAACTTAGCTATTGATATCTTGTTTCCTTGTCACCTATGGGTTATGCATTTAGGTAGCTACTGCTAGCGCTTAATTATGAACAATGATCTTGTAATTTGACTAATGGATTATGCAATCAACCAATTAAGATGATGTTATTACTGTTGAAAGGGGGCTAGAGCAAGGGGTTATATTGTTGCTCTAGTTTCTCTCCGTAAGGACTTACCTGTAAGTGATAACCGGGACATACAGTACAGCTGTGAGGGCTATATGGCTCTGGCTCTAGTTGTTCAAGAGACCTTTTCTAGCTTGTTAGAGGTTACCTTAAATGGCGTAAGAATGGCTTGCCACGTTGGGTGTAGTGCGAGCCCCTGGCCTAGTGTGTATAGGCTGCGGTTGTTGTGCCACAGGGAAGGGGGGTTCTACATCTGCCTGCCGAGTGAATCTAATGGCCCTAACTTGTTAGACGAACTTTTGAATGGCTTTATATGGTCTCTGATGTTTTGGGCCTTGCAAACCCATGCATTTGGAAATCATGACTCACAGTGAAAGTGTACACCTCTGCGCAGAGTTAAAAACTGGTATACTAGTCGTGCTCACGGATACGAGCGGCCTTGGGGATTCTTACAGAATAGTTGATCACCATTGTTATACCATGCTTAATTATTGTTGATTATTATTATGCTCATGTTAATGCTATTCATTATCCTTATTACAATTGATCTTTGGTTCATTAATGGGATTGGATACCTTGATGCTACTCAATTGCTAATTATATGATGATTAAAAGCTAAACGCAGTCAAACAGTGTCTAGCCTTTTTGAGCCTCATGAACCCTGTGTTATACTTGTTGAGTTCGACATGGACTCATTCTTGCTATTTCCCCAACACTCCAGTGTGTAGTAAGATGCTACTCGGAAAAAGGACAAAGGTGTAGTGGAGTTTCCAGAAGACTAGTAGAAGTGCTAGGCATATGTTACCCCAGTCAGCCGTCCCTGAGAAGAATGGAGCCCGAAGTTTAGTCACCGTTCCGCGATACTCTGATGTAAGTGTTAATATAGCTATGTATACGTTATATAATAACATTGTTTCTGATATTTTTTTCATTCTGGCATATGTGTGGACTTCCTGGGCACACATATGATTAGCCTGGTTTTGTTCTTTAGAAAACCGGGTGTGACATATTCAGCCTACTATTTGGCACTATTCGAGACACTATGCGGAGCACTTCATGAGTGGCGGATGGATGAATTCGTGCGTGATTAACTAGTGCGAGTGATTAGCGAATATGCAGTATGCGGAAGTAAATATTCTCAGGATCTTGTGCAGGCTGGCGAGACCAAAATTTCAGCCGGTGGTGAGACTATGCTTGTGTCAGTCCTACTCGGTACTCACCGTATGCATCACTAGCTCGCTTCAGAACCGGGCCTACCAGTTCTTCTCCCTCGCTATCCCCAGCCACGATCACACAGGACTCAGGCTCTATCGTCTCCCTAGGCAGTTCCACCCGAAGGGAACACTTCTCTGCGCAAACAAGGTTCTCTACAGACGCCACTACCAGGGCTAACACGAGAACAACACACGCAGAGGTTTCTCCTCTAGGGTCCCTAGCATAGAGACATCGCCCCATATGAACGAGCTTAAAGGAAAACAGGGATTAAAATAGGAAAGCTTAATTCATTTCCACAGAGCAAGCTTACATACGGCTTTCCCTTTCGGGAAACCCCAAGCACTTACCACAAACCTTAGAGATTACCTTACAAGCTCAGGAAGATCACGTGGCCTTCCCTTATTCTCTAATTTACAACACTGGTGGTGGAGTAATACAACGGAAGTGGAGTATTACTATTCGGTGGATGATCTTCAGATGGCTTCTGAGATCATGTCTTCATGGCGTATGTGTGAGTGGAGTGGACTGAAGAGAGCGCTGCTGGTCTTCAGTGTGTGGAATGAGGTCTGATCTTTCGTTCTTCAGTGGTGGTCGATCTCCGATCTTCGATGATGAATGCAGGCGCCGGACATCTCCTTTTAAAGAGCGGAGGGAGCCTTCTGGAGTGTCCTCGTGCTTATCCTCTGGCTTGCTTCGAGTCGAAGTCTTCTGCCTTCTAGAGGATAAGGATGCTGCGTCTTCAATTATCTTCTAGTACTGTTGCCTGGACAGCTGGACGGTGCTGCTGTCTTCAATAATTGTCCTGGCTACAGTAGTGTCACTGTATATTCCTTTTGCGCTGTCCTCTGACAGGCTTATCTTCACGTGATATTTTTTGGATTTTTGGAATTTTCTGGGTATGGTCTTCCACGCCCGAATGATTGATGTGCAAACATCAAATCAAATCACAGGCATGCTTATATAAGCATGCCTGTGATTTGATTTGATGTTTGCACATCAATCATTCGGGCGTGGAAGACCATACCCAGAAAATTCCAAAAATCCAAAAAATATCAAGATAAGCCTGTCAGAGGACAGCGCAAAAGGAATATACAGTGACACTACTGTAGCCAGGACAATTATTGAAGACAGCAGCACCGTCCAGCTGTCCAGGCAACAGTACTAGAAGATAATTGAAGACGCAGCATCCTTATCCTCCAGAAGGCAGAAGACTTCGACTCGAAGCAAGCCAGAGGATAAGCACGAAGGCACTCCAGAAGGCTCCACTCAGTCTTTAAAAGGAGAAGCCCGGCGCCTGCATTCATCATCGAAGATCGGAGATCGACCACCACGGAAGAACGAAAGATCAGACCTCATTCCACACACTGAAGACCAGCAGCGCTCTCTTCAGTCCACTCCACTCACACATACGCCATGAAGACATGATCTCAGAAGCCATCTGAAGATCATCCACCGAATAGTAATACTCCACTTCCGTTGTATTACTCCACCACCAGTGTTGTAAATTAGAGAATAAGGGAAGGCCACGTGATCTTCCTGAGCTTGTAAGGTAATCTCTAAGGTTTGTGGTAAGTGCTTGGGGTTTCCCGAAAGGGAAAGCCGTATGTAAGCTTGCTCTGTGGAAATGAATTAAGCTTTCCTATTTTAATCCCTGTTTTCCTTTAAGCTCGTTCATATGGGGCGATGTCTCTATGCTAGGGACCCTAGAGGAGAAACCTCTGCGTGTGTTGTTCTCATGTTAGCCCTGGTAGTGGCGTCTGTAGAGAACCTTGTTTGCGCAGAGAAGTGTTCCCTTCGGGTGGAACTGCCTAGGGAGACGATAGAGCCTGAGTCCTGTGTGATCGTGGCTGGGGATAGCGAGGGAGAAGAACTGGTAGGCCCGGTTCTGAAGCGAGCTAGTGATGCATACGGTGAGTACCGGACTGACACAAGCATAGTCTCACCACCGGCTGAAATTTTGGTCTCGCCAGCCTGCACAAGATCCTGAGAATATTTACTTCCGCATACTGCATATTCGCTAATCACTCGCACTAGTTAATCACGCACGAATTCATCCATCCGCCACTCACAAAGTGCTTCGCATAGTGTCTCGAATAGTGCCGAATAGTAGGCTGAATAGTAAAGCATTTGGGTGCCTGAGCCACTCGGGTGAAAGTGCTCGTGCACTGTTCATATTCCGAATTTGAATAGTACCCGGTATTTTGAATATAGTACCGTGAATTTGAATAGTAGCCGCTGAATTTGAATAGTGCTGTGAATAGTAACTCGCGAATAAGCATGCCTGTGATTTGATTTGATGTTTGCACATCAATCATTCGGGCGTGGAAGACCATACCCAGAAAATTCCAAAAATCCAAAAAATATCACGTGAAGATAAGCCTGTCAGAGGACAGCGCAAAAGGAATATACAGTGACACTACTGTAGCCAGGACAATTATTGAAGACAGCAGCACCGTCCAGCTGTCCAGGCAACAGTACTAGAAGATAATTGAAGACGCAGCATCCTTATCCTCCAGAAGGCAGAAGACTTCGACTCGAAGCAAGCCAGAGGATAAGCACGAAGGCACTCCAGAAGGCTCCACTCAGTCTTTAAAAGGAGAAGCCCGGCGCCTGCATTCATTATCGAAAATCGAATATCGACCACCACGGAAGAACGAAAGATCAGACCCCATTCCACACACTGAAGACCAGCAGCGCTCTCTTCAGTCCACTCCACTTCCACTCCACTCACACATACGCCATGAAGACATGATCTCAGAAGCCATCTGAAGATCATCCACCGAATAGTAATACTCCACTTCCGTTGTATTACTCCACCACCAGTGTTGTAAATTAGAGAATAAGGGAAGGCCACGTGATCTTCCTGAGCTTGTAAGGTAATCTCTAAGGTTTGTGGTAAGTGCTTGGGGTTTCCCGAAAGGGAAAGCCGTATGTAAGCTTGCTCTGTGGAAATGAATTAAGCTTTCCTATTTTAATCCCTGTTTTCCTTTAAGCTCGTTCATATGGGGCGATGTCTCTATGCTAGGGACCCTAGAGGAGAAACCTCTGCGTGTGTTGTTCTCGTGTTAGCCCTGGTAGTGGCGTCTGTAGAGAACCTTGTTTGCGCAGAGAAGTGTTCCCTTCGGGTGGAACTGCCTGGGGAGACGATAGAGCCTGAGTCCTGTGTGATCGTGGCTGGGGATAGCGAGGGAGAAGAACTGGTAGGCCTGGTTCTGAAGCGAGCTAGTGATGCATACGGTGAGTACCGAGTAGGACTGACACAAGCATAGTCTCACCACCGGCTGAATTTTTGGTCTCGCCAGCCTGCACAAGATCCTGAGAATATTTACTTCCGCATACTGCATATTCGCTAATCACTCGCACTAGTTAATCACGCACGAATTCATCCATCCGCCACTCACGAAGTGCTCCGCATAGTGTCTCGAATAGTGCCGAATAGTAGGCTGAATAGTAAAGCATTTAGGTGCCTGAGCCACTCGGGTGAAAGTGCTCGTGCACTGTTCATATTCCAAATTTGAATAGTACCCGGTATTTTGAATAGTACCGTGAATTTGAATAGTAGCCGCTGAATTTGAATAGTGCTGTGAATAGTAGCTCGCGAATTTAAAATTTGAATTTCGAGTTCGAGTTTACGCGTCGGTTTCATCCCGGCCTGTTCAGTTAAGAATAGTTAATAAACAAATTGAAAATGAATTAAAATATTGTGGGTATAAATATATACATCAAGGAATGTATATTATAGGAATTAAAGGTATGACAAGAAAGAAATTAGGAACAAAGGTCTTAACAACTTTGCTAGATAAAAGATGGGATTCAATAAATAAAGCAGCATTAGGATTTTTAGAAGGTGATATGAATGAAAACATGCTAATAACATATATAGCTCCAGACTTATTAATGCCAGTAAAAGAATTCATAGACAAGATGGCTTTTGGATTTCAAACCAAAGGCTATGAAGATTTTAAAGGAACTAATTTATTAATAAGCATAGAATTTCTAGGCAGATTAACTAATAGAAGTGGAACTAAATATAAGATAAATGTGAATAATGTGATAGAAAGTATGCAGTCTAAAGGGATAAAATTTATGAGTCCTCTAAAGATTAGTTCTGAAGAAAGGGCAGGTGAAGAATGGAATATAAGTGCTTTAATAGAACCAAAGATTTTAAAACAACCTAAAGATTATATAAGTTACGAAAATAAAAAGGGATCAACTAGTATCAGGTTTGTAGGATATGAAGAAAGAAGCCTAGATGATTTAGAAACATCTAGTTCAGAAGTAAAGTTAGAGGAAAATAGAAGAAATAATGTATGTGAATTTGTGGATATAGACAATGAAATAAAACATTATGAAATTAAGTTAAGTAAAATCCATGATGAATATAAAAACTCTATGATATGTGAATGGAATGCTATAAGAGAAAAGGAAGTCTATTTTAGAAGACAAATATATAGACTTAATAATATTAAGCAAGAAAGAGAGTTAAATAGCAAAAAATTTAGTGTTCCAGTAAAGAAAAATAATGTAGAGTCAAAAAGGATAGAAGATAAAGATAACAAGGCTCAAAAGGAAGTAGAGAATAGTAAAATTAAAATGATAGGCAATATAAATGATGATTTAAGTGAAGAAGAGCAATGGGAAATTAATAATAAGATCCTACAAGAAAGCTATGAAGAAGAAGATGAAGATATAATTGAAATAGGTAATAATAATTCTGTAAATTATATGAAATCCTTAGAATATGTAGAGTTACATAGAAAAGATAAAGCTATAGAGGCAATGGAAATAGATCCAAGTTCGTCAAAAAGAAAACGAGGTCCAGAAATAAAGGTTGAAGAAGGAATAGAAAGGCCAACTAGAAATCCAGGAACATGGCCACCTGTGAAAGAAGAATCTTCATATAGCTATATACCTGGACAATATACACATATGGGTTCAAAAAGAAGAGAATTTGAAAAGAAGGTTCAATTTCAGAATTATAAAAGTGATGGTGCTATATTAAATCTAGCAGCACATGATCCTATAGATTGGCCAAATATAATCAGCATATGGAAAGGGTTGATAGTGCAAAAATATATACAAAATCAACATAATATTGGAAACAAAGTAGAAGATATGATTACATATTTAGAGACATTTCTAGGAGAATCAGTTAAAGTTTTATGGGAACAATGGGTAGAATCTTTTCCTACTTATTATGCGCAATTAAAAAGAGCTGGCAATAACCCATATAATTTTGCAAATATCATATCAAGTATTATAATAGGTGAAAATCCTGAAATAGGATATACTGTCTTACAAAATGAAAGATTAAAAGAATTAGAAAAATTATCATTAACAAATTGGAAAAGAATAAAAGAATTTTCTCAGCATTATTTGTACAATGCCACAACTGCTAAACAAGGGTATAATAAAGGAATTGTTGAAAAATATTTTAACAAATTGCCAGACCCATTAGGCTCTATGATATTCGAAGAATATATAAAGGAAACAGAGGGTACTAAAGAATATAATATAACTCAGGCTATAACATTTGTTTTTAAACAGTTAAGAAAGATATGCACAAATATACAAGCCCAAAGAACAATGAAACAGTCTGATTATAATTTCTGTAATAAAATAGTTCAAATACCATTGACATATGGAGAAGATAGATCTAGAAATAAGAAATATTATAAGTATCCTAAGAATTATGAAAAAGGAAAGGTAAGAACTAAGAAACGATATTTCTTACGAAGATCAGATAATAGAGCTCCTTTCTTACATAAGAGAAATGTAAGAAGATATAATCCTAGAAAGAATTATGATAATACTTGCAGATGTTTTATCTGTAATTCACCAGATCACTTAAGTAAAACTTGTCCTAATAAAGACAAGAAGAGGTATTCCAATAAGCAAGAAGAACAAGAAAAGGTTCTAATTATAGATAGTGTAAATGAAAATATCTTAGTATGTGATGATGATATAATGGATGATGAGTCAATATATTCAATTATAGAGACAGATGAAATAGAATATGATGTAGAAAATGAATCAAGTGATGAAGAATTAGATTTAATTGATGAGTTAGCTGGATTAAAGATAGAAATGATGGAGCAAGTAGAGGAATCTAAAAAGAGTGATCTTAACATAAGGTGTGTGTTTTGCATATATTATCAAGATCCAGAAGACAGAGCAACATGTAGTCTATGTTTAAGACAAGCATGTATGCTATGCTTAAATCCACAGAAAGATAGGACAAATGAAGTAGTAAATATAAAATATGAGAAAAATAAAGAAGAAGTAAGCTTAGAGAAGGAAGGAAGCAAATATATAAATAATATTGCACAAGAATTCCTTATTCCTAGATTAAGCTTTAAAACTGACCAAACTCTGTCATATTTTACTCAAGATATTATAGATACAATATGGAAGAAATATGCTGAAAGGCATTACAAAACCTTTCAAAATATTCAAAATTATTTCATGCAGATATATCAAGGGAAAGAAAGGCATTTAGGAATAACTGTAAATGCAAATATTTTTCCCTTACTTCATCTTGATGATAAATTTATTGTCAAGCCTCATCAACAATTTATAATACTCAGGGCTGACATAAATTTAAAATATTTTAGAAATATACAAATAAACAATGAAGACCATATCTCTTTACAAACCATTATAGATCATGGGATAGTCCATGATATTTACGGTACACTTGAAGAAATTCTTCAATCTGACCTTGGAAAGGCTATTAAAGAAGCATGCAAGAAATTAGCCTGTATTCAAGAAAAATATAAAATTAAATTCTGTTCTAATCCTCCAAAATTCATGAGACCAATAAGACCAGCATGCCATGATATATATATTACTAAAGGTCAATACAAATTCCCTAATTCATGGAGAATCATAGAGGATTATGAAGAATTATTTGCCAAGAATACGAATCATGATAACTGGAGAATTTTTAGTGAAGCAAAAGAATTAGAAGGGAATACCAAATTTGCTCCTGAATATCATATGATGTATCAAAATAAAATAATAAGAATATTCTTACGAGAGTACTATAACAGATATAGTATATTGCAAAGAGAAGTTGGAAGATTGATCAAGCCCAATTATGGTGCAGAATGCCAACTAAGAAAAGAATATAGAGATTTGTTGTCTTGGTATGAAATATGGCAACCAGATGAACCAGACAACGAAGAAGATATTGATTAATAAGAAAATCAATATAGCTTCAAATTAATATCTATATACAAGAGATACATTTCTTATGTTGATAAGGTGTTATCAACAATTTGGCCGTGGGAAGATAATATAAGCATGCCTGTGATTTGATTTGATGTTTGCACATCAATCATTCGGGCGTGGAAGACCATACCCAGAAAATTCCAAAAATCCAAAAAATATCATGTGAAGATAAGCCTGTCAGAGGACAGCGCAAAAGGAATATACAGTGACACTACTGTAGCCAGGACAATTATTGAAGACAGCAGCACCGTCCAGCTGTCCAGGCAACAGTACTAGAAGATAATTGAAGACGCAGCATCCTTATCCTCCAGAAGGCAGAAGACTTTGACTCGAAGCAAGCCAGAGGATAAGCACGAAGGCACTCCAGAAGGCTCCACTCAGTCTTTAAAAGGAGAAGCCCGGCGCCTGCATTCATCATCTGAGATCGGAGATCGAATATCGACCACCACGGAAGAACGAAAGATCAGACCTCATTCCACACACTGAAGACCAACAGCGCTCTCTTCAGTCCACTCCACTTCCACTCCACTCACACATACGCCATGAAGACATGATCTCAGAAGCCATCTGAAGATCATCCACCGAATAGTAATACTCCACTTCCGTTGTATTACTCCACCACCAGTGTTTTAAATTAGAGAATAAGGGAAGGCCACGTGATCTTCCTGAGCTTGTAAGGTAATCTCTAAGGTTTGTGGTAAGTGCTTGGGGTTTCCCGAAAGGGAAAGCCGTATGTAAGCTTGCTCTGTGGAAATGAATTAAGCTTTCCTATTTTAATCCCTGTTTTCCTTTAAGCTCGTTCATATGGGGCGATGTCTCTATGCTAGGGACCCTAGAGGAGAAACCTCTGCGTGTGTTGTTCTCGTGTTAGCCCTGGTAGTGGCGTCTGTAGAGAACCTTGTTTGCGCAGAGAAGTGTTCCCTTCGGGTGGAACTGCCTAGGGAGACGATAGAGCCTGAGTCCTGTGTGATCGTGGCTGGGGATAGCGAGGGAGAAGAACTGGTAGGCCCGGTTCTGAAGCGAGCTAGTGATGCATACGGTGAGTACCGAGTAGGACTGACACAAGCATAGTCTCACCACCGGCTGAAATTTTGGTCTCGCCAGCCTGCACAAGATCCTGAGAATATTTACTTCCGCATACTGCATATTCGCTAATCACTCGCACTAGTTAATCACGCAAGAATTCATCCATTCGCCACTCACGAAGTGCTCCGCATAGTGTCTCGAATAGTGCCGAATAGTAGGCTGAATAGTAAAGCATTTGGGTGCCTGAGCCACTCGGGTGAAAGTGCTCGTGCACTGTTCATATTCCGAATTTGAATAGTACCCGGTATTTTGAATAGTACCGTGAATTTGAATAGTAGCCGCTGAATTTGAATAGTGCTGTGAATAGTAGCTCGCGAATTTAAAATTTGAATTTCGAGTTCGAGTTTACGCGTCGGTTCCATCCCGGCCATCTACAACAATTTGGCCGTGGAAAGATAATATAAGCATGCCTGTGATTTGATTTGATGTTTGCACATCAATCATTCGGGCGTGGAAGACCATACCCAGAAAATTCCAAAAATCCAAAAAATATCACGTGAAGATAAGCCTATCAGAGGACAGCGCAAAAGGAATATACAGTGACACTACTGTAGCCAGGACAATTATTGAAGACAGCAGCACCGTCCAGCTGTCCAGGCAACAGTACTAGAAGACAATTGAAGACGCAGCATCCTTATCCTCCAGAAGGCAGAAGACTTTGACTCGAAGCAAGCCAGAGGATAAGCACGAAGGCACTCCAGAAGGCTCCACTCAGTCTTTAAAAGGAGAAGCCCGGCGCCTGCATTCATCATCTGAGATCGAAGATCGAATATCGACCACCACGGAAGAACGAAAGATCAGACCCCATTCCACACACTGAAGACCAGCAGCGCTCTCTTCAGTCCACTCCACTTCCACTCCACTCACACATACGCCATGAAGACATGATCTCAGAAGCCATCTGAAGATCATCCACCGAATAGTAATACTCCACTTCTGTTGTATTACTCCACCACCAGTGTTGTAAATTAGAGAATAAGGGAAGGCCACGTGATCTTCCTGAGCTTGTAAGGTAATCTCTAAGGTTTGTGGTAAGTGCTTGGGGTTTCCCGAAAGGGAAAGCCGTATGTAAGCTTGCTCTGTGGAAATGAATTAAGCTTTCCTATTTTAATCCCTGTTTTCCTTTAAGCTCGTTCATATGGGGCGATGTCTCTATGCTAGGGACCCTAGAGGAGAAACCTCTGCGTGTGTTGTTCTCGTGTTAGCCCTAGTAGTGGCGTCTGTAGAGAACCTTGTTTGCGCAGAGAAGTGTTCCCTTCGGGTGGAACTGCCTGGGGAGACGATAGAGCCTGAGTCCTGTGTGATCGTGGCTGGGGATAGCGAGGGAGAAGAACTGGTAGGCCCGGTTCTGAAGCGAGCTAGTGATGCATACGGTGAGTACCGAGTAGGACTGACACAAGCATAGTCTCACCACCGGCTGAATTTTTGGTCTCGCCAGCCTGCACAAGATCCTGAGAATATTTACTTCCGCATACTGCATATTCGCTAATCACTCGCACTAGTTAATCACGCACGAATTCATCCATCCGCCACTCACGAAGTGCTCCGCATAGTGTCTCGAATAGTGCCGAATAGTAGGCTGAATAGTAAAGCATTTGGGTGCCTGAGCCACTCGGGTGAAAGTGCTCGTGCACTGTTCATATTCCGAATTTGAATAGTACCCGGTATTTTGAACAGTACCGTGAATTTGAATAGTAGCCGCTGAATTTGAATAGTGCTGTGAATAGTAACTCGCGAATTTTAAATTTGAATTTCGAGTTCGAGTTTACGCGTCGGTTCCATCCCGGCCGTTTACAATTTTAGAAGACAAATATATAGACTTAATAATATTAAGCAAGAAAGAGAGTTAAATAGCAAAAAATTTAGTGTTCCAGTAAAGAAAAATAATGTAGAGTCAAAAAGGATAGAAGATAAAGATAACAAGGCACAAAAGGAAGTAGATTTACGTATTTCTGTCATATATGGAATATTATCTTGATGAGGAATGAATGTAATTCCTTGTTCATGTATGATCGTTGTTTGTACTGAATATTGTAAAAATCTTAATCCTAATAACATATCAACATTTATCATAGATAGATCTCTTATTGTAATTTCGTCTATTATGTATTTTGTATTATTTATTTGTATTTCAACATTATAAGCTAATTGATTATGAGGCCTTTTTATTCCAGACATATCAGTAGATATTTCTGCTTTATCTTGGTCTATTGTATAAACTATTTCTGGACATCTTGTAAAATATTTATCATGTATAATATTCTTAGTACAACCAGTATCTACCAATGCTAATATTTTATAAGTGACGGTAGGAGTTAAGTTTAATTTTATAGGTATGCTTATTCCTACTATCTCTCTAAATGGTAGCTTAACTATATATTTGCTCCCAAAGCTTATTATGGCATCTTTTAATTGTATAGTCTTATCATTTTTTCTGGTGGTTATTGCTTGATCCCTAAGCTCAGTATTACCAGTAACATTTTCTACTGCCTTACTTTCTTCATTAAGTTCTATCTTAATTCTTAGCTCTTCTAGTTCTGCTTCTAAGTTATTTATTCTGTGTTCTAAATTTCTAACTCTACTTGCTAATATTTTATCATCTGGTTCTAACTCTACCTCTTGTCTCCATTTCTGATTATTTTCTTTTAAGCATGAAATACAAGCTTGCTTTAAGCATTTACTACATGTAAATCTATTTTCTTGACTAGGATAGTATATACAGAAAATACATTTTATATTATAATCACCTCTTCCTTTTATCCAATCATGATTACAACCTTCTTGATCCATTAATTCAGTTTTTGCTTCTATTGGATTATTAGATATTATATCTAACCCTTCCATATTATTAGATATTATATCTAACCCTTCTATAGCATTATCCAGATTGCATAATTCTTCATCACCTAAGGAGTTTATAAAATCATTATAACTTTGAACGTTATCTACTTCTTCTACATAACTTTCTAATAAAAACTGTTGACTACTTTCTAATTCTTCTACTTCTTTTATGATATATTTGGTATTACTACTTTGCACAACTTCTTCATTTGTAGTACAATCTAAGCTATTATTCTGCACAACTTCTTTAATATTATTATTCTTTTCTTCCTTCTTATTCACCTTAGCTTCCTGTTTCTTTATCACAACAGGTGATTCAACATATTTATTCTCTAGCTTCCTTTCTTCCTTGATATTATTAAGATAATATATTTTTCGTATAAAATATATTTCTTTCTCTCTAATAGCATTCCATTCACATATCATAGAGTTTTTGTATTCATCACGAACTTTGCTTAACTTTTGTTCATAATTTTTTATTTCATTTTCTAAATCTAAATTATCCATTATCAATAATTTTAATATATACCTTAAATTCAAATTTTATTAACCAGGCTCCGATACCACTGTAGACGGCCGGGACGGAACCGACGCGTAAACTCGAACTCGAAATTCAAATTTAAAATTCGCGAGTTACTATTCACAGCACTATTCAAATTCAGCGGCTACTATTCAAATTCACGGTACTATTCAAAATACCGGGTACTATTCAAATTCGGAATATGAACAGTGCACGAGCACTTTCACCCGAGTGGCTCAGGCACCCAAATGCTTTACTATTCAGCCTACTATTCGGCACTATTCGAGACACTATGCGGAGCACTTCGTGAGTGGCGGATGGATGAATTCGTGCGTGATTAACTAGTGCGAGTGATTAGCGAATATGCAGTATGCGGAAGTAAATATTCTCAGGATCTTGTGCAGGCTGGCGAGACCAAAATTTCAGCCGGTGGTGAGACTATGCTTGTGTCAGTCCTACTCGGTACTTACCGTATGCATCACTAGCTCGCTTCAGAACCGGGCCTACCAGTTCTTCTCCCTTGCTATCCCCAGCCACGATCACACAGGACTCAGGCTCTATCGTCTCCCCAGGCAGTTCCACCCGAAGGGAACACTTCTCTGCGCAAACAAGGTTCTCTACAGACGCCACTACCAGGGCTAACACGAGAACAACACACGCAGAGGTTTCTCCTCTAGGGTCCCTAGCATAGAGACATCGCCCCATATGAACGAGCTTAAAGGAAAACAGGGATTAAAATAGGAAAGCTTAATTCATTTCCACAGAGCAAGCTTACATACGGCTTTCCCTTTCGGAAAACCCCAAGCACTTACCACAAACCTTAGAGATTACCTTACAAGCTCAGGAAGATCACGTGGCCTTCCCTTATTCTCTAATTTACAACACTGGTGGTGGAGTAATACAACGGAAGTGGAGTATTACTATTCGGTGGATGATCTTCAGATGGCTTCTGAGATCATGTCTTCATGGCGTATGTGTGAGTGGAGTGGACTGAAGAGAGCGCTGCTGGTCTTCAGTGTGTGGAATGGGGTCTGGTCTTTCGTTCTTCCGTGGTGGTCGATCTCCGATCTTCGATGATGAATGCAGGCGCCGGGCTTCTCCTTTTAAAGACTGAGTGGAGCCTTCTGGAGTGCCTTCGTGCTTATCCTCTGGCTTGCTTCGAGTCGAAGTCTTCTGCCTTCTAGAGGATAAGGATGCTGCGTCTTCAATTATCTTCTAGTACTGTTGCCTGGACAGCTGGACGGTGCTGCTGTCTTCAATAATTGTCCTGGCTACAGTAGTGTCACTGTATATTCCTTTTGCGCTGTCCTCTGACAGGCTTATCTTCACGTGATATTTTTTGGATTTTTGGAATTTTCTGGGTATGGTCTTCCACGCCCGAATGATTGATGTGCAAACATCAAATCAAATCACAGGCATGCTTATATTATCTTCCCACGGCCAAATTGTTGATAACACCTTATCAACATAAGGAATGACTATTCTTTTATATATA
Organism: Saccharum hybrid cultivar R570; assembly: GCA_038087645.1. Taxonomy (NCBI): domain Eukaryota; kingdom Viridiplantae; phylum Streptophyta; class Magnoliopsida; order Poales; family Poaceae; genus Saccharum; species Saccharum hybrid cultivar. The sequence continues at coordinate 10,393,306 of JAQSUU010000103.1, forward strand.
TTGAATTGAAGCTATATTGACTTCATCTAATATTCTGGCTGTTGCCCATGACCTCTGATGTCTAACATGTGATCATCCAACATGTCATCATTATTATTATTATCATCCTCGGATATTTGTATTTTTGACTCATAGTCTTTCTTTATATATTCTTCATAATCTCTCTTTATATTTTCTTCGTAATCTTGATTTATATCTTCAAACTTCCCATTTATTTCATGTCTTACTTCCTGCAAGACTTCTTCCATTATATTTTTCTTTAACTGAGGAATTATTGATTCTAGTTTTTCTTTTACCTTTTTCTCAATAATTTCATTATTCAGCAATTCTGTCTCTTTTTTTTACAACATCTTTATATGTGGGTATTCTTGAAGATCCTTCTTCTCTTATATTTACTCCTGGCAAATTTATTTTCACATCTTTTGCCCTTTTATATTTTTGAATATAGTCTTTTGCTGCTGGTTCTATGAAATAATTTATTCCCAAAATACTTCTCGCATATGAAAGAGCTTGATCAATATCTGTATATTTTTTCTATGATACTCCTCCATCATTTTCTCTTTCTACTTGTTGGGCTATGATTGATTCAAATGTTATATATATTCCTGGTGTTTTTCCCCTATATATAACATATATGGGTTTTTTCTCCATATTTTCAGATAGTTCTTTTGGCTGTATTTTTCCATTAATCATATGAAAATATTCAGCTAAGCTATTCAATATTGCTAGCATATAACCTCTGTCTTCTCTCTTATTATTGTATTGGAACCAGAAATTATCTAAGATGCATTCTTGTATTTCATCTAGAGCAATATGATCTCGAGGCTTAAATTTAAATGTATTTGGTGGGAAAATTCTTAATTTATTATCAGTTCCAAAACTGAAATATTCACCGCCGACAGGGCTTGTTCCTTTCTTCATTCCTGCAAAATAGATGATCGTGAAAATATATCAGGTAAAGTATTATCTTTACCCTTTATATGCTCAAATATTACTTTATAACCATTTTCGGTAATAATATCTTCAAATAGAACCCATCTCCTAGTTGAACTTTTCTTACTATTAACTTTATTATAATACTTGCATATGGCTTCACAGTCTGTTCTTACTGTGAACTCTTTGAATCCTAGGTATAATCTGAAAGCATTTATTGCAGCATGCCTGTGATTTGATTTGATGTTTGCACATCAATCATTCGGGCGTGGAAGACCATACCCAGAAAATTCCAAAAATCCAAAAAATATCAAGATAAGCCTGTCAGAGGACAGCGCAAAAGGAATATACAGTGACACTACTGTAGCCAGGACAATTATTGAAGACAGCAGCACCGTCCAGCTGTCCAGGCAACAGTACTAGAAGATAATTGAAGACGCAGCATCCTTATCCTCCAGAAGGCAGAAGACTTTGACTCGAAGCAAGCCAGAGGATAAGCACGAAGGCACTCCAGAAGGCTCCACTCAGTCTTTAAAAGGAGAAGCCCGGCGCCTGCATTCATCATCTGAGATCGGAGATCGAAGATCGACCACCACGGAAGAACGAAAGATCAGACCCCATTCCACACACTGAAGACCAGCAGCGCTCTCTTCAGTCCACTCCACTTCCACTCCACTCACACATACGCCATGAAGACATGATCTCAGAAGCCATCTGAAGATCATCCACCGAATAGTAATACTCCACTTCCGTTGTATTACTCCACCACCAGTGTTGTAAATTAGAGAATAAGGGAAGGCCACGTGATCTTCCTGAGCTTGTAAGGTAATCTCTAAGGTTTGTGGTAAGTGCTTGGGGTTTCCCGAAAGGGAAAGCCGTATGTAAGCTTGCTCTGTGGAAATGAATTAAGCTTTCCTATTTTAATCCCTGTTTTCCTTTAAGCTCGTTCATATGGGGCGATGTCTCTATGCTAGGGACCCTAGAGGAGAAACCTCTGCGTGTGTTGTTCTCATGTTAGCCCTGGTAGTGGCGTCTGTAGAGAACCTTGTTTGCGCAGAGAAGTGTTCCCTTCGGGTGGAACTGCCTGGGGAGACGATAGAGCCTGAGTCCTGTGTGATCGTGGCTGGGGATAGCGAGGGAGAAGAACTAGTAGGCCCGGTTCTGAAGCGAGCTAGTGATGCATACGGTGAGTACCGAGTAGGACTGACACAAGCATAGTCTCACCACATAATATAAGCATGCCTGTGATTTGATTTGATGTTTGCACATCAATCATTCGGGCGTGGAAGACCATACCCAGAAAATTCCAAAAATCCAAAAAATATCACGTGAAGATAAGCCTGTCAGAGGACAGCGCAAAAGGAATATACAGTGACACTACTGTAGCCAGGACAATTATTGAAGACAGCAGCACCGTCCAGCTGTCCAGGCAACAGTACTAGAAGATAATTGAAGACGCAGCATCCTTATCCTCCAGAAGGCAGAAGACTTTGACTCGAAGCAAGCTAGAGGATAAGCACGAAGGCACTCCAGAAGGCTCCACTCAGTCTTTAAAAGGAGAAGCCCGGCGCCTGCATTCATCATCTGAGATCGGAGATCGAAGATCGACCACCACGGAAGAACGAAAGATCAGACCTCATTCCACACACTGAAGACCAGCAGCGCCCACTCACACATACGCCATGAAGACATGATCTCAGAAGCCATCTGAAGATCATCCACCGAATAGTAATACTCCACTTCCGTTGTATTACTCCACCACCAGTGTTGTAAATTAGAGAATAAGGGAAGGCCACGTGATCTTCCTGAGCTTGTAAGGTAATCTCTAAGGTTTGTGGTAAGTGCTTGGGGTTTCCCGAAAGGGAAAGCCGTATGTAAGCTTGCTCTGTGGAAATGAATTAAGCTTTCCTATTTTAATCCCTGTTTTCCTTTAAGCTCGTTCATATGGGGCGATGTCTCTATGCTAGGGACCCTAGAGGAGAAACCTCTGCGTGTGTTGTTCTCGTGTTAGCCCTGGTAGTGGCGTCTGTAGAGAACCTTGTTTGCGCAGAGAAGTGTTCCCTTCGGGTGGAACTGTCTGGGGAGACGATAGAGCCTGAGTCCTGTGTGATCGTGGCTGGGGATAGCGAGGGAGAAGAACTGGTAGGCCCGGTTCTGAAGCGAGCTAGTGATGCATACGGTGAGTACCGAGTAGGACTGACACAAGCATAGTCTCACCACCGGCTGAATTTTTGGTCTCGCCAGCCTGCACAAGATCCTGAGAATATTTACTTCCGCATACTACATATTCGCTAATCACTCGCACTAGTTAATCACGCACGAATTCATCCATCCGCCACTCACGAAGTGCTCCGCATAGTGTCTCGAATAGTGCCGAATAGTAGGCTGAATAGTAAAGCATTTGGGTGCCTGAGCCACTCGGGTGAAAGTGCTCGTGCACTGTTCATATTCTGAATTTGAATAGTAGCCGCTGAATTTGAATAGTGCTGTGAATAGTAACTCGCGAATTTTAAATTTGAATTTCGAGTTCGAGTTTACGCGTGGGCTCTGATACCACTGTAGACGGCCGGGATGGAACCGACGCGTAAACTCGAACTCGAAATTCAAATTTAAAATTCGCGAGTTACTATTCACAGCACTATTCAAATTCAGCGGCTACTATTCAAATTCATGGCACTATTCAAAATACCGGGTACTATTCAAATTCGGAATATGAACAGTGCACGAGCACTTTCACCCGAGTGGCTCAGGCACCCAAATGCTTTACTATTCAGCCTACTATTCGGCACTATTCGAGACACTATGCGGAGCACTTCGTGAGTGGCGGATGGATGAATTCGTGCGTGATTAACTAGTGCGAGTGATTAGCGAATATGCAGTATGCGGAAGTAAATATTCTCAGGATCTTGTGCAGGCTGGCGAGACCAAAAATTCAGCCGGTGGTGAGACTATGCTTGTGTCAGTCCTACTCGGTACTCACCGTATGCATCACTAGCTCGCTTCAGAACCGGGCCTACCAGTTCTTCTCCCTCGCTATCCCCAGCCACGATCACACAGGACTCAGGCTCTATCGTCTCCCTAGGCAGTTCCACCCGAAGGGAACACTTCTCTGTGCAAACAAGGTTCTCTACAGACGCCACTACCAGGGCTAACACGAGAACAACACACGCAGAGGTTTCTCCTCTAGGGTCCCTAGCATAGAGACATCGCCCCATATGAACGAGCTTAAAGGAAAACAGGGATTAAAATAGGAAAGCTTAATTCATTTCCACAGAGCAAGCTTACATACGGCTTTCCCTTTCGGGAAACCCCAAGCACTTACCACAAACCTTAGAGATTACCTTACAAGCTCAGGAAGATCACGTGGCCTTCCCTTATTCTCTAATTTACAACACTGGTGGTGGAGTAATACAACGGAAGTGGAGTATTACTATTCGGTGGATGATCTTCAGATGGCTTCTGAGATCATGTCTTCATGGCGTATGTGTGAGTGGAGTGGACTGAAGAGAGCGCTGCTGGTCTTCAGTGTGTGGAATGAGGTCTGATCTTTCGTTCTTCCGTGGTGGTCGATATTCGATCTTCGATGATGAATGCAGGCGCCGGGCTTCTCCTTTTAAAGACTGAGTGGAGCCTTCTGGAGTGCCTTCGTGCTTATCCTCTGGCTTGCTTCGAGTCGAAGTCTTCTGCCTTCTGGAGGATAAGGATGCTGCGTCTTCAATTATCTTCTAGTACTGTTGCCTGGACAGCTGGACGGTGCTGCTGTCTTCAATAATTGTCCTGGCTACAGTAGTGTCACTGTATATTCCTTTTGCGCTGTCCTCTGACAGGCTTATCTTCACGTGATATTTTTTGGATTTTTGGAATTTTCTGGGTATGGTCTTCCACGCCCGAATGATTGATGTGCAAACATCAAATCAAATCACAGGCATGCTTATATTATCTTCCCACGGCCAAATTGTTGATAACACCTTATCAACATAAGGAATGACTATTCTTTTATATATATTGAATTGAAGCTATATTGACTTCATCTAATATTCTGGCTGTTGCCCATGACCTCTGATGTCTAACATGTGATCATCCAACATGTCATCATTATTATTATTATCATCCTCAGATATTTGTATTTTTGACTCATAGTCTTTCTTTATATATTCTTCATAATCTCTCTTTATATTTTCTTCGTAATCTTGATTTATATCTTCAAACTTTCCATTTATTTCATGTCTTACTTCCTGCAAGACTTCTTCCATTATATTTTTCTTTAACTGAGGAATTATTGATTCTAGTTTTTCTTTTACCTTTTTCTCAATAATTTCATTATTCAGCAATTCTGTCTCTTTTTTTTACAACATCTTTATATGTGGGTATTCTTGAAGATCCTTCTTCTCTTATATTTACTCCTGGCAAATTTATTTTCACATCTTTTGCCCTTTTATATTTTTGAATATAGTCTTTTGCTACTGGTTCTATGAAATAATTTATTCCCAAAATACTTCTCGCATATGAAAGAGCTTGATCAATATCTGTATATTTTTTCCATGATACTCCTCCATCATTTTCTCTTTCTACTTGTTGGGCTATGATTGATTCAAATGTTATATATATTTCTGGTGTTTTTCCCCTATATATAACATATATGGGTTTTTTCTCCATATTTCCAGATAGTTCTTTTGGCTGTATTTTTCCATTAATCATATGAAAATATTCAGCTAAGCTATTCAATATTGCTAGCATATAACCTCTGTCTTCTCTCTTATTATTGTATTGGAACCAGAAATTATCTAAGATGCATTCTTGTATTTCATCTAGAGCAATATGATCTCGAGGCTTAAATTTAAATGTATTTGGTGGGAAAATTCTTAATTTATTATCAGTTCCAAAACTGAAATATTCACCGCCGACAGGGCTTGTTCCTTTCTTCATTCCTGCAAAATAGATGATCGTGAAAATATATCAGGTAAAGTATTATCTTTACCCTTTATATGCTCAAATATTACTTTATAACCATTTCCGGTAATAATATCTTCAAATAGAACCCATCTCCTAGTTGAACTTTTCTTACTATTAACTTTATTATAATACTTGCATATGGCTTCACAGTCTGTTCTTACTGTGAACTCTTTGAATCCTAGGTATAATCTGAAAGCATTTATTGCATTGATAACAGCTAAAATTTCTCTATCTGTATTATTTATTGCTTTTAACTTATATTTACCTGAAGCATATCTATATATTTTTTCTTCTAACTTTGATGAGTATTTGTGCGGCTTTTGTTTAAGTATTGCACCCCATCCTAATTCTGATGCATCTGTCTCTATAATAAAATAATTATCATCCAAAGGTAGCTCTAAGGGTTTTAAATCTTTGACCCTTTCTTTTATATTTCTTACTAGTTTTATGTCTTCAGAGTTAAAATGCTTTTGCCCATTTTTTCTTAACTTTGAATACAGTGGACCAGCTAGCTTTGCTAAATTCTCAATATAATTTCTAGCATAATTTACTATTCCTAAGAATTGTTGTAAAATCTTTTTATCATTCATGACATCAGGAAATTGTAAAATTTTCTTTGTAATATGATCTTGTAAATGAATTTTTCCGTCTCCAATTTCATGACCTAGAAAATTTATCTTTTCTTTGCATATTTCCATTTTTCTTTTAGAAAGTATCAACCCATGTTGTTCTACCTTTCTAAAAAATGTTTCTAAATGAGCTATATGCTCCTTGTAGGATTTTGAAAAGATTAAAAGATCATCAATATAAACCAATATAAATTCTTGATTTTCATTAAAGATATTCTGCATTTTCCTTTGAAATAAGGCAGGGGCATTTTTTAATCCTAAAGGCATTACTATCCATTCAAAATGACCTTGAGGACATGTGAAAGTTGTCCATTCTATTGATTCTTCTGCCATTTTTACTTGCCAAAACCCAGCTTTTAAATCAAATTTTGAGAAATATTTACATCCTTGTATCCTATTTATCCATTCTTGCTTATTTGGAATATTATATCCATCTTCTATAGTATTATCATTTAGTCTTTTATAATTAATAACCATTCTTGATTTTCCTCTAGCTATTTCAGCATGATTTCTAACTATAAATGCTGCTGATCTATGAGGACTTCGGCTTTCTCTTATTGCTCCTAATTTTAGTAGTTCTTCTATATGCATTTTAAATTCTTCTATGTCTTTAGGTGTTGCTTCTATAGGACTAGTCTTAACTATATTTTTTTGGGTTTATTATATTAATTCTACAAACTATACCATTCTTATCCCAATGCTTCATTGGTATTTCTCCAATTATTTGAATATCTTCTAATCTTTGTACTATTTTATCTATGTCTTTTTTAGATTTTATATCTCTATACCAATTTGGTGCTAGTGATTGCAAACTGATGCATTCTATACTTGAATTTATTATATGAAATATTTCTATATTTTCGCCTAACTCTTCATCTATATAATTTTCAGATTCTTCAGTTTCTAAATTAGAATTTATAGATTTACGTATTTCTGTCATATATGGAATATTATCTTGATGAGGAATGAATGTAATTCCTTGTTCATGTATGATCGTTGTTTGTACTGAATATTGTAAAAATCTTAATCCTAATAACATATCAACATTTATCATAGATAGATCTCTTATTGTAATTTCGTCTATTATGTATTTTGTATTATTTATTTGTATTTCAACATTATAAGCTAATTGATTATGAGGCCTTTTTATTCCAGACATATCAGTAGATATTTCTGCTTTATCTTGGTCTATTGTATGAACTATTTCTGGACATCTTGTAAAATATTTATCATGTATAATATTCTTAGTACAACCAGTATCTACCAATGCTAATATTTTATAAGTGACGGTAGGAGTTAAGTTTAATTTTATAGGTATTCTTATTCCTACTATCTCTCTAAATGGTAGCTTAACTATATATTTGCTCCCAAAGCTTATTATGGCATCTTTTAATTGTATAGTCTTATCATTTTTTCTGGTGGTTATTGCTTGATCCCTAAGCTCAGTATTACCAGTAACATTTTCTACTGCCTTACTTTCTTCATTAAGTTCTATCTTAATTCTTAGCTCTTCTAGTTCTGCTTCTAAGTTATTTATTCTGTGTTCTAAATTTCTAACTCTACTTGCTAATATTTTATCATCTGGTTCTAACTCTACCTCTTGTCTCCATTTCTGATTATTTTCTTTTAAGCATGAAATACAAGCTTGCTTTAAGCATTTACTACATGTAAATCTATTTTCTTGACTAGGATAGTATATACAGAAAATACATTTTATATTATAATCACCTCTTCCTTTTATCCAATCATGATTACAACCTTCTTGATCCATTAATTCAGTTTTTGCTTCTATTGGATTATTAGATATTATATCTAACCCTTCTATAGCATTATCCAGATTGCATAATTCTTCATCACCTAAGGAGTTTATAAAATCATTATAACTTTGAACGTTATCTACTTCTTCTACATAACTTTCTAATAAAAACTGTTGACTACTTTCTAATTCTTCTACTTCTTTTATGATATATTTGGTATTACTACTTTGCACAACTTCTTCATTTGTAGTACAATCTAACCTATTATTCTGCACAACTTCTTTAATATTATTATTCTTTTCTTCCTTCTTATTCACCTTAGCTTCCTGTTTCTTTATCACAACAGGTGATTCAACATATTTATTCTCTAGCTTCCTTTCTTCCTTGATATTATTAAGATAATATATTTTTCGTATAAAATATATTTCTTTCTCTCTAATAGCATTCCATTCACATATCATAGAGTTTTTGTATTCATCACGAACTTTGCTTAACTTTTGTTCATAATTTTTTATTTCATTTTCTAAATTATCCATTATCAATAATTTTAATATATACCTTAAATTCAAATTTTATTAACCAGGCTCTGATACCACTGTAGACGGCCGGGACGGAACCGACGCGTAAACTCGAACTCGAAATTCAAATTTAAAATTCGCGAGTTACTATTCACAGCACTATTCAAATTCAGCGGCTACTATTCAAATTCACGGTACTATTCAAAATACCGGGTACTATTCAAATTCGGAATATGAACAGTGCACGAGCACTTTCACCCGAGTGGCTCAGGCACCCAAATGCTTTACTATTCAGCATACTTGTCACACCCGGTTTTAAGGACAAAACCAGACATACACCATATGTGAAATAAAGAAGACAAATCTCACATATAGCCACAGATAAGTGTAATATCAAAAGACAAATGCTTAATATTCATAACTCAATAGTATAAAGTATACCTTAAAGAATAACACAGCGGAAAGATAACTCCAAACACCGGGTGCAACCTTCACTCCAGGATCAAACTAACTGGTTGATCACAAGCCTAACAATTCCAGAATCTAGAAATCTGGTACCCTTCCTGAGATGTGGGGAAATAGCAAGAGTGAGTCCATGTCGAACTCAACAAATATAACATGGGGTTCATGAAGCTCAAAAGGTTGACACGGGTTTACTGCAATAGCTTTTAGTGGGTCATCTTTTTAGCAGTTGAGTAGCAACAAGTTTAACATAATCCCAAATAACCTCATGATCATGTAAACGAGAATAATGTATAGCAAGAAACAATAATCATTAGTGAACATCAATATCATCAGTGTTATCATTATCATCAGTGTTCATCATTTATTCTGTAAGGGTCCAAGGCCACTCGTGACCGTGAGCACGGCTGTTATAACAGTTTTACACTCTGCAGAGGTTGTACACTTTCACTGTGAGTCATGATTTACCCTTTCGCCCGAGGTAGCTAATCTCTTGACCCACTTCCAAGGAAGGTCGGCAGGGTTCACTATGAAGCCTTTCAAAGGTTCGTCTAACAAGTTAGGGCCATTAGATTCACTCGGCAAACAGATGTAGATCCCCCCTTCCAAATGGCACAATAACGCGCAGCCTATACACATAAGGACAGAGGCCGCACTATACCCGATTCGTCAAGCCGTTCTTACGCCATGAAGGAATACCTCTAACAAGCTAGAAAAGGTCCTCATACTTGACTAAAGCCAGAGCCATATAGCCCTCACAGTTGTACTGTAAGTCCCGGATGTTCGCTTACAGATAAGTCCTTAAGGAGAGAAACTAGAGCACCAAAAATACCCCAAGCTCTAGCCCTCTTGAGCCATATTGCTTTAAAGCATCATTTAAACGTTTATTGCATATATCATTAGTCAAGTTACAGATCATGGTTATTTATCTTGAGCACTAGCATAAATACTATCCAATGCAATATCCCATGGGTGTCAAGGTACAAGATACAAAAACTAGGATATCCTTAGTGGTAACAAGATAGACACATGCACATGAATTAAGTATATTAAAGGTGAATAGGAAACAAGGATAATCCCATGCTATACTTGCCTTAAATACCGATCCTTCGGTAAGCTTTAAATCTTCAACGTTCTTCTTCTTCTTCTTGATAACCACGTATATCTCACCGACTGGACTTGATCAATAAATCACCACACACACATCGATACAATCATACACGAAGCAAACAATAGATCTAAATTAGAACAGTACACCAAACATATGAAACAATATGTGAAAAGGTTTTAAAGATGTTCTACGCGTTACTACAAACACACAGGCGCGAAAAGCACTCTAATCGAAGCTACGGTTGAAAAGATACATCTACTGAAAGATTTGCTCATAGAAGAAAATATAAAACTATTAGCTTCATGTGTTTTAATTATATAATAACATATATAAGATATTTTATAGATACTATATATGGAATTAAGTCAAATTTAGATTCAAATTATAAAACTAAAGTAAAACAAATCATATTTTATTTACAAAACCCAGTTACATAATTATTAATCAAGATATGATTTAAACAATAAAATTTCAGAATTAATAATATGGTAAACACTGTCACTAACACGTAGATCTCGTTGCTATGAATCTAACGCAACTCGAATGAGCTAAAACGGATCTAAAACGTAGAAGATATGATTTAAACAAGATCTACTTTATTAAAGTAATAGATTAAATCTCACATCGGAACTTAAAGATAGAAAACCTAACCAACAGTAACACTAATAGTATAACAAGTTTGTAAAACTCTTCTACACGTTACTACGATCACATAGACATAAAGATCACGAAATTTGGATTTAAAACGTAAAAATTATAAATTTTCTAAGATTTCCTATAGATAAATAATTACTTTAATATAAACTCGAAAATAAATTATCTCAAACCTACTGTACAGTTCTATCATCATGTAGAGCTCGCAAATATGAATCTAACGCAATTTGAATGAATCAAATCGGAGTTAAAACGGATAATTTATGACTAAAACAAACTCAGTGGCAAAACTGTAAATATCAGAAAACGTATTTTTCAATTACCGAGACGAAATACGCTTTAAATTAATCAAAACGTATTTTCGGAAGTTACGCGATCAAAATACGCTTTACGGAAAAGAAAACGTAAACCGGGAATACGCTTTGGACTGCGGGTTAAGAACTTAAAAACTTCAGGGGCTCTTTAGCAAGTTTCACAGGCGAACCGGTATCTTTAAATAACAGCCGTTGGATTCAAAATCAACGATCCAGATTGGATCGGGGAGGGAGCTGGCGGCGCTTCGGCCGGAACAGGGCCCGACGGCAGTCTCCGCGGCGGCGCCATGGCCGGAGACGGCTTCCTCGCGCTACAGAGCACGAGCTTACGAACGAAAAACACAGGGAGAGAGAGAATGGCATGGCGAGCTCACCCCGTGCGAAGATGGGACCGGAGGATGACCGGAAGGCGGCGGCTAGCTCGCGGTGGCGGACGGTGGAGGCGGAGCTTCGGCAGTGGCGCGTCGAGACGACTAGAGCAGCTCCGAAAGGATGGGATCGGGGCGGAATAGTGCGGGGGTCCCGTTTTATAGCCCGGAAGCACGAGGAAACAAGGAAAGAACGAAGATTTGCGGCGGATTCGATTCACCGAATCGGAGAAGAAAGAGAGAAGGCGGTGCGGAGCCGGAGGAAGAAGAAAGGAAAGGGGAAGGAGACGCTGACAGGCGGGTCCCACATGTCGGCGACTCGGAGGGGGAACGGCCGCGCGCTGGCTTGGCGGGCCGCGATGGCTGGGCTTGGCCCACGCGGGAGCGAGGCGCGGGAGTGAGCGGGCCACGCGCGATGACGGGCCGGCTGGCCGAGGAGTGGGCTGCGGTAGGAGAAAACGGCCTGAGAAGAAAAGAAATTCCTTTCTTTTTTTCTTTTTCTAATTTTTCAAAGCCAAATTTCAAAGAATTTTCAAATCCAAACTTGAATTTGATCAAACCACTCATCTCAAAAATTTAAATGCAACAGCATGAATGCTCAATCATGTTTCTACCCTTATATTTGATTTTAAATTTATAAAAATTATTCTTATTCTAAATTTGCATGCTCACAAAAATATAAAAATCATATTTTTCCTATTTTTCATTTCTTCAAAATTTCAGGGTGTTACAATTCTACCCCCCTTAAGATGAATCTCGTCCCGAGATTCGGAAGATGATGATAAAAGAGATAGGGATAGTTCGTCTCTAGATTGTTCTTTACTTCATCATGTAGTTCCATCGTCTTGATAAGAATTCCGTCTTACTTTGCATACATGTAACTAATTCCAAGATTTTTGACAAATGCTCCAAACAATACTCTGGTATCTCCAATCACTAGGCACCTTTCCTATAATATGAATTTTCTTCCTTAAAATACTTATCTTCCAACAGAGCCTAACGAATCTCTTAGTCAGAAAGAATTTCTACTACCAACCTTCAAAACATTAATGATTCTGGTCAAGTTGCTCAAATTTGGAATACGATTCTTAATCCTTGGTGTCACCCGAACCTTCTTAGCATTATTCTCCATTGCTAAGGGCATCGGCTGCGACTTTTACTTCTCCAAGTAATAGCACTTTTCCAAGTCCTAATCCATTTCATTCCAACGAGGATATCACAAATTCAAGACCAACTTAGCGAAGATGTCCTGTAGATTCTTGTGACCCTCCTATATGTCACTTTTCTTCCAAAAGACAGTACTCCATAGTGGAAAACTCCAGATAACACGTTAGGTAATTCAACCCACACTTCCTTAGTTGACTTAATGAACAAGGTACTATATTTTTCTTCTTGCATAAGGACACATCCCACACCTTGATAAGGTGCATCATTGTAGATATGAAGCTCTTGTCTGGATCTGACAAAGCTAATACTTGGGTTTTACTTCAACCTTTTCTTAGACTCCTTCAAACATTTGCCTGAGGTCTCTTGATCTAAACGAACTTAAAAGCTTCTCCAAAGTTATTTGTTCCTCTGCTATGACTTCTGTAAACTCATGGTCCACTTTGCTATCCTTGGTGTACCTATCTTCTAATTGATCATTCTCATCTCCCTCAGGTAAAAGTCGACCACCTTGATACTCAATTCTTTTCTCTGACGGTGTTGTTAAGAGCATTGTGCACCGAGTACCATGAACCACTCCTTTGTGTGCACAGAGCCATCCATTACCAAGAACCACGCGAATTTTAAGTGATTCCAACACAATGAGTGTTGCGGTGAAGTTTTCCTTGTTTATGACAAGACTGACATTCGGGCATATCTGATCTGCCTACATTTCTCCCATTGGGGTTTGAACTAGCAAAGGCCTCCTAATTAGACACTTCACCATCTTGCACGTCTCTACCATGTCGGTGGAAATGAAAGAATGCGAAGCACTAGGGTCAAATAAAGCAAAAACTTGTACTGAGCTTACTTGAATATAACCTCCCACTACTTTGGTAACTCCATGAATTTTATCCATATCCACATTGCTCAGTCTTCCATTGACATAGTTTTGCTGCGTTTTGCTTCCTTGAACAGGCTTCTTAAGGGCTTTCCTTTTTCGCTTTCGTTGTTGTGGATTCTGACTTAGTTCACTCCCAACTTGCTCTTCAACATTGTTATTTTGATAGTGCTCGGCTTCATCATACCCATAACATCCTTCAATGGCAGAAACATCAATCTTTTCCCACATATTAGTGCGAGACGTCATATAGGGCTCCTGAGTCATGAGACACTACACTTCCTGTCATCAAGTGACCAACATCAGCAACACGAGCAAGTATAGATGATCATAATCATGAACTATCCAAAAGGACAACTTTTGTCTCCATGGATCCAAAATTATCAACCTTGTTCACAGAACATTTTTGCTCAAGAGTGGCAACTCAATCATGGAGACTAACCAATACTTCCAACTAAAGAGTTCAATCTTAATAATCCTTCTTTACATTGGCTACCCCCCTTAAAATAAGGGACACCAAATAGGGTAGCTTGAACCCTTCTTTTAGATGAGCTAAAAAGTGTTCTAACATCCCAATGATACTCCTGTGTATGGGTAAGAACAAGAAATCTGAAATTTCGCACGAACAGAAAATCAGCAGTGCAGTAAAACAGCTGTAACTCTCATTCTGTTAATCCAATGAAGCTGTAGTTTATACCGATGGAAAGCTTATAAAATTCTCTGCAACTTTCTTATAGAACACACTTCCAGATTCCGCAGCTAACTTGACCGAAAACAACATATAACATATTCTGTTCCAGGTTTCAGACAGCACAGTTGCATCGTCTTGTGATTTTTGTATCTCCCAAACCAAAACAACTATGAGGGTAGTTCTTGCATTTAGAGAGAGATGTTGAAGTCCACTCTTGTCAGAATTTTCTCATGATTTTTGGTCTTTCAAGAACAGAGATATAAGTTGATAAAGACAGGCTGCTCCGAAAGACAAGATATAGAAAGCAGGAGATAACCAAAACCCAGCTATTTATTTCATTAATCCTTATACCTTATACATATAAACTAAATGAAATCATGGTCAAAACCCACGAGATCATTCCACTCATTACAAAATTCCAACTCAAACATAAACATAAGCACAAAGCAACTAAACACTTAAATGTTCATTAGCCACACATTAAGACGACTCAACTTGGCTACTAACGGTTTTATTACACGGGACATAACTCCTATTCCTTAAATATGGTGTGATTGTAGCAGTATCCAGAGTAGATAACGTCTCTTACATTCCTTATTGCTTTATATGGACATCTGAATCTCTGCATCTCTCTTTACCATTCTTATAACTCATACCTTAAGATGGGTCAACCTGGCATCCCTCAGGTATAGATTTAATACCTTCATACTCAATCCTTTCTCCTGAAAGTGTAGTTAGAAACACTGAACATTGGGCATACTCAATCACTCCTTTATAAGTAGATAACCAGTCTATTCCAAGGATAACATCAATGCCCATTAATTCCAAAACAATGAGGTTTACCTTAAAATTTACCCCCTTTATGTCCAGACTAACTTTTGGGCATATGCGGTCTGCCTTTATTTCACCTCTTGGAGTTTCAACCATAACTGTTTTCCCCCTTGGAAGCATAAGTATGTTATGATCTTTTACATATTGTCTAGATATGAACGAATGTGAGGCACTAGGGTCAAACAAAACCTTGGCATTTCCTGAACTTACTGGAATTGATCCAAACACGACCTCCTTAGCTCCGGGAATGGTGGAAATATCCACATGTTTCAACCTTCCATGGATGTAATTTCTCTTTAATTTATTTCCCTGCACATGCTCCTTTTGGACATCCTGTCCTGGGTCTCGCTGTTGTTGATTCTTCTGTGGGCAAGATTTGATATAATGTCCTTCCTGCTGGCAATGATAACACTTTCTCTTAGCTGGATCTTTTGTGATGTCATACTCCAAGGAACTGTTGTTTGGTATGTTGCTATCTTGCTGGCCATAAAAGTTCATCTTCGTCCCTTTGGCTTGTTTCTTAGCTTGTTTGGCCTTTCGAGGTTGATACTCCTTATAGGTAATTGCCCATCCATCTATGACTACTTCATGGGGAGTAGTTTTAGCGGGAGAGGCTTCTAACTCTTCAGGGTTTGGATTTGTTTGACAGGGGATCAGGGCTGCATGTGACAATGTAGTATAACTCGCTTGCTGATTGCTTTCCACAAGTGGTTCTAATGAGATTGCCTTTCTCTTCTTATCCATGTTGATCGCAAAATTTGGATCCACCTTGACTTTCCCCTTATTAGACTCATTTCGAAGACAGGGAAAACCATAATGCTTACAGCAGTGACATTGTTCCTGCTCTCCAAATGCCTTACTATCAACATCTTTATTGGATTTCATATTCTTCCAAACTTCTGCTACTTGTATCTTCTCTGGCCCCTTGGATATGTTGGCTTGACCTTGAGATGAGCATCGTTGAGAATTCCCATGTTGAGCCATTTCTTCTAGTAATTGGTTTTGCATCGCTAATGGTTTCTTGTCAAAAGTGAGCAAGAGCGACACAATTCAGTCCTCTTAACCTCTGAAATCCATAGTCTTCTCGTCACGAACCGTCTAATAGATAAGGAGAAAAGGTTCAAAATAGAGACAAGGTTTTTATAACAGAACGGGGATAGAATTAAGCATAACTTTGAGAAAATAACAAAGTTAAAGAGAAGCAAGAAATAGGCAACAATGAGAACATGCTAAACGTCCAGTTCTATCTAGGCTTGCGTCCTACAGTCAGCATTGCTTTGATACCAATCTGTCACACCCGGTTTTAAGGACAAAACCAGACATACACCATATGTGAAATAAAGAAGACAAATCTCACATATAGCCACAGATAAGTGTAATATCAAAAGACAAATGCTTAATATTCATAACTCAATAGTATAAAGTATACCTTAAAGAATAACACAGCGGAAAGACAACTCCAAACACCGGGTGCAACCTTCACTCCAGGATCAAACTAACTGGTTGATCACAAGCCTAACAATTCCAGAATCTAGAAATCTGGTACCCTTCCTGAGATGTGGGGAAATAGCAAGAGTGAGTCCATGTCGAACTCAACAAATATAACATGGGGTTCATGAAGCTCAAAAGGTTGACACGGGTTTACTGCAATAGCTTTTAGTGGGTCATCTTTTTAGCAGTTGAGTAGCAACAAGTTTAACATAATCCCAAATAACCTCATGATCATGTAAACGAGAATAATGTATAGCAAGAAACAATAATCATTAGTGAACATCAATATCATCAGTGTTATCATTATCATCAGTGTTCATCATTTATTCTGTAAGGGTCCAAGGCCACTCGTGACCGTGAGCACGGCTGTTATAACAGTTTTACACTCTGCAGAGGTTGTACACTTTCACTGTGAGTCGTGATTTACCCTTTCGCCCGAGGTAGCTAATCTCTTGACCCACTTCCAAGGAAGGTCGGCAGGGTTCACTATGAAGCCTTTCAAAGGTTCGTCTAACAAGTTAGGGCCATTAGATTCACTCGGCAAACAGATGTAGAGCCCCCCTTCCAAATGGCACAATAACGCGCAGCCTATACACATAAGGACAGAGGCCGCACTATACCCGATTCGTCAAGCCGTTCTTACGCCATGAAGGAATACCTCTAACAAGCTAGAAAAGGTCCTCATACTTGACTAAAGCCAGAGCCATATAGCCCTCACAGTTGTACTGTAAGTCCCGGATGTTCGCTTACAGATAAGTCCTTAAGGAGAGAAACTAGAGCACCAAAAATACCCCAAGCTCTAGCCCTCTTGAGCCATATTGCTTTAAAGCATCATTTAAACGTTTATTGCATATATCATTAGTCAAGTTACAGATCATGGTTATTTATCTTGAGCACTAGCATAAATACTATCCAATGCAATATCCCATGGGTGTCAAGGTACAAGATACAAAAACTAGGATATCCTTAGTGGTAACAAGATAGACACATGCACATGAATTAAGTATATTAAAGGTGAATAGGAAACAAGGATAATCCCATGCTATACTTGCCTTAAATACCGATCCTTCGGTAAGCTTTAAATCTTCAACGTTCTTCTTCTTCTTCTTGATAACCACGTATATCTCACCGACTGGACTTGATCAATAAATCACCACACACACATTGATACAATCATACACGAAGCAAACAATAGATCTAAATTAGAACAGTACACCAAACATATGAAACAATATGTGAAAAGGTTTTAAAGATGTTCTACGCGTTACTACAAACACACAGGCGCGAAAAGCACTCTAATCGAAGCTACGGTTGAAAAGATACATCTACTGAAAGATTTGCTCATAGAAGAAAATATAAAACTATTAGCTTCATGTGTTTTAATTATATAATAACATATATAAGATATTTTATAGATACTATATATGGAATTAAGTCAAATTTAGATTCAAATTATAAAACTAAAGTAAAACAAATCATATTTTATTTACAAAACCCAGTTACATAATTATTAATCAAGATATGATTTAAACAATAAAATTTCAGAATTAATAATATGGTAAACACTGTCACTAACACGTAGATCTCGTTGCTATGAATCTAACGCAACTCGAATGAGCTAAAACGGATCTAAAACGTAGAAGATATGATTTAAACAAGATCTACTTTATTAAAGTAATAGATTAAATCTCACATCGGAACTTAAAGATAGAAAACCTAACCAACAGTAACACTAATAGTATAACAAGTTTGTAAAACTCTTCTACACGTTACTACGATCACATAGACATAAAGATCACGAAATTTGGATTTAAAACGTAAAAATTATAAATTTTCTAAGATTTCCTATAGATAAATAATTACTTTAATATAAACTCGAAAATAAATTATCTCAAACCTACTGTACAGTTCTATCATCATGTAGAGCTCGCAAATATGAATCTAACGCAATTTGAATGAATCAAATCAGAGTTAAAACGGATAATTTATGACTAAAACAAACTCAGTGGCAAAACTGTAAATATCAGAAAACGTATTTTTCAATTACCGAGACGAAATACGCTTTAAATTAATCAAAACGTATTTTCGGAAGTTACGCGATCAAAATACGCTTTACGGAAAAGAAAACGTAAACCGGGAATACGCTTTGGACTGCGGGTTAAGAACTTAAAAACTTCAGGGGCTCTTTAGCAAGTTTCACAGGCGAACCGGTATCTTTAAATAACAGCCGTTGGATTCAAAATCAACGATCCAGATTGGATCGGGGAGGGAGCTGGCGGCGCTCCGGCCGGAACAGGGCCCGACGGCAGTCTCCGCGGCGGCGCCATGGCCGGAGACGGCTTCCTCGCGCTACAGAGCACGAGCTTACGAACGAAAAACACAGGGAGAGAGAGAATGGCATGGCGAGCTCACCCCGTGCGAAGATGGGACCGGAGGATGACCGGAAGGCGGCGGCTAGCTCGCGGTGGCGGACGGTGGAGGCGGAGCTTCGGCAGTGGCGCGTCGAGACGACTAGAGCAGCTCCGAAAGGATGGGATCGGGGCGGAATAGTGCGGGGGTCCCGTTTTATAGCCCGGAAGCACGAGGAAACAAGGAAAGAACGAAGATTTGCGGCGGATTCGATTCACCGAATCGGAGAAGAAAGAGAGAAGGCGGTGCGGAGCCGGAGGAAGAAGAAAGGAAAGGGGAAGGAGACGCTGACAGGCGGGTCCCACATGTCGGCGACTCGGAGGGGGAACGGCCGCGCGCTGGCTTGGCGGGCCGCGATGGCTGGGCTTGGCCCACGCGGGAGCGAGGCGCGGGAGTGAGCGGGCCACGCACGATGACGGGCCGGCTGGCCGAGGAGTGGGCTGCGGTAGGAGAAAACGGCCTGAGAAGAAAAGAAATTCCTTTCTTTTTTTCTTTTTCTAATTTTTCAAAGCCAAATTTCAAAGAATTTTCAAATCCAAACTTGAATTTGATCAAACCACTCATCTCAAAAATTTAAATGCAACAGCATGAATGCTCAATCATGTTTCTACCCTTATATTTGATTTTAAATTTATAAAAATTATTCTTATTCTAAATTTGCATGCTCACAAAAATATAAAAATCATATTTTTCCTATTTTTCATTTCTTCAAAATTTCAGGGTGTTACAATACTATTCGGCACTATTCGAGACACTATGCGGAGCACTTCGTGAGTGGCGAATGGATGAATTCGTGCGTGATTAACTAGTGCGAGTGATTAGCGAATATGCAGTATGCGGAAGTAAATATTCTCAGGATCTTGTGCAGGCTGGCGAGACCAAAAATTCAGCCGGTGGTGAGACTATGCTTGTGTCAGTCCTACTCGGTACTCACCGTATGCATCACTAGCTCGCTTCAGAACCGGGCCTACCAGTTCTTCTCCCTCGCTATCCCCAGCCACGATCACACAGGACTCAGGCTCTATCGTCTCCCCAGGCAGTTCCACCCGA
Source organism: Saccharum hybrid cultivar R570 (assembly GCA_038087645.1). Taxonomy (NCBI): domain Eukaryota; kingdom Viridiplantae; phylum Streptophyta; class Magnoliopsida; order Poales; family Poaceae; genus Saccharum; species Saccharum hybrid cultivar. The sequence goes on from JAQSUU010000103.1 coordinate 10,413,521, forward strand.
AGGGAACACTTCTCTGCGCAAACAAGGTTCTCTACAGACGCCACTACCAGGGCTAACACGAGAACAACACACGCAGAGGTTTCTCCTCTAGGGTCCCTAGCATAGAGACATCGCCCCATATGAACGAGCTTAAAGGAAAACAGGGATTAAAATAGGAAAGCTTAATTCATTTCCACAGAGCAAGCTTACATACGGCTTTCCCTTTCGGGAAACCCCAAGCACTTACCACAAACCTTAGAGATTACCTTACAAGCTCAGGAAGATCACGTGGCCTTCCCTTATTCTCTAATTTACAACACTGGTGGTGGAGTAATACAACGGAAGTGGAGTATTACTATTCGGTGGATGATCTTCAGATGGCTTCTGAGATCATGTCTTCATGGCGTATGTGTGAGTGGAGTGGAAGTGGAGTGGACTGAAGAGAGCGCTGCTGGTCTTCAGTGTGTGGAATGGGGTCTGATCTTTCGTTCTTGCGTGGTGGTCGATCTCCGATCTTCGATGATGAATGCAGGCGTCGGACATCTCCTTTTAAAGAGCGGAGGGAGCCTTCTGGAGTGTCCTCGTGCTTATCCTCTGGCTTGCTTCGAGTCGAAGTCTTCTGCCTTCTGGAGGATAAGGATGCTGCGTCTTCAATTATCTTCTAGTACTGTTGCCTGGACAGCTGGACGGTGCTGCTGTCTTCAATAATTGTCCTGGCTACAGTAGTGTCACTGTATATTCCTTTTGCGCTGTCCTCTGACAGGCTTATCTTCACGTGATATTTTTTGGATTTTTGGAATTTTCTGGATATGGTCATCCACGCCCGAATGATTGATGTGCAAACATCAAATCAAATCACAGGCATGCTTGATAATATAAGCATGCGTGTGATTTGATTTGATGTTTGCACATCAATCATTCGGGCGTGGAAGTCCATACCCAGAAAATTCCAAAAATCCAAAAAATATCACGTGAAGATAAGCCTGTCAGAGGACAGCGCAAAAGGAATATACAGTGACACTACTGTAGCCAGGACAATTATTGAAGACAGCAGCACCGTCCAGCTGTCCAGGCAACAGTACTAGAAGATAATTGAAGACGCAGCATCCTTATCCTCCAGAAGGCAGAAGACTTCGACTCGAAGCAAGCTAGAGGATAAGCACGAGGACACTCCAGAAGGCTCCCTCCGCTCTTTAAAAGGAGATGTCCGGCACCTGCATTCATCATCGAAGATCGGAGATCGACCACCACGGAAGAACGAAAGATCAGACCTCATTCCACACACTGAAGACCAGCAGCGCTCTCTTCAGTCCACTCCACTTCCACTCCACTCACACATACGCCATGAAGACATGATCTCAGAAGCCATCTGAAGATTATCCACCGAATAGTAATACTCCACTTCTGTTGTATTACTCCACCACCAGTGTTGTAAATTAGAGAATAAGGGAAGGCCACGTGATCTTCCTGAGCTTGTAAGGTAATCTCTAAGGTTTGTGGTAAGTGCTTGGGGTTTCCTGAAAGGGAAAGCCGTATGTAAGCTTGCTCTGTGGAAATGAATTAAGCTTTCCTATTTTAATCCCTGTTTTCCTTTAAGCTCGTTCATATGGGGCGATGTCTCTATGCTAGGGACCCTAGAGGAGAAACCTCTGCGTGTGTTGTTCTCGTGTTAGCCCTGGTAGTGGCATCTGTAGAGAACCTTGTTTGCGCAGAGAAGTGTTCCCTTCGGGTGGAACTGCCTGGGGAGACGATAGAGCCTGAGTCCTGTGTGATCGTGGCTGGGGATAGCGAGGGAGAAGAACTGGTAGGCCCGGTTCTGAAGCGAGCTAGTGATGCATACGGTGAGTACCGAGTAGGACTGACACAAGCATAGTCTCACCACCGGCTGAAATTTTGGTCTCGCCAGCCTGCACAAGATCCTGAGAATATTTACTTCCGCATACTGCATATTCGCTAATCACTCGCACTAGTTAATCACGCACGAATTCATCCATCCGCCACTCACGAAGTGCTCCGCATAGTGTCTCGAATAGTGCCGAATAGTAGGCTGAATAGTAAAGCATTTGGGTGCCTGAGCCACTCGGGTGAAAGTGCTCGCGCACTGTTCATATTCCGAATTTGAATAGTACCCGGTATTTTGAATAGTGCCGTGAATTTGAATAGTAGCCGCTGAATTTGAATAGTGCTGTGAATAGTAACTCGCGAATTTTAAATTTGAATTTCGAGTTCGAGTTTACGCGTCGGTTCCGTCCCGGCCGTCTACAGCACTATTCAAATTCAGCGGCTACTATTCAAATTCACGGTACTATTCAAAATACCGGGTACTATTCAAATTCGGAATATGAACAGTGCACGAGCACTTTCACCCGAGTGGCTCAGGCACCCAAATGCTTTACTATTCAGCCTACTATTCGGCACTATTCGAGACACTATGCGGAGCACTTCGTGAGTGGTGGATGGATGAATTCGTGCGTGATTAACTAGTGCGAGTGATTAGCGAATATGCAGTATGCGGAAGTAAATATTCTCAGGATCTTGTGCAGGCTGGCGAGACCAAAAATTCAGCCGGTGGTGAGACTATGCTTGTGTCAGTCCTACTCGGTACTCACCGTATGCATCACTAGCTCGCTTCAGAACCGGGCCTACCAGTTCTTCTCCCTCGCTATCCCCAGCCACGATCACACAGGACTCAGGCTCTATCGTCTCCCCAGGCAGTTCCACCCGAAGGGAACACTTCTCTGCGCAAACAAGGTTCTCTACAGACGCCACTACCAGGGCTAACACGAGAACAACACACGCAGAGGTTTCTCCTCTAGGGTCCCTAGCATAGAGACATCGCCCCATATGAACGAGCTTAAAGGAAAATAGGGATTAAAATAGGAAAGCTTAATTCATTTCCACAGAGCAAGCTTACATACGGCTTTCCCTTTCGGGAAACCCCAAGCACTTACCACAAACCTTAGAGATTACCTTACAAGCTCAGGAAGATCACGTGGCCTTCCCTTATTCTCTAATTTACAACACTGGTGGTGGAGTAATACAACGGAAGTGGAGTATTACTATTCGGTGGATGATCTTCAGATGGCTTCTGAGATCATGTCTTCATGGCGTATGTGTGAGTGGAGTGGAAGTGGAGTGGACTGAAGAGAGCGCTGCTGGTCTTCAGTGTGTGGAATGGGGTCTGATCTTTCGTTCTTCCGTGGTGGTCGATCTCCGATCTTCGATCTTCGATGATGAATGCAGGCGCCGGACATCTCCTTTTAAAGAGCGGAGGGAGCCTTCTGGAGTGTCCTCGTGCTTATCCTCTGGCTTGCTTCGAGTCGAAGTCTTCTGCCTTCTGGAGGATAAGGATGCTGCGTCTTCAATTATCTTCTAGTACTGTTGCCTGGACAGCTGGACGGTGCTGCTGTCTTCAATAATTGTCCTGGCTACAGTAGTGTCACTGTATATTCCTTTTGCGCTGTCCTCTGACAGGCTTATCTTCACGTGATATTTTTTGGATTTTTGAAATTTTCTGGGTATGGTCTTCCACGCCCGAATGATTGATGTGCAAACATCAAATCAAATCACAGGCATGCTTATATTATCTTCCCACGGCCAAATTGTTGATAACACCTTATCAACATAAGAAATGACTATTCTTTTATATATATTGAATTGAAGCTATATTGACTTCATCTAATATTCTGGCTGTTGCCCATGACCTCTGATGTCTAACATGTGATCATCCAACATGTCATCATTATTATTATTATCATCCTCGGATATTTGTATTTTTGACTCATAGTCTTTCTTTATATATTCTTCATAATCTCTCTTTATATTTTCTTCGTAATCTTGATTTATATCTTCAAACTTCCCGTTTATTTCATGTCTTACTTCCTGCAAGACTTCTTTCATTATATTTTTCTTTAACTGAGGAATTATTGATTCTAGTTTTTTTTTTACCTTTTTCTCAATAATTTCATTATTCAGCAATTCTGTCTCTTTTTTTACAACATCTTTATATGTGGGTATTCTTGAAGATCCTTCTTCTCTTATATTTACTCCTAGCAAATTTATTTTCACATCTTTTGCCCTTTTATATTTTTGAATATAGTCTTTTGCTGCTGGTTCTATGAAATAATTTATTCCCAAAATACTTCTCGCATATGAAAGAGCTTGATCAATATCTGTATATTTTTTCCATGATACTCCTCCATCATTTTCTCTTTCTACTTGTTGGGCTATGATTGATTCAAATGTTATATATATTCCTGGTGTTTTTCCCCTATATATAACATATATGGGTTTTTTCTCCATATTTCCAGATAGTTCTTTTGGCTATATTTTTCCATTAATCATATGAAAATATTCAGCTAAGCTATTCAATATTGCTAGCATATAACCTCTGTCTTCTCTCTTATTATTGTATTGGAACCAGAAATTATCTAAGATGCATTCTTGTATTTCATCTAGAGCAATATGATCTCGAGGCTTAAATTTAAATGTATTTGGTGGGAAAATTCTTAATTTATTATCAGTTCCAAAACTGAAATATTCACCGCCGACAGGGCTTGTTCCTTTCTTCATTCCTGCAAAATAGATGATCGTGAAAATATATCAGGTAAAGTATTATCTTTACCCTTTATATGCTCAAATATTACTTTATAACCATTTCCGGTAATAATATCTTCAAATAGAACCCATCTCCTAGTTGAACTTTTCTTACTATTAACTTTATTATAATACTTGCATATGGCTTCACAGTCTGTTCTTACTGTGAACTCTTTGAATCCTAGGTATAATCTGAAAGCATTTATTGCATTGATAACAGCTAAAATTTCTCTATCTGTATTATTTATTGCTTTTAACTTATATTTACCTGAAGCATATCTACATATTTTTTCTTCTAACTTTGATGAGTATTTGTGCGGCTTTTGTTTAAGTATTGCACCCCATCCTAATTCTGATGCATCTGTCTCTATAATAAAATAATTATCATCCAAAGGTAGCTCTAAGGGTTTTAAATCTTTGACCCTTTCTTTTATATTTCTTACTAGTTTTATGTCTTCAGAGTTAAAATGCTTTTGCCCATTTTTTCTTAACTTTGAATACAGTGGACCAGCTAGCTTTGCTAAATTCTCAATATAATTTCTAGCATAATTTACTATTCCTAAGAATTGTTGTAAAGTCTTTTTATCATTTATGACATCAGGAAATTGTAAAATTTTCTTTGCAATATGATCTTGTAAATGAATTTTTCCGTCTCCAATTTCATGACCTAGAAAATTTATCTTTTCTTTGCATATTTCCATTTTTCTTTTAGAAAGTATCAACCCATGTTGTTCTACCTTTCTAAAAAATGTTTCTAAATGAGCTATATGCTCCTTGTAGGATTTTGAAAAGATTAAAAGATCATCAATATAGACCAATATAAATTCTTGATTTTCATTAAAGATATTCTGCATTTTCCTTTGAAATAAGGCAGGGGCATTTTTTAATCCTAAAGGCATTACTATCCATTCAAAATGACCTTGAGGACATGTGAAAGCTGTCCATTCTATTGATTCTTCTGCCATTTTTACTTGCCAAAACCCAGCTTTTAAATCAAATTTAGAGAAATATTTACAACCTTGTATCCTATTTATCCATTCTTGCTTATTTGGAATATTATAACCATCATCTATAGTATTATCATTTAGTCTTTTATAATTAATAACCATTCTTGATTTTCCTCTAGCTATTTCAGCATGATTTCTAACTATAAATGCTGCTGATCTATGAGGACTTCGGCTTTCTCTTATTGCTCCTAATTTTAGTAATTCTTCTATATGCATTTTAAATTCTTCTATGTCTTTAGGTGTTGCTTCTATAGGACTAGTCTTAATTATATAGTTTGGGTTTATTATATTAATTCTACAAACTATACCATTCTTATCCCAATGCTTCATGGGTATTTCTCCAATTATTTGGATATCTTCTAGTCTTTGTACTATTTTATCTATGTCTTTTTTAGATTTTATATCTCTATACCAATTTGGTGCTAGTGATTGCAAACTAATGCATTCTATACTTGAATTTGTTATATAAAATATTTCTATATTTTCACCTAACTCTTCATCTCTATAATTTTCAGATTCTTTAATTTCTAAATTAGAATTTATAGATTTACGTATCTCTGTCATATATGGAATATTATCTTGATGGGGAATGAATGTAATTCCCTGTTCATGTATGATCGTTGTTTGTACTGAATATTATAAAAATCTTAATCCTAATAACATATCAACATTTATCATAGATAGATCTCTTATTGTAATTTCGTCTATTATGTATTTTGTATTATTTATTTGTATTTCAACATTATAAGCTAATTGATTATGAGGCCTTTTTATTCCAGACATATCAGTAGATATTTCTGCTTTATCTTGGTCTATTGTATGAACTATTTCTGGACATCTTGTAAAATATTTATCATGTATAATATTCTTAGTACAACCAGTATCTACCAATGCTAATATTTTATAAGTGACGGTAGGAGTTAAGTTTAATTTTATAGGTATTCTTATTCCTACTATCTCTCTAAATGGTAGCTTAACTATATATTTGCTCCCAAAGCTTATTATGGCATCTTTTAATTGTATAGTCTTATCATTTTTTCTGGTGGTTATTGCTTGATCCCTAAGCTCAGTATTACCAGTAACATTTTCTACTGCCTTACTTTCTTCATTAAGTTCTATCTTAATTCTTAGCTCTTCTAGTTCTGCTTCTAAGTTATTTATTCTGTGTTCTAAATTTTTAACTCTACTTGCTAATATTTTATCATCTGGTTCTAACTCTACCTCTTGTCTCCATTTCTGATTATTTTCTTTTAAGCATGAAATACAAGCTTGCTTTAAGCATTTACTACATGTAAATCTATTTTCTTGACTAGGGTAATATATACAGAAAATACATTTTATATTATAATCACCTCTTCCTTTTATCCAGTCATGCTTACAACCTTCTTGATCCATTAATTCAGTTTTTGCTTCTATTGGATTATTAGATATTATATCTAACCCTTCCATATTATTAGATATTATATCTAACCCTTCTATAGCATTATCCAGATTGCATAATTCTTCATCACCTAAGGAGTTTATAAAATCATTATAACTTTGAACGTTATCTACTTCTTCTACATAACTTTCTAATAAAAACTGTTGACTACTTTCTAATTCTTCTACTTCTTTTATGATATATTTGGTATTACTACTTTGCACAACTTCTTCATTTGTAGTACAATCTAAGCTATTATTCTGCACAACTTCTTTAATATTATTATTCTTTTCTTCCTTCTTATTCACCTTAGCTTCCTGTTTCTTTATCACAACAGGTGATTCAACATATTTATTCTCTAGCTTCCTTTCTTCCTTGATATTATTAAGATAATATATTTTTCGTATAAAATATATTTCTTTCTCTCTAATAGCATTCCATTCACATATCATAGAGTTTTTGTATTCATCACGAACTTTGCTTAACTTTTGTTCATAATTTTTTATTTCATTTTCTAAATCTAAATTATCCATTATCAATAATTTTAATATATACCTTAAATTCAAATTTTATTAACCAGGCTCCGATACCACTGTAGACGGCCGGGACGGAACCGACGTGTAAACTCGAACTCGAAATTCAAATTTAAAATTCGCGAGCTACTATTCACAGCACTATTCAAATTCAGCGGCTACTATTCAAATTCACGGTACTATTCAAAATACCGGGTACTATTCAAATTCGGAATATGAACAGTGCACGAGCACTTTCACCCGAGTGGCTCAGGCACCCAAATGCTTTACTATTCAGCCTACTATTCGGCACTATTCGAGACACTATGCGGAGCACTTCGTGAGTGGCGGATGGATGAATTCGTGCGTGATTAACTAGTGCGAGTGATTAGCGAATATGCAGTATGCGGAAGTAAATTTTCTCAGGATCTTGTGCAGGCTGGCGAGACCAAAAATTCAGCCGGTGGTGAGACTATGCTTGTGTCAGTCCTACTCGGTACTCACCGTATGCATCACTAGCTCGCTTCAGAACCGGGCCTACCAGTTCTTCTCCCTCGCTATCCCCAGCCACGATCACACAGGACTCAGGCTCTATCGTCTCCCCAGGCAGTTCCACCCGAAGGGAACACTTCTCTGCGCAAACAAGGTTCTCTACAGACGCCACTACCAGGGCTAACACGAGAACAACACACGCAGAGGTTTCTCCTCTAGGGTCCCTAGCATAGAGACATCGCCCCATATGAACGAGCTTAAAGGAAAACAGGGATTAAAATATGAAAGCTTAATTCATTTCCACAGAGCAAGCTTACATACGGCTTTCCCTTTCGAGAAACCCCAAGCACTTACCACAAACCTTAGAGATTACCTTACAAGCTCAGGAAGATCACGTGGCCTTCCCTTATTCTCTAATTTACAACACTGGTGGTGGAGTAATACAACGGAAGTGGAGTATTACTATTCGGTGGATGATCTTCAGATGGCTTCTGAGATCATGTCTTCATGGCGTATGTGTGAGTGGAGTGGAAGTGGAGTGGACTGAAGAGAGCGTTGCTGGTCTTCAGTGTGTGGAATGGGGTCTGATCTTTCGTTCTTCCGTGGTGGTCGATCTCCGATCTTCGATGATGAATGCAGGCACCGGACATCTCCTTTTAAAGAGCGGAGGGAGCCTTCTGGAGTGTCCTCGTGCTTATCCTCTGGCTTGCTTCGAGTCGAAGTCTTCTGCCTTCTGGAGGATAAGGATGCTGCGTCTTCAATTATCTTCTAGTACTGTTGCCTGGACAGCTGGACGGTGCTGCTGTCTTCAATAATTGTCCTGGCTACAGTAGTGTCACTGTATATTCCTTTTGCGCTGTCCTCTGACAGGCTTATCTTCACGTGATATTTTTTGGATTTTTGGAATTTTCTGGGTATGGTCTTCCACGCCCGAATGATTGATGTGCAAACATCAAATCAAATCACAGGCATGCTTATATTATCAAGACCATACCCAGAAAATTCCAAAAATCCAAAAAATATCACGTGAAGATAAGCCTGTCAGAGGACAGCGCAAAAGGAATATACAGTGACACTACTGTAGCCAGGACAATTATTGAAGACAGCAGCACCGTCCAGCTGTCCAGGCAATAGTACTAGAAGATAATTGAAGACGCAGCATCCTTATCCTCCAGAAGGCAGAAGACTTCGACTCGAAGCAAGCCAGAGGATAAGCACGAGGACACTCCAGAAGGCTCCCTCCGCTCTTTAAAAGGAGATGTCCGGCGCCTGCATTCATCATCGAAGATCGGAGATCGACCACCACGGAAGAACGAAAGATCAGACCTCATTCCACACACTGAAGACCAGCAGCGCTCTCTTCAGTCCACTCCACTCACACATACGCCATGAAGACATGATCTCAGAAGCCATCTGAAGATCATCCACCGAATAGTAATACTCCACTTCTGTTGTATTACTCCACCACCAGTGTTGTAAATTAGAGAATAAGGGAAGGCCACGTGATCTTCCTGAGCTTGTAAGGTAATCTCTAAGGTTTGTGGTAAGTGCTTGGGGTTTCCCGAAAGGGAAAGCCGTATGTAAGCTTGCTCTGTGGAAATGAATTAAGCTTTCCTATTTTAATCCCTGTTTTCCTTTAAGCTCGTTCATATGGGGCGATGTCTCTATGCTAGGGACCCTAGAGGAGAAACCTCTGCGTGTGTTGTTCTCGTGTTAGCCCTGGTAGTGGCGTCTGTAGAGAACCTTGTTTGCGCAGAGAAGTGTTCCCTTCGGGTGGAACTGCCTGGGGAGACGATAGAGCCTGAGTCCTGTGTGATCGTGGCTGGGGATAGCGAGGGAGAAGAACTGGTAGGCCCGGTTCTGAAGCGAGCTAGTGATGCATACGGTGAGTACCGAGTAGGACTGACACAAGCATAGTCTCACCACCGGCTGAAATTTTGGTCTCGCCAGCCTGCACAAGATCCTGAGAATATTTACTTCCGCATACTGCATATTCGCTAATCACTCGCACTAGTTAATCACGCACGAATTCATCCATCCGCCACTCACGAAGTGCTCCGCATAGTGTCTCGAATAGTGCCGAATAGTAGGCTGAATAGTAAAGCATTTGGGTGCCTGAGCCACTCGGGTGAAAGTGCTCGTGCACTGTTCATATTCCGAATTTGAATAGTACCCGGTATTTTGAATAGTACCGTGAATTTGAATAGTAGCCGCTGAATTTGAATAGTGCTGTGAATAGTAATTCGCGAATTTAAAATTTGAATTTCGAGTTCGAGTTTACGCGTCGGTTCCGTCCCTGCCGTCTACAGACGTGATATTTTTTGGATTTTTGGAATTTTCTGGGTATGGTCTTCCACGCCCGAATGATTGATGTGCAACATCAAATCAAATCACAGGCATGCTTATATTATCTTCCCACGGCCAAATTGTTGATAACACCTTATCAACATAAGAAATGTATCTCTTGTATATAGATATTAATTTGAAGCTATATTGATTTTCTTATTAATCAATATCTTCTTCGTTGTCTGGTTCATCTGGTTGCCATATTTCATACCAAGACAACAAATCTCTATATTCTTTTCTTAGTTGGCATTCTGCACCATAATTGGGCTTGATCAATCTTCCAACTTCTCTTTGCAATATACTATATCTGTTATAGTACTCTCGTAAGAATATTCTTATTATTTTATTTTGATACATCATATGATATTCAGGAGCAAATTTGGTATTCCCTTCTAATTCTTTTGCTTCACTAAAAATTCTCCAGTTATCATGATTCGTATTCTTGGCAAATAATTCTTCATAATCCTCTATGATTCTCCATGAATTAGGGAATTTGTATTGACCTTTAGTAATATATATATCATGGCATGCTGGTCTTATTGGTCTCATAAATTTTGGAGGATTAGAACAGAATTTAATTTTATATTTTCCTTGAATACAGGCTAATTTCTTGCATGCTTCTTTAATAGCCTTTCCAAGGTCAGATTGAAGAATTTCTTCAAGTGTACCGTAAATATCATGGACTATCCCATGATCTATAATGGTTTGTAAAGAGATATGGTCTTCATTGTTTATTTGTATATTTCTAAAATATTTTAAATTTATGTCAGCCCTGAGTATTATAAATTGTTGATGAGGCTTGACAATAAATTTATCATCAAGATGAAGTAAGGGAAAAATATTTGCATTTACAGTTATTCCTAAATGCCTTTCTTTCCCTTGATATATCTGCATGAAATAATTTTGAATATTTTGAAAGGTTTTGTAATGCCTTTCAGCATATTTCTTCCATATTGTATCTATAATATCTTGAGTAAAATATGACAGAGTTTGGTCAGTTTTAAAGCTTAATCTAGGAATAAGGAATTCTTGTGCAATATTATTTATATATTTGCTTCCTTCCTTCTCTAAGCTTACTTCTTCTTTATTTTTCTCATATTTTATATTTACTACTTCATTTGTCCTATCTTTCTGTGGATTTAAGCATAGCATACATGCTTGTCTTAAACATAGACTACATGTTGCTCTGTCTTCTGGATCTTGATAATATATACAAAACACACACCTTATGTTAAGATCACTCTTTTTAGATTCCTCTACTTGCTCCATCATTTCTATCTTTAATCCAGCTAACTCATCAATTAAATCTAATTCTTCATCACTTGATTCATTTTCTACATCATATTCTATTTCATCTGTCTCTATAATTGAATATATTGACTCATCATCCATTATATCATCATCACATACTAAGATATTTTCATTTACACTATCTATAATTAGAACCTTTTCTTGTTCTTCTTGCTTATTGGAATACCTCTTCTTGTCTTTATTAGGACAAGTTTTACTTAAGTGATCTGGTGAATTACAGATAAAACATCTGCAAGTATTATCATAATTCTTTCTAGGATTATATCTTCTTACATTTCTCTTATGTAAGAAAGGAGCTCTATTATCTGATCTTCGTAAGAAATATCGTTTCTTAGTTCTTACCTTTCCTTTTTCATAATTCTTAGGATACTTATAATATTTCTTATTTCTAGATCTATCTTCTCCATATGTCAATGGTATTTGAACTATTTTATTACAGAAATTATAATCAGACTGTTTCATTGTTCTTTGGGCTTGTATATTTGTGCATATCTTTCTTAACTGTTTAAAAACAAATGTTATAGCCTGAGTTATATTATATTCTTTAGTACCCTCTGTTTCCTTTATATATTCTTCGAATATCATAGAGCCTAATGGGTCTGGCAATTTGTTAAAATATTTTTCAACAATTCCTTTATTATACCCTTGTTTAGCAGTTGTGGCATTGTACAAATAATGCTGAGAAAATTCTTTTATTCTTTTTCAATTTGTTAATGATAATTTTTCTAATTCTTTTAATCTTTCATTTTGTAAGACAGTATATCCTATTTCAGGATCTTCACCTATTATAATACTTGATATGATATTTGCAAAATTATATGGGTTATTGCCAGCTCTTTTTAATTGCGCATAATAAGTAGGAAAAGATTCTACCCATTGTTCCCATAAAACTTTAACTGATTCTCCTAGAAATGTCTCTAAATATGTAATCATATCTTCTACTTTGTTTCCAATATTATATTGATTTTGTATATATTTTTGCACTATCAACCCTTTCCATATGCTGATTATATTTGGCCAATCTATAGGATCATGTGCTGCTAGATTTAATATAGCACCATCACTTTTATAATTCTGAAATTGAACCTTCTTTTCAAATTCTCTTCTTTTTGAACCCATATGTGTATATTGTCCAGGTATATAACTATATGAAGATTCTTCTTTCACAGGTGGCCATGTTCCTGGATTTCTAGTTGGCCTTTCTATTCCTTCTTCAACCTTTATTTCTGGACCTCGTTTTCTTTTTGACGAACTTGGATCTATTTCCATTGCCTCTATAGCTTTATCTTTTCTATGTAACTCTACATATTCTAAGGATTTCATATAATTTACAGAATTATTATTACCTATTTCAATTATATCTTCATCTTCTTCTTCATAGCTTTCTTGTAGAATCTTATTATTAATTTCCTATTGCTCTTCTTCACTTATATCATCATTTATATTGCCTATCATTTTAATTTTACTATTCTCTACTTCCTTTTGAGCCTTGTTATCTTTATCTTCTATCCTTTTTGACTCTACATTATTTTTCTTTACTGGGACACTAAATTTTTTTGCTATTTAACTCTCTTTCTTGCTTAATATTATTAAGTCTATATATTTGTCTTCTAAAATAGACTTCCTTTTCTCTTATAGCATTCTATTCACATATCATAGAGTTTTTATATTCATCATGGATTTTACTTAACTTAATTTCATAATGTTTTATTTCATTGTCTATATCCACAAATTCACATACACTATTTCTTCTATTTTCCTCTAACTTTACTTCTGAACTAGATGTTTCTAAGTCATCTAGGCTTCTTTCTTCATATCCTACAAACCTGATACTAGTTGATCCCTTTTTATTTTCGTAACTTATATAATCTTTAGGTTGTTTTAAAATCTTTGGTTCTATTAAAGCACTTATATTCCATTCTTCACCTGCCCTTTCTTCAGAACTAATCTTTAGAGGACTCATAAATTTTATCCCTTTAGACTGCATACTTTCTATCACATTATTCACATTTATCTTATATTTAGTTCCACTTCTATTAGTTAATCTGCCTAGAAATTCTATGCTTATTAATAAATTAGTTCCTTTAAAATCTTCATAGCCTTTGGTTTGAAATCCAAAAGCCATCTTGTCTATGAATTCTTTTACTGGCATTAATAAGACTGGAGCTATATATGTTATTAGCATGTTTTCATTCATATCACCTTCTAAAAATCCTAATGCTGCTTTATTTATTGAATCCCATCTTTTATCTAGCAAAGTTGTTAAGACCTTTGTTCCTAATTTCTTTCTTGTCATACCTTTAATTCCTATAATATACATTCCTTGATGTATATATTTATACCCACAATATTTTAATTCATTTTCAATTTGTTTATTAACTATTTTTAACTGAACAGGTTCAGTTAATACGCTTAATTCTACTTCTCTAGATATTCTGTATAATCCGTTTTTATTTTCAAACCAACTCATTTGATATATTTGTTGAGGTCTTATTTTTCTTAAAGCATCTTTCTGATATTTTTCAAGATCTCTATCTACATCTATCATTTCTTCCAAGGTTTCAATATCATCACAACCTCCTTTTATTCTATCTATGAGGCCTAGAGGTCTTACATCTCTATTCACTAGTTGGAGTGACTTGACTCTTCTAGAGAGACTTTCAGATACTGCCATTTTTCTGAATTTAGTGATCTATTAACTTCAATTACTCCTGTAGATGATAACACAATTTCTTTATTATTCTCGATAATATTAATATGCTCAAGTTTCTTATACAAATAAGATATATCCTTTTTAATATAATCACTATTTTGACTAATTCTTCCTAGAGAACCTTTACTTTCTTCCAAAGCTTGTAGAGCTAATTCTAACTTATGATTGGTAGCTGAATATAGCTCTATTAACTGCTTATGCTCTTTTTGCAGACTTTCAAATTTTAATTCTAGATCGTCTTGTCTTTTACCCCAAGATATATAAAAATTATGTATTAAGTCAACTAATAAATTTATTTGCCCGTGTGAAGTATGCCAAGTATGATCTTCAGAGCTATTTATTCTGCACTTAATATTTATATTTTCTTTAGTTTTAACAGTCTTTCCTGTATTAACTTCTAAATTTAAATAATGTAACTTTTCAATTTTCAATAATTCTAGTATATCCCTTAAATTCAAATTTTATTAACCAGGCTCTGATACCACTGTAGACGGTCGGGACGGAACCGAAGCGTAAACTCAAACTCGAAATTCAAATTTTAAATTCGCGAGCTACTATTCACAGCACTATTCAAAATACCGGGTACTATTCAAATTCGGAATATGAACAGTGCACGAGCACTTTCACCCGAGTGGCTCAGGCACCCAAATGCTTTACTATTCAGCCTACTATTCGGCACTATTCGAGACACTATGCGGAGCACTTCGTGAGTGGCGGATGGATGAATTCATGCGTGATTAACTAGTGCGAGTGATTAGCGAATATGCAGTATGCGGAAGTAAATATTCTCAGGATCTTGTGCAGGCTGGCGAGACCAAAATTTCAGCCGGTGGTGAGACTATGCTTGTGTCAGTCCTACTCGGTACTCACCGTATGCATCACTAGCTCGCTTCAGAACCGGGCCTACCAGTTCTTCTCCCTCGCTATCCCCAGCCACGATCACACAGGACTCAGGCTCTATCGTCTCCCCAGGCAGTTCCACCCGAAGGGAACACTTCTCTGCGCAAACAAGGTTCTCTACAGACGCCACTACCAGGGCTAACACGAGAACAACACACGCAGAGGTTTCTCCTCTAGGGTCCCTAGCATAGAGACATCGCCCCATATGAACGAGCTTAAAGAAAAACAGGGATTAAAATAGGAAAGCTTAATTCATTTCCACAGAGCAAGCTTACATACGGCTTTCCCTTTCGGGAAACCCCAAGCACTTACCACAAACCTTAGAGATTACCTTACAAGCTCAGGAAGATCACGTGGCCTTCCCTTATTCTCTAATTTACAACACTGGTGGTGGAGTAATACAACGGAAGTGGAGTATTACTATTCGGTGGATGATCTTCAGATGGCTTCTGAGATCATGTCTTCATGGCGAATGTGTGAGTGGAGTGGAAGTGGAGTGGACTGAAGAGAGCGCTGCTGGTCTTCAGTGTGTGGAATGGGGTCTGATCTTTCGTTCTTCCGTGGTGGTCGATATTCGATCTTCGATCTTCGATGATGAATGCAGGCGTCGGACATCTCCTTTTAAAGAGCGGAGGGAGCCTTCTGGAGTGTCCTCGTGCTTATCCTCTGGCTTGCTTCGAGTCGAAGTCTTCTGCCTTCTGGAGGATAAGGATGCTGCGTCTTCAATTATCTTCTAGTACTGTTGCCTGGACAGCTGGACGGTGCTGCTGTCTTCAATAATTGTCCTGGCTACAGTAGTGTCACTGTATATTCCTTTTGCGCTATCCTCTGACAGGCTTATCTTCACGTGATATTTTTGCAAACATCAAATCCTGTATTTACAACACTGTTCATATTCCGAATTTGAATAGTACCCGGTATCAGAGCCTGTATTTTGAACAGTTTGCATATATGAACAGTGTTGTAAATTCGGAATATGAACAGTGTTTGCATATATAAGCTAGTCTTTGTACTATTTTATCTATGTCTTTTTTAGATTTTATATCTCTATACCAATTTGGTGCTAGTGATTGCAAACTAATGCATTCTATACTTGAATTTGTTATATAAAATATTTCTATATTTTCACCTAACTCTTCATCTCTATAATTTTCAGATTCTTTAATTTCTAAATTAGAATTTATAGATTTACGTATCTCTGTCATATATGGAATATTATCTTGATGAGGAATGAATGTAATTCCCTGTTCATGTATGATCGTTGTTTGTACTGAATATTGTAAAAATCTTAATCATAATAACATATCAACATTTATCATAGATAGATCTCTTATTGTAATTTCGTCTATTATGTATTTTGTATTATTTATTTGTATTTCAACATTATAAGCTAATTGATTATGAGGCCTTTTTATTCCAGACATATCAGTAGATATTTCTGCTTTATCTTGGTCTATTGTATGAACTATTTCTGGACATCTTGTAAAATATTTATCATGTATAATATTCTTAGTACAACCAGTATCTACCAATGCTAATATTTTATAAGTGACGGTAGGAGTTAAGTTTAATTTTATAGGTATTCTTATTCCTACTATCTCTCTAAATGGTAGCTTAACTATATATTTGCTCCCAAAGCTTATTATGGCATCTTTTAATTGTATAGTCTTATCATTTTTTCTGGTGGTTATTGCTTGATCCCTAAGCTCAGTATTACCAGTAACATTTTCTACTGCCTTACTTTCTTCATTAAGTTCTATCTTAATTCTTAGCTCTTCTAGTTCTGCTTCTAAGTTATTTATTCTGTGTTCTAAATTTCTAACTCTACTTGCTAATATTTTATCATCTGGTTCTAACTCTACCTCTTGTCTCCATTTCTGATTATTTTCTTTTAAGCATGAAATACAAGCTTGCTTTAAGCATTTACTACATGTAAATCTATTTTCTTGACTAGGATAGTATATACAGAAAATACATTTTATATTATAATCACCTCTTCCTTTTATCCAGTCATGCTTACAACCTTCTTGATCCATTAATTCAGTTTTTGCTTCTATTGGATTATTAGATATTATATCTAACCCTTCCATATTATTAGATATTATATCTAATCCTTCTATAGCATTATCCAGATTGCATAATTCTTCATCACCTAAGGAGTTTATAAAATCATTATAACTTTGAACGTTATCTACTTCTTCTACATAACTTTCTAATAAAAACTGTTGACTACTTTCTAATTCTTCTACTTCTTTTATGATATATTTGGTATTACTACTTTGCACAACTTCTTCATTTGTAGTACAATCTAAGCTATTATTCTGCACAACTTCTTTAATATTATTATTCTTTTCTTCCTTCTTATTCACCTTAGCTTCCTGTTTCTTTATCACAACAGGTGATTCAACATATTTATTCTCTAGCTTCCTTTCTTCCTTGATATTATTAAGATAATATATTTTTCGTATAAAATATATTTCTTTCTCTCTAATAGCATTCCATTCACATATCATAGAGTTTTTGTATTCATCACGAGCTTTGCTTAACTTTTGTTCATAATTTTTTATTTCATTTTCTAAATCTAAATTATCCATTATCAATAATTTTAATATATACCTTAAATTCAAATTTTATTAACCAGGCTCCGATACCACTGTAGACGGCCGGGACGGAACCGACGCGTAAACTCGAACTCGAAATTCAAATTTTAAATTCGCGAGTTACTATTCACAGCACTATTCAAATTCAGCGGCTACTATTCAAATTCACGGTACTATTCAAAATACCGAACTCGAAATTCAAATTTTAAATTCGCGAGTTACTATTCACAGCACTATTCAAATTCAGCGGCTACTATTCAAATTCACGGTACTATTCAAAATACCGGGTACTATTCAAATTCGGAATATAAACAGTGCACGAGCACTTTCACCCGAGTGGCTCAGGCACCCAAATGCTTTACTATTCAGCCTACTATTCGGCACTATTCGAGACACTATGCGGAGCACTTCGTGAGTGGCGGATGGATGAATTCGTGCGTGATTAACTAGTGCGAGTGATTAGCGAATATGCAGTATGCGGAAGTAAATATTCTCAGGATCTTGTGCAGGCTGGCGAGACCAAAAATTCAGCCGGTGGTGAGACTATGCTTGTGTCAGTCCTACTCGGTACTCACCGTATGCATCACTAGCTCGCTTCAGAACCGGGCCTACCAGTTCTTCTCCCTCGCTATCCCCAGCCACGATCACACAGGACTCAGGCTCTATCGTCTCCCCAGGCAGTTCCACCCGAAGGGAACACTTCTCTGCGCAAACAAGGTTCTCTACAGACGCCACTACCAGGGCTAACACGAGAACAACACACGCAGAGGTTTCTCCTCTAGGGTCCCTAGCATAGAGACATCGCCCCATATGAACGAGCTTAAAGGAAAACAGGGATTAAAATAGGAAAGCTTAATTCATTTCCACAGAGCAAGCTTACATACGGCTTTCCCTTTCGGGAAACCCCAAGCACTTACCACAAACCTTAGAGATTACCTTACAAGCTCAGGAAGATCACGTGGCCTTCCCTTATTCTCTAATTTACAACACTGGTGGTGGAGTAATACAACGGAAGTGGAGTATTACTATTCGGTGGATGATCTTCAGATGGCTTCTGAGATCATGTCTTCATGGCGTATGTGTGAGTGGAGTGGACTGAAGAGAGCGCTGCTGGTCTTCAGTGTGTGGAATGAGGTCTGATCTTTCGTTCTTCCGTGGTGGTCGATATTCGATCTTCGATGATGAATGCAGGCGCCGGACATCTCCTTTTAAAGAGCGGAGGGAGCCTTCTGGAGTGTCCTCGTGCTTATCCTCTGGCTTGCTTCGAGTCGAAGTCTTCTGCCTTCTGGAGGATAAGGATGCTGCGTCTTCAATTATCTTCTAGTACTGTTGCCTGGACAGCTGGACGGTGCTGCTGTCTTCAATAATTGTCCTGGCTACAGTAGTGTCACTGTATATTCCTTTTGCGCTGTCCTCTGACAGGCTTATCTTCACGTGATATTTTTTGGATTTTTGGAATTTTCTGGGTATGGTCTATATATATATATATATATATATATATATATATATATATATATATATATATATATATATATATAATATAAACACGAACGTCACACTCATACCACACATATACATAACCCGATCTACGACTATCAAGATCGTGTCGACTCCACGGCGACGTGACGTCTGATGCCCTGCCATCTCTCACGGTGCGTAGTACTCCTACGTGGCGAGTACCAGTCCTACTGTTAGCGCTAGTAGTACTCCTCGGGACTGACAGTGGGAGCTCCCCTAGTGCCTGGTGGCGTAGCAGTAGCACAATGCCCTGCAGTTCATGCACTAGTGCACTGCACACAACCATTCCATTCCATTCCATTTGTAGGGTAGCGGTACGCCGCCCCGTACCAGTACCACTCCACTCGCTGCCTGCCCCGCCCGTGCGTCGCGGACCAGTCGTTCGACAACACGTGCCGCGTGCGCTCCTCCCTTTCTGTTGGAGACTTGGGTTCCCCAGTGGGCCGGCTACCGCTGACAACCACTCCTTCTCAGCTACTCCTCCTACATACACAGCAGTCCAGTCCTACTGATGCAATGCAAGTGTCGTATTCGGGTAGTAAGTGTTATGTTATTATATATAGCAACGGCTGCAAACATCGTTATCGGCCTCGCAACTGAACTCGCCAAACTTTGCGACCGCCTTGTCGTCGAGGGAACATAAATAAACACTACTCTACTCAGTATGGCATGGGACGCTTGTGGAGTACGGGCCAACTCATCCGCTAGCTCGCAGCCCCTTTTTGCGTGCTTCCTTTTTCCCTCTCTGTTTTCGTACGTACGTACCAGTAGCGAGCAGCGGCATGTGCTTTGCCATTTGCCAAACCTGCCTGCACATGATCAATATCACCACTCGGCCCCGTCCCCCGATCGATGTATGCACAAAAACGATGTACTATTAAATACAGTACTCCATATATACTTATTACTGATTAACGTGGAAAAAAATAAAGGACTGGGGATTGATTGTTATATTGCTATCATGCATGGGGCCGGAGACAAGACAAGGTCGGTTTCGTTTCATTCACTCATCGGCGCTCTCGCTCATCGAGATGAAAGAGATATGGCCGGTCGGCGGGCGCCACGCGATCCACCGGACGGAGATAAAATTTGCATTCAATGGCGCAACATGTCCTGTCTCTTCTTCTCTCTTCTCCTAATAATAAGACTACCCGTAATGGGTACTCTAAAACGATACTCTAAAGCTTTAGAGTATGAATATAGAGTAAAAACTGCTGCACTGGGTACTCTACAACGATATTCTATCCTTTCTCTCACTCTATATTTAGAGTGGTATAGTGCTTGCTCTATATTCTATAGTGGCGGGCCCCACTAGCTAAACAAAGGAAAAAAAATGCTATAACTCACAAACCAAAAATCTAAATTAAATTTCGATTGCACCATTAAATCTGTTTCAATAAATCCTTCAAAACTAGATCACACATGGATATATTTAGATAAAGTGACAAGTGGGTCCCACAGTGGATAGAGTAGATAGAGGATGATATAGAGGATAGATAGGTGCGGAAGAATTGAGTATAAAGGAGAGAATCTTGCTGACTAGGACGTATAGAGGATGAATATAGAGGTACATGAGTGCGGGTAGTCTAAAGGAGAGAATCTTGCTGACTAGGACGTATAGAGGATGAATATAGAGGTCCATGAGTGCGGGTAGTCTAAATAAAGTAAGCTAAGCCTAGCTAGAACTAGAACCGGCCGGGGTACTGTCAGTTCAGTTGGATGATCCGGCCGATCGATCCGGTCGGTCGTCCAGTCCAGCCTGCTTTGTTTAGATTAGATGCATGGGAAACAGCGTGCTGTTCGATCCAGTCGCTAGAGGATATATAGCACAGCGCTAGTAGATGCGAGAGCCTGAACCAGATCGATCGATCGAGGGTGACGGATGGAGCGAGATCTGAGTGGGAATGAATCCTGTCGCGTGGATTGTCGTTATCGACGGACCCTCGTTCCAACCACGGATGGACAACTGGGCAGGTTAAGGTTGGCACGGGCTCGTCGACTGGCTGAGGCCTTGTAAAAAATTCAATATTTTCGTCACATCGAATCTTTAGACGCATGCACGAAGCATTAAATATAGATAACAAAATAAAACTAATTACACAGTTTAGACGAAATGGACGAGACCAATCTTTAAAGTCTAATTAGACCATGATTGGACACTAATTGTCAAATAACAACGAAATTAGCTACAGTGTCATTTTGCCAAATTTTTGGCAACTAAACCGGCCCTGACTCGATCACTGTTGATGGCCAATTATATTGGGCATCACTAAATTTAGAGCCCCTAGATTTTTAATATTAAAAGGCGTAATGAAGCATGCATGCATGCAAGAGAATGAGATCGCTAAGCACCACCACATAATAATAGAAATACGCCAGTCCATCTAGATTATTCGTCCCGGAGCGGTCCAATGCATGGTGCAAGGTCTCGTGTGCGCCTTTTTGTTGTTGCGACTTTTTGGGTACGGGAGGGGCGGCTGGCATTGGCAAGCCCCAGCCGCACAGCCGGGCGATATGATTGATCTGGCAGTGGGGGCGACGCAACGCAATCGATCATCCATCTAACTGCTCATAATAACCAACAAGGGCAAGGAGATGCAAATGGACCGGACCATTGCAGTAGCTTGTTTGATGGTGTCACGTTGGCAACACATCAAAAAAAATTGTAAAAAAAAAACTCACCTTCCACTGACCACCCCAAGCAGAGCCAGAGAGAGGGCCAGGCCAGGGGGGGAAGCCAAGCCTGGCTGGCCTTATCACTGCACAAAGCGGACGCGGCCGTTATGAACCCTGCGCTGCGCACGCAGGCCGGCCCGGATCCTCTGCGACGATGGTCTGCGTTCCGTTCCGTTCCGTTCCGTTCCGTGCTGCCACTACCGTATTGTTAATGCGCAGCTGCCGCCTTTTGCCTCTCAAAAAAAATAAAAAAATTGCCAGACACCCTAGGCGTCGGACGTCGCTCCCATGCACTTATTATGCAAATAAATACAGTACGAGAACGAGGAGCACTTTTTCTAGCACAAGACAATCCTGCCCTAACGGAGAAACAAAACAATGGTACGTAATGGTTGTTATTAAAAAGATGGTACGCACGTAATGGAGTCCTATAGCGGCATGCATTAAGCAACAATGGCACGGACTGGGCATCGCTGCCGTGCCGCGGCAAAAGTGGCCACGGACAAAGCGAGAAAGAAAGGGGACAATGGACCCGCACGCGCGCGCCCGATTGGATCTGTGGAGGCCGCCGAGGCAGCACTGTTGCGGTGCTGCTGCCTTTTTCGCGTTGCAGGACGTGGACGCCAGCCACGGTGCGCCTTTTAATCGCTGTCCGTGTCCAGTGCAGCACGAGCACGCACCGGATGGATCGGGTCACTTGCTGGGTTTCCGATAATTGTATCGCTCGGCCGGCCAAACACGTCCAGCAAAGCAATTAGCCAGGGTCACGTTTGGCGTGTGCTGCGAGTCTGCTACTGTAGGAGGAGTACTCTGGCTTTGGCCAGGGTCGTTGGTGTCCAACTGTCAGTGGTGACCTCGGCCGGGCGGGCGTGGTGCGACAGGCCAGCCTAGGCGAAGGGTCTTGTCGACCGGGGCAGGTGGCAGAGACTAGAGTGGATTCGGCGGTGCTCCTGCTGCTGGTGCCACCGGCGTACAGTCAGCACGACGGGTCCGGCGGCGTTGTCTGTCACCGAAGACGAAGAACCAGCAGCCACAGCGGCACAGGCAAACCACCACACCAGGACGCCTCCGTCTCATGTAAAGTGTGCTGGCAGGCGCGTGCCTCGGCGGGCGGGAGTAGTCGACTACCCCTACCCCGCACCGCACGCACTCGTGCGCTCGCCGTACGATCTGCTCCGACGGGCGTGCGGCGGGAAGCCCAAGGCGCTCGCTCTGGGCTCTGGATCGCCGGAGAATCTCCCTTTTTTCAGCCCCGCCGGCGTTGCCAATTTGCCAACGCGACGCCCGTGCCCGCTGCCCCATCGTTGCATAGACACAGGCGACGCGTCGGCAGGACGCTATCCCCTCTCCACGCCGGGCCATGCACACAGCACAGCGCCGCCTAATTTTCCACGATTAGCTAGCTAGGGTACCTTAAAAAGGCGAGCTGGGCTACCCAATCCATCATCGCTCTCTCCCATCGGGAATGCCGCCGCGCTAGGTCGTCGTCGTCGTCTCTCTCGTCCGGTCCGGTCCTCGTGCGCCCCACGGAGCCCGCAGGCTGCTTCTGCCAGGAGCCCAGGACCAAGGAACCCGGCCGGCCGGCCGGCCGGCTCCACCTCCACGAGGCCATGTGCTGGCGTCATGGAAGAAGCAAAGATTTTATTGTCTAAGTGAAAGCCCAAGTTTGGTTTTGTTAATTAATGACACCAAGTTGCTAATGTCATGTGTTAAGTGTTTTGAGTTAGGCATAAGCAACACATGTGATGAAGGTGTACGTGGCAAGGAGTGGTGGCCACAAGATCACAAAGAGATGGTGCATGGACATGAAATAATGATCATGGTGGAGATGCACATAAAATGAAGGACATGATGATCAAGTGGAGGAGAAGGATCTAAGAGCGCAAGACAAAGGTATAACCATAGGGGTTTTTTCCTTTTGCCGGTCTAAGATGAGTAGAGAAGTGATTGACCGGGTTTAGGATACATAGCCGACTATCAAGAGGGGCAATCACGGTTAACTCGGGAATCAAGTGCCACTAGATCAATGACTTGAGCATATACATTAGGATCTAGTAGAGAGCTAACATAATGCCTTGAAAAATGTTTGTAAAATGCTAACACACATGCACATGGTGGTGTACACTTGGTGGTGTTAGCACATTTGCGAAGACGGTGGAGTTTAAGCGGTAGAGAGGGGTTTGGGTTCCTCTCTCCCTCCCGCCAAGCTTGCGAGACGGGATTCGGCGCTTTTTGGAGAAGTGAAATGCCTATTTTCTACTGCGTCGAAAGTCGGAAAAGAAACGGAGGCGAACGGAGGTCATAGAGGTGACCGGACGCTGCACCGGACGCGGTCATGGTATGACCGGACGCGTCCGATCAGTTCAACGCAGCGAGGGTATGTGATCGGACGCTGGTCTAGTCTGACCAGCGCATCCGATCAGTTCACCGGTGTGCAGAAGAAGTGAGCGCGCGACTGGCGCGTCCGGTCCCTCACGGAACCGGCGCATCCGGTCATGCATCCAGAGGGGCAGAGCGCAGCAGAGTGATGATCGGACGCGCGGCGCGTCCGGTCACGTACGATTGGACGCATCCGGTCGTTGAGGGAGCTTACTGGACTCTAACCGGACGCTGGCACTGTCGCGTCCGGTCATTCGCTAGAGCGCGTCCGGTCATTCGCTAGGGCGTGTCCGGTCGTTGCTTCATGGGCTCGCGGTGCTGAGCGATCGGCGCGTCCGGTCATTCGCTAGAGCGCGTCCGGTCATCCCGTTTTGAACTGCATTATCTGGTAACGGCTAGCTGCGTACCCCTTCGCTATAAATAGAGGATGTCCGGGGTTTGAGGGTAACTCTTACACATTTTGAGATATAGAGACATCCTTTGAGCTAGAGAACAACCCCTTCACTCATCTCTTTGCTTAGTTGCACATCTTGAGTGAGATTGAGTGAGATTCAAGTGCATTGCTTGAGAGTTGCATTCTAGAGGCACTTGATATTCGAGTTGCTGCGGATTTCTTGTTACTCTTCCGTGTTTCCTGACACGGTAGACGGCTTGGAGCAGCGGAGGTGATTGAGCTCGCAATTGGAGATTGTTGGAGCCCTCACCAAGTGTTGTAAGGGGTTCTTGATCCTTCCTCGTGGGAGTTCGTGAATTGGATACTCTAGTGGAGCTCGTGGCTTGGAGGATCCCTATCTTATGTGCGGTTGTGCGGCGCCCGCCGAGGGCTCGACTCTTGATAGTCGATTAGCTCGTGAACCGATAAGTGGGTGTATCGCCACAACGGGAAGTAGCTTGCCGGGAAGCAAGTGAACCTCGGAATAAATTCTTGTGTCAATCTCTTCCCGAGGACTTCTCTTGTGTGATTGATTGATTGGTACTTCTCATCTCTATACGGCGGTATAATCACTCAAAGCTCTTCTCTTGTATTACTTCTTGTTTCTAGCTTTTAGTTGTTGTTGTGTTTAGTGAATAGCTTTGTTATAGACTTGTGTAGGTGGCTTGCTTAATTAGTTAGGGCTAGTGCATTTGCTTCGCCACCTTTCGTACTAACGTGTGGTTAAGTAATTCTTGTAGTAGTTTTAATTAGGCTATTTACCCCCCTCTAGCCTATTTGGACCTTACACTAAGCGATTAGTACTTCACTTCATTTGGGTTTACTAGTGCCCGTGCGTTGCTATAGAAACTAAAATTTTTTCGTGAGATAACATGTTGTGATCAACATCAATTTTCTCAAAGATAAATTATTGAGATCACTATTTTTAGTATACACTAATATCTTAGAACCCTAGAATAATAAACATTGTTTGAATAGTGTATAGGACACTCATATTCTTGAGATAGCATCGCCCATAAGATTCTAGAACTCAATCCTGACATCTGTCTCAGAAGATTCAGCAGGAAACATTGAAATTCTGCAACCTAATCTTAACAAAAATTGAATAGATCACCGTTAGCAAAGTGTTGAGCATCTTAATACAAACATGGGCTCGTAAAATCATATATAACATGGGCTCATAAAATCATATATACCACTCTTGTCTGCCTTGGCCAGCATGGCACTGAAATAAAGACACTTTCAAAAGTATTAGGCTTATCTGACGAATTGCTTAACTGGGCCACATATTGTTGAGATAAAGTTAACTGGAATAATCAGAGATCACTCCATCGTAAGAGCTCTGTATTTATTTTAGTGCAAGGGGCAAAGAAACAAGAAATTGGTTTAGGCTTTGGCAAGATATGCTGGTTGCTACTAAGCTACTGGAATACATGGCAAAAGGAACATGAATTTTGCTCTAGTTTGATATGGTGAACTAAACTGCATGAATGTATATATAAGCAACTCTATGATCTATTTAGCAATCAGCATGCTAGCCAGGTAGAAGAGGAACTATGGTCAAAATTATGACAAATTCATCCAAAAAATTCGATGCAACTTCACATGCAAGTAAAGAAAATGGGAATCTTTGCAGCTTGGCAAATCATGCTACAACTACATATGCCTGGAATTGATCAAAATTTTGAATTCAAAACTTTTCTGAATCAGGATTCCAAAACCAGCATGGAACTCACCTCATGTAGGGGTTCTGTGGCAGGATCACAAAAGCAGCACGAAACTCACCCCGTGCAGTAATGTAGTTAACTATTTAACTTTTCATAGTAATTTTGGATCACAAATCCATGTGTTCACTGAGGATTATAGATTAATAATTAAAAACCAACCAAACAACCAGCATTTCAATTTACAACATTTGTATGAGGAGGGAAAGGAACTTTTGCATTTACCGGCAATCCAAGCAACAAGTCATTGACATCATGGATCTCTTGGGCCATTCAGGAGGTCTCGGATGTGACTTTCGTTGGTGGCCTCCTATTATCAGCAGTAACCACTTCTGCACATCATACTATGACTTCCATTTATCAATCTATGCAATTCACAAAGCCACATACATAAGAAACAAAAATCTCATAGCTAACCTATCACTAAAGAACTCATGGATGAAACAATGTTTACAAATTTTTTGGATCATAACTTTCCTGATCTCCTTCCAGCAAACACAATTGATTGATTATTTCATCAGTGTACCTGCAGGTGCCTGGAGATGAAGAACATGCCACAGAACCTTCTTAGCCTTTGTCTTCCTCACGGAGATCCTTCAGCAACAACAGACAAATCCCCATAAAAAACACAACCAACATGAATCAAGACAAGACCAAAAAGCAATGGGAATGGAAAGAGAGACGATCAAATCGGATGGTGCCTGGAGTTACAGCTGCTAAAAACTGATCGCCCATGCTGCATCTAGGATAGGCGGACACCAGCGCCAGTTTCCAGCGGTTATGCACTGCATGGCCTTGGCTTGGGAATGGCTTCGACGTCGCAATGATTCCTCAGTTCCTGCTAACCGTCAACCTCCAGGCGGCTCACCGTCGAAGCATGGCATCGGGGCTGGTGCTGACGACGGTGAAAGCTCTATGTTTGGTGTTGGTAATTAGTGACAATGCCTAAGTACTAATCCTATGCCTAAGTTGTATATAGAATATGAGGATTAGTACATTCCAAGGTTGGTGGCAAGATGGATATAGTGATCATGATGGCCACACTTGGATTTGGACCCTACCCTACATGATCAAGGCAAAGATATATGCTTAAGGGTTGTGTTTTAGTAACCAAGACACCTAGTGGGTGTGGTTATATTATAGGATAGATAGCCGTACTATAAAGAGAGGAATGTCGCGGCTATTGAACTCCTAAGTGCCTCTAGGTTGCATTTCATAATCATATGCACTTGGATAGAACTAATAACGCCTTGAAAAATGATTGTGAAAATGCTAACACACTCGCACATGACGTGATCACTTGGTGGTGTTAGCACTTTTGCGATGGCATTGGAGTTTGAGCGGTAGAGATGGTTTAGGTTCCTCTCTCCCTCCCGCTGAGCTTGCGAGGCGGGATTCAGGCGTTTTCGAGGAATTAAAACGTCTATTTTCCTTTACGCCAATGTCAAGATTTGGAGGTGTTGTCACATGTTGTTTCACGAGCTAAAACATGTGCTAAAGTGACACACGTACTTAGTCTAGCTCTTTTGTGAAAGGGTGAATCAAACGGAGGCGAACGGAGGTCACAGAGGTGATCGGACGCTGGACCGGACGCGTCCGGTCAGTGCTCAGCGTTTGCATGTATCTCGGTTTTCTGATCGGACGCGGTGGCGCGTCCGGTCACGATTGACCGGACGTGTCCGGTCGTTGGGGGAGCTTACTGGACTCCAACCGGACGCTGACACTGTTGCATCCGGTCAGTTCTGCAGCGCGTCCGGTCACTAATTCATTGGAGCGCTGCTCAGACTTGACCAGCGCGTCCGGTCGAGCTTCGCGCGTCCGGTCCGCGCGACCAGCGCGTCTGGTCAGCGCGACTGCAGCTGTTTCAAGTTCCTAACGGCTCTATTCGAAGAGGTATGTCTATAAATACTCGTTGACCGGCTCAAGGCTCTATCTCTTGCATTCTTGGACATACTTGTGAGCACTTTGAGCTAAGCAACTCCCCTCACACTCATCTATCTTGCTTCTTTGCATATTCGAAGTGAGATTGAGTGATCCAAGTGCATTTGCTTGCGAGTTTGCATCTAGTTGGCACTTGGGTGTTCATTTGCTACGGGATTCTTGTTTCTCTTGGTGGTTGCCGTCACCTAGACAACTTGGTGCAGCGGTGGAGGTCCGGCACGTGTTGGTGATTGTTCGTGACCGGCTCCGGTGAGCTTGTTGTGAGGGGTTGTTGTGGTTCCCCGACGGAGCGCCGAATTCCAACTCTAGTGGATTGCTCGTGTCGGAACTTCTCGCCATTTGGTAGGTTCTTGTGGCGCCTTTTGAGAGGCTCGGTGTCTGACACCGATTAGCCACCGAACCACGTGGTGTAGGGGGACACAACGGGGACTAGCGTGCCGGCAAGCACGTGAATCTCGGGATAAATCGTCGTATCTTCACTTTGTTGATTGTGATTGTTTTGTCTCGGTGGATTGGTTATCTTGAATATCATCACTTGGAATTATTGATTGGTTGGCTCAATTCAACGCCCCTCGGTGAAATATTTCTTACCCTACTCTTGTATTACATTTCAAGTACTTAGTTGTTTTCTCTAGTGCTTAGTAGCTTGAGTTGAGTAGCCTTCTAGTTTTCCTCTTGCGGTTTGACTTGTGCGGTTGAGTGATATATATATTAGAATTGTCTTTTTGATAGGTGGCTTGCAACACTCCATAGGCTAGGCAAAACTCGTTTCTCGCTATTTGTTATTGCTAATTAAATTATCTAGCATTTTTGTAGAAAGTTTTATTAGGCTATTCACCCCCTCTAGTCATCGAGACCTTTCAGACGGAGGCGGCCTTGACGGCGGGGAGAGGAAGATGCGGCGGCGGCGGCACGGGATGAGGCAGTCGCGAAGCGTGCCGCTCGGCTTCGGCGCTAGCGCTGATGACGACGTGCAAGGGTTGGCGGCACCATGGAGTGGGTGCGCCGTGGGATGGGACAAAGGCGGGCGTTGGCGGCGACGTGTGAGGCCTGGGATCGTGGGGATGCCTGAGAGTGGATGAGCTGGTTTGGAGGCAGCCATCCGGTTTTTTTTTCTATTCAAAGGATCAGAGGCCGCACAAGCTCTCTGTTTTTTTTCTAGAGGGGCGCGATTAGGAGATGCTGTCCGATTAATTATGGAGACGATAACATCCTAGTCTCTTTAGTAGCAGAGATTACGTTGGGACACCTCACCGATGGGGCTCACCATCCATAACCATATAGTTAGCCTGTTGGGCTGTTGGCGCCCGCCACCTCCCGCTCCCACGTGACATGAAGAGAGAAGATGATGGTCATGTACTACTAGGCTGGCACTGGCAGAGCGGGGAGGGGGCAGCAGTTTGGCTCGCTGCGCTGCAGATTGGGGCGTGGCAGCAGCACCTCATCTGGCATCTGGGTAACTGGTTTTGGGGCCTGCCACAGTGCCAGTGCCACTCTATGCCCGGCAGTATTCCTCCTCACGGAAGCGATCAGCAGGCAGCAGCACGCAGGCGAAGCATCGATACCACACGTACCGTCGGGGCAGGGGGCAGGTTAGGGCAGGGCAGGCACGCCGATTAATGATGCTTCGCCTCCGACGCGACCCTGCCCCGGAGGCAAAAATGACAAAACTCAAGGACACCAACACGACGACGACATCCAGCGTGGATACACACGTATACTGGCCTCTGCATGCTGATTGCTGAAGCATGTGTACATGTACGTACAAAGCAGACATGCGACATCCAATCCAGCGCGGATACAACTCGCGTACATACTGACATACTGTACGTAGCAGGAGTAGTACGAATCACAAGCAGACAGCCAGACAGGGTAGCAGACGCCGTAGGCCGTACATACATATACGCCCCGCGGCCCAAACATGACATGGCATGGGCAACGCCGCAACGGGATGGGACGGCAGGCCACGCTGCGTTGGTTGCCATGCCAGAAACAAATTTTTATTTTTTTATGAAAGGACACAGACAAGTTCAGAGACAGATCCTTTATATCCAGCATAGAGTGAGTTGAGTTGGCCCGCGAGAAGATAGATTTGCAAGGTTCACGCATGGAAACGTGGAAGACTGGAAACAGTGTACTCACTTAAAAAAAGAATTCTAAATTAAAAACAATTCATTTTTTCCGTTCGCTGTTACTGAAGTAGACACAAGAAAATTTTCGAAAAAAAATAACTCAAGAAAAATGAGAGAGCATTTCAACTTCAACTAGCAATTTGACCTTATACATATAACATATCTACTCTATTCATCTAAGAATGCAAAATTCTGAGGGGGAGGAGGCATGGCGCCTGTTGACCTTAATTACTCCATCTATCAGTTCTTGTCACGGAGCCGTCCAAATTATAAGAGCACAAGTACAAAAACAATCACCGAAGTGATCAAATTCTCGCACTTGAGCCCATATAACTCCGGTAGTCCAATGAAATCACGAGGGATTTCAAACCAACCAACATACAAGCCAAGATCGTAGTGATTCAACATAATAAGTCACATGTTACATCCATTTCACAAGTAATTCAATATACATCGGAGTTTAACATAGTTATTACAACTTAACTTGTTGTAATAATTGGAAACTAACATTTCTCTGATTTCAAATACATGCCAGTACCAAGGTCGACTTCCAACAAAAGCATTAGAGACAAGATAAATAAGAAGGATCATGCACATGATCACACTCCGCCACTAAGGCAGGAGCCAACCAACTCTTGCACCAAGATACATCACAACCTACAACAAGTGGGGATAAAACCCTGAGTACGAGAAGGTACTCAGCTAGACTTACCCGTCAAAAACCAGAAATAAAGTGACACCAAGGATCATGCAAGGCTGATATAAAGTAGGGCTAGCTTGACCACATTTTGCATAAAAGCTTAATATAGATGATCAATCATTAATGCTTAAGCATCAAGTTAATTATCATTAACCTGTCATCTATATTAGAACCTGTACTAGAGCACTCACTTTATTAGGAGCAAACAATAGTAACCATATCAGGTTTATAAGGCCATCATTATATCATCATCATCTTCAGAACCATCAATAGATTTAGTGAAATCTACGTTGCCTCTGCTCTGTCAAGTTTCTCACTATCCGGGAGAGATGACGATTCGAATCGATTCCAACTCAGCTGAGGGGGTATTCCTAACACCAACCAGGCATACTTTGCAAGAGTCGTCAATAGTCACCTTTGGTACAACTCAGGATGGGCCCGAACAGCGCCACACTCTCAGGGATTCCAGTGGCCAGGAAGCTCAGGACTTTTAACTCACTTGCCCTTGGTCCCACCTGGCTTCCCTCCGAGGCGACTTACACTTTTTTGGCTTCGCAGTCTGAGTTGAGCTACTCGGCTTCGCGGTCGGCAACATCAGGCCGGCCAGCTAAGTGTTAGGCTGCGTTTAAAATGACAAAGGAAGTACAGCGGATCGGTCCTTAACCGACACAGACGGGGATAGTTCCACACCCAAGACCTCCATGCCTTGTTGCTTCACTATCGACATCCCACCCGGTCTAAGTTCATTATTAACACTTGGTTCTTTTCCACGATAACAAATATAGCCAACCGTGACCAAATACTTCCTACTTTGCAGGTGATAGGAGATCACCTGACATTACCGTTCTAATTAAGCAGGGCTAAGCATATAGACGATCCTGTCTACATAGGATTCATGGATTCATATATCTGGATAAGGAATGATATAATGCAGCAAGGGTTCCAATCAACTCCTACCACTTAATGCAACAATACATATAATATATATATAATTAATTGCTTTGAAAGTAGAAGGCTTATAATGCTCCGGAGCTTGCCTGGGATCCGACTCAAGTCAGAGTTGGTCTGAAGAAACTCGCTTGACGAGCATTCCCTCATTCAAGCACTTGTCCGATCCTTCCATCTCTAAGATAGGTCCACCAACACCGTCTTTTGGTTCGGCCCGACACCATGTGCTTCACCTTCTTATGCCCGTCATCTAGTGCACCTATACGATATGCAATAATGCAATGCCTGAATGTATAGAAAGAGCAACAAATGGTGCATTACAAAAGAAAGGAAAACAAGACGGCATACGCTTGCAACAACATGATTTAGCAACATAGGTGAAACGAGATTTAACTATGTTAAGCTATTAACAACAAGTTGGAGGTCATGCAACAAGTTATCCGAGCACAAGTTTAACACTAATTAAATCATCACAAGGCATCCCTTTTCACTGAAACAGACTGCACTTAACATTATAGGAAAAACAACGATGTTGGTCAAGCTCAACTTAGTTTGTAGTGCCCAACAGGTCACACCTAGCACAACTGCAAGCTACTAGTTTAGTTATTTTGATTATCATGACTAGAGAAGCATATAGGAACAACATATGAAAAGGTGATTATCACAGTTTGTACAGAACATACACTACTTCATCATACCAAACAAATCAAAGGTGATTTACTACTTAACTGTAATCAAGCAATTCAATCGCGCTTAAGCTACTAAACAGGAGAATTACAGGTTGCACCAAGAGCCAAAGGCACACTGTTGAAATTAAGCAAATTTGAAGTGCTTTATCAACTTGATGTGAATATGCAGTAGAGCACGCTATGGTAGTTACACCAAGTACAGTCCCAGCAAGCAACAAGGCAATACTATAAGCAAGCATATTCCAGCTTCACAAGAACATAGTTGGCCTCAGCAAGATCAACAAACCTTAAAGAAAAGCCTTGAGAAGACTAAATTTGCATGTGACCACTAAATAGTTTTATAAGCTGAACCTCTACACAACATGTTAAGTGTATTGAGTTAGCTCTATGCTAACCATTAAAATATTTGGATGGACCTAACACAGCAAGGATCCATAGAAGTAGAAACGAGCAAAGTTAACTTGATCTAGCATTAGCAACAATTTGAAAACAACCATGTAAAAGAAGGACAATTGCTCCACCCTACAGTTTAATTAAGTCAACTTCTTAAATAGCAAAGCATAGTCTGTCTAAACCCAGTGTAAGGTCCAAATGGCTAGAGGGGGGTTGAATAGCCTATTTAAAAATCTACAAGCTTCACTAAACAACCACGTTAGTATAAAAGATGGCTAAGCTAAATCTAGCAATAGCTCAACTACACTATGCAAGCCACCTATACAATTCTAGTGAAGCAAGGCTATGATCTCTAATACACAGCAACAAGACTAAGTCACTAAGCTACTCACTCCTATATGATAAAAGCTATACTAAGCAAACTACACTAGGACTAGTACAAGAAACTAAAAAGCAAGTGACTTGATTCTTATACCAACGATGTAGAGAAGTAATGCACTCGAAGAATTAATAACAATGATCAACCACAAGAGAAATCCTTGGCAAAGAGATGACACAAGATTTTTACCGAGGTTCACTTGCTTTTCGGCAAGCTACTCCTCGTTGTGGCGATGCACCCACTTGTTGGTTCACGAGCTAATCGACTATCAAGAGTCGAGCCCTCGGCGGGCGCCGCACAACCGCACATAAGATGAGGATCCTCTAAGCCACGAGCTCCACTAGAGTATCCAATTTATGAACTCCCACGGGGAAGGATCAAGAACCCCTTACAACTCTTGGTGAGGGCTCCAACAATCTCCAATTGCGAGCTCAATCACCTCCGCTACTCCAAGCCATCTACCGTGTCGGAAAACACGGAAGAGTAACAAGAAATCCACAGCAACTCGAAGATCAAGTGCCTCTAGAATGCAACTCTCAAGCAATGCACTTGAATCTCACTCAATCTCACTCAAGATGTGCAACCAAGCAAAGAGATGAGTGGAGGGATTGTTCTCTTGCTCAAAGGATGTCTCTAGATCTCAAAATGTGCAAGAGTTACCCTCAAACCCCGGACAACTTCTATTTATATCGAAGAGGTACGCAGCTATCCGTTACCGGACGACGCAGTGAAAAACGCACTGACCGGACGCACCGGTCAGGGTGACCGGACGCGTCCGGTCACTACAGGATAAGCGTGAATAGTGCGCGTCAGAAGTTACCGTTGTCGTGACCGGACACGCTCTAGCGTTTGACCGGACGCGCTGCACCTGGCGTTCGGTCGGAGTCCAGTAAGCTCCCACCGTGACCGGACACGTCCGATCGCACGTGATCGGACGCGCCGCGCGTCCGGTCGGCTCTACGACCAGCTCTGCCCCTCTGGGTGCCTGACCGGATGCTCCGGTTCCATGAGGGACCGGACGCGCCAGTTGTAAACCCTAGCACCCGCGCGCCTGACTGCTGCGAGAACTGACCGGACGCGTCCGGTCAAATCATGACCGCGTCCGGTGCAGCGTCCGATCACCGCAGTGACCACCGTTCGCCTCTAATTCTTTTTTCGACTTCTGGCGCAGAAGAAAATAGGCGTTTCACTTGCCCAAAAAGCACCGAATACCGCCTCGCAAGCTCGGCGGGAGGGAGAGAGGAACCCAACCCCCTCTCTACCGCTTAAACTCCACCGCCTTCACAAATGTGCTAACACCACCAAGTGTACACCTCCAAGTGCATATGTGTTAGCATTTCACAAACATTCTTCAAGGCGTTATGTTAGCTCTCAACTAGATCCTAATGCATATGCTCAAGACATTGATCTAGTGGCACTTGATTCCTGAGCTAATCGTGATTGCCCCTCTTGATAGTCGACTATATATCCTATAACACCCCAGGTGTTTGTCACTCACTAAGTAGTGGGTTTGAGCTCAAACATGACAGATTAAGTGGAGATGACAATGTCAAGGTCAACCTATGGAGATGAACCTAACCTAAAGTTGGATGTTGCACTATTGCTTTACATATAGGCCATTTTCAAGATATATGCTAGGATGGTGTTATTGCAATATCTTCATGTGTCTCACCTTAGTACCTATCTATATTGATTCCTGGAAAAGTTTCATGAAGTTTGGAATCAAAAAGTCACATGAAATGATAAGTTCTATTCCTATTGGAATTTGCACCATTAAGTGAATGGAATTATAGACCATCAACCCAACCTTGCAAACTTGTCCAAATTACTCTAGATGAACTCTACAACAAAAGTCATGAAGGGTTCATGTTGAGCAAATGTCAAGAAAATGCCCCGATTGGCCTAAAACCCTAGTTTCGGCTTTATTGAATTGCAACTTTGACCAAAGTTAAAGTTTGACTTCTATACTAGTTATGAGGTTTGACCTTAAACAAAAGTTATGGTTCATCTTGTGTGGAACAAACTTTGTTTAATGGTCAAGAGTTAGTTTGGCCTCTAACCTAGTCAAATTGAGCTCACAAGATTGAATAAGCTGCTGTTTTTGGAAGGGCAGAAATTATTCTAAGTCCTTCAGTGGCAGCAATAAGTTGACATGTTTGGTAATGTTTATCTCCCTAACCATGCTGAACCAGTATATGGCCCTTTAATAAAAGTTGTTTTTTAGTTTGTATGCTACAAACTTTGTTAAAGAACCCAAGCCTGATTTCATCTCTAAGCTTGTCAAACTATGGGTTGAAGTTTGTATGTAGCTGCTATTCTCAGCATTTCAAAGATTCCTGGTCACCATGTTGACATTCGACATTCTCCCAATTTGGTTAAGTAACTTGAGTAGGTCCAAATGTAAAAGTTGGAGCTTACATGATGGGGAAGAACATACGAGAAGATGGCACTAGTTGCATTTCATGTTGACCCTCAATTTGGATATTTGCTCATTGCTATTAATTCATGGACAGTGCAAACTTTGGAGCCAATTACCTCCTAATCCAGGGCCCTAATGCCTATGGTCCCTTAATCAAAGTTTTAGAGCATCACCAACACAACAAACTTCGTATTGGGCCCATAGTTCAATTCGGCCCGGATATAGCCCAAGAACATGCTCCAACTAGCCTACCCCGGCACCCGCCATCTGCTCGACGAAACGTCGATGTGGCCGCCATGCGCTGCTCGTGCCCCCACCATGGATGACACGCGCCCACCGGTGCCATCCTCTACTGCATGCCCTCCCATGTGCCTGTGTTCCTGAGTCAACGAGGTGAGGCCTAGACGCTCCCTTCTCACTTGCTCGCCAACTCTGGCCATGGACCGCGGTCGTCGGAGCACGCCATCACCGAGCTCTGCCATTGTCGTGTGGCAGAGCTCCCACCCAACTATGGTTGTGCTCTCTTCTTGTCCCCAATCAAGCGCACCACCACCATCTCTAGCTTGGGCCGACCCTCCGGTGCCCCTTCCCTAGCCGTTCGACATGCCGCAACATCGCCATAGTGCCGCCGTGGCACCGGTGCCACGGTCACACGCGGTCAGTGCACCACGAGCCATCACTGGCTGAGCTAGGGCCACCTTTGAGTTCATGTGGACCCCTTGGTGCTTCCCCGCTGCACCACCATCGTCGACGAGCCTCCCCGCCACCCACACTCCGCCGCCGCCGGAGCACCAGTCACCGACCCGCCTGTTTCCACGGCCAACCGGCCTTGGGTCACCTCGCGCGGAGCCGAGCGGTTCCTCGGAGGCGCATGGACCCACCGGAGCTCGCACCGCTCTCCTCCGTCGCCGGCAAGCCTCCTTCGGCCACCACCAGACATTTTCCCCCTCCGCCCTCTGCTCTCTGCCTAGGGAGAAAGAAGAGGAAGGCCGGCACCTCCTCTCTGTTTCTTTGTGTGGGTGACAAGTGGGCCCAATGGTACAGCGGGTCCCGCATGTCGGTTAAGTGGTGACAGATCTGGGGTGTGTAATTGGGTGCACCTAGCGTGTTAGGGTTAGGATTGGTTTTCCTATTTTCTTTTCAGAATTTTATTAAATCTTTGAAAATCCATATCTCTTGATGGGAAAGTCCAAAAATAGCAAATATTGACTTTTTGGAAACCTTGAGAAAATCTCTATGCATTAGAATCATAAAATGTTACTTGTTTGTAGAAAATTTCTGGTGTTTTAATTTAAGTTAGAAAAGAGCTCCAAAAACGCTTATAAACTTGACTAGAGCCATATCTTGAGTTTTAGAACTCCAAAAATAGTGATTCTTATTTTTTTAATTTTATGATGACATGTACTTGCTAGGAAAAATATTAAACATACTAGTTGTTCACTATTTTCTTAAGGTTTTGATTTGACCTTGATAAATAAGGAAATCTACATTATATTGCTTGTCATTTTTATATCTTGAGTTATGTTCCTCCAAATGGTGTGAAATTTTTATGGTAGTCTTGACATGCTATGAATATACTATGGTATAAAATTATGGTCATTGCTTACTGTAGGATCAAGTTATTGATTTAACTTGTTTACGGCTTGATAAATAGCTTATAAATAATATATAAATGATAAAATAGAAAATATTGTTCCATTACCTTAGTATGATGTTGATCTATCATGTTGCTTCATACTATGGCCAAGTGTTCATAGAAAATATTGAGTTTTAGATTTAACTTGCTCTCACATGATTTATTGTATTGGTCATTTATCTTTTTCATAGAGGTTGATATACATGTAAAAATGGCTTGAAAATTTGAAAATATACTATTGAGGGCATATATAGGCCAATGTATTTTTGGTAGAATTTATTATGCACTTTTGTTAGGTGTTCATAATTCCACCTAATTATCTAAATAAATTAAGAAAATGCATTAAAAGAATTTATTTAGGAATGGACACTATGCTTTCTAGTATTCATTAGTCATGTATGAAATGTTGGTAAAGTTGGTTTTACACAATTATATGTTTACAACATATGTTAATAATTATTTCTTGCAAATATTAGTTTCTGGACAGTTCTATGGGCAATGTAAATTACCCTATGTTAATGATGTTTTCTGAGCATCTTGTCTATAGCAAAGTTGTATATAATTCATGTATATAGCTTGTGTTAAAATTTGGTGGCATTTGGTCAAGTAGTGTTTGAGTTATAGATGTTTAAAGTCAGGTTCCAGAGTTGGTTGCTCTCTGTTTGGAGCAGACCAGAGTCTGTAGTTTTATCTTTTTGACCTATTAAACTGGAGAATTAGGCTTAGGTGATTATAAATAAATTGTAGAAAATTTCATAAGCTTTTCAGATTATCCTCTTGCATGTCATTTGGAATTGTGTAGCTTCTGGAATGATGTTATTTCTAGACTGTCCATGCTGTTTGCAAATCTGAACTTTTCTGTTAAGCATAGTTTGAGTTACATAAGTGTGTTGGTGTCACTACTTTATACTTGGATTGGTACCCTGTGATCTTATGAGACTTGTGTCTTGATTGTCATGCTTGTCATCTTCTATATTATGGTTTAGTGAGGATCAAGTTGATTAGCTCTAGGTGCTTATGGGAACTTTGGTGTGCATGCATGATTGCTATATTTATTGCACTTCTATACATTCATGCATATGCATTGTTGCACCTCATATAGGTACGCTAGCAGAAACGTGTGAAGGAAATGGTGTTGGAGCCAAACCCGAAGACAGAGTTGGTGGATCCATCCCAAAGATAAAAGGATCAGACAAGTGCTAAATTGGAGGATGCTCGCCAAGCGGGTTTCATCTGACATACTCTAACTTGAGTCGGATCCTAGGCAAGCCCCGGAGCATTATAAGCCTCCTACCTTCAAAGTAATTAATTCTATATATGTTATAAGTATTGTTGCATTAGGTGATAGGAGTTGGTTGAAAACTCTTGCTGCATTATATCATTCCTTATCCAGATATATGAATCCTGAATCCTACATAGACCAGGGTCAAGTAGATGCTTAGCCCTGCTTTAAGTGGTAGAAGTCAGGTGATTTTCTGTCACCTGCGAGATGTAGGAATATTCATATATGGCACGGTTGGCTATATTTGCTATCGTGGAAAAGAACCATGTGTTAGTAAAATGAAATAAGACCGGGCGGGATGACGATAGTGAAGCAACAAGGTATGGAGGTCTTGGGTGTGTATCTATCCCCATCTGAGTCATTTAAGGACCGATTTGATGTACGTCCTTGAGTCATGTTGAACGCAGTCTAACACT
This sequence comes from Saccharum hybrid cultivar R570, assembly GCA_038087645.1. Classification (NCBI taxonomy): domain Eukaryota; kingdom Viridiplantae; phylum Streptophyta; class Magnoliopsida; order Poales; family Poaceae; genus Saccharum; species Saccharum hybrid cultivar. Next base: position 10,453,062 of record JAQSUU010000103.1, read on the forward strand.
TAGTTGGTCGGATAAGTCATTCCGACCGCGAATCCGAGTAATACAGTTCAGGCCAGGAATCGAATGGTAGGTCGCATCTTAGAGGTAGTAAGGATGTGCTTGGAGACATTGGCATAAGACCAAGGGGGGGGTTAGAGTCCCTATCATCCTGACAGAGTGTTGCCCTTGGGGATGCGGCATCAGTTGAACCCGCGCTTTCCTGAACGGTAACAAATGTGACCTAAGTAGCCCTCGCCAGACGTGTCTCGGTGAGTGTTAGAAATACCCCTCTAGCTAGATAGGAACTCGATTTGAATCGCCGTCGCACCCGATTAGTGAGCACTTGACTTGAGCAGCGGCAACGTAGATTCCATTAAATTAAACGGATGGTTAATTGGATGATGATGGAAATGTTGCCTCAATTTATACCTGCTATGGTTAATATTGTTTGCTCCTAATAAAGTGAGTGCTCTAGAATAGGTGCTAATATATATGACAGGTTAATGATAATTAACTTGATGCTTAAGAATTAATGATTGATCATCTATATTAAGCTTTTATGCAAAATGTTGTCAAGCTAGCCCTACTTTATATCAGCCTTGCATGATCCTTAGTGTCACTTTATTTCTGGTTTCTGACGGGTAAGTCTAGCTAAGTACCTTCTCGTACTCAGGGTTTATCCCCACTTGTTGCAGGTTATGATGTATCATGGTGGCTGCAAGAGTTGGTTGGCTTCTGCCTTAATGGTCGAGTGTGATCATGGGTATGATCCTTCTTATTTACCTTATCTTTAATGCTTTTGTTGGAAGTCGACCTTGGACTGGCATGTATTTGAAATCAGAGAAATGTTAGTTTCAAATTACTTTGTTTCCGCTACTTTTGAACTTAAGTTGTAATAACTATGTTGAACTCCGATGTATATTGAATTACTTGTGAAATGGTTGTAACATGTGACTTGTTATGTTGAATCACTACGATCTTAGCTGGTATGTTGGTTGGTTCGAAATCCCTCGTGATTTCATTGGACTACCAGAGTTATATGGGCTCAACTGCGAGAATTTGATCACTTCGGTAATTATTTTTGTACTTGTGCTCTTATAATTTGGATGGTTCTGTTACATATCCTAAACCCAGTCAATCACTTCTCTACTCATCTTAGATCGGCAAAAGTAAAAACCCTATGGTTATACCTTTGCCTTGCGCTCTTAGATCCTTCTCCTTCACTTGATCATAATTTCCATCATTTTATGTGCATCTCCATCATGATCATCATTTCACGTCCATGCACCATCTCTTTGTGATCTTGTGGCCACCACTCCTTGCTACATACACCTTCATCACATGTGTTGATTATGCCTAACTCAAAACACTTAACATAAGGCATTAGCAACTTGGTGTCATTAATTACCAAAACCAAACTTGGGCTTTCAATCTTCCCCTTTTTCGTAATTGATGACAACCATCACAAAGATATGAAATGAAATCAATTTTCAATTTCGATAGTATTAGCTCCCCCTACATATATGCTTCCATGAGTTAGGTTCAATTGTGCACATATGTATGGATTTGAATTTTAGGAGAGTTACTACTATCAAATTGATGCTAAGGTATATAGAATAGACCTTTGAAGCGTGATACTAATCGAAGTTGCCTTTATATACCATCCTTAGCATCGATGTAGCTAGACACCACTTATGATACATCACTTGTAAAGATTACAAACACTAAAGTATCCTGTGAGATCAACATTATAAGCAAAGGAGTCTAGATACCACTTGTAAAGCTACTCTCAATAAATCATCATTCAAGTTCTATTTCTAGCAATCACTAAACAATCATGAATATGAATTTAAGCTTTGCAATGCAACAATTCATCATGTTAATGCACATACAAATGCAACAAATAATTCATGAGCTTGCTCTCTCTACTTGTGTGCTCAATTTTAATTGATCCCTTTCCAATGTCATTCTCTCCCCCTTACAATATCTTTCTCCCCCTTTGCAACTTAACTTTTTATCTTTGTGAGTTTCCTATCTTTGTGACTTTTCTCTCCTCCTTTGTCAACAACCACAAAAAAGGTGCCAATTTTAGTGAGAGTCAAGTCAATCAATATGAGGGAGTCCAAATTATGGTTCAATCTAGATCACTTGCCTAGAATATGTAATTCGGTTTGATCCAAGGACAAGCTTCTTCACACCTCATAAAGTATAAGGATTATCTTGACCATATTGAATTACACATCATGAGCTCATTTTCTAGATTCAACACTAGGTTTGCAAGCCCACAAACATGTCATATACTACCACTAGATCAATCAAACATAGAAGCAATAGTGATACCATATATATATTAAACTCATTTGATTTTCATGAATGAGCATATTTGTCATGCAAATATGTCTATATATTCTAAACATATCCTTAGCAAAGTATGGATGATATGCCAAACAACTTTACCTTGCTATGTCAGAGGAGAGGCATGTCATATAAGAAAGTGGGGGTGCACTCATTTCAAGTTGGAGAAGTCAAGTATGTTCAATTCATTCTTCAACTTGTAAAATCTATTTTCATCAAGTGGCTTTGTGAATATGTCGGCTAGTTGATCTTCGATGCCAATGCTCTCACTGCTAATATCATCCTTTTGTTGATGGTCCCTTATGAAGTGATGCCTAATATCAATGTGCTTGGTTCTTGAATGTTGAACCAGATTTTGTGTCATCTTTATTGCACTTTCATTGTCACAAAACAATGACACATTCTTGAACTTAATTCTAAAATCATTCAAGGTGGCCTTCATCCAAAGTAATTATGCACAACAACTACCGGCACTAATGTATTCGGCTGGTCTTCACCCCACACCTGGCACTAATGCACAATAACTCTAAATAACTTAGAAATAATTAACATGATTTTTGGAGCAAGTTTTGTATTCAAAATCTCCCCAAATTTTGCTTTTAAAATATTTCAGAAAAATGAGTTTGCATTTAAAATTCGACTTTAAATCACAAATTCAAAATCTATTTAGAATTTTTAAGTGCCCTAAATGAAAGTTGTAGAGAATTAAATTTTGAACAACTTTTGTTTTGGGGGCAACTTGTGAAAATGCCTTTTTCATCTTCAAAATTTGAATTTGAATCAGATTATAAAATCTGGAAATGTATTTAGAAAAGAAAAAGGAATTTCTTACCTTAACGGACCGCCGCCCCACTTTCGGCCCGCGAGTCGAAGCCAGCCTAGCCCCGCCCGCCCGCGTCTTCCCCGCTCGCGCGCGCTCGCCGCGCCAGCGCGACTGGCCGTGGCAGACCGCGCACGCCGCGTGGCGGCCATGCGTCGGCGAGCTTGCCGCACGGCGTCTTCGGCTGGTCTTCACCCCACACCTGGCCTCCCACTGCTCCGCCTTCATCTCCTTTGCTCACTGCTCACCTCCTCGCCCACGCGCTCCTCCTCTCCCTCGCACAGCCATCGCTCCGCCACCGCGCGCCATCACCGGCACCTCCTACCTCCGAGCCACCGTTCCCGCTTAACGGCCGCATCTCCTTCCGATTCGTATTACCACGTGCTCCACCACCTTCTCCTCTCCTCTAAACAAGCATCAACGGCTCCTTGTTCGCGCAGGTGGGGCGAAATTGCTCGGTTTCTGCGCGCCACCGTGAACGGAGCCGCCGAGCTCGCGCTCCGACCACCGGCGCTCTCGCTCCTCCTCATTTCCTTCGATTAGCTCCATCGTGTTTGCCTTTTCCTCGTGGTCCTTTTGCTCGCCACACCTCGCCCGCTCGCGACCGGAAACGGCCGCTGGCCGTCGGCGGCCACCACACCGCCGCGGTCCCGGCCGTGGTCACGCCCTGCTCCCCCCTCGCTGTTCGCCAGGCCAAGAGGCCTTGGGCCGAAGCCCAAGCTGGGCCAACGCGCCTGCTTTCCCCGCGCGCGCGCGCTCGGGCCGAAAGCCTCGTCCGACCGAATTGATTCACTGGGCCGGCCCGTTAGCGATAAGAAAAATTGTTTTTTTGTTTTTCTTTTATTATTTGAAAATAGCAATGGTTTGGAAAATGTTTGACTACTCAAATTTGCTCCAAATCTATTGAAATAAATTTTGTTAGGTTCCTTATCATCAGATCTACTTGAGAAAAATATTGCATGTCAAGCTTGAAATATTTTTCTGTAGAGTTTTTATTTAATCACTAAAACTGTTGTTTTATTGTTAAATATGTAATAAATCATAGAAAGCTCAGAAAAATATGGTTCCACTTGCAATAATTTTCTTTTGTGATGTACTTTCTAGGAAAAATATGTGCCACACATGTTCTATAGAAAAATCTTGAGGTGCAGTACAAGTGTTTAATATTGCTAATAATTGTTATTTTTGCTAGAGAGAAAAATATGAATAAAACATGCATGTAATAATTTTTCTATGGTGATTGCTTATTGTGTAGAATGTAGGAAAAATGTTAAATCTGTTGTTTGATACTTTTCATAGTATAAAGTATTTTTATGCTCATTTTTAGGCCCTAGCTTGTTATTTTTGTATAGGCAGTTCTAGTAATCCAAATGCAATGAAAATTTTGTGGTATGCTAGATTAGATGATAGAAAGCTACTGTAATTTTCTCTGATTTTTCTGTGCTACCAAAATAGGTGTTGCTGTTCAAACCTAGTTGCAATTAGGGTTTAATTAACCTTGTTAATGCATGACTAGTTAATAGAATTTGCTTTGGTGTATCTTTGAAGCATTTAATAAGATGTGTTGACTTAGCATAGTAGTAGTAGAAAAGAATACAATAGATGACATGTGCTTGTAGTATATGTTCTTGGATGATGTTGACTACCTTGTAGAAGAAATGTACTCCTACTTTATGAAATAAAGTAAACCTATTTATCTACATTTCATTCATCATGACCATTACATGTCATATCTGTAATGCACCTAGGCATAAGCACTTATACGGTTGCATCATTCATGATCGCAGGAGGTAACGCCGGTAGCAGTTCTCGAAGAGCCGGAAGAGCAGCCCGAGGAGGAGGAAGTGCCCGAAGCCGACGAGGAGGTCGGTGAGGATCTTCCAGAGTGCCCAGACCACTGTCCGATCTCTTTCGAGAGAGGCAAGCCCCAGAGCATTTTTCTCCCCCGGTTTACAAATATTTTATTAATGCTTTACTTTAACTAATGCATTATGTTTAGGAGTTGTTTGCAACTGTTACTGCATTATACCTTGTTTACTCCGTTCTACCCTATCCTTATCACCTTGTTATTCGCAGTCAAGTAATTGCTTAGCTTGCTTAGACCGGTAGAAGTCGGGTGATTTCCTGTCACCTGCGAGCTATAGGTGGTTACCTGGATCTGCTTGAGAAAGTATGTCATCTGAGAATAACTAAGTGTTAATGTGAAATTGAGACCGGACGGAAACTTATAGGGTTTCAGACTGTAGTGTTTTCTGTCTGTGTCGATTAAGGACCGACCGTTGCTGGGCCTCGAGTCATGTTGAACGCATGCCTTACATTTAGCTGGCCGAATAATGTACCTTTCGATCGCGAAGCTAGGAGATTATTCGGGCCGAGTGAATTGCCCGCAACGCACTATTCCGGAGCAGTAGTGGCAGGATACGGGGGCACGATGATAAGGCCAAAGAGCAGTCGGGCGGCCCCCGGGTACATGTGGTTCCTGGCAAGCTCGCGACTTTACCTGAATGGTTGAATCGGTGACCAACACCTCACTTTAGCGGGTGAGTGAGGTTTGTGTGAGGAATAAATTACCAGCTAGTTAATAATCGATTCGAATCGCCATCGTTCACTGGATAGTGATCACTTGACTTGAGCTACTTCATCGTAGTAATATTGATGGAACGCTTAGACAGTTATATGAAATATGATATAATGAGAGTTGTTAATGATCATTGGTTATCATTACCTGTTTAATTACATGTTACTGTAGTACAGGTGCAAATATAGTTAACAGGTTAATAAAGATTTAACTTGATGCAAAGCTTTTGGAAAGATTCTTTAAATGCTAAAAATGCCTTTTTGCAAATGAGTCAGCTACCCCACCAGAAAGCCTATCATGATCCTTGGTGTCTTTTATTTTTGGTTATGTCGAGTAAGTCTAGTTGAGTACCTTCTCGTACTCATCGCTCTGTTCCTACTTGTTGCAGATGGGCAGATGTATTACGACTACTCTATCAACTATCTTTATCCTGCGATGGGAGAAGCTTAGGACCATGGGCAATGGTCATTCACTACTTCTCGTCTGATGCTTTTGTTGGAAGATGATCCTGAGCTGGCACTGTATTTTAAACTCTGTGTGAGTGTGTGATTTGAACTAAATGCTTCCGCTACTTTTATTTGAAACTGGTTTGTAATAACTATGTTTAAACTCCGATATATTTGTGACGCGAATTTTTACGTAACTTGTGATGGTGACCGCTAAACTTATTACTATCTTGGCTGGCATGTAAGTTGGTTTGAAATCCGTCATGATTTCACGGACTACCAGGTTATACGGGCTTAACTTTGCTAAATCGTCTGCTCAGTGGATGATTTTCTTACTTAATCTCGTATAATTGGTCGGTTCTGATACAGCTGGCATCGGAGCATGGTTTAGCGTGTTTACTATTTACAAGTGTATTTAAAACAAAATTTTGTTTGAAAAACGTGATTTACAAACTAAAAGTGTGCCAGTGGTCATATCCTTTATGCCCAGTAAGGACTATAGGTGGCTTATTTAAGTACTGACTTGGGGGTTCTTGCACCATATTTCTCTTTCGTTGCTCATACGGCGTGCTATTGTATGAGTGCCACTTAATTGAGTGGTAATTTATGGATCAGTTGCCTCTACGCCTCGGTAAGTCTGAGATGTGAGAGCATGATTGGATACACCGCCGATCTAGGGAGAGTGCTTATATGATACTGGAGTACTTACATGTTTTACGCATGTTTTTACAAAAGTGTCACATGTGTGGTTGTTCCATCCGTTGAGGCGATGCCGTCAATAGGACGATGTTTTGGGTGGTTACTATCGTTGTACGCGTATCTAGGGATTCGTGTAGAGCGTGTAGATAGATTTACTGCTTTCATGCATGCATGGGGATTTGGGTTGAAATGAATTTTCTGCAGGTACATAACAGCGTTTCTCGTGTAGAACGTATTAGTTACGTATATGAGAGATCGCCTGTATGCCACCGAATTCATCGCTAGATATCATTTATTTCTTAAGTTTGTGAGAACATAAGAAACGTACATGCATCATGTTGCTTGTGCATTTCATTCATGTCATGCATTCCTCCCCTTATAAATTGATTATCCCCTTTTGATAAAAATTGTACCAACTTAAATGTGTTCTCACCGGGTAATCAAAACTTTTGGTACAGATGGCCCGCACGAAGCAGACTGCCCGTAAGTCCACAGGTGGAAGAGCACCCCAACACCAGTTGGCCCCGCGGGAGCGCCACAACACGGACACCTTTCTGAGCGAGTTTGGCATGCCAACTTTGCTTTGGAGAGTGCTCCATGATGTGGGGTACCCGGAGGGTCAGGAGCTAGTGTACTCTTGGAGTAAAAGCCAGTTAGCTGAGGATGGACTGGCAGTAGTAGAGATCACAATCCTTGCTCTTGGTGATGCTCTAGAGTGGGATGGTTGGCACTTGAAGTTTGAGGGACGCACTCCGGTTGAGGGTGCAGAGGGAGCAGCTTTTCGTGTCATCAGGGACATAATGAGCAGATTTCCCAATGAGCTGGCAGCAGCCTTGGCTGGCACTTTTCTGAGAGATGATCCTCACGATGCTATTTAGGTGCAGCCGCAAGGAAGTGCTTTAGTCAGAGGCCCAAACGAAGGACAGGCTAGCGACAACCACGCTATGAGTGCGATGTATGCAGCTATCAGAGCATACTAGGGTCTTGAGTGCACCTATTGGACGTTGACTGGTTTGCGTGGTGATGATCGGCTCAAAGCAAGAAAATAGAAGAAGAAGCAGGCACGTGCTATAGATAGTTTGCAGAAGCAGTTGGCTGACATGAGCTTGCAGCGAGACCAGGCTCTAGAAAGAGGTGATAGTGCTCTACAGTGGGTGCATACGTTGACTCAGGCCAACAATAATGCAGACCGCATGATTGGACAATTGGTTTAGGAGAGGAATGAAGCCTGGAACGAGAAGAACCTTCTAAGGCAGAGGGTCAAGGAGCTAGAGGAGTACAATGTCAACTTGCATGAGGAGTTTCATGCGCTCTACAATGGGATTGGCCCGTATGCTCCTCCAGAAGCCGCTGGTATGGACGTCGACGATGACGAGGACGAGCCTATAGTCGCACCTGTCGACAACGACGACGTTGCTACTGATGGTAGCGATGGTGACGTCTCCGACCCCGATGATGGCCCTGAGGAGTAGGCTAGTTGCTTCGCGTTAGCTACTAGGCCCTGTTACGATGACCTTCTTTTGACTTCATGTATCTTGATGTATCTCGTTCGAACCTTGAGACTTGGTAGAATGTTGGATCTTGGTTGTTCATGCGATACCTGAGCGCATAAAGTCCAGTGTGTGTATGCTGGCAACGTGGTTGTATTGGACGTGATGTTTGCATTTAAAGTAATTTAATTAGTGATGTTGTTTTAATTGGAATGCGACTATTGTGCCTCTATTTTATTGTATGACTTTGTTCTCTCCAATGAATTCAGTACGGCATAATTTTTCATTCACTCACAATTACTACAACTTCGCTTAATCATTACTTGTTGCTGAAATATGCAGATGGCAAACACTCGCCGCACCACGTATGAGGCTGCTGAAACTGGTGGAAATGGTGCCGGGGCAGGTGGGAGTGGTGAAAACAACGCCAACCATAATGAGCCACACCCGAAGCCGCATTTGCCGCCTCCTCCACCGCTCACTGCAGAGGTATTCTTTGCACAGTTTCTGGGAAGTCAGCGCAATGCCGAGCAGTCATAGAAGAATATGGAAGATTTTCTGCGTACCATTGCCAACAATGTGCAACGTGGTAACAACCGAGGTGGTGGCAATGGGGTGAATCAGTACAGCAACTTCAAGGATTTCATGGACACTAGGCCACCAATTTTCAAGGAAGCAACCGAGCCACTTGACGCTAAAGAATGGATCAACACTATGGAAGATAAGTTCCGTGTGTTAAGGCTGACAGAAGTACTGAAGATAGAGTATACTGCACATTAGTTACAAGGACCAGCAGGGATGTGGTGGAAGCATCATCGCACCACCTTCCCTCCAAATGCTCAGATCTCATGGAGAGAGTTCACTGAAGCCTTCCATGGAGTTTATATTCCATCAGGGCTAGTTGAGATGAAGTTGGGAGAGTTCTTGGCTTTAAATCAGGGCACCAAAACCGTGACGCAGTATTTGCATGCCTTCAACAACTTGTGTCGTTATGCTCCCGACATGGTTGACACAGATGCTAAGAGAATTGCTAGCTTCAAGAGAGGGTTAGGTCTAAAGATGATGAAGCATGTGGGTACCAATACCTATGCCAGATTCAATGACTTCATCAGTGATTGTCTGAAACAATAGAAGAACAACAACGCGTATACAGCATCCAAGACTCGCAAGAGAGCCTTTGAGTCAGGACCGTCACAGCCAAGAGTTGTCAGTGCTAATCGTTCGACCTATCGTCCGTCTGCGCCAGGTGCAAGGTTTAGGCCACCGCAACATAAAACTCAGAATTACAAGGGACCACAGAAGCCATACAAGATGGCCGTGCCGCCAGCAAGGACAGCCGCAACTGCAGGACAAGGTAACTCGAAGGGAGCTATCGGATCTGCTGGTACAGTGAAGGAACTCTGTTACAATTGTGAATAGCCAGGCCACTTTTCCAAGTTCTATCCTTATCTGCCCCGAAAGAAGCAACAGACCTATAATGCTCAGGTACACCACACCACTATGAACGAGATTCCTGAGGGAGAGCCTGTAACTGCTAGTAAGTTTCCTGTTAACCAAAACCCTGCAGTTGTTCTATTTGATTCTAGATCATCGCATTCTTTTATGAGTCAAGCATTTGCACGAAAACATGAACAACTATGCACAGACTTAAGTTATGGTTACCGTATAAGTTTAGCAGGGGCTGATGTTTTAACCAATCAGATGGTTAGAGGGGCAACCCTTGAGTTAGGTAGTCAAAAGTTTCAAGTAAACTTGATAGTTATGCCTAGACTAGTTCTGGATGTCATCATAGGGATGAATTGGATGAAGGAATGGGGAGCTGTTATAGATACAGGAAGTCGGGTACTTACCCTGAAGGATCCCCAGGGAGAGGGTACTTTCTAGGTACCATTGCCCAAAAGAACAGACCTTGTGAGTGTGACATGTGCTATGGAAGTCAGTCTAATTCATCAGATTCTGGTCATGTGTGAGTTTCCGGATGTGTTTCCAGATGAGTTACCTGGTCTTCCGTCAGATAGAGATGTTGAGTTTGGAATTGAGTTGATCCTCGGGACAGCTCCAATTTCAAGGAGACCTTATAGGATGCCTCCGGATGAGTTAGCTGAGCTGAAGAAGCAACTAGAGGAGTTATTGAAAAAGGGGTTTATCCGGCCAAGTAAGTCTAAATGGGGATGTCCTGCCTTGTTTGTAAAGAAAAAGAAAGAGGGTACTTTGAGAATGTGTGTGGATTATAGGCCTCTTAATGCTGTAACTATCAAGAATAAGTATCCCTTATCCCACATTGATGTTTTGTTCGATCAGTTAGCCAAAGCCAGAGTGTTCTCCAAGATAGATTTAAGATCGGGTTACTATCAGAAAAAGATTAGACCATAAGATATACCGAAAACCATCTTTTTTACCAGATACGGGTTGTATGAGTATCTTGTTATATCCTTTGGCTTAACAAATGCTCCTGCCTACTTTATGTATCTGATGAATACGGTTTTCATGCCAGAGTTGGACAAGTTTATGGTTGTGTTCATTGATGATATTCTAGTATACTCTGAGAATGAGAAAGATCATGAAGAGCATCTGAGAATTGTCTTAACCAGACTGAGAGATCATAAGTTGTATGCTAAGTTTATCAAGTGTGAATTTTGGTTGAAGAAAGTTCCTTTCCTTGGTCACATTCTGTCAAAGAATGGAGTATCTGTAGATCCGAGTAAAGTGCAAGAGGATATGGATTGGAAGACACCAATCACAGTTTCAGAAGTCAGAAGTTTCTTAGATTTAGCTAGTTACTATCGTCGTTTTATACCAGATTTCTCGAAGATTGCCAAGCCAATAACAAGTCTGCTACAGAAAGATCATAAGTTTGTGTGGACAGAGGAGTGTGAGACAGCTTTCCACACCTTGCGAAAACTGTTGACCACTGCTCCAGTTCTAGCGCAACCGGACATTGAGAAACCTTTTGATGTGTTTTGCGACGCATCAAAAACAGGATTAGGTTGTGTTCTTATGCAAGAAGGAAGAGTCATTGCTTATGCCTCCCGTCAGTTGAGAAAGCATGAGATCAACTATCCGACGCATGATCTTGAACTTGCTGCCGTAGTGCATGCATTAAAAATTTGGAGACATTACTTACTTGGTAATGTGTGCAATATTTTCACCGATCACAAGAGTCTCAAGTACATCTTCACCCAACCTAAATTGAACATGAGACAGCAAAGATGGTTAGAATTGATCAAAGATTACAACTTGAATGTGCAATATCATCCTGGAAAGGCTAATGTAGTGGCAGATGCTTTGAGTAGAAAGTCACATTGCCTAAATGCACAACCTTTGCTCGAAGATGGTTTTGATCTAATGCATCCTGCCATATTACATAGTATTCAGATTAGTTGTTCTTTGGAAAGTAAGATAATAGAAGGCCAGAAAACTAACAAAGGGATATTCTATATCAAAGAAAAGATTAAAGGAGAACCATCCAAGCACTTTAGATTGGATGAACATGACATGATATGGTTTGATGACCGTCTTATTGTTCCCAAGGATCGAGAGCTTAAGAATAAACTTATGGATGAGGCTCACCTTTTGAAGTTATCTATCCATCCCGGAAGTAGCAAAATGTACCAAAAACTAAGACCTCGTTTTTGGTGGACCAAGATAAAGAAAGAGATTGTGGCATATGTAGCCAGATGTGACACATGTTGTAGGGTAAAGGCTATTCATATGAGACCTGCCGGATTGTTGCAACCTTTGTCTATACCTAGTTGGAAGTGGGATGATATAAGCATGGATTTCATCACAGGTTTGCCCACTACTTAGAAAGGACATGATTCGATTTGGGTAATTGTGGATCATCTTATAAAGACAGCTCACTTTTTACCTATCAAGACAGATTATAGACCACCTCAATATGCCGAGAAGTATATTGCTGAGATTGTGAGATTGCATGGCATACCGAAGAATATAGTGTCTGACAGAGGGTCACAATTCACTGCTCACTTTTAGGAGCACTTGCATAAAGGTTTGGGAACTAGTTTGATTCGTAGCACTACCTATCATCCTCAAACAGATGGTCAGACCGAAAGAGTTAATGCTGTTCTGGAGGATATGTTGAGAGCCTGTGTGTTATCTTCCAGAGGTTCATGGGAGTCATGGTTACCATTAGCAGAGTTCGCTTACAATAATAGTTATCAAGAAAGTATCAAGATGGCACCATTCGAAGCTTTGTATGGCAGAAAGTGTCGAACACCACTTAACTGGATCGAGCCAGGAGAAAGAAGATATTATGGTATTGACTTTGTAGAAGAAGCCAAGAAGAAAGTTCATATCATTTAGCAAAATATGAAAGCCGCTCAATCACATCAGAAAAGCTATGCAGATAGAAGAAGGAGACCGCTTGTGTTCGAGGTTGGTGACTATGTTTATCTAAAAGTCACGCCAATGAAGAAGAAACGGTTTGGAGTACGCAGAAAGCTTGCAGCCAGATTTGTGGGACCATATAAGATCTTGGAAAGAAAAGGTCCAGTCGCTTATAAGTTAGAGTTACCTGAGACAATGAGTGTTATATTCCCAGTTTTTCATGTATCGCATCTCAAGAAGTGTTTGCGTGTTCCAGAGGAAAGAATTGAACCTCGAGGCATAAAGCTCAAGTCAGATTTGCTATATCATGAGCAACCAGTTCAAGTGTTGGACTCTAAAGAAAGGGTTACTCGAAACAGTGTGGTGAAAACGTATAAGATACAGTGGAGTCATCATGATGAAGGAGATGCAACTTGGAAAACGGATGAATATCTACAAAAAGCTTATGAGGATTTTTATAACAAATGGTTCGTAACCCAAAATCTCGGGACGAGATTCTTATAAGGGGGAGGGCTGTAACACCTCTGGGTGTTAAGCATGCATTCACATCATAAATCATGAGCATTTGCATTTCATACATGTTCATCATCACATGTAATTTAAGTTGGAATTTATTTAAATTGTGACAAACATGTTTAAACTCTGAATTAGTAAAAATCCTAAGTAAGAGTGGTAAAAATTTGTTGAGCTATAACTCTAAATAACTTAGAAATAATTAACATGATTTTTGGAGCAAGTTTTGTATTCAAAATCTCCCCAAATTTTGCTTTTAAAAATATTTCAGAAAAATGAGTTTGCATTTAAAATTTGACTTTAAATCACAAATTCAAAATTTATTTAGAATTTTTAAAAGTGCCCTAAATAAAAGTTGTAGAGAATTAAATTTTGAACAACTTTTGTTTTAGGGGCAACTTGTGAAAATGCCTTTTTCATCTTCAAAATTTGAATTTGAATCAGATTATAAAATCTGGACATGTATTTAGAAAAGAAAAAGGAATTTCTTACCTTAACGGGCCGCCGCCCCACTTTCGGCCCGCGAGTCGAAGCCAGCCCGGCCCCGCTTGCCCGCGTCTTCCCCGCTCGCACGCGCTCGCCGCGCCAGCGCGACCGGCCGCGGCAGGCCGTGCACGCCGCGTGGCGGCCATGCGCCGGCGAGCTCGCCGCGCGGTGTCTTCGGCTGGTCTTCACCCCACACCTGGTCGCCCACTGCTCCGCCTTCATCTCCTTTGCTCACTGCTCACCTCCTCGCCCACGCGCTCCTCCTCTCCCTCGCACAGCCATCGCTCCGTCACCGCGCGCCATCACCGGCACCTCCCACCTCCGAGCCGCCGTTCCCGCTCAATGGCCGCATCTCCTTCCGATTCGTCTTGCCACGCGCTCCGCCACCTTCTCCTCTCCTCCGAACAAGCATCAACGGCTCCTTGTTCACGCAGGTGGGGTGAAATTGCTCGGTTTCCGCGCGCCGCCGTGAACGGAGCCACCGAGCTCACGCTCCGACCACCGGCGCTCTCGCTCCTCCTCATTTCCTTCGATTAGCTCCATCGTGTTCGCCTTTTCCTCGTGGTCCTTTTGCTCGCCACACCTCGCCCGCTCGCTGTAACACCTCAGGTGTTTAGCTCCTTAATTGCATTGCATTTGCATAAGCATAAGCAAGCATCATTCATTTCATGCATAAGCTTATAATATGTGAAACATGCTTTGGAAACATTGCCACATATGTTTATATTTCATGTGAAGTAAAGAAGTGAGTAGTGTGCAACACACAAGTACCTTATGTGCAATTTCCTTTGTGAGACATGTCAACCACTTTAGTGTAACATAATTGGCAAGTGTTATGCAACACACTCATGCAACATGTGCAACATGAGCTTGCAACATTTGGGAGAAAGTAGTGAATTACTTGTTCCAAAGTAAGTGACACTAGGAATTTTGTGCAACCAATGTGTAGAGTGGCTAATTAGGTCTTATAACACCTTAATTACATTTAGGGTAAGTAGTGGAGCAATGTTCATGTTGACCAAAATTACCAAATTGCCCTTCCAAATGTGGTTGACTAAGTTGGACCCCTAGAGTGATCTGGTTTGACCAATTAAAAAGTCCAGCTTAGAAATCTTGCATGGAGGAGCACCCTTAAGTAAAGTTGTAGAGAATTTCATAAGGAACAAAAGTTCTAATATGGCCATCTCATGAAAATGATCAGAACATGCTAAAAAATGGCCCACAAGTCAGTATTAGAGGCTGTTTTGGGACTTAGCAATTTTTGGCTAAGTGTGAAGCTGAAACCCGTTTCACTGTACCTCACTTTGGTAACTTGTAACTCACAAACTAGGCCAAACCAGTCTTTGAGCCAATTGACAAAGTTGTTGTCCACACATAACTCTACAACATTGTCAATATCACCATCACCTAGTTCTAAATGGTTTAGGAGTTGTGGTGTCTTGAAAATAGGGTTTTAGTCGGGTTCACTGACTGAAAACACGTTTCAGTTTCGAAGTGCACCACTTTGGAGCTCTGTGGTTTCAAATCCAGGCCGAACCAGTCCAAACTCCAATTGACAAACTTGTAGCCCTCATGTAGCTCTACAACATTGCCAACATCAACCACGCCTGGTTCTCACTGGTTTGGGAGTTAATCGTCGACGAAGTTGCTCTGTCAATCGGTCTTTGGAGGCTCGGTTCAGTCCACGAGCTCGAACACCGGCATGTCGTGGCGTGCGGGCAGAAGAACAGCGACGCGTGGCGACCGAGTGCTGCCGTTCCCTCCACGTCGCGAGCCCGGGCGGGAGTTGAACACCGAGCGGCCACCTCCACCCCCCTCACGCGCGCTCATTCTCTTCTCCCTTCCTCTCGCTCGGGCCGGGCTCACCGAGGCGGAAACCGAGATGCCAGTGCCACCGTAGCCATCTCCGAGCTCGCGCACTCACCACCGCTCGCTGAACCACGTCCATCCCTCCGCCTCCCCATCCTACACCTCCTCGACCCGTCGGTAGGTCGGATTAAGCCCAAGGTGAGCCGCATTGCCGTTTCCGCCCGCTCACCGAAGCTCACCGGAGCTCCGCCATGTGCGGGTCATCGTGGCCAGCACCACACAGTAGTTCTCCATCTACCTTCCCCCACGTTTCCCCCTCCCTGTCACGTGTAGATGCTAGGATGAAGATGTTACCGCCAGTATCGGGATAGCCATGACGGAACAAGACCATGCACGGCCGCGCCATGACCGCCGGCTAGGTGCTCACGCGGTCAAGCGGTTCCGCTCCACCCCCGTCTGAGGGAGTGATCTCGTTGGGTCCGCTAGGAGTCCAGGAAGGTGATGCTCCCTTCGGTAGGTCGTGCGACGGCCGGGACTCGCCGGTGTACCGCCAGGCACCGCGGCCGTCCGCCATTGCCATCGGTCTGGGTGCGGTGGTGCATCAACTTTGGGGAAAAGTGGTAGCCTCGGTGCGGCTGGGTTTGGGCAAGACGCCGGTGCACTTGGATCGGTCGGAGGAGCCACCGGCGGCGAGAAATTGCTCGCCGGAGCTCGCGGCCGCCGCTCCCCTGTCCCTCTATCCCTGACCGTGGGGGCCCGCCTGTCAGGTGTCACACGCGGGCGGGAGCCCGAGCAGGCCACGCGCGCGTCGTGGGCCGCGTCTGTTCCCGGGCCGGCCCAGTAACAAATCCGATTTATTTCATTTCTTTTTATTCTGTCACAGTTTTAGATAATGTTTTGGAAAATGTAGATCTAGGGTTTTACTTGCCCAAAAGTTTTGAGATAAATTTTGTTAGGATCTACTGGATGTGTAGTATTTTAGAAAAATATGATTTGGTTATGTGTTGTTTAGTTTTCTTGATATTTAAATAGGTCTTTGAAATGTGTTTTAAATCACATGCAAAATTGTTTAAATTATATCTCGAGTTTTAGTGTTCTAAAAATTATGAAATTTGGTGGGTAGACTAATTTATACTTGCTCTAGCTCTAGTAAAAATTTGAGCAGTAGTGCTTAAGTACTTTTCAAGTTATAATGCTATCTTATTATTTTAGGAAATATTTAAATGAATTTTTTTAATTTTTCTACATGTGCAATGTTCATATAACTTTTTGGAGAATGTCTTGGTACCCTAGAGTGTCCAAGAAAATTTGGAAATCTGTTGTTTGACACTTTTTACTATGCCTTGTTATTTATACAAAAATCAGCCTTTTTGGCTTGGGAATTTTGTGTAGGAAGTTCCTATAAATAAATTTAGTTCAAATTTTTACAGTAGCCTCTTTTTGGGTTAGAGAGTCTCCTGTAATTTTTGTAGGATTTTAGGAGCAGCTTACATATATGTTTGAAATTCCACTTAATTACTTAAGTACATTAAGAAATGAGTCTAAATAAATATTCTAGGTGGGCACACCTTACTTTATGGTGTTTTTGTGACCTTTGTGAACTTGTAGTAGTATTAGTTTAGTCTTAGAGAATGTTGGCCACATAAATAATTATTTAATCCTTGCAATTCTAGGTTTTCTGGACAGCTAGTAGTATCTTTGGGTTTGACCCTTAATAAAAGTGGTTGCTGGAAAACTGGTAAATACCAAAGTTGGAGTAAACTTGATAAATTAGCTTGTGTTAAAATTTAGGAGCATTTGGCTTAGTAGTTTAGGAGTTATTGCTGTTTTAAGTGACAGTCCAGAATTAACTGCTCTCTGTTTGGGGAGGACAGATTCTGGAACCTTGTAATTTCGACTAGGTAAACTTTGGAATTAAATGTTGTGGTCTAAAAATATTTTGTGGTGCATTTCTTAAGCTTTCCAGATTGTCTTAGATCATATCTTTTGGAGTTGGGAATCTCCAGTTAGGTTAGAATCCTTGAGCTGCTGTCCAGAATGTCGTACTGCTGTATTTTGATGTTGGAGGTGGTAACTTAAGTAATGTCACTCTTGTATTGTTAGGTGTTAGGGCCTTAACCGAAGATGAACAACTATATCTTAGGTTGGGTGGTTTAGGTGAGTACTTCTCCACCGGAGAAGAGATTTGCACATTTTAATGAAGTAACTTGAATAGAGTATTTTATTTCTGAAATGCATTTCATTCCGAGCATGTTGCACCCATTTATGCATTCATGATATTTATTGTGCATTCATGCAATAGGTGTACCGGAGCGGGTAACTCTCCTCGAATTCGAGCCTGTGATTCCGGAGGAAGTCCAGGACCAGCAGAGGAGCCAGCGGAACCAGTCGGCGAAGGAGAGTTTAAATTACTTATGCCTTTATGCAAAATGTTACGTCAGCTAGCCTCTTGTGTAAGCCTTGCATAATCCTTGGTGTCATCTTATTTCTGGTTTTCGATGGGTAAGTCTAGCTGAGTACATTCCAGTACTTAGGGTTTATTTCCCTCCTGTTGCAGATGATATGCTCTACCAAGGCTTATGCAAAATATGTCTCCACCCTGCGGGTGACGAAGACTAGATCACTTGGGCGTGATCATCTTTTATGTACTTTCCTGATGCTTTTGTGGGATGTTAATCAACAAGACTGGTAGTAGTTAAACAACTGACGTGTGTTTGCTTCCGCTACTTTTATAAACTTGGTTTGTAATAATTGTGACTCCGTGTGTGTAAACTTATTTCAGAACTACTTGTGAAATGTAACGTATGATGTTGTATGTTGAATGATGCGATCCTGGTTGTAAGCAAATTGGTTTGAAATCCTTCGTGGTTTCGATTGACTACCGGGATTATATGGGCTCAAGTTCGAAAATTTGAGCACTCCGGTGCTTGTTTTTGTACTTGTGCTCTTATAATTTGGTCGGTTCTGTTACACTCGCGACCGGAAACGGCCAATGGCCGTCGACGGCCACCGCACCGCCACGGTCCTGGCCGTGGTCACGCCCCGCTCCCCCCTCGCTGTTCGCCAGGCCAAGAGGCCTTGGGCCGAAGCCCAAGCTGGACCAGCGCGCCTGCTTTCCCGCATGCGCGCTCAGGCCGAAAGCCTCGTCCGACCGAATTGATTCACTGGGCCGGCCCGTTAGCGATAAGAAAAATTATTTTTTGTTTTTCTTTTATTATTTGAAAATAGCAATGGTTTGGAAAATGTTTGACTACTCAAATTTGCTCCAAATCTGTTGAAATAAATTTTGTTAGGTTCCTTATCATCAGATCTACTTGGGAAAAAATATTGCATGTCAAGCTTGAAATATTTTTCTGTAGAGTTTTATTTAATCACGGAAACTGTTATTTTCTTGTTAAATATGTAATAAATCATAGAAAGCTCAGAAAAATATGGTTCCACTTACAATAATTTTCTTTTGTGATGTACTTTCTAGGAAAAATATGTGTCATGCATGTTCTGTAGAAAAATCTTGAGGTATAGTACAAGTGTTTAATATTGCTAATAATTATTATTTTTGCTAGAGATAAAAATATGAATAAAATATGCATGTAATAATTTTTATATGGTGATTACTTATTGTGTAGAATGTAGAAAAAATATTAAATCTGTTTTTTGATACTTTTCATAGTATAAAGTATTTTTATGCTCATTTTTAGGCCCTAGCTTATTATTTTTGTGTAGGCAGTTCTATTAATCCAAATGCAATGAAAATTTTGTGATATGCTAGATTAGATGATAGAAAGCTACTGTAATTTTCTCAGATTTTTCTGTGCTACCAAAATAGGTGTTGCTGTTCAAACCTAGTTGCAATTAGGGTTTAATTAACCTTGTTAATGCATGACTAGTTAATAGGATTTGCTTTGGTGTATCTTTGAAGCATTTAATAAGATGTGTTGACTTAGCATAGTAGTAGTAGAAGAGAATGCAGTAGATGACATGTGCTTATAGTATATGTTCTTGGATGATGTTGACTACCTTGTAGAAGAAATGTACTCCTACTTTATGAAATAAAGTAAACCTATTTATCTATATTTCATTCATCATGACCATTACATGTCATTTCTATAATGCACCTAGGCATACGCACTTATACGGTTGCATCATACAGGATCGCAGGAGGTAACGCCGGTAGCAGTTCTCGAGGAGCCGGAAGAGCAGCCCGAGGAGCAGGAAGTGCCCAAAGCCGACGAGGAGGTCGGTGAGGATCTTCTAGAGTGCCCAGACCACCGTCCGAGCTCTTTCGAGAGAGGCAAGCCCCGGAGCATTTTTCTCCCCCGGTTTACAAATATTTTATTAATGCTTTACTTTAATTGATGCATTATGTTTAGGAGTTGTTTGCAACCGTTGCTGTATTATACCTTGTTTACTCTATTCTACCCTATCCTTGTCACCTTGTTATTCGCAGTCAAGTAATTGCTTAGCTTGCTTAGACCGGTAGAAGTCAGGTGATTTTCTGTCACCTGCGAGCTATAGGTGGTTACCTGGATCTGCTTGAGAAAGTATGTCATCTGAGAATAACTAAGTGTTAATGTGAAATTGAGACCAGACGGAAACTTGCAGGGTTTCGGACTATAGTGTTTTCCATCTGTGTCGATTAAGGACCGACCGTTGTTGGGCCTCGAGTCATGTTGAACGCATGCCTTATATTTAGCAGGCCGAATAATGTACCTTTCGACCGCGAAGCTGGGAGATTATTCGGGCCGAGTGAATTACCCGCAACGTACTGTACCGAAGCAGTAGTGGCAGGATACGGGGGCGCGATGATAAGGCCAAAGAGCAGTCGGACGGCCCCCGGGTACATGTGGTTTTTGGCAAGCTCGCAACTTTACCTGAATGGTTGACTCGGTGACTAACACCTCACTTTAGCGGGTGAGTGAGGTTTGTGTGAGGAATAAATTACCAGCTGGTTAATAATCGATTCGAATCGCCATCGTTCACTGGATAGTGAGCACTTGACTTGAGCTACTTCATCGTAGTAATATTGATGGAACGCTTGGACAGTTATATGAAATATGACATAATGGGAGTTGTTAATAATCATTGGTTGTCATTACCTATTTAATTACATGTTACTCTAGTACAGGTGCAAATGTAGTTCACAGGTTAATAAAGATTTAACTTGATGCTAAAAATGCCTTTTTACAAATGAGTCAGCTACCCCACTAGAAAGCCTGTCATGATCCTTGGTGTCTTTTATATTTAGTTCTGTCGGGTAAGTCTAGCTGAGTACCTTCTCGTACTCAGGGCTCTGTTCCCACTTGTTGCAGATGGGCAGATGTATTACGGCTACTGTATCAACTGCCTTTATCCTGCGATGGGAGAAGCTTAGGACCATGGGCAATGGTCATTCACTACATCTCGTCTGATGCTTTTGTTGGAAGATGATCCTGAGCAGGCACTGTATTTTGAACTCTGTGTGAGTGTGTGATTTGAACTAAATGCTTCCGCTACTTTTATTTGAAACTGGTTTGTAATAACTATGTTTAAACTCTGATGTATTTGTGACGCGAATTTTTATGTAACTTGTGATGGTGATCGCTAAACTTATTACGATCTTGGCTAGAATGTAAGTTGGTTTGAAATCCGTCATGATTTCACAGACTACCGGGTTATACGGGCTTAAGTTTGCTAAATCATCTGCTCGGTGGATGATTTTCTTACTTAATCTCGTATAATTGGTCGGTTATGTTACAACTTTTAAGTGACTTTCTCTAGGTGAAGCTTGATATATTGCACACTTGCACACACTAAATATCACATCCGGCCTAGAAGCGGTGACATAGAGCAAACTTCCAATCATAGACCGGTATTGCTTTTGATCTACCATGATGTCACTAGCATCAACACCCAATTGATCATTAGTGCCCATTGGTGTACTCATTGGCTTAGTATCTTGCAATCCAAACTTCTTTATCATATCCTTGATGTACTTCCCTTGACTTACAAAAGTAACATACTTCATTTGCTTGATTTGAAGTCCAAGAAAGTAACTAAGCTCTCCAATCATAGACATCTCACACTCATTTGCCATCATTTTTCCAAACTCTTCACAACAGTCTTAATTTGTTGATCCAAAAATAATATCATCAACATAGATTTGTAACACAAATAGGTCATTTTCAAGCTTCTTGGTGAAGAGAGTGGTGTCAACCTTTCCCATCTTGAATCCTTTAGAGAGAAAAAAGTCCCTCAATCTCTTATACCATGCTCTAGGTGCTTGCTTCAAACCATACAATGCCTTCTTTAGCTTGAAAACATGGTCGGCCTTCTGTCATCTTCAAAACCGGGAGGTTGCTCAACATAAACTTCTTCATTGATGTAGCCATTGAGAAATGCACTTTTGACATCCATTTGATAGAGCTTGATATTGTGTGCACAAGCATATGCTAATAAGATTCTAATTGCCTCAAATCTTGTAACCGGTGCATATGTTTCTTCAAAGTCAAGACCCTCAACTTGAGTGTATCCTTGTGCTACTAATCTTGCTTTGTTCCTCATAACCATGTCATCTTGATCTTGCTTGTTTCTAAAGACCCACTTAGTACCAATCACATTATAGTTCTTTAGCCTCTCAACAAGTTTCCAAACTTGATTTCTAGCAAAGTTGTTTAGTTCTTCATGCATGGCATTTACCCAATCAGAATTTTTCAATGCATCTTCTATTTTCTTAGGTTCTTCAAGTGACACAAATGAGTAGTGCCCATAAAAAGATGCTAATCTTGATCTTATTTGAACACCACTTTGAATTCCACCAATGATTTGGTCTAATGGATGATCTCTTGCAATGCTAGTAGGTTAGAGTATTGAGAGTTGATTGCTTCCACTTGCTTGACCTTGATCTTGAGCTTCATCATGAGAACCACTAGAGCTTGCTTGATTTGTATCAATTTGCACACTTTGGTTGATCACATGAATATCATCATCATCAACTTGCCTTGGCCTAACATCACCAATGTCTATGTTCTTCATTGCATTTGCCAATTGGTCTCCTCTCACATCATCAAGGTTTTAAGCTTCATTTTGAGATCCTTGTGTTTCATCAAACTCAACATCATGAACTTCTTCTAAGGTGCCATTAGTGAGATTCCAAACTTTATTATTGTGTTCTTGAACTCACTACCATTGTCACTTCTAATTTTCTTGATGGTGATTTCAAACTCATTTTGCACTCTCTTGACAAAAGACTTGAATAGATCATAAACATCACTCTTGTCAAAGAGAAAGAACACCCAAGTGTATCTAGTGTAGTCATCCACTATCACAAAATCATACTTGTTCCCAGCAATGCTAGTATATGTAGTTGGCCCAAACAAGTCCATATGCAATAACACAAATGCCTTTGATGTGCTCATTTCACTCTTACTAGGATGTGCATTTCCAACTTGTTTACCGGCTTGACAAGCACTACAAGGTTTATCTTTCTCAAAGGTGACATCCTTCAAGCCTCTAACTAAGTCATGCCTCAAAAGTTTGTTCAATTATTTCATTCCAACATGACCAAGCCTTCTATGCCATAACCAACCCATACTAGATTTGCTAAACAAGCATGATGTCAATTGTGTCTCACTATCATTGAAGTCAACCAAGTACAAGCTACCATGTATAAATCCTTTGAATATCAAGTTTGATCCATCAACACTTATGACTTCAACATCATCACTACCAAACATGCACTTAAAGTCAAGATCACAAAGTTGTGCCACCGACAAAAGATTAAAATCCAAGCTCTCAACTAGCAATACATTTGATATGCTCATGTCATTTGAGATAGCAATTTTACCAAGCCCTTTGACATTGCCTTTCTTATTGTTGCCAAAAGTGATAGCATCAAAACCACCATTTTAACTTGTATCAATTGATTTGAACATACAAGAATCTCCGGTCATATGTTGAGTGCACCCACTATCAAGCACCCAATGCCTTCCTCCGGCTTTGTAATTGACCTACAAGACAAGATCAATTCTTTTTAGGTACCCAAAATTGTTTGGGTCCTCCAAGGTTAGTGACCAAGCTCTTTGGTACCCAAATGACTTTCTTCTTTGAGCCCATCCATGGTGTTCCAATGAACTTAGCATGAACACCATTTGTACCCTTGATAAGTATATAGAAAGAATCAAACTTAATTGAGAATACATTAGCATTGGATTTCTTGTTCATGCAATGTTGCTCTATGTGACCAACTTGCTTGTAACTTTTGCAATAGCTACCATTGTTCTTCACAAAACGAGTCTTGTGAGGAGCAAAAGCGGCCTTGCCTTTCTTAGAGTTATAGCCCAATCCCTCTTTATAGAGAGAGGCTCTTTGGCTACCCAAGCACATAAGCAAGCGGTCCTCACCACCATAAGCCTTAGCTAAGGTGTGATTGAGCTCTTTTACATCCTTCTTGAGATTTTTATTCTCAACTATAAGTGTGGAGTCACAAGTGAAACCATCACTACTAGATGAGGATGATGTAGATGCGCTACATGAAGGGTTAGTGGGAGCAACAACAATAGGCTTATAAAAGGATTCATCAATTATATCACATGATATGTCTATGTTGCAAGTTTTAGCTTTCTCAATATTAGTTGGCATGTTTTCACATTTTTCAACTAGAGAGGAATGAGCTTCTTCAAGCTTAGTGTAAGACTTTTGAAGCTTCTTATGGTCTATCTTTAGACTTTCATAAGATGCTCTAAGCTCATCAAGTTCTTGCATAAGGTTTTTCTTTTCCTTAAGCAAGCACTTGCACTCCTTTCTAGATTCTTTAAAATGTTAAGTGTGATCTTCTAGCATAGTGATTAGTTCATCTTTAGTGAATTCATCTTCATCACTATCATTATCACTAGCATTATCATGATCACTCTCATCGTCGGATGAAACCTTAGCGGCCTTAGCCATGAAGCACGATGGAGTGTCGAAGAGGAAGACTTTCTCTTGGATGGCAATGCTAGCATGTCCCTTCTTCTTGCTCTTGTTGTCATCCTCATCATCACTTGAGGAATCATCACTATCCTATGTAGCAACATGAGAATCATTCTTCTTCTTATGAGAGATCTCCTTCTTTTCTTGCTTCTTCTTTTGCTTCTTCCTCTCTTTCTTGATAACATCTTCATCATCACTATCATAAGGACACTTTGCAATGAGATGGTCCTTGCTATGGCATCTAAAGCATCTCATGGTATGCTCATTCTTCTTAGATGAGTTCTTTCTCCTTCTTGCACGAAAGTCTTTCTTCTTCATGAATTTGTCAAATTGCCTGACAAAGAGAGTCATCTTCTCATCAAGGTCATCACTATCACAAGAACTTGAGTCTTCATCACTTGATGATTCAATCTTGGATTTGCCCTTGGATATGGTGGCTTTGAATGCCACACTCTTCTTTTTCTCATCATCCTTCTTCTCACTTTTCTTCTTCTTCTTTTTGACCAACTCCTCTTTCTTATCATCTTCTCTATATGAATCATCGGTCATCACTTCTTGGAATACTTGTTGAGGAGTTGAATCCTTCAATGTAGTCCTTACTAGCACGGTGATCAATGTATCAAACCTCTTGGGCAAGCTTCTCAAGAAATTCATAGAGAATTAGTTGTCCTTGACCTCCTCACCGAGTGTCTTGAGCTCATTGACAATGACTTGCAACCGATGAAACATTTCTAGTACACTCTCATCTTCTTGCATCTTGAAGCTAGAAAACTTTTCTTGCAAGATATATGCTTTAGTTGTCTTTGTGCCTTCGGTGCCCTCAAATGTTTCTTCTAGCTTGGCCCAAGCATCATGTGCAACTTCTATGTTTTTCACTTGCTCAAATGTCTTGTCATCTAATGCCTCATGAAGAGCACTAATGGCAATGCCATTGTATTGGAGCTTCTTCTCTTCCATCGATGTAGGTGCTTCCGGATTAGCAACCTCAAATTTTGTTTTGGTGACCTTCCACACTTCTCTATTGATTGACTTGAGGTGTGCGGTCATCTTAACCTTCCAATATGCATAATTTGTGCCATCAAAGCGAGGTGCTTTCTTGGTGTTGTTGATGTGCAAGCTTAATTGTGTCATTTCTTTTTCACCGTAGGTTGTTAAGCCTCAAATAAACGGTGCCTCGACTCTGATACCACTTGTAAGGTCCAAATGGCTAGAGGGGGGTGAATAGCCTATTTTAAAATCTACAAGCTTCACTAAACAACCACGTTAGTATAAAAGATGGCTAAGCTAATTCTAGCACTAGCTCAACTACACTATGCAAGCCACCTATACAATTCTAGTGAAGCAAGGCTATGATCTCTAATACACACCAACAAGACTAAGTCACTAAGCTACTCACTCCTATATGATAAAAGCTATACTAAGCAAACTACACTAGGACTAGTACAAGAAAGTAAAGAGCAAGTGACTTGATTCTTATACCAACGATGTAGAGAAGTAATGCACTCGAAGAATCAATAACAATGATCAACCACAAGAGAAATCCTCGGCAAAGAGATGACACAAGATTTTTACCGAGGTTTACTTGCTTTCTGGCAAGCTACTCCTCATTGTGGTGATGCACCCACTAGTCGGTTCGCGAGCTAATCGACTATCAAGAGTCGAGCCCTCGACGGGCGTCGCACAACCGCACATAAGATGGGGATCCTCCAAGCCATGAGCTCCACAAGAGTATCCAATTTGTGAACTACCGCGGGGAAGGATCAAGAACCCCTTACAACTCTTGGTGAGGGCTCCAACAATTTCCAATTGCGAGCTCAATCACCTCCGCTGCTCCAAGTCGTCTACCGTGTCGGGAAACACGGAAGAGTAACAAGAAATCCACAGCAACTCGAAGATCAAGTGCCTCTAGAATGAAACTCTCAAGCAATGCACTTGAATCTTACTCAAGATGTGCAACCAAGCAAAGAGATGAGTGGATGGGTTGTTCTCTAGCTCAAAGGATGTCTCTAGGTCTCAAAATATGCAAGAGTTACCCTCAAACCCTGGACAACTTCTATTTATATCGAAGGGGTACGTAGCTAGCCGTTACCGGATGATGTAGTGAAAAACACAATGACCGGACGCACCGGTCAGGGTGACCGGACGCGTCCGGTCACTATAGGTACAGGACAAGCGTGAATAGTGCGCGTCAGAAGTTATCGTTGCCATGACCGGATGCGCTCTAGCGTTTGACCGGACGCGCTGCACCTGGCGTCCGGTCGGAGTCCAGTAAGCTCCCATCGCGACCGGACGCGTCCGATCGCACGTGACCGGACGCGCTGCATGCCCGGTCGGCTCTACGACCAGCTCTGCCCCTCTGGGTGCTTGACCGGACGCTCCGATTCCGTGAGGGACCGGATGTGCCGGTTGTAAACCCTAGCACCCGCGCGCCTGACTGCTGCGAGAACTGACCGGACGCGTCCGGTCAAATCATGACCGCGTCCGGTGCAACGTCCGGTCACCACAGTGACCACCGTTCGCCTCCGATTCTTTTCCGACTTCCGGCGCAGTAGAAAATAGGCGTTTCACTTGCCCAAAAAGCGCCGAATCCCGCCTCGCAAGCTCGGCGGGAGGGAGAGAGGAACTCAAACCCCTCTCTACCGCTTAAACTCCACCGTCTTCGCAAATGTGCTAACACCACCAAGTGTATACCTCTAAGTGCATGTGTGTTAGTATTTCACAAACATTCTTTAAGGCGTTATGTTAGCTCTCAACTAGATCCTAATGCATATGCTCAAGACATTGATCTAGTGGCACTTGATTCCCGAGCTAACCGTGATTGCCCCTCTTGATAGTCGGCTATGTATCCTAAACCCGGTCAATCACTTCTCTACTCATCTTAGACCGGCAAAAGGAAAAACCCTATGGTTATACCTTTGCCTTGCGCTCTTAGATCCTTCTCCTTCACTTGATCATTATTTCCATCATTTTATGTGCATCTCCACTATGATCATCATTTCATATCCATGCACCATCTCTTTGTGATCTTGTGGCCACCACTCCTTGCCACATACACCTTCATCACATGTGTTGCTTATGCCTAACTCAAAACACTTAACACAAGGCATTAGCAACTTGGTGTCATTAATTACCAAAACCAAACTTGGGCTTTCACCCAGAGAGAGCAATCTTAGCTAGAGTTTGAAAACTATAAACCATCTACAGCCCTACAGTAACCATGCTCTATTGAAGCTATACAAATAGGCAAATCATGTAATTACAAGATCTGAAATTTAGGACAGCAACAGTACAGTCAAAATAATAAATCATAGCCAGAGTTTTAGATCACGAAAAACTATGTTCTTTAATAATTTGGAAAGCTTATGAAAAACACCACAACTTCTTAGTCATCAATAGGAGCTAGTTTTTAAAGCTAACATGGTCGAATACACAAAAGCTCAGAACTGTACAGCACACAGCAAAATTCTGACAGCAGATTTCAAAATTTCATAGCTCCCAAACCAAATACAATAAAATCATGAAATTTTAGGACAGCAATGATACTTAAATTATCTACAACTTTTATATTGTCAAGTTCCACAGAAAATGTCATTCAAGTACACGAATTATTATCACAAGAAGAACTGTTTAAACTGATTTTTTTAGCACACACTGCAAAAGTGATTTATGCATCCCTTTACTTGTCCCCAAACCAAGCAACACCTATTCAACTTATTTGCACCACCAAAACCTCTCCTATCCACAAGTTAGTCATGGCCTCTAGCAAGCATGAAGAATTAGTTTTGTTCATCAGCAAATAGGTTCAGAAAGGTATACATCGTAGCAACAAGGCAACCGACGTGCTAGGTGATATTAACAAAGAGCTGCTAAAGTTCATCTTTCTTTACTGACTTTATATGGATTAGCCATGGATCAATATTGCACACATAAATAAATATTTCTGCACTTAAGGATTAACATGTATATTTCCCAAATTACAGTAATATCAAGACATGCACAAATACATCTGTGTAGACAGCAGCTCACTATGGACATGCATGTCTGATTGTAGACCACAATCAGAGGAGGAGCAGCTAGGAATATCGGAGGGGCGACGTGCTGCAGGTGCAGGGGCACCAATCCGAAGAAGGAACAGAGAGGCAAGGGTGCCCCTTGGGGTGCTGCTGCCGAGGATGCCATAGGGGACACCAGCATCTGTTGCTTGTGGAAAAAGGCAGGGAAAAAGGGTGGCTCCTTGAGTCCTTGATGCTGCTGTTGGAAGAGAAGGGGGAGGAGAAGAGGCGTCACACCAGCAGGAACAAGAGGGGCGGCACACTGCTTGGGAAGGAGCAAGAGAGGGCTGCTGCGTTTGCTGCTTACTGCTACAAGTGAGGAGATGGCGCCGGCAACAGGAAGGAGAGGGAGCAGGACAGCGCCATGTTACTATACATGAGAAGAAGAGCAGGGCATCTGCTGCCAAATCCTTCACCCATTTCGATCTCCCTCAGAAAGCTATGTATGAGTGGATTATTTGGATGGATTGGAAGCTAGGATCTCGAGCAAGGCCATGGCGTAACATGCATCGCTTGATTTGGGGCAGAGGGAGGAAGGAGCTGGCTGCTGGTTCCTGTGGGAGAGAAAATGAAGTGAGAGCCGTGAGAGTGGCGTGCGTGTGTTTTATGTTCTCTATTTTCTTTTATTTTGTTTCTTCTCTTTTTTAGCAAAAGCGCAAATAAATAAATCATCTATTTATAAGCATATATGTTATTAACTCTTTTTGTCTAAAAGCTACAACAAGCACAAAAAACATTGCACATGCATAGTTCCATATGTTTCACTAGTGCATCACATATGTTACATGCTCATATATGAACAAATGACGCTTAGGCTCATGCAATGCAAGTGCCAAATGCAAGCCTAAGAACTGGGGTGTTACAGTTCTGGCCTGTTTGGGTCCCTTAAAATTTGTCTTATAATAAGTGCAATTCTAGTTCTTGGTCCACCTATATAACTAGTAGGTAGGTTAAGCTACTTGTTTCATTTGCTAAAGTGAAGTCATTATATGTGTATGACACCTTTGGTGTAGGGCACATCATCCTCTTGTTAACACAAAAGTCACTAATTTGCCTAAGATGTCCTAGAATTGCACTTAATTGGGACCGAGTGAATAAGCTCCGCGTAGACCTACCTGGCGAGTGACACTGAGGCTAGCTAGATCCCCAGTCTATGAGACGAACCAGAGGCTCCAACGTGTCACCGACGAAAGCCCAGAGAGATCTGGGCCTCGTTTACTTCGGTGAATTGGGGAGAAAAACAATGTATCAGGATTCCTGTAGCATTTCGTTTGTATTTGGTAAAAATTATCCAAATTTTGACTAACTAGGCTTAAAATGTTCATCTCGCAAAGTATAACAAAACTGTGCAATTAGTTTTTGATTTCATCAACATTTAGTACTCCATGCATTTGCCGACATTTTGATATGCCAGGAAATCTTCTTTTTACATAGTGAAATTTGGGGAGAATTAGGAGAACTAAACAAGGGCCTGATCTCGCTTCCGGGCGACCGGGCCTGCAGTCTCCATCGCATCTTTCGCTCTTCTGGCGAGAGCGAGAGGCCTGAGAGTAGTAGGGACCAGGGAGTGCACCAGCCGGTGGAGTAAAACCGATGGACGGCGCCACGGCGGAGACAGCTGAGACGGACGCACTCCGTGTAGCAGCAGCACAGACACTGCACACCCAAGCTGTCGCTGGCCATGCCCGGAAAGGCTGGATCCGCATGCAGGCTGCATAATCATCGTATTCGTCTGGGACATCCATCCACCATCATGCAGCAGCACATCGTATTTTACTTTTTTTTTTTTAGGGAATGGAAAGAGTGTTGTTCCCAGCCCAGCCCAGTCCGATGGACCCGTTTCGGGCCTACATTTTGTCAGCGGCCCATCTTGCGGAACGGACGTCCAGAGCTTAGTCTCTCTCTCACAAGGCTGCGGGCCATCTCGTATCGTGCAGGCGGCCCAGCCCAAACCGCCTGTCAGGTGGTGATTAACTAGGCAGCTTGCTGCTTTCAGTTGCTTACGCACTCACGCCACGCACGGCCGACACGATCGGCATCCATCCATCCCCAATCCCGCACCCGCCCACCCGACTCGCAATCCCTAGCAGCGCCGCGGCGCCACAGGCAGGGGAGGCGCGGCGCACAGGCACAGCCACAGCAGGGGTAGGAATCTCTGAATCGATCGATGGAGCGCGTGAGGAGGGCTTCGCACGCCGGTTCTTGGTACACGAACAATGGTACTTCCCAATTTCACAATTCTCCTGCCATGTTGCTTTTTAGGCGCGGTTTGTTTCACTTGTTCTGTCTTTTTTCGGGGCATATAGTTCCACTCGTCATCGCTAACCTTAGTTTCCTGGTAGTTTGTTTGTTTGTTTGGAGTGGCTGTAACTGTTACTGTATTACTGCTGAGGCCGCGTAATCGGCCTAATTGTACTGCACAGTTGCTACTTAGTGGCTGACACATTGAGTACCACGCCACTAACTCCCAGGACATCAATAATTGAAGCATGCACTGCATTGTCTTTTCCTGTTCAGTAAACATATTTGTAATGAAGTGAGATTCGTTACTGTAGCATCTGCACCCAGTATCCCTTTCGATGCAGTCAACAAATGCAGAGTTTCACCTGATAATAAGCTTTAAGGGATATAAAAAGATGCTTCCCATTTCTCCTTTTGCTTAAGTCTTTGGTTTACTATTTGGATTGTCATGTCCTAAAGTCTAAGTACTGCTCCGTGTTTACAATTAGCCAGGAAGCTGGAAGAGGAACTCAATGGCTGGCTGGAGGCAGCTGGTCTAACCAAGTCTCCTGATGTTAGGGCAGTAATTGCACCGTAAGTTGGTATTTATTGTAGGATGTTGGATGCATGCTGAGTAGTACTATTTTGTTGTGACATGCTTTACTTGCTTATACAGCCACGCTGGTTATTCATACTCGGGCCCTTGTGCAGCTTATGCTTTTGGCAACATCGATCCAACTAGCATGTGAGTCATTTATCATGGTGCTATAGTTTTCTGCTAGCATTTCCAGATCTAATAACAAATCAATGTTCTTGTTGATTCTATCACTACTTAGTATCATGGATGTTTTCTTATACCATTGATATCTTGTAAAATCTAGTCTTTAGTCAATGCAAGACATGAAGTTTCTACATTGTTAAAATTTCAAATCTAATGTATCACTTTGTAACCGGTAAAGACTTTAAGTGAAGGGTTATTCATACATTATTTCAATGTTGTTTCCATATACGTACTTCATTCTGCCCCTCACAAAAAATGCCCTTCATTGTACACTCTATAATATCATTCTAGCTACTTTCATTTGGTTACTATAACTATTTCTCCTCAAAATGCTCAATGTTAACGGTCTGCTGTTTTTTTCCTCTGTGCATGTATTTCAGTTCTCGGGTGTTTCTGCTTGGCCCTTCTCATCACTACTACACTCCAAAATGTGCTTTAACCAGGGCTTCTGTCTATTGTACCCCAATTGGGGATTTGCCAGTGGACCAGGAAGGTGGGTGCTTACTCAATCTGAATAGTTGAATTTTTTTAGCCTAGTTCTGTATATGTACTGTGCATGTTACCAATCAACCAGTTTAATATAAGAGTGCATGCTTTTTTTTTTTTCCTAATGGCGTCTTGTGTAAGTTTTTATTTGTATATTTGTTTTATACCAGTATTGCTATCTGGTGCTAATATGGATGCAATGCAATATGTTCAGTATTAGAGGGATTGTAAAACTACATTGTCTACGTAATCTGGGATGCACCACTGTAAGCACACATAGTCAGGTCAATTTGCATCTGAGTCATTTCTAGATATTTATCTGTGGCCAGTAGGTGTCGCGTGAGCTTGTGACAACCTGGAATATCTTGTTTAGCCCACTCTGTTGATTGAACTTGGCATGATGAGTTTTGCTTTCAAATGGGTCCGTTCCTCCCCTTTCTGAATATTTTAATACTTGCTCCATCCCATATTATAGGTTGTTTTGGCTTTCCTAGATACATAGTTTTTGCTATGCACCTAGATATACGATATGTCTAGATACATAGTAAAAAAATTATATTCTTAGAAAAGTCAAAATGACGTATAATTTGTGTTGGAAAGTAATTCTCTCTCAATTAGGGCTAACCCTAGAAGGGTAGCTATATAGGTTCCATACATGGGCCACATGGGCCTTAGCCACATGGGCCTAAACACATACTCCAACACCCCCCCGCAGTCTGAACTACCGGCGCAGCGGAGTTCGAGGCTGAACAAGAAAGAACACACACAACCCCCCCACAGACGCAACTAGCCACCGGTGATGTTGAGGCTGGAGCGAAACTCGGCGAAGGTCGAGGACGGGAGGCCTTTGGTGAAGATGTCCGCGAACTGGGAGGTCGTCGGAACATGAAGAACCCGCACCTCGCCCATGGCCACCCGATCACGGACAAAATGGAGGTCGATCTCCACATGCTTCGTCCGCTGGTGCTGGATGGGGTTGGTGGAGAGGTAGACCGCACTGACGTTGTCGCAGTAGATCAGTGTGCTCCGGGAGGGTGGAGTGTGTAACTCAGCCAGCAGCTGCCGGAGCCAGGCGGCCTCCGCCACGCCGTTAGCAACGGCGCGGTACTCCGCCTCTGCGCTGGACCAGGAGACCACCGGCTGGCGCTTGGACGACCAAGACACCAGGTTGCCGCCCAGGAAGACGGCGTAGCCGGAGGTGGAGCGGCGAGTATCCGGGCACCCGGCCCAGTCAGCGTCGGTGTAGACCACGAGGTCGGTGGCGGAGGCCCGGTGGAGGAGGAGGCCGTAGTCGAGTGTGCCCCGGAGGTAGCGGAGGAGGCGCTTGAGAGCCACGAGGTGAGGCTCCCGGGGATCATGCATGTGGAGGCAGACCTGCTGAACTGCATAGGTGATGTCCGGCCGGGTGAAGGTGAGGTACTGAAGGGCCCCGGCGAGACTCCTGTACGCAGTGGGATCGGCCACCGGTGGCCCCTCAGCCTCAGACAGCTTGCCCTGAGTGTCGACCGGAGTGGAGCAGGGGTTGCAGTCAGTCATCCCAGCCCGCTCCAGAATGTCCCGAGTGTACTGTCGCTGGTGAAGGAGGAGCCCGGCAGGACGGTGCTCAACAGTGACACCGAGGAAGTGGTGGAGCTCACCCAGATCCTTCATCGCGAACTCTTGCTGGAGAGCGATGATGATCCGGCGGAGAAGTGGGTCGCTGGAGGCGGTGAGGACAATGTCATCAACATAGAGCAGCAAGTATGCAGTATCGGCGCCATGGTGGTAGACGAACAGGGACGTATCAGACTTGGCCTCCATGAACCCCAGGGTCAGCAAGAAGGCGGCGAACCGGTGGTTCCACGCCCGAGGTGCCTGCTTGAGGCCGTAGAGGGACCTGTTGAGCCGGCAGACCATGTCAGGACGGGTGGTGTCGACGAACCCCGCCGGCTGACTGCAGTACACCGTCTCGGTGAGAAGGCCGTGGAGGAAGGCATTCTTGACGTCCAGCTGGTGGACGGACCAAGACCGAGCAAGTGCCAGCGATAGCACGGTACGGACGGTGGCCGGCTTGACCACCGGGCTGAAAGTCTCATCGTAGTCGACGCCAGGGCGCTGAGTGAAACCCCGGAGGACCCAGCGAGCCTTGTAGCGCTCGAGAGAGCCGTCAGCCCGGCGCTTGTGGGTCCAAATCCACTTGCCGGTGACGACGTTGGAGCCCGGCGGCCGGGGCACCAACTCCCACGTCTGGTTGGCGAGTAGCGCGGCGTACTCCTCTTCCATCGCATGGCGCCAGTGAGGGTCCAACAGGGCGTCGCGGACGGAGGAGGGTACCGGAGAGACCACCGCATCGCCGGTCGAAGCCTCGAGGGCACGAGGCGGCAGGGTGCCAGCCGCGTGTCGTGTCACCATCGGGTGAACATGCCGCGGGTGTCGGTGCAGTAGCGGCGGATGGTAGACCGGCGGGGCACCACGAGCCGGCGGAGACAGCGGCGGTGGTGTCGGTGTCCCCGGTGGAGAAGGGAGCGCGATCGGCGGCGGCCGCGGCCTGCGCTGGTACACCCGTACCGGCGCGGCGAACCTCGACGGAGGTGCCGGGGCAGGTGCCGGGATGGGATCTGGCGTCGTCGACCGACACGACCCCCCCGGGGCAGCAGCGGGGAACGAAGGCCCCGGGTCTGCACCAACCGGAGAGGACGGGGCCGCGCCCGAGGACGACGGGCACGGACCTGGTGGGGATCCGGGACAGGAGGCCGGCTCGGCACGCGGCGAAGCGGTACCTGCAGGAGACCACGAAAAAGGTGGCTGGACCACCGGGTCAGTGGAAAACAGGGAGGGTGGGTCAGGTACCGGAGGGGTGGTGGTGCTGGAAAAGGGAAAGACGGACTCATCGAATACCACATGGCGAGATATGAGAACCCGTCGGGAGGTAAGGTCAAAGCACCGGTACCCCTTGTGATCCGGAGAGTACCCGAGGAAGACACAGAGCGTGGAGCGGGGGTCCAGCTTGTGTGAAGAAGTGGCAGCGGTGTTGGGATAACACGCACACCCAAACACGCGGAGGTGATCGTACCTCGGCGGGGTACCGAAGAGGGCGTGGTGAGGAGTGGGAGCGGGGCAGGCCGCGGAAGGAAGGCGGTTAAGAAGGTAGGTGGAGGTGTGTAGGCCCTCAGCCCAGAAGCGAGCGGGAAGAGAGGCCTGAAACAGAAGGGTACGCACGGTGTCGTTGGTGGTGCGAATCATCCGCTCTGCCTTGCCATTTTGCGAAGAGGTGTATGGGCAAGACATGCGCAACTGAACACCGTG
Organism: Saccharum hybrid cultivar R570; assembly: GCA_038087645.1. Taxonomy (NCBI): domain Eukaryota; kingdom Viridiplantae; phylum Streptophyta; class Magnoliopsida; order Poales; family Poaceae; genus Saccharum; species Saccharum hybrid cultivar. The sequence goes on from JAQSUU010000103.1 coordinate 10,488,354, forward strand.
AGAGAGGAAGAAAGCGCGGGAGGTGGAGTTATCAAACTCGCGACCATTGTCACACTGGACGGTCTTGATGGTGAGGCCGAACTGTGTAGACACCCACGTGAAGAAGTGAAGGAGCGTGGTAAACGTGTCTGACTTCGCACGGAGAGGAAATGTCCACGAATAATGCGAAAAATCATCAACAACCACAAGATAGTACTTATAACCAGAAATACTTAGAACAGGAGATGTCCATAGGTCGCAATGTACAAGATCAAAAATGCGGGCCGCATGAGAAGAACTAGAAAAAGGAAGACGAACATGTCGGCCCAATTGGCACGCATGACACAGTTGCTCATCATGAGCTCGAGTACATGGAAGACCAGAGCTACGACTGAGCTGTATCAGGGCATCACGTCCAGGATGGCCGAGGCGCCGGTGCCAGGTAGTAGAGGAAGTAGAAGCGGCGAAGGCAGCTGACAAAAAGGACGGCGAAGAGGACGAAGGCGCTGCCGGGAAGCGAAGGGTGTAAAGGGGCCCGGTGCTGTCACATCGGAGTAGAGGACGCCGGGAAGCCAAATCCTTTACAGTAAGACCAGAAGAGTCAAATTCCACAGAACAAGAATTGTCAGCTGTAAAACGACGAATAGAAAGAAGGTTATGAACCATAGAAGGAGCAACAAGAACATCAGGAAGACGAAAGGAGCCATGAGCACCGGCGGTACCCACAGACGTGACAGGAAGACAAGAACCATTGGCGACCATAATGGACGAAGGAAGAGAGGAAGAAGGAGAGTGGAGCGATGAAAGTATACCGGGGTCAGGAGTGGTGTGGTAGGTGGCACCCGAATCGGCAATCCACTCAGGTCCGACCGGAGGTGTCAGGCCCATGGTGCTGAACGAGCGGGCCAAGGCCGCCGGGTCCCATCCCGCGACCCCCGGAAGAGTCCCAGAGGGTGGAGTCCACGCCGTAGCAGGGAAGGCGCCGGGTGTGGGGCCAGCAGGAGGAGTTCCGGTGAGCATGGCCACCGGGAGGCGCGAGTCGGCCCCGATGGCGTGGTAGGGCCACATGGAGATGCGCCCTGACCACGGGTGCTGGAAGGAGGGCCATGGTGCCCCCCCCCGGCGACCCACCATGAGCCGGAGGCTGGGTGTGGCCGCCCCGGCCACCCCCGCGACCCCCTCCACGTCGACGGGCCTGCCCCTCAGCGGCGGCCGCGCGGGCAGCGACAAGGGCGGCAGCGAGGGCGGAGTCGGAACGCGGGCCCTGAAGCGTAGGTGTGCCGGCACCAGGAGTCAGGGCCGCCCGATGGAGGACGGCGGCATCGGTCCCGGCGGCGCGCAGGAGGGCGGCCAGGGCGGCTGGAAGGTGGTCAGCGCCCCCTGCCCCGGCAGCTGCATCCAGAAGTGCGGCGAGGGTGGTCTGGAGGGTGTCAGCGCCTAGCCCTGCATGCACCAGAGGAGATCGGACCGTCGGGGGCAGGGGATGCTCAACGCCGGCGGCCGCAGGAGCAGAGTCTTCTCCGCCGCCCGTGCCTGCCGCGTCCACCCCGGCAGTGAGGGCTGCTGCCGTGTGGGTAGGGAGGGGGAGGGTCGCGGCAGGGAGGTGGGGGGCTCCGCGCGCGTCCAGGCGGCGGACGGGCGGAGGGGCGGGCGCGGCGCCAGGCGGCGCAGTAGCGGGCGGAGGGGCGTGCGCGGCGCCAGGCGGCGCCCCAGGAGCGGCGGCGGCAACCTGCGCCCAGGAAAGGGTGGAGGAGGAAGGGAGGAGGGAGAAGGGGGAGGGAGAAGAGGGAGGCCGGTCAGCCATGCCGGCGTCGGTGGCAGGAGCAGCGCCAGCGGTAGGAGGCTGAGCGGCGGCGGCGGCTCAGGGTGGGGAAAGAGGAAAGAACAGGCTTGATACCATGTTGGAAAGTAATTCTCTCTCAATTAGGGTTAACCCTAGAAGGGTAGCTATATAGGTTCCATACATGGGCCACATGGGCCTTAGCCACATGGGCCTAAACACATACTCCAACAATTTGGAATAGAGGGAGTGCATTATTATAATACTTATTTTCCCGATACCAAGGAAATCAACGCTGCATGAAAGTTTGAATTTAATATGTTTCTATTTTACTCTACTGATTTCCACCATTCTAGTCATCGAGGAACTCAGTGCTACTGGAAAATTTGAATTTATGGACCTTAGTGTGGATGAAGCTGAACATAGCATGGAAATGCATTTGCCCTACCTTGCTAAAGTATTTCAAGGGTAAATCCTTTGTTAATGTCTATATCCATTTAGTAGTCTCTTTGGAACCAAACTCTTGTCTCTACACATATTTTTTCTCTCTTTCTGTGTTGATTTGACAGACATACTGTGAAAGTCGTCCCTATCCTTGTTGGTGCACTTAGCTCCCAAAGTGAAGCCATGTATGGACAGCTGCTCTCCAAATATGTCGATGACCCAAAAAACTTTTTTTCTGTGTCGTCAGACTTCTGCCATTGGGGATCCCGGTAAGCAATTAGCTTTTATGTGTCTGCTTACTCATGTCTCTTGCTTGTATTATCAGTGTAAAAGATTATGAATTTTGTACATCTTTGAGTGCATTCATGCGTGTCTTTGGCACACGGCATGTGGGGCCTGCTGGTTGATCTCACCTGCCCCTCTGCACCGCTTACCAATACTCCATTCCCCAGATTTCATATCTGATGAGTCAGGAGAGAGCAGTTGCCATTGTCAGTCCTTGATTCATTATTGTTAGCAATTAGGAAGATATAAGGGCCAGGAGAGGCTGACCGGCAGCCTCACTTCGAATAGTGATGTCAAGATGAATATATGATTACATGGGCACTGATGTCCTGTGATTAGATTAGAAATTCGCTAGAAACCTATGAGAAATGAGAAACATGGGGCTGGAGGGATTGGATTGGATACTTTGGCTGTGAAACCTATGAGACCTCCCAAAGCTACCAAATGTCCAAATGTCTTTTATCATGTAGTTGCAAAATGGTACTGTGGTTGGTGGTAGAGAATTTCATCTGTACCTACGCTTAGCCATGAGCCCTTGACCTCCTTTGAAATCAGCATATTTTCCAAGAAGAAGAATGCACTAGAGCTGCTATAGTTGCTTTTACTTGAGATCCTTGAGATCAATTGCAATTTGGTGCTCACATGCCAGTCATCGGACATGTTTAATAATGTTGTGTCTGACCAAACCAGTTTTCTTAAAGAAAATGTCATGTGGAAGGCGCGGCCGAGGAAGGTTGCATGGCCAAGGTGTGACCGTGTCATGTGGAGGGCGTCGTTGAGTAAGGCTGCATGGCCAGTCCACACAAGGACCGCGTCTAATTGAAGGGCACGGCTGAGGTGCTGGCCAATCTAGGTCTTAATTCTAGGCAGCCTATTTATTTCCCTGTAATAATGGTGATCAACAGTGTTGTGTCTGAAGAAAGAACAATCAATTCAATTCCCCCAAATATTCTAGTCCCCCTCCACATGACACGGTCACACCTTGGCCATGCAACCTTCACATGACAGAAAAGTTATACGGCTCAGTGGCTATACAACCTTCTTACCGATTGCAAATCTGAATTTCAGGATACATGGATTTTGTTAAGCAAACAACATGGTTTTCTTTTTTCCACGCTAGGCGAAACCCAAATTTCATTACTCACATAAGCAATGAAATTACAAAGTTTTCCACCGACCATTCCAACATTCACATGCCATTGACAGATTAAATTAAATTACATGACCATTAGTCCAATACTCATGTTATTGCAGCATGTAGCTTACAAGAATTTGTTGTAAAGATATCATGACGACAAGTATAACTAGGATAATTTCTCAATGGAAATAGAAATCGAGAGGACTGAGAATAAGACTACAAAATATGGATAGGATGGGGAGGAAGAAAGTCTTTTCATTTTTCTTTGATGTGTTTTCCTCTTGCAACAAGGGAGATGTTCAAAGTTGTACTAACTACCGTGGGATTAAGTTGATGAGTCATACGATGAAGCTCTGGGAGAGGGTTATCGAGCATCGCCTAAGGAGAGTGACACATGTGACCCAAAATCAGTTTGGGTTCATGCCTGGTAGGTCGACCATGGAGGCGATTTTCTTATTACGACAATTGATGGAGAGATATAGAGAGCAGAAGAAGGACTTGCACATGGTCTTTATTGACCTCGAGAAGGCTTATGACAAAGTACCGAGAAATGTCATGTGGTGGGCCTTGGAAAAGCACAAAGTCTCAACTAAGTACGTTACCCTCATCAAGGATATGTACAGGGATGTGGTGACGTTTGTCCGAACATGTGATGGCGACACCAGTGACTTTCCAATTAAAATAGGACTGCATCAAGGGTCAGCTTTGAGCCCTTATTTGGATGAGGTCACAAGGGACATACAAGGTGATATCCCTTGGTGTATGCTCTTTGCTGATGATGTGGTGCTAGTTGACGACAGTAGAGCAGGGGTTAATAGGAAGTTAGAACTATGGAGGCATACGTTAGAGTTGAAAGGGTTCAGACTTAGTAGGACTAAGACCGAGTACATGAGGTGCGATTTCAGCGCGACTAGGCATGAGGAGGGAGACGTTAGCCTCGATGGGCAAGTGGTGGCCAAGAAGGATACTTTTCGGTATTTAGGGTCGATGCTACAAAAGGATGGAGACATTGATGAAGATGTTAGGCATAGAATTTCAGCCGGCTGGTTGAAATGGCGTCAAGCTTCTGGCGTCCTCTGTGACAAAAGGGTGCCTCAGAAACTGAAAGGTAAGTTCTATAGGACGGCGATTCGCCCGGCGATGTTATACGGTGCTGAGTGTTGGCCTACAAAAAGGCGACATGTCCAGCAATTGAGTGTAGCAGAGATGCGTATGCTGCGTTGGTGTTGTGGGCACGCAAGGAGGGATAGAGTCCGGAACGACGATATTCGAGATAGGGTTGGGGTGGCACCAATTGAGGAGAAATTGATTCAACATCGGTTGAGATGGTTTGGACATGTCCAACGGAGACCTTTTGAGGCACCGGTGCGTAGTGGGGTTCTAAAGCGGGCCGATAATGTAAAGAGCGGTAGAGGTCGACCTAAACTAACTTGGGACGAGTCCGTTAAGAGAGACCTGAAGGAGTGGAATATCTCCAAGGATTTAGCTATGGACAGGAGCGCTTGGAGACTGGCAATCAACGTGCCTGAACCGTGACCTCTTTCTGTCTTGTGTCTTTTATGTCCCTTTATGTGTCTCTCTATTTCTCGTCTCTTTTGGGTTTCATCTCTAGCCTACCCCAATTTGCTTGGGACAAAAGGCTATGTTGTTGTTGTTGTTGTTGTTGTTGTTGTTTGTTGTTGTGTTTTCCTCTTGCAACCTTCCCCTATTTGAATTCAGAAGGTATGATCCTTGGACCACACCAAGCCTCACTATAGCACAACCCCAAGTCCCCCAAGGCTAATGCCCACTGCACAGGAGTTGAAAAACTTAAAGCACTCCTACTTTATTCTCTGCAAACTTGTTTCTTGCTGCTAGCATGACAGTGCCCTCCCCTTTTGTGATGCAGCTTGTCCACAATCTGCTGCTACAAAACATTATTTTTCTCGAACACACAGGTTAGCTGCATATCATTATATTAAGAAGAAAAAGGGAAAAGATACCCTTACAAATACCCCATACTAACACCAAAGAATAGCCACGAGAACTCTACCTTACCAGGATCTCTATAGTGGCAAAATTAGCTCTTTAGCAAACAATTGTCAATTGTAACCCTTTAGCTTGTCTGTTAGTCCAGTGATGGTATGCTGAACTATGCTGTAATTTATTGCCCAGACTAGTGAGTATTTTGTCTCATCTTAGACAAAGGCACTCCTTGCGTCTGAGTATTAGCACTATTGTTTAGTGTTATTAAATCGTTAAAGAAAGGCAAGATACAGAAATAAACATGGCTAGAATTTACCTGTGCGCATAAAGGTTGGTGGACATAGAAAAGAGGACAATTGGTGCTTCTTATATCAATATATAGACATAAGTGCATAACGCTCTTGTTATTTGCCTATTTTTGCATCTGAAAATTTCTTTGTTGCTGATTTGTTTCATCATCTTGTAAATGGAAATAATTTTACTGATCCCATACTCATACCAGGTTTAGTTATACATACTACGAAAAGAAACACGGTGCTATTCATAAGTCTATTGAGGCCTTGGACCGTATGGGCATGGAGATCATAGAGACTGGTGATCCTGTAGCGTTCAAAGAATACCTTCAGGAGTATGAGAATACCATATGTGGACGCCACCCCATCAGCGTTTTCCTTCATGTAAATGGCTTTCTTGTCAACAATCTAGTCAATGCGTATCTTTCATTTTACTACGTCAATGCGTATCTTTCATTTTACTACGTCTTCATTCACTGCATAATTATTATTTTTTTCAGATGTTGAAACATTGCTCAACAAAAATTAAGATTGGCTTTGTTCGCTACGAGCAGTCAAGCCAGTGCAAGAACTTTAGGGATAGCAGTGTGAGCTATGCATCTGCAGCAGCGAAGGTTGATGCATCAGGGGAAGAGGAGAAACAAGATTGAGCAAGCTACGGCTTGTCTGATATAGCCGCCAAACCTTGGTGCAACATGTGTGATTGGTTTCCCATTAAAAAAACATGTGATTGGTTTGCACCGGGACCTGCCTATCAAACTTTATAGCATTTTCTCGATGCCAGTTTGTGATAAACAGGCCTTGGTTGAATGCCACTTATATCGCCAGAAACACTGGGAAACCAGACAATCAATAAAACTGTTATCTGGGGATGTGTTCTGTCACTCTGTGTCTAACTCGACTTATTGAGCTGCATGAGGCACTTCCTCTACTATTGAGCTCTTGAATTAGACTCCTAACCAAAAAAAAAATTGCTCCACCCTTATTATTTTCTTAAACATTGTAGTCTGTTTCTTTTTTAATTTGCTTATTGAGCAACTTAATCAAACATTGGTCATTCTTTAGTGCACAGTCGTACTTTTCAATTCCATTCTTGAAGTTTATTTAGACTATTCGATTTTGTTGCTCATAGATGTAGGTACTTGAAAGCATTTTATATCATTCATTAAAAAGAAGGAAGAAATCTAATTTTGACCCGTCCTGAGTTTGGTTTTAGTCAACAAACTCTAAACCGGGTATCTTTGGCCATCAAAATATCTAAATCGGACACCTCTGGCCCTCAGCTAGTTTTAATGATGGTTTTGGCTATGTGTATATTTCTGTAAAATAAAAAATATGGTTAAATAAAAAAATCATAGCTAACTCATCTCAAATTAGGAAATACAAAACTTCTACCAATTTTTTTAAAAGAAACATAACATATCCGTTGGTGCGTAATATTTTAAATTTTGACCAAATATCTATAAGAAATTACTACCTCCATCCTGAAAAGAATGCAACTATGAGTTACGTGCCATAAAAAGTGATTTACGTTTGACCAAGTTTTTAATGAATAATACTCATAGTTATGTTTTTAAATTAATTTATTATAAAATACATTTTGTAATTAATTTGATGGTATTTATTTAGTATCATAAATATGAATACTTGTTTATTTATGATTAGCCAAATTTAAGGTACTAAAAACATGATACTATGCTAGAATTATATTCTTTTAGGGATAGAAATAGTATTAATATTTATAGTGCATAATAAATATCATTAGATTAATCGTTGAATATATTTTATAATAAGCTTATTTGCAACTACAAATGTTTTGCTATTATTTTTTATAAATCTAGTCGTATTTCGAAAAAAAAGTTGACCTTCACAGAATTCTAGGTGACTTTTTCTAAGTACGGTGTACGGAGGAAGTAGGCCAAGCCTCAAACAGTATTTCTGGATTAGCGCGGATCAAAGTCCTAGGAATCTGACGAGGTGTCACCTCAGCTCAGCGGCACAAGCAGGCATGCTTGGGCCTCGTTTAGTTCACGGAATTAGGAAGAAAAACACTGTATCAGAATTCCTGTAGCATTTCGTTTGTATTTGGTAAAAATTATTTAAATTTTGATTAACTAGGCTTAAAATGTTCGTCTCGCAAAGTATAACAAAACTGTGCAATTAGTTTTTGATTTCATCAACATTTAGTACTCCATGCATTTGCCGACATTTTAATGTGACGGGGAATCTTCTTTTTGCATAATGGAATTTGGAGGAATTAGAGAACTAAACAAGGGCTTGTCCTTGTGCCCATCTGCTGAAGGTACAGTGCATCTTTCCTTCCTTCTCCGGTACCCTTTTAGAGTGTGCATGTTTTAACAGTAGCCAAATCCTCCTCAAATCGGCCGTACAAGATTCAGTTGGTGACTCTCGGTGTGTTTAGTTGGCCTGTAAAATTTTTGGAAACACAGTAACTCTTTCGTTTGTATTTGACAATTAGTGTTCAATCATGGACTAATTAGGTTCTAAAGATTCGTCTCGTGATTTACAACCAAACTGTGTAATTAGTTATTTTTTACCTATATTTAATGCTCCATGCATACGTTTAAAGATTCGATGTGACGAGGAATCTTGTAAAATTTTTGAAACTTTGAATGAACTAAACGCACCCTCTGATGATTTGGTCTACGCTAGCCTGATAGGCCTTGTTTAGATTCCAGAATTCACCCCCAAATTCCACTATGCAAAAAGAAGATTCCCCATCACATCAAAATGCCGGCAAATATATGGAGTACTAAATGTAGATGAAATCATGAACTAATTGCACAGTTTTGTTGTACTTTGCGAGATGAACATTTTAAATCTAATTAATCAATTTTGAACAATTTTTTACACTAAAAAAATAAAATGCTACAGTGCTCGGGGGTGGCACTGTGCAGATTCGGCCACCCCCGAGTCGGCGATCTAAACAAGGGCATAATGCTGCTCCCGGAAATTCTCAGCGATGGCCGCTGGGATTGGGACAGACAGATCCTTCCTGCCTACTGCTGCTCCTGCAGTGGAATTTTCAGAGCAAGCATCCAGTGGCCTGTGGGCTGTGGGTGACGAGACGACGGGTCAGGGCTGGGCCGAACAGGACTGGACCCTAGCAAGCTGCAAGTGGAGGATCCAAGTAGAGTTGTAGTAATTCAGATGGCCTGGGCTCCATCAAAGCTTTTTTTGGTTTGGATTTAGGCTCTGGCAGTGTTTAGTTCCTTCAAAATTCTAAAAATTTTACAAGATTCTCCGTCACACCGAATCTTTGGATGCATACATAGAGCATTAAATATATGTAAAAAATAACTAATTACACAGTTTAGTTGTAAATCACGATACGAATCTTTAGAACCTAATTAGTCCATGATTGGACACTAATTGACAAATACAAACGAAAGAGTTATTGTGCTTCTAAAAATTTTATAGGGGCAACTAAACACACCCTCTGTTTATTTTTTTGAATTTTAGAAAAAATACCATGGTTTCGTAAAATCCATTGATTTAGAGTGCTATGAGGTGTTTGGATACAATAAATTTTACGGCTTTTAATGAAAACCATAATATTGCTAAACTGAGTTTTTTTAGTTTTATAAATACTTCGCCCTACACCCTTTTTTAAAAATTATGATTTTGCGTATCTATAGTAGGTTCTAAAACTGCAGTTTATTGATACCATGGTATGTTAACCAGAACATACAAACAGGACCTGGATCAAGGCCTAAGCTGAGGTGAATCTGAGTCAGAACAAGTTTATCTAATGTCGTATATTTATAACTTGATGAACAGTACTGCGAGAAGTGGCGTACGAGAAAAATAGCTGGTTGGCATGCGAGCTATCGCACACTGACACATGCTAGAGGAGAAAAAATAGCTGCATATTTTATTTGTTTCTCGTGACACGAGTTCCGCTTATCGATTTAGGCTTGTTTAGTTCCCTAATTCTTCCTCAAATTCCACTATGCAAAAAGAAGATTCTCCGTCACATCAAAATGTCGGCAAATGTATGGAGAACTAAATGCTGATGAAATCAAAAACTAATTGCACAGTTTTGTTGTACCTTGCGAGACGAATATTTTAAGCTTAGTTAGTCAAAATTTGGATAATTTTTACTAAATACAAACGAAAATGCTACAGGAATTCTGATACAGTGTTTTTCTCCCCTATTCTGTGAACTAAACGAGGGCTTAGGCCATGTTAGATATCAAAGTTTGGCTGCCAAATTCACTATACAGAATTCATATTTTCGTCACATCAAAATGCCGGTATATATATGGAGTACTAAATATAGATGAAATAAAAATCTAATTGCATAGTTTTGTTGTACTTTGCGAGATGAATATTTTAAACCTAATTAATCAATGTTTAGATAATTATTATCAAATAAAAATAAAATTGCTACAGTATGACGCGATGTTTACTTATACAAATTTGCCCCCGCATCTAAACGAGGCCTTAGCACTGAGTCAGTTTCAGTTCAGCCTGATCAACACTGATGAATAATTGAAGCTGCCCTGTAGCGGGGCCAGCTGATCCTGCGGACGTCCCCTCGCTGCGGTCAGGGCCATGTTTTCCAAAAATTTTACAAAATTTTTCAGATTTCTCGTCACATCAAATTTTTAGACACATGTATGAAGCATTAAATATAGATAAAATATAAAACTAATTATACAGTTTAGACGAAATAGACAAGATGAATCTTTTAAGCTTAATTAGATCATGATTGGACACTAATTGTCAAATAACAATGAAACTTGCTAAAAAAAATGATCTAAACCGGCCCCAGGCTATCTTGCTTCGTCGTGGAGAGGAGAGGAGATCTCTCGTTTTCAGGCGCGATGGGATAGGACGGGTGGATGTGGATGGATCGTATCAGTAAAATTCAGTATGCCCTGTTCGTTTGGACTTATCAGCACAATCAGCAGCCACCCAGCAGTGTTTTTTCTCACAATAAACCAGCGAACAATACTTTCAGCACAATAAACCAGCGAAACAAACAGACTGATTTGATCTGTCCTGGTCTCGGCCCTCCTCTGCCGTCTCCATCCAATCCCAATCCGTCTCAGTCGAATCCCGCCACAGTTCTCGGATGGTCACGTCGCAAATCTTCCTTTCCCTGTTTTCGTTTTTAGGCGGTGTTTAGACGGTGTAAAAGTTGTATAAAATTTCTGTAGCACTTTTCGTTATTATTTGGTAAAATTTATCCAATCATGGACTAACTAGGCTTAAAAGATTCGTCTCGACATTTACAGACAAACTGTGTAATTAGTTTTTTTACCTATATTTAATACTTCATGCATACATCTAAAGATTTGATGTGACGGAGAATCTTGTAAAATTTTTGCAAGTTTGAAGGGCGTTTTCCGATCGAGATCATGGGAGTCTATGCGGTGCGGGCGCGGCTGCCTACGATTCGGTGCTGCATGGATGAGTGTACGTGTATCCCGTCCGTATCGCCCATCTGCGTAAGCAGATCACGGATGCATCTCACCATGTGCTTGTGGTGGCGAACAACGGAAGAAGATAGTCACAACATACACAGCCAACACACATAAAGGCCACATCCACTAGTGGCACTACTATAGTGCTCCTACATATATTAGGCCTCGTTTAGTTTCTACATGTTAAAGTTTAACTCTCATCACATCAATGTTACGGTAAATACATGGAGTACTAAATGTAGATTAATTGTATGTATATCGACACAAATTAGGAGTAATTTACGAGACGAATCTATCAAGCCTAATTAGTCTAAAATTAAAATCTTTTTGTCAAATAAGACGAAAGTGCTACAATATTTATTAAACTTTAACACCTCTAACCAAACGTGTCCTTACTCTATCTAGTATAGTAATACGTCGTCTCTATTTACCTGTCTGCAACAATTTTCTAGCCACGCGACCCTTTTGAAAACCGAGGGCCGGTCAGTCGCAACAGGAAAGGAAGATCTCCCGTACATAGACTAGTTCATTTATTTACATCCATGCATCCATCCACTGGAGGATAAATAACTAGGATTAGGAACAAAGCTTGTCCTTGGAGCATCCATCAAAAAAAAAAACTTGTCCTTGAAGCAAGTGTGGGATCATACATATCAGGGATCGTCAGCGCTAGTAGCAGCTAAGCAACGGTTTTAGATTAGTCCACCCCTCAAAGTCAAACCACCACAGTGGCTTTGACTTAAAATTCCATCCATTTATATTTTACTGAATATATATGCTAGCAGATGATTTGAAGAAAAGATGGTCCCTGTGCTTCGTCCTCTTTAATTAGATATAAGAGGAATTATTAGTCCACACTTATGTAAGTAACCTACGCAGCGGACGCTGCTCAAGTATCAACAGACTCAAAAAAAAAAAAAAAAAACTCTGCCTCAAAATCCAATTTGGCGAGGGAAGGGAATTGGTCGACCTATTAGATAGTTGACTCGACCTATGATAGAGAAGAGTATTAACATCTATTACATAAAAAAATAAATTATGAAAACATATATGTATCCAATGATGCTAATTTGATGTTGTAACCATATTTTTCTTCTATAATTATGGTCAAAGTTAACATAGTTTGATTTAGGACAAACTTGGATCAAGACAGAGGGAGTAGCTAATTACTCTCTCCGTCCTATAATATATTGCGCATAAGTATTCAAAAATTGTACCCAAGTATAGAAAACTTGAGGAGATATGAAACAATTATGTACTTAATAGTTGCACAAACTTGGTAGTCATTTATCAACCAGCCTCTATTAATCATATTAATGATAGCGTCTTATTAGAAAATAAAGTGAGGGCATATGCATCATTTATATTCTCAAAATATCCTAAAATCAGTAAAATGCACTATATTTAGGATGGAGTGAGTACTTATTTTAAGTTAAAGCTAACAATCATCCATAACTCACAAACATGCGCTATATCACCTTTGGTGAGTGAAAGTAAACACCCCAGTTCATTAGGCACCACGGACGATGGTTACGGGGCACCAAGCCTCTGACATGCATCAACCATGTCTGGCCTTCTCACCTTGTCGCTTTGCAGTTTTGCTCCTCTAAACACCTTCACAAATCACAAATCACATTGATGTGTGCAATTAAATAACCGGCGAAAATGCAGGGCGGAGAATCTGGTCAAGGAGGCCACAGAAATGAAACCGAGGATTAGTGCTGACCCTGACTTTTTAAGGTTCTCGATAACGCATTCCTTGTCGCCATCATCTTCGTCTCCCAAAGCCAAATCATTTGCTCAAGAGAAAAGGTCTCCTTTGATGACTAAGTTGTGGAGGGGCACCTCTGGGTAGCCTTTGAAGAATATAACGGAGTCAACAACGATATCTTCTCTTTTAGAATTAATACTCTTGGCCGGCCCCAATGGGAAAAGGAGAAGAAAAATTAAACAAAAAAAGATGCAGTAATGATGCACATAACATTGTTTCGGAAAAAAATCATTTTAGATGCACTCACTTGGAACAACCACTCGGAACGAACCGGAGCGATCTCGTCCGTCGATCCTGCGTGTACGGCCGTCGAGGCTCCAGCGGGCTACGGGCCTAGCCTAGCCACCCACCCTTGAGGTGCGCTGCTGAGGCGAGAAGCAAGGTCATGACGGGTCGCATGGACCCTTCCCTGCGGAGGGACAAGCATCGGACGGAACGGGACGAGGAGAGAGGGAGACGATAGACGGGTGGGCGGATCTCGCCCCGGGATCCTCGCGGGCCCCGCCCATGAGCGTGACGGTGACTGGCTGCCTCGTCTCGTGGCTTTGCTTGGAAGACCGCCCGGCAGAGGGCAGACCAGCCAAGACGACCTCCGCTTTGCGTCCCCCGCGGTCCATCCTCCAGTTTCACCCAACAAGTGACCGCACCATCATCTCCGGTAGTTTTTGCGCCTCCGCGGTTCTCTTCCTTTTTTTTTTTTTCTGAACAAACAAACATACACGAACCAGCCGATTCGAATGCTCTATTTACTGCCGCGACTACGAGCAACGCTGTAATATTGGGCCATTGGGGAGAGGACACAAAAAACTGATGCTAGGCTCATAATGATACTAGAGGAAATTATTTCCTCGGCCCTCAAAAAAGTGGCACTTAGCTTCTTAGCCTATTTTTTTTTTCTCTAACTTGCTTATTTGACCTTAAAATGAATTTCCTTTCGTTTCTTAGCCTTTTCGTTAGTTTGATGCATTAGGCCAAGAAACTAATTAATCGTAAACCTTATGGCATATACATATATACACTACCTTAATAAGCGTTCGCACATGATGATTGTTCCATCCATCCATCCTGCCTGCCATGTTTTCGTTCCGCATATTTATTATAAAAAATAAAGCTCGCGGGTGTTTGCAAATCACACACTATGTAAACCGACTGTCTGGACAAACATGCGATCCTTTGGCTGTATTTTGCTAGTCATCATAAAGGTAGAAACTGAAACAAACATTCGGCTATTAAGCTACTCCATTCTTTCCAAATTATAAGTCGCTTTGACTTTTTAGGTAGAATCCATTTTGCTATGTAAGCGAATATAATTTGGAATAGAGGGAGTAGTTTTTTGAAAAAAAAAAGATAAAAAGATAGCTTTTGAGAGAAATAAAATAAAAGCTGAAAACACAATGACATAAAACAGGGGTTTCCTTAGTTTTTTTATGTGTTGAGAAACTAAAAATTTATTAAAATACAATAGCAAAAGCCAACAACCAACAAGCACAAGCTAAAACATAGAAATACAGCTTTTAAGCCAAGTTTAAAAGCTACATATCAAACAAATAGGCCCTAAGTATGTGTGTTCGGTTGCCCACGTAATCTAATAAGGAAGATTTTGTTTAGTGGATGTCGTTTGTATGAGCAGATGCAGAAATATGTCCTTGCTTGGCCTAATGCATATGGTACACTCAAAAGACATCCCGGCTACATGGATAGAAATACAATGCACCTCATGTTGGATCCATGCATCATTCTTAACCGAAGAGTTTCTATGTCCGCTGATACATATATAATCAAACATTTTGCATGATTGTTCCATCTAGAATACAAGGTTACTGTGCAAACCAAATATTCTTTTCCAGTCATTTACATCTACTGTATTTAGCATGCTTCACTCATCTAGAATATAAAAGATAAAAGATGTATTAGCGTATGTTTGGTAGGCATCCTCCCTAACTCCAGCTTCGGCTCCTCCGGAGAAGCCCTATCGAACGTTTTGCCAGAGAAGCCGTTTTTTAGCGAAAAACAGAATAGCCGGAGCTGTTTTAGAGGAGCCACAAATTACAGCTGCTCAAAAACGGCTCTGGCTCCTCCGAAGGAACCCGTCACGAGGAGGCCTGCCAAACACTCCTTAGTGTGAAAGCAAGCAAACGCATCCTAAATCGTAGCTGAGAGAGATAATACAAAAGGGGAGGGGTGTTGGCCTGTTGGCTGTTGGGTAGAGACCAGAGAGGCCGAGACCGAAGAAGCAAGGAAAGCAGCTGTGCTGTGCCGAGAGGTGCGTCCGTGCAGGCAGGCAGAGGCACCGTAGTTGCTTGGCATCCACACCACACCCACACCACACCACGCCACAGCAAAGCCAAGAACCAACTCATCGGGCGCGGAGACCACAGCGGGGGGAAAAGCGAGGAGCGGGGCGGGCGGGCGGGCGCGGGAGGGGAGGAGAAATCATGGAGCCGATTTGCTGTGGAGATTCGGCCGCGTGATCCGGTCGGATCTTGCTTTCCCGGGGGGCGATCGAGGCCACGCAGCAGCAGCGGTGCCTGCCGGTGCGTGGGCGCGTGTGACGTGACGTGCCGTGCCATGGCTGTGCCGCTCCTCGCCTATATCCCCTGCCTCCCTCTCCCCGCCGCCTGCCGCCGCATTCAGTAAAGCAACCTAAACTTCTACCTTGCCCCACCGCTACCCCGCCGCGGCCACGAGGAGGAAGGCGACGACGCCTCCCGGCCTGCCTGCCTAGCTGTTAAGGACCCGAGGGACGCTGCGGCGTGAGCGCGCTGGTCGTTCTGGTCGTCCGTTCGGCTGTTCCCGTCCGTCCCACGCCGCCATGACGGTGGTGGATGCCGAGTCGCGGTTCCATGTCCTCGCGGTGGACGACAGCATCGTCGACAGGAAGCTCATCGAGATGCTCCTCAAGAACTCGTCCTACCAAGGTGAGCCTCCGCCGCGGCGACACCTGGCCGCCCCTCAGCCTGAACAGGACAGGGACAGTGTGTGTCCGTTCTGTCCGTGTTTCTTGGAGTAGAGTTTTTTTTCTCTTCTTTCTTGCGGCGAAATTCCCTCTCATCATCGGTTTCCAATCGCGTCCTTGTTCTTCAGTGACCACGGTGGATTCCGGGAGCAAGGCGCTGGAGCTTCTGGGGCTGAGGGACAACGGCGCGGAGGACGCGTCGTCGCCGTCTTCCTCCTCACCTGACCACCAGGTAAGGGAAAATCCCTCGCCTCTCGGCTTGTCCATCTCCTTCCTTGCTGCTCGGATTGGCACCCACCCTGTTCTGTTCTATTCTGTTCTGTTCTGGCCTGTAACCAACCAACCTCACTAACCTCTGTCCTTGTTCTTGCTGCAGGAGATCGACGTGAATCTCATCATCACTGACTACTGCATGCCAGGCATGACAGGATACGATCTGCTCAAGAGGGTGAAGGTGAGGGGCCTTAAATTAAATTCCTTCCCCCTGTTCGGGCGCTCATTAATTATCCTCATGGTCCACGAGACCACGAACCACCGGGGAGTAGAAATCTCATCTTTGCTTGCCAATTCTGGGATGCAGGGGTCCTCCTCGCTCAAGGACATTCCTGTGGTGATCATGTCGTCTGAGAATGTGCCTGCCCGGATCAGCAGGTGAGCTCCAAGTGCATTCAATTTAAACCTTGGCTGTGTTTAGATGCACTGAAAAGTGCACTATGCAAAATAAGATTCCCCGTCACATCAAACTTGCGATACATATATGGAGTACTAAATGTGGATAAAATCAAAAACTAATTGCACAGTTTGGTTGTACTTTACGAGACGAACATTTTGAGCCTAATTAGTCAATGATTGGACAATTATTACCAAATACAAACGAAATGCTACAGTGTATTTTGGCTATCCAAATTTTGGATCTAAACACAGCCCTTGTCTCATCATGTTCTTATTTACTCCTACTAGCAGCATTTATCGAGTTGGTCCACAACACACTTAGGCAGGGAAATTTATAACTAGGACTAGGACAAAGCTGAGATTGATCTGCTAGTTCATGCGTAGAATCAGCCATTGTGTGACCGGTGCCTGCTGTTCTTGCCTGCCTGCTTCTGATGAACTGAAGTGATTAAGATTTGTAGGTAGTAGTACATGGTACAGATCATGGTGAAAGGGTTGGGGGTTGTCTAGGGAGCAGAAGGAATATAATGCCATCATGCTAGATTACCAGTTTTGCATGACAGGATTCAGAATGGATCGAGTGAATGTGTGAGGGATTATTTAATTTCTTCTCCTTTTGACAAAAGGCGCCTAGGGATTATTTAGTTTAGTGTTTGCACAGAAAAGGCTTCTTCAGGCGTTGGGATCGATTTCTTAATTTGGTCGGAGCACTGAAAGATTTGCAACTTTTGCCTCTGAAAATTTGTGCCTTGTAGCAGGAGTATTAGGCCACGTTTAGATGCTGAAAAAATTTCAAACCGATGAATAGTACCACTTTCGTCTTATTTAGCAAATATTGTCCAATCATGGACCAACTAGGCTCAAAAGATTCATCT
Organism: Saccharum hybrid cultivar R570; assembly: GCA_038087645.1. NCBI lineage: Eukaryota > Viridiplantae > Streptophyta > Magnoliopsida > Poales > Poaceae > Saccharum > Saccharum hybrid cultivar. The sequence goes on from JAQSUU010000103.1 coordinate 10,505,965, forward strand.
CGTGATTTTCAACTAAACTGTGTAATTAGTTAATTTTTTTTATCTACATTTACTATTTCATGCATGGGTCCAAAGATTGATGTGACGGAGAGAGAGTGAAAAAATTTCAACTTTTGGAGTGCATCTAAACAAGGCTTTAGTTAAAGCCTGTCTAGTTTAGTAGGTCTAAAGCTTGCAAATAAGGGTATGTTTGGTTTCAATGTGTTAAAGTTTAACTCCCATTACATCAATGTTCCTGGAGTACTAAATGTAGATTAATTGTATGCATGTTGGCATAAATTAGAAGTAATTTACGAGACGAATCTATTAAGTCTAATTAATCTAAGATTGGAATTTTTTTGTCAAATAAAACGAAAGTGCTACCGTGTTTGTTAAACTTTAACTTCTCAAACCAAACACCCCCTAAATAAAACATCCCTGCAAAACTCTGCTTTCCATCTTGCTAATAGAGCTCATCTCTTTCCTCTCCTCTGCCTCATAGACTTTTCAGTTTTGCCAAAATGAAAATCAACAATATATCTATTTAGTCACTGCCTATTACGTCTATACCTAACAAAAAAAAATCAGTTGCTGCAAGGGTCCAATTGGTTTCAATATAGGCCCTGTTTGGTTTGGATGTTAAAGTTTAACAAACACTATAACACTTTCGTCTTATTTGACAAAAAGTTTTTAATCTTGGACTAATTAAGCTTAATAGATTCGTCTCGTAAATTACTCCTAATCTGTATCGACATACATGCAATTAGTCTACGTTTAGTACTCCATGCATTTAAGAAAACATTGATGCGATAAGAGTTAAATTTTAACTCCTCCATGCCAAACGGCCCCTAAACGAAGCCGGCAGCGGACAAACGTCCAAGATTTGTTCTTTTTCAGATAAGAACAAAAGAGGGGCATAGTAGCGTGATTTGACGGGACAGGGAAGAGAAAAAAGCTCAGGAATTCCCCAGAACAGCTCCCTTGACGTTGCCGTGTAACGGAACGGAGAGGCTTTGGGGTGTGGACTGTGGTGGTGGTGGGGCAATTGAATTTGGCCTTGTTTAGTTCCCCCAATTCTCCCCAAATTCCACTATGCAAAAAAAAGATTTCCGTCACATCAAAATGTCGGCAAATGCATGGAGTACTAAATGTTGATGAAATCAAAAACTAATTGCACAGTTTTGTTGTACTTTGCGAGACGAACATTTTAAGCCTAGTTAGTCAAAATTTGGATAATTTTTACCAAATACAAACGAAATGCTACAGGAATTCTGATACAGCGTTTTTCTTCTCAATTCCTTGAACTAAACGAGGCCTTGAATGCGCCGCGCTGCGTTTTCATGCATAGATCGCCATATCTCGGTGACAGCGACGTAAAGCATAGGAAAGGTTCCTCAGTGCCTTGCAGTGCTGTGGTGGTGGCCAAAGATCTCACGAAATCTTTCGGACACAAACCCACACCAAATTGATGGATTTGTTGCAAAAAAAAAGGTTATTTGTATCTTTGGGTTATGCCAAAAACATTTCTGCTTCGAGTTCTCGTATTTTTTTAAAGTTCAGAAAAAAAACGTATTCATGTGGTCACTGTCCGGTGGTCAAGATTTCTGGGCGAATAGTGGGATGGGGCTGTGCTGAGTCAAAAAAGGCGCTGAAATTCGAAAGACCGGATCTTTTCCCTGTGGGAGCAAAGATCTCTGACACGTCTGCCCTGTCCTTGGCCTTGGATTAGACTATGATTAGACAATATTTGCCACGTAACAACGAAACTGCTACAGTAGCGTTTCGTCAAAAATTTTGCCAACTAAACAGCCTCTTCCTCCCTTGTCCCTTCCAAGCAATTTGCAGCTTCCCTTCCATTTCCAGCTAACGATTGCAAAGTTTTCAGGTGCTTGGAAGATGGCGCAGAGGAGTTCTTCCTGAAGCCCGTGAAGCTGGCCGACATGAAGAAGCTCAAGTCACACCTGCTGAAACGGAAGCAGCCCAACAAGCCTCAGGCGCAGGCGCAGGCGGTGGAGCCAGAGCAGCAGCTGGACCCGCACCCGCAGCCGGCGCACGAGCCGGAGGTCGCCGCGGCAGAGCCGGTCGCGGCCGCACCCAACGGAACCGCCGTGGGCGACTGCAACTGCAACGGCAGCAACAAGAGGAAGGCGGCGGCCATGGAGCAGCAGCAGGAGGAGGGGCTGACCGTGACGGTGACGGCGCCGGAGAGCACCAAGCCGAGGCTGTCCACGAGCAGCCTGGCGGTGGAGACCTGATCATCGGACGGCAACCGGCTTACATACTACTACGTACATTAATCTAGCAGCGCATGCAGTCCAGAGGCGAGGCAAGCAAGTGAGCAACCGAGCCCGCCGCCAAGAAAGAACTCGTCCTCCTTTCTTTCGCTGGTTCTTTTGGTTCTGGGAGCTAACCAATGGAGGGGTGGGTCATTAGCTCTAAGTGAAAAACAATTACGGCATACTTATGTAGCGGCTGCTGCTTCGGCCTGCAAATTTTGTTGTGCTCATGGTCATGGACGCCCTTGTGTTCGTTAGGAAGGAAGGGGGAAGGAATGGTGAAAAGGAAGCTGTAGATAAAAAGGCAGGCGCCTCGGATGCTCTTGTTGTTTAGGCTAATTTTTAATTTCAATCGGCTTATTAATCACGGTACTGACTTGCTGCCTCAAACCTGTGATGGTTGTTGCGTGTGCTGATGGATGGATCAATCGGCTGCTGATGTTGTTTTCGCTCAGTTCTTCCAATATATGTATACTGAATATTCAGATAAGGCCCGTTTGGTTTGGAGGAGTTAAAAGTTTAAATCACATCAATGTTCCCTCAAATGCATGAAATACTAAATATAGAGTTAAAAGTTTAAATCACATCATATCAATGTTTCCTCAAATGCATAAAATACTAAATATAGACTAATTGTATGCATGTCAGCACAGATTAGGAGTAATTTACGAGACGAATCTATTATGACTAATTAGTCTAAGATTGAAATTTTTTTGTCAAATAAGACGAAACTGCAATAGTGTTTGTTAAACTTTAATGTCCATACGAAACGGCGCCTTCATGTTTCTTGGCCGTAGCAGATGAACTTTTCTTTCACCTGTCAGCCTGCCTGACGATCTTTTCTTTCCCCTGTCGGCCTGCCTGACGATGGAGGCAAAAATTCTACTGTACAGCATGGACAACGTTTGAGGGACAGACAGATCTCCATTCAGACGCAACATGACCGACCCCCTTTTTTTTACATGAGAAAAGAAAAATCACCTACAAGGAGTGAACTGTAACAGTAAGAAACTGCTACTAGCACCGACTGATTTACAGATGAAGAAAATGATAAAATATAAGGAGAGAATACTCTAAGAAACATACTAGTATAGTTTAATGAAAAACACTGTTTCGTACGTACGTGTGCCATACTGGCATGACGCTACGGTAGCACTGGCACGGCAATTTTTTAGGCCACGGTGACGGTGCTCGCGGCATCGAAGCAACTACTGGTGGTTGGGCGGGAGGAGGGGCAGGATCACCGCGGATCCAATAAGCTAGCAATATCCGGAGATCTCTCTGCGATCACACACGCCTGCCTCACCGCGCTGCCAATGAATTTTGTGGGATAGAAAAAACAAGGGGAAGGTCGTCTCGTCTCGTCTCTGAATTGCTCATGCACGCACGCACGCATGGCCTGATGGCCAGTATGCATACGTTGCATCTGGGCATGTGTGTGGCAAGTTGGGCAAACTGCTGCCCATGTGGTGTGGTCCGCTCCCTGTCTCTGGTCTCCGCGCGCTCCTCCTCCCTCTCCCCTCGCTTTGCTTGCTTGTCATGACAGCCTTGCTGAGTGGACTGGAGGTGGAGGATGCTGCTATTGCATGGATGGGGCAGCCCGGCAGGCAACTGCTTCCAAGGCCTTGTTTAGTTCTCCTAATTTTTCTCTAAATTCCACTATACAGAAAGAAGATTTCCCGTCACATCAAAATATCGGCAAATGCATGAAGTACTAAATGTTGATGAAATAAAAAACTAATTGCACAATTTTGTTGTACTTTGCGAGACGAACGTTTTAAGCTTAGTTAGTCAAAATTTGGATAATTTTTACCAAATACAAACGAAATGCTACAAGAATTCTGATACAGTGTTTTTCTCCCCTATTCTGTGAACTAAACGAGGGCCAAGATTTGGCGTACCACGCTTGTCGTTTTGAGCTTTTCTGCTCCCTCTTTTCGGCTGGGGATTTTTTTTTCTGCAGCACTATTTCAGCAGTATTTTTCAGTGAACGAACTGTGTTTTCTTTTCACAACAAATCAACATAAGCCAAATTTCAGCGAAACGAATAGTAAATGTGTATGTATGGGCATACTCATCTATGACTATGAGCTATTCGACTACTAAATCTTGAGATTACTCAAGTACGGAGTAGAACACATGCCTCTTACAAAAAAAGGCACGTTAATGAGACATGCAAAGTGACAAACTTCGGTTATGGTCCCTAGTGAGTAGAGTACGGGATAAAACATCAACGGTAACGGAAAGGATCAAGATGCTCAATAAGGGGGTGAATTGGATTTTTCTAAAATTTATTGTAAGAATTAAATCCTACTAAGCCATAATTCACCCCTAGTGCCTACAAGTGTTCCTTGTGATTCTACCGATAAAAGTTTTGCACCCTAAGTTTCAATCCTAGTCTAGCATGACAATTCTAGGAAAGTAAATCAAGCAACAAAAGTAATACGAGAAAGTAATTGCTTGAAAGTAAAGGGTTAGGAACACGGCGATATTTTCCCGAGGTATCGGAGAGTCGCCACTCCCCACTAGTCCTCGTTGGAGCACCCGCGCAAGGGTGTAGCTCCCCCTTATCCACGCAAGGATCAAGTGCTCTCTACGGAATGATTCTTTGACACTCCGTCGCGGTGAACCGCCCAAAACCGCTCACAAAATGAGTTGGGTCATCCACAAGCTCCGTCGGATGATCACCAAACTCCCAATCACCACCAAGCCGTCTAGGTGATGACGATCACCAAGAGTAACAAGCTAGAACTCTCACTTGACCACAACAAGCCTAATGAGAAAGTGGATGCACACTTGCTACTCCCTAGTTACTAATGAGGGATTTCAAACTTTGATTCTCAAATCACAACCCTCACTAGAGCTCTTGCACTTCCTTACACTTGAAAGGTGTTTCTCAGCTGATCAAATGAGCAAGAGACCTCAAAAAGAGGTGTAGGGGATGTATTTATACACCCCACAGTCAATTTCAACTGTTATATGCCAACTCAGCATTTTACGTACTGACCGGACGCGTTCGGTCGATGGCAACTGTAACGGAACCGTCCAAATTATAAGAGCACAAGTTCAAAAACAATCGCCGAAACGATCAAATTCTCAAACTTGAGCCCATATAACTCCGGTAGTCCACGAAACCACGAGTGATTTCAAACCAAACCGAGAGCAACCAGATCGTAGTGATTCAACATAACACAACACTTGTTACAACAGTTCGTAAGTAGCTCTCATACATCGGAGTACAGATAATTTTATTACAAAACTAAAATAAAGATTAGCGGAAGCAACATAATTTCTGAAACCATTTAAATTCAAATACTGCCAGTACATAGTCACATCCTGCAAAAGCATACCAGAAGAGATACTACAGAGACCATGCCCATATGGTCTAGTCTTCACACCCACATGGCGAAGACCATACTTGCAGCAACAAGTAGGAATCTGTTACCTGCAACAGGTGGGAATAAACCCTGAGTACGAGAAGGTACTCAGCTAGACTTACCCGTCAAAAACCAGAAACAAAGGTGACACCAAGGATTATGCAAGGCTTTATAAAGTGGGCTAGCTTGACTCAATTGCAGAAAAGCTTATTACAGATAGGTAATCATTAATGCTTAAGCATTAAGTTAATAATCATTAACCTGTCATCTAGATTAGCACCTGTACTAGAGCAATCACTTTATTAGGAGCAAACAATATTAACCATAGCAGGTATAATAAGGCCATCATCATCATTATCATCAATTCCGAACCATCATTAATCATTAGTGTATCTACGCTAGAGATAACCAGTCAAGTTTCTCACTATCCGGGAGAGACGGCAACTCGAATCGATTTCAACTCAGCTGAGGGGGGTATTCCTGACACTCACCCGGCAAACCCCGCTAAAGGCAGCCGTAGATAACCTTTGGTACAACTTAGGGTGGGCCCGAACAGCGCCGCGTTCTCGGGGATACCAGTGGCCAGGATGCTCAGGACTTTTAACTCACCTGCCCTTGGACCCTCTGGCTCCATTCCGAGGCGACTTTCACTTTTTGACTTCGCAGCCTGAGTTGAGCTACTAGGCTTCGCGGTCGACAACCTCAGGCCGGCCAACTAAATGTCAGGCATGCGTTCAAAATGACATAGAAGGCTCCAGGTCTCGGTCCTTAATCGACACAGACGGGGATAGATCCACACCCAAGACCTCCATGCCTTGCTGTTTCACTATCATCATCCTGCCCGGTCTCATTTCATTTTATTACACATGGTTCACTTCCACGATAGCAATTATATCCAACCGTGACCTGACAAAGCCCTATATCTCGCAGGTGACAGGAAATCACCCGACTTCTACCGGTCTAATTTAGCAGGGCTAAGCATAGATACGATCTTGTCTACTTAGGATTCAAGGTTCGAATTGCTGAACAAGGAGTGTTATCAATGCAGCAAGGGTTTCCAACCAACTCCTATCACGTAATGCAACAATACATATAACATGTATAGATAGATAATTGCTTTGAAAGTAGGAGGCTTATAATGCTCCGGGGCTTGCCTTAACCGAAAGAAGAGGTAACAAGGTTCGGCTTCAAGAACGATTCCCACGTCTTCTCCGGCTTCGTTGGACTGGACCTCCGGCTCCCGAACGGACTTCAACTTCGGGTTCCACGCCTAGCGGAGCTTTACGGTCACCACGATTCTCGGTACACCTATTGCATGTATATGCACCCAATGAATTTCATGTATGCACCAAGGATGACATGATGATTTATGAACATGTAAGAATGATATGAAGATGGATGCAATGACATAGCAACATCGTAATCTCAAAACCAAGTTATGTGGTGCTCTATTCAAATCACTTCAAACTTATGTGCAAATTTCCTATCTGGTACTAACATGTTTGAACATCTCTAAGAAACCACTAAGTACCACAAAGATCATACTTAGCACATATATAACAAGTGCCAGCAATTTAGTGCATTGACATGTTGACCGCAGCAACTTATAAAGTCCATAACTAGAGTTCTATAACTCCAATGGACATGCATGGGGACAATCTGGAAAGATTATAAAATTGTCCACAATTTATTTATAAACATCTAAGCATGATTTTATCATTTACTAGGTCGAAATAGCACATACACAGAAACTGTTCTAAAAGGACAGAGAGCAAAACAATTCTGACTCGAACTTTGAACAGTTGCCATTTCTAAACCATGAGTCCAAATGTCACCAAATTTTACCAGAAACTAATTCATAAAGTTCTTAACAACTTTGTTATAGTTCACCAAGCATGAAAACATCATTAACATAGCCTAACTTACTTTACCACCAAATCTGTCCAGAAAAGATAGATTTGTACAATTAAATATTAAGTGATGTTGGGAACATCACAAATGACTTACCCAACTTTACTAATAGTTAGATTATGTTTAAGTAACACCAAATCAAGTCATGGCACTAGCATAATTATTTATCTAATCCCTCTTTTCTATTTATTTAGAGTACATAAGCATAAATGGAATCACATATAAAATGTAACTATAAAATTCTAATAAAATTACAGAGGCAAACCTATGCTAACAAGAGGCTACCATAAAAATTTCACCTCATTTTCACAAGTAGATTAAGAGATATCAAAATAACAAAAAGATAAGTGCTAAATAAACCTATAACAAAGGAATTTCATAATTGGAGCAAATGACCTCCAACAAGGTTAAAAATTTAACTAGAGCATCATTATACCATGACTAGCATCTCACAAAATTTTCATGGCCAAAGGATTAACACACAGGGAGATATTGATTTAACAAATTCATACAATTAAATAAAGCACTTAGTAAAAGTAATTATTATCTCTAGAAAACATAAACTAACATGTAATATTTTAATACACTACTACATAGTACACTACATGAGGATTCCAAAAAGTCCTCATTTTCCTTTTTATGATTTTTCTATTATTTTATATGAATTAACAAAGTTTAGCAAATAAATCTACATTTCAGAATAATTAATAAAACCAAAAATAACAATCAGGCCCTAATGATCACTGGGCCGTTGCCTGCACTCGAACCGGCCCACGAGCTGGCCCAGCGAAGTCAAGACAGGGGAGGGGGCACCGACACGTGGGTCCCACCCGTCATGGGGACAGAAGCAGGGGAGGGAGGACGACGGCGGATTTCGCGCCGGCGGTGAGGTCGCCGTGGAAACCGACCACACCAATGTGACCTCCATCACATCCCGCACTTAGTGGTGTACGTGGTCGGGGCGCTAGCTCACCGGAGTGAGCTCGCCGGCGTTAATGGCAACGACGGCCAACTGGCGGCGGTGTGCTGGCTGGTAGAGGGCGTGCCGGTCACCGGTGAGGGGCTCTCCAGCTACACGGTGTCCATGCGACTCCGGTGCACGCAAGCACACGCACGGAGGTGCTATGGAGAGGTGGGACCACGACGAGCGCTCGCGCGGAGGAGCTCCGGCGAGGTCACCGCGGTGGAGAACTGAGCAGTGCGACCTCACCGGTGCTCGGATGGCTCCACGGAGGGGATGGCGAGGTAGAGGGGGTTAAGGCGAGGCTTTGTGCGGTTGGGATAGGTCAGAGGCACAACCACAGTGGCTCACGAGCTCAGCGAGCTTGCGGCGGCGGTGGTGGCGCCTCGGTGCTCCGCCTTGGCGAGCGCGGCAAGGGCGAGGGAGGGAAATGGAGGGAAGCTGGGGGTCTCTAGGCGCGCGTGGCGACCTGGCGTGTGCGTCCTGGCCGCGGCATCGACGCGTGTTGGCCACGCGGCGCGCACCTCCTGTGCTCGGTCGGCCACTGTCGAGGCCGAGTTCAAAATTCTGAACTCTAAAACGAAGCTCGAGAGAAGTGACTGACAGGCCCAGTTTGGAGCTCAATATCTCGCGAACGAGTTCGAACTGGACCAAAGTGTTAAAGACAAAACTGTAGTTCTAAGTGAGATCTCCAAGTTTGTCAATAGGATCATGAGCTAACTCGGCTTGGTTAGTGAGATACGAAGCTTGAAAGGAGGGTACAAGCAAACGGTGTAGTCGAGCAATGACTGACAGCCAATATTGAGCAGCTCCGAAATTCTAAACTAGCTCGAGTTAGTGATAGGTGATATTAGCAAACTTGTAGAGCTACGTGAGGTCTCCAATTTTGTCAATATGGACTTGAGCCAGTTCGGCCGGGATTTAGAACTACAGAGCCCTAAAGTGGAGTACCTTGAAACTGTGACTGCATTAGGACTTAGGAAAATTTTCTAAGTGTTATAACAGCACTTCAAACTGACTTGTGGGACCTGTTTGAGGATGTTCTAGTCATTTTCATGAGATGGTTATATTGAGACTTTTGTTCCTTGATAAATTTCCTACAACTTTGGTAAAGGGTGCACTTCCATGCAAGGTCTCTAGATACCACTTTTAAATCGATCAAAGTAGATCAATGCTATGGTCAAACTGAGGTCAAACCTAGTCAAATTGGATTTTGGTCAAAAACATGAATATAAACCCTAGCTCATTTTGCTCCACTAACATATCAAAGATGTTTTCAAGCCACAATTTACCCAATAGCATCTCATATGAGCAAAAGTCACATCAAGGTGCATTGAAACATCACCAATCAAGCTAATGCAACATTATGTTGCATGCATGTGTTGCATGGTTTAACTAGGCATGTTGCATGTGTTTCATGGTCATGTTTCAAGGTGTTGTGTCACACATCACACTACTACAAGTGTTGTACACCCATAGGCTAGCATTAATAAACAAACATACACCTACACATGCATTCAATCATAGATGTTGCAACTGTTGCAAGGTCATGTTTCAAGCAAGGATGCACATGAAATGACGATGCTTATAGTAATGTCATGCCATGATCATGCATTATGAATGCATTATGAGGCTAACTAACACCAGGGGTGTTACAGCCCTCCCCCCTTATAAAAATCTCGTCCCGAGATTTGAAAGTCGCACCATTTTTCATAGAAAGCAGAATAGTTGTCCTTTAAATAATCCTCTTTTTCCCAAGTTGCATCACGTTCACCGTGATTACTCCAAACCACCTTGTATAATTTGACTACTCGATTTCAAGTCACCCTTTCCAAAGTATCTAGAACATATACCGGTTTCTCCTCATAAGAAAGATCAGATTTCAATTTGATGCGTCTCACTTCTACTCTTTCCTCAGGAAGACGAAAACACTTCTTTAATTGAGAAACATGGAAAACTGGAAAAATAGTTCCCATTTCACGAGGTAGATTGAGCTTATAGGCTACTCTTCCACTTTTCTCAATAATCCGATAGGGTCCAACATATCGAGGCTCAAGCTTTCTTTTGATCCCAAAATGTTTTACTCCTCTCATAGTGGACACCTTCAGATAGACATGGTCACCTACTTCAAACTCAATAGGTTTCCTCCTCTTATCTGCGTAGCTCTTTTGTCTAGCCTGAGCAGCTGCTATATTTTTCTGTATAGCACGAACTTGCTCCTCGGCTTCTTTTACAAAGTCAATACCATAGAATCTTCTTTCTCCTGGTTCCACCCAGTTCAACGGAGTTCTACACTTGCGACCATATAAAGCTTCAAAAGGAGCCATTTGGATACTCTCTTGATAACTGTTGTTGTAAGAGAATTCCGCGAGAGGCAACCATTTCTCCCAGGAGCCATTACAAGAGATGATGCAAGCTCTAAGCATGTCTTCAAGAATCTGATTCACACGCTCAGTCTGTCTCGACGTCTGTGGATGATAAGCAGAACTACGGACCAAGTTAGTTCCAAGATTCTGATGTAGGCGCTCCCAAAAATGAGCAGTAAACTGTGACCCTCTGTCAGAGATAATAGACTTAGGCACTCCATGAAGACGTATAACTTCTTAGAAGTAAATGTCAGCATATTGGTGTGGGTGATAGTTACTCTTTACAGGGATAAAATGAGCAAATTTTGTCAAACGATCAACTATAACCCAAATAGAATCAAAACCTTTTTGGGTGGTTGGTAATCCGACAATAAAGTCCATAACAATGTCGTCCCATTTCAAACCTGGAACAGACAAAGGCTGGAGTAAACCAGGCTTCATGTGAATGGCCTTAACTCTACAACAATTATCACACCTAGCGACGTAGGCTGCAATTTCCTTCTTCATTTTGGTCCACCAATAGTACGGCTTGAGATCCTGATACATCTTACTGCTGCCAGGATGGATGGATAACTTAGAAGAATGGGCTTCAGATAAGATTTGATTTCTAAGCTCTCTATCTTTTGGCACAACGAGTCTATCCTTGAACCAGAGAATTCCCTTCTCATCGATTCGAAAATGCTTAATTTCTTGCTCTTTCATCTTTCTCTTGATATGAAATACACCAATATCAGTCTTTTGTAACTCAATGATTCTACTTCTCGAAGAACAATCCACAGTGATATGATGGAGTACAACGGGATGCAAGAGATGAGACAAATGAAAATCTTCTTCTATCAGAGAGTTGCAATGAGATTTTCTACTCAAGGCATCGGCAACCACATTTGCTTTACCAGGATGGTAATGCACTTGAAGGTTATAATCTTTGATCAACTCTAACCATCTTCTCTGGCGCATATTTAACTCAGGGTGAGTAAATATGTACTTGAGACTCTTATGATCTGTATAAATATTGCATATATTTCCAAGCAAATAGTGTCTCCATATTTTTAGAGCATGCACTACAGCAGCTAACTCTAAGTCATGAGTCGGATAGTTAACTTCATGTTTTCTTAACTGACACGAAGCATACGCAATAACTCGGCCTCCCTGCATCAGTGCGCCACCTAAACCAGTACCTGATGCATCACAATACACATCAAACGGTTTCTCAATGTCAGGTTGCGCTAATACCGGAGCTGATGTTAACAAAGTCCGTAGCGTGCAGAAAGCTTGTTCACACTCCGGAGTCCAATCAAACTTCCTATCCTTCTGAAGTAGTCGAGTCATAGGCTTAGCTACTTTAGAGAAATCCTGAATAAAACGACGATAGTAGCCAGCCAATCCAAGAAAACTCCGAACTTTGTGTACTGTAGTTGGTGCCTTCCAATCCAAAACTTCCTGTATCTTAGTCAGGTCTACTGAAATTCCCTCATCAGACAATACATGACCGAGGAAAGGTACCTTCTTTAACCAGAATTCACATTTACTGAACTTGGCGTAAAGCTTATGTTCACACAATCTGGATAAAACAATTCTTAGATGCTCGGCATGTTCTTCTTCATTTTCAGAATAGATCAGAATATCATCAATGAATATCACCACAAACTTGTCCAACTCTTGCATGAATACTGAATTCATTAGGTACATGAAATGTGCAGGAGCATTGGTCAGACCAAAGGACATGACAAGATATTCATATAACCCGTATCTGGTAGAGAAAGCGGTCTTTGGTATGTCTTCTGGACGGATTTTAATTTGGTGATAACCAGATCTCAGATCAATCTTCGAGAATACCTTTGCTTTAGACAACTGATCAAACAAGATATCAATACGAGGCAACGGATACTTGTTCTTGATAGTGACTGCATTGAGTGGTCGATAGTCTACACACATACGTTGAGACTGGTCCTTCTTCTTCACAAAGATAGCAGGACAACCCCACGGAGAAGAACTAGGACGGATCAGCCCTTTTAATAAAAGGTCACTAAGTTGGGTCTTGAGTTCAGCTAACTCATTCGGCGGCATTCTATACGGTCTTTTGGAAATTGGTGCAGTACCTAGAATTAACTCAATCTTGAATTCTACATCACGATCTGGAGGTAATCCTGGCAACTCATCGGGAAAAACATCTGGAAATTCACACACTACAGGAACTTCTGCAATCTCTTTTGCTTTTGCTATCATAGCGTTAACTGTAGTCTGAGGACTAATGTCTCTAGGAAGTTGCACTAGAAAAGCTTGTTGATCTTTTGGATCCCTCAACATAACCACTCTCGTAGAGGTATCGATCAGAACACCGTTTCCACTCATCCACTTCATACCTAAGATTACATCTAGGCCCAATCCTGGTAATACCACGAGATCTAGATCATACAAACGTCCTTCTATCTCGATCTTTGCTCCTAAGACCAACTGGTTGGTTGAAATATTATTCCCGACAGCACTAATATTATAACCACTATTATCCAAAGTAACGACCTTCATACCATGCTTGGCTGCAAACGTTGAACTAATAAAAGAGTGGGAAGCACCTGAATCGAACAACACAATTACAGGATATTGGTTTACTAAAAATGCACCGGCAGTGATAATCTCACCCGTAGGAATGGATTTCACCGTGGTGTAACGAACATACCCTTTACACACATCTCCATTGTTATCATTTGATTCCTTCTGCGGAATAGGACAATCTTTGGCCCAATGACCTGACATCTTGCAATTCCAACATGGTCGATTACTTAGCGGTGCCTTAGGCTTTCCTTTCTTAATACTGCTCCTCTTGACCGGATCCTGTTTCTGATATGGGTGATATCTGGTAGATATGCCAGCCGAATAATACTAAGGTGTAATCACCACCAGAGTATGGGTCGTAGGTGCATTAGATTCATGAGATTTCTCTTGGCTCTTAGAAGCAGCATACACAGCATTACAGTTCTCTTGAAGGATAGTATCACTGACAAACTCGTTGAAAGTTGCACACTTACTATTGCACATGGCCTTCATCAATTTAGGACACAACCCTCTTTTGAAACTTGCAATCTTCTTAACTTCCGTATTAACAAATTCCGGAGCATATCTTGACAAGTTGATGAAAGCATGTAGATATTCTGTTACGCTTTTGTCTCCTTGGGTGAGCTTTATAAACTCGGTGTGCTTGATTGCCATGAGGCCAGCAGGAATGTAATGTCCCCAAAATGCTTCCTTGAACTGATCCCAAACTACTTCCATATTCTCAGGCAGGGTACTCCGATGATGACACCACCAAACACCTGCAGGTCCTTGCAACTGTTGCGAAGCATATTCTGTTTTCATATCATCTGCCACCTTGAGCACACAGAATTTCTGTTCGATAGTGTTCAACCATTCGTCTGCTTGAAGTGGTTCTTTTGCTTCTCGGAAAATAGGAGGCTCAGTATCCAAGAAATCCTTATAGTTGCTGTACTAGGCAGGCTCAGGTTCCTGATGGATATGGTTTCTGATACTCTCGTCCAAGGCTCGCTGACTCTCGGCAAGCATTTGTAGCAACTCAGCAGAGGTAGGTTGCGGAGGAGACGATGACAGTCCTATATTGCCACGACTCCGACTGCTAGAGCGAAGTTGACGAGACATCTACAAGTAGTTGAAACTAGTAAGCGTTTGATGACGTCGGAAGGCTGCTGACGAATTATATAGGCAGGAGGAAGAGATTATATCCAACTATCCAAATTCCAATCTCAGAAGAAGGAAATCTCTTGGTTTGAGGTACTGATCATCTGATAAGATAAGGAATGGTATCCAAGGGGAAAAGGTTTACGAGAAGATAACACATTGGTGTAGCTCCATAATGGATCATGACTAGCAATCCTTGATACCTGCGCGTGCCGAGCAGCACAACCTTGTGTCGCGCGCCACAGGAGGCTCCCGGTTTCGTCGTGGCACCATGGAGTACTAATCGCAACACCATTACCGAACACACACCCATGAGGAATCCCCACGTGTCAGGAATTAGGCGTATAGAAACGATATGATCCAAAGATGGGGTAGCAAACAAGGATAGATACAAGGGTAGAAGCAATGGAGACGAATTGCATATCAAAACACCTCCCAACTCGAGGAGATACATCTTGAAATTGTCTTGCTTTTCTTCACGGCCAGGTATGAATTGGGTTTCAAGGCTGACACTACTGATCACTCCACTAGGTTGGTTGACCACCCCCAATCCTTCATGAAAGAATGCAACTATTGATGGGACAACCGTTTGGAGGGAAGAAAAATTTTAAAAGAATGGGATAAGCGATTTATAAGTGAGGGAGTAATGCAGAATGCAATGTATGATGCGAACATGGTGCATGCACGAACTGTACGTCCTCACAAACCTAGGAAGAATTTCAAAATTCTAGCGTATAGTTCGGTGGCATACATACGTTCTCTCAATAACGATAACTAGTCGTTCTACAGGAAACGTTGTTAGTGTACCTGCAGAAAATTGCATTTCAGCCCAACAATTCCTAATAAAGCACACAAGAAAGCAGTAAACTAAATACTTTCCATACATACATCCCCCGATGTATATACTTCAGTATCAAAGCTACCCGACAGATATACCCACAATTAAGTACTCTCATAATCACATGATTAAACATGTAAGTATGCTAGTAACCACAACTACTCTCCCCTAGACCGACGGTTGGACGGTCATGCTCTCACAACTCCCACTTACCAGAGCGTAGAGGTATTTTGATCCATACATTACCACCCAAGCGGATGACATCCATACAATAGCACGCCGTATGGACAACGAAATAGAAAACAAGCAAGAACCCCCCAGGTTAGTACCTTAGTAAGCCACCTAGTAGTCCTTATTTGGGCATATAGGATATGACCACTGGCACTCTTTAGATTAGAATTAAGATTTTTCACAAAAGCTTTTGTTTAAATACACAAATGATGTGTTTATTGTTGAATCTTGCTCCGATACCAGCTGTAACGGAACCGTCCAAATTATAAGAGCACAAGTTCAAAAACAATCGCCGAAACGATCAAATTCTCAAACTTGAGCCCATATAACTCCGGTAGTCCACGAAACCACGAGTGATTTCAAACCAAACCGAGAGCAACCAGATCGTAGTGATTCAACATAACACAACACTTGTTACAACAGTTCGTAAGTAGCTCTCATACATCGGAGTACAGATAATTTTATTACAAAACTAAAATAAAGATTAGCGGAAGCAACATAATTTCTAAAACCATTTAAATTCAAATACTGCCAATACATAGTCACATCCTGCAAAAGCATACCAGAAGAGATACTATAGAGACCATGCCCATATGGTCTAGTCTTCACACCCACATGGCGAAGACCATACTTGCAGCAACAAGTAGGAATCTGTTACCTGCAACAGGTGGGAATAAACCCTGAGTACGAGAAGGTACTCAGCTAGACTTACCCGTCAAAAACCAGAAACAAAGGTGACACCAAGGATTATGCAAGGCTTTATAAAGTGGGCTAGCTTGACTCAATTGCAGAAAAGCTTATTACAGATAGGTAATCATTAATGCTTAAGCATCAAGTTAATAATCATTAACCTGTCATCTAGATTAGCACCTGTACTAGAGCAATCACTTTATTAGGAGCAAACAATATTAACCATAGCAGGTATAATAAGGCCATCATCATCATTATCATCAATTCCGAACCATCATTAATCATTAGTGTATCTACGCTGGAGATAACCAGTCAAGTTTCTCACTATCCGGGAGAGACGGCGACTTGAATCGATTCCAACTCAGCTGAGGGGGGTATTCCTGACACTCACCCGGCAAACCCCGCTAAAGGCAGCCGTAGATAACCTTTGGTACAACTTAGGGTGGGCCCGAACAGCGCCGCGTTCTCGGGGATACCAGTGGCCAGGATGCTCAGGACTTTTAACTCACCTGCCCTTGGACCCTCTGGCTCCCTTCCGAGGCGACTTTCACTTTTCGACTTCGCAGCCTGAGTTGAGCTACTAGGCTTCGCGGTCGACAACCTCAGGCCGGCCAACTAAATGTCAGGCATGCGTTCAAAATGACATAGAAGGCTCTAGGTCTCGGTCCTTAATCGACATAGACGGGGATAGATCCACACCCAAGACCTCCATGCCTTGCTGTTTCACTATCATCATCCCGCCCAGTCTCATTTCATTTTATTACACATGGTTCACTTCCATGATAGCAATTATAGCCAACCGTGACCTGACAAAGCCCTATATCTCGCAGGTGACAGGAAATCACCCGACTTCTACCGGTCTAATTTAGCAGGGCTAAGCATAGATACGATCCTGTCTACTTAGGATTCAAGGTTCGAATTGCTGGACAAGGAGTGTTATCAATGCAGCAAGGGTTTCCAACCAACTCCTATCACGTAATGCAACAATACATATAACATGTATAGATAGATAATTGCTTTGAAAGTAGGAGGCTTATAATGCTCCGGGGCTTGCCTTAACCGAAAGAAGAGGTAACAAGGTTCGGCTTCAAGAACGATCCCCACATCTTCTCCGGCTTCGTTGGACTGGACCTCCGGCTCCCGAACAGACTTCAACTTCGGGTTCCACGCCTAGCGGAGCTTTACGGTCACCACGATTCTCGGTACACCTATTGCATGTATATGCACCCAATGAATTTCATGTATGCACCAAGGATGACATGATGATTTATGAACATGTAAGAATGATATGAAGATGGATGCAATGACATAGCAACATCGTAATCTCAAAACCAAGTTATGTGGTGCTCTATTCAAATCACTTCAAACTTATGTGCAAATTTCCTATCTGGTACTAACATGTTTGAACATCTCTAAGAAACCACTAAGTACCACAAAGATCATACTTAGCACATATATAACAAGTGCCAGCAATTTAGTGCATTGACATGTTGACCGCAGCAACTTATAAAGTCCATAACTAGAGTTATATAACTCCAATGGACATGCATGGGGACAATCTGGAAAGATTATAAAATTGTCCACAATTTATTTATAAACATCTAAGCATGATTTTATCATTTACCAGGTCGAAATAGCACATACACAGAAACTGTTCTAAAAGGACAGAGAGCAAAACAATTCTGACTCAAACTTTGAACAGTTGCCATTTCTAAACCATGAGTCCAAATGTCACCAAATTTTACCAGAAACTAATTCATAAAGTTCTTAACAACTTTGTTATAGTTCACCAAGCATGAAAACATCATTAACATAGCCTAACTTACTTTACCACCAAATCTGTCCAGAAAAGATAGATTTGTACAATTAAATATTAAGTGATGTTGGGAACATCACAAATGACTTACCTAACTTTACTAACAGTTAGATTATGTTTAAGTAACACCAAATCAAGTCATGGCACTAGCATAATTATTTATCTAATCCCTCTTTTCTATTTATTTAGAGTACATAAGCATAAATGGAATCACATATAAAATGTAACTATAAAATTCTAATAAAATTACAGAGGCAAATATATGCTAACAAGAGCCTACCATAAAAATTTCTCCTCATTTTCACAAGTAGATTAAGAGATATCAAAATAACAAAAAGATAAGTGCTAAATAAACCTATAACAAAGGAATTTCATAATTGGAGCAAATGACCTCCAACAAGGTTAAAAATTTAACTAGAGCATCATTATACCATGACTAGCATCTCACCAAAATTTTCATGGCCAAAGGATTAACACACAGGGAGATATTGATTTAACAAATTCATACAATTAAATAAAGCACTTAGTAAAAGTAATTATTATCTCCAGAAAACATAAACTAACATGTAATATTTTAATACACTACTGCATAGTACACTACATGAGGATTCCAAAAAGTCCTCATTTTCCTTTTTATGATTTTTCTATTAATTTATATGAATTAACAAAGTTTAGCAAATAAATCTACATTTCAGAATAATTAATAAAACCAAAAATAACAATCAGGCCCTAATGATCACTGGGCCGTTGCCTGCACTCGAACCGGCCCACGAGCTGGCCCAGCGAAGTCAAGACAGGGGAGGGGGCGCTGACACATGGGTCCCACCCGTCATGGGGACAGAAGCAGGGGAGGGAGGACGACGGCGGATTTCGCGCCGGCGGTGAGGTCGCCGTGGAAACCGACCACACCAACGTGACCTCCATCACATCCCGCACTTAGTGGTGTACGTGGTCGGGGCGCTAGCTCACCGGAGTGAGCTCACCGGCGTTAATGGCGACGACGGCCAACTGGCGGCGGTGTGCTGGCTGGTAGAGGGCGTGCCGGTCACCGGTGAGGGGCTCTCCAGCAACACGGTGTCCAGGCGACTCCGGTGCGCGCAAGCACACGCACGGAGGTGCTATGGAGAGGTGGGACCACGGCGAGCGCTCGCGCGGAGGAGCTCCGGCGAGGTCACCGCGGCGGAGAACTGAGCAGTGCGGCCTCACCGGTGCTCGGATGGCTCCACAGAGGGGTTGGCGAGGTAGAGGGGGTTAAGGCGGGGCTTTGTGCAGTTGGGATAGGTCAGAGGCACAACCACAGTGGCTCACGAGCTCAGCGAGCTTGCGGCGGCGGTGGTGGCGCCTCGGTGCTCCGCCTTGGCGAGCGCGGCAAGGGCGAGGGAGGGAAATGGAGGGAAGCTGGGGGTCTCCAGGCGCGCGTGGCGACCTGGCGTGTGCGTCCTGGCCGCGGCATCGACGCGTGTTGGCCACGCGGCGCGCACCTCCTATGCCCGGTCGGCCACTGTCGAGGCCGAGTTCAAAATTCTGAACTCTGAAACGAAGCTCGAGAGAAGTGACTGACAGGCCCAGTTTGGAGCTCAATATCTCGCGAATGAGTTCGAACTGGACCAAAGTGTTAAAGACAAAACTGTAGTTCTAAGTGAGATCTCCAAGTTTGTCAATAGGATCATGAGCTAACTCGGCTTGGTTAGTGAGATACGAAGCTTGAAAGGAGGGTACAAGCAAACGGTGTAGTCGAGCAATGACTGACAACCAATATTGAGCAGCTCCGAAATTCTAAACTAGCTCGAGTTAGTGATAGGTGATATTAGCAAACTTGTAGAGCTACGTGAGGTCTCCAATTTTGTCAATATGGACTTGAGCCAGTTCGGCCGGGATTTAGAACTACAGAGCCCTAAAGTGGAGTACCTTGAAACTGTGACTGCATTAGGACTTAGGAAAATTTTCTAAGTGTTATAACAGCACTTCAAACTGACTTGTGGGACCTGTTTGAGGATGTTCTAGTAATTTTCATGAGATGGTTATATTGAGACTTTTGTTCCTTGATAAATTTCCTACAACTTTGGTAAAGGGTGCACTTCCATGCAAAGTCTCTAGATACCACTTTTAAATCGATCAAAGTAGATCAATGCTATGGTCAAACTGAGGTCAAACCTAGTCAAATTGGATTTTGGTCAAAACATGAATATAAACCCTAGCTCATTTTGCTCCACTAACATATCAAAGATGTTTTCAAGCCACAATTTACCCAATAGCATCTCATATGAGCAAAAGTCACATCAAGGTGCATTGAAACATCACCAATCAAGCTAATGCAACATTATGTTGCATGCATGTGTTGCATGGTTTAACTAGGCATGTTGCATGTGTTTCATGGTCATGTTTCAAGGTGTTGTGTCACACATCACACTACTACAAGTGTTGTACACCCATAGGCTAGCATTAATAAACAAACATACACCTACACATGCATTCAATCATAGATGTTGCAACTGTTGCAAGGTCATGTTTCAAGCAAGGATGCACATGAAATGACGATGCTTATAGTAATGTCATGCCATGATCATGCATTATGAATGCATTATGAGGCTAACTAACACCAGGGGTGTTACAGTAACAGTCGAATTTGAAACTAACAGCGCTGAGTGACCGGACGCACCGATCAGGACTGACCAGACGCGTCTGGTCGTGCAAGGACCTTTCTGTACTTTGACCGGACGCTCGGTCGAGTCCGATCAGTAATGACCGGACGCGTCTGGTCAGCGAAGTACCTTACTGGAACTGGACCGGACGCACTGAAGACGCGTCCGGTCATTTCCCAGTGGCGTCCGATTAGAACACTAACCCTCTGTGACACGTGTCAATACAATCAACGCATCCGGTCCTCGGGAGGACCGCGTCCGGTCGACCAAGTTGAAACGCAGTGACTGCCAGCACTGACCGGACGCGTCCGGTCAAGACAGAGACCACGTCCGGTCAAGGGTAAAAGGCTCAAACGACTTTGAAACGTGACACAACTTGAACCGAGTTTCTTCCAACTGAACTTTGGGCTTCACCTGAGCTACCTAGTGCTAAGTTTGACAAGTGTGCACCACACCTAAACAAAAGACTCACCTTGGTCAAGCTACTCGCTCATGCCTCCCTTTATAGTACGGCCAAAGGAAAAAAGCGAAGATCCTAACGACTATTCCGAACGTAACTCAACACCTCGACGTCTGAAACTAACCGTCCTTAATCTTGACGTTATTCCTTTGAAAACCGAAACGATTTTCATCAAGGGACATGAATACCATAGTGCCCAAAATAGTCTCCAATCCCATGACCTAACTTACCAAAGTTTCTGCAAAACACACGTTAGTCATGGTAATAATGTGTTGTCATCAATTGCTGAAACCAACTCTCGGGGCCTAGATGCTTTCAATCTCCCCCTTTTTAGTGATTGATGACAACACTATGATTCAGTAGATTTAAGAGTTGAGTTTTCGAACATGCTTGGTTCACATAAGCAAAGGGCAATAAGCACGAGGGGTTAGAAATTGCTTATGTGCTCCAAGCCAACATGTTGTACTCATAAGATAAAACATGAAGAGTTAGTACACAAAAACATAGCTCATATAAAATCGGAGTAAGGCACGGAAGCACAACCTTATGAATTAGAACCAATCAAGTGACATGATATATAATAGCAACAAGATAAACCACATATAACTCAAGTACTCATAAGCACACATGTCACAAAATGCAAGTGCGGGAATATAAACATGATGCATGAATGTAGCATGAATGTAGCACACAAAGAAAACGAAACCCTCTCTCAAAACTCCCCCTGAATATACTCTCTCTCCCCCTTTGGCATCAAGAGCCAAAAAGCTAAGGGTCCGAAGGAGGAACAGAAGCAGTCGTGTCAGGTGCCGAGGAGCGTGGAGTGATCACGAACTGAGAAGTGTCCTCCTCTGACTCTGAGCTGTCAGGCTAACCCTCTGTAGATACACGTGGTAGGAAAGTAGTCTGGATTTGTAACATAGGAGCAGGAACTGATGATGTAGTAGCAACAAGAGCCACAGTCTCTGTCACGTGAGCCTGGAGAGCACCAACCATCGGAGGATCAGTCGAAGCAACTGACGAAGGTACTATATCTATAGTCCTTGTCCCTATCACTGGAGGAGCCACTATCTCTAAAGCTAACATCCCTAAAGTAGTCACAACTATGGTATGGGAGGGTGTCGGCTGACCAGTCAACTCGCTGTAGGACGCACTCAAATCAGTGGAGAATGGAGTGCCTGTCAGTAGGTGAGGCCTGAGCTGAACTGGTGGAGTAAACCCCGTCTGAATAGGATTGTAGCTCGAGGACTGAAAAGTCTGAGGGACCTGCTGCTGGGGTGAGGTAAACTGAAAGCTCAGTTGTCCCTAACTCTAAAGTCCACTGGACTGTAACGCTGGAGTAAGGACAGACGGAGGTGGAGGAACCCCAACAGTGACAAGGTGTCGTAGAAGCTCAAGGTACTACTGCTGGGTGGCTGCCTGCTGCCTATGTATCTCAAGCTCCTGTCTCTGAAACTCGTCCTAACGAGCCTAAATCTGAGCGAATGCAGCTGCGTTATCCTAATTCCTAAGCCTGTCACTGCAGCTGAGTCTCCTGTCTCTCTTGAGCCTGGGTCAACCTCTCAAGAATAGCCACCATGGCTGGGTCTGAGCGAGAAGCTGAACCTAAACCACTGGCCTCATGGTCGTGAGACCGAGGAGAGCGGTACCGAGGAATAGGCTGATAGTCCTCATCTGTGCTGTCAGTGGCATCATCCTCATCTAGATCAGCTGGCTGAGCATCTAGGTCTGCAAGCTCGGCCTTTGCAAGGCCCTCAACTGTCTCATCCTGCTCAGCTGCAGTCTTTAGTACCTATGCCCTCTGACGCTGTCCCTGCCTAGGTACCTGCTCTCGAGTGATAGAAGCACACAACTGTCGAATGTCATACTCAGGAAATGCAGTAGGGGTATCTGAAATCTCAGCTCTAATCTCAGCAGGTAAGTCACAAGCAGACCGTATCAAGAAGCAAATCCAGTGGGCATAGGGTAGCTGACGGTGACCCTTGAAGCCCTCTGCCAAAGTGTCCTCCATTTCACAGAGCATCAGATCCCAAATGTCAAACAGAGTCTGAGAGATGAGGTGATGGACTACCCAGAGCTGCATACGTGTCAAGCCCTCTCTATATCCTAACCTCGGAAGTAGTGTCTGCCTCACAATAGCATCCAGCACGCGAGCAAGGGGAGTCAAGCTGGCAGGTGTACGTCTGGACCCCTCGCCAAACGACTCACGAAAGCAAGGTCTGATCAGATCTGTAGGTGACACAAAACCTCCGTGTGGACGCCTCAGTGGTGAAGTTTAACCAAAGCACAATTGGTGGATCTTCGTCTCTAAAGCAGGGAGCCTGAGAATCTCCCGTACCCTGGTGCTGTACAACCTGCGGTCATGGCCTTAGAATGCAAAGTGAACGAACTCATGAGTAGGGTCAATACAAAGTGAGGAATAGAACTCTCTGGCCCAAGTACCGCGGTAAGCTCCAGTCCGTCCCAGAAAGTCTGATAATCCCGGTAAGAAAGAAAGGTGTGGACGGAGCTGCTCACCAACAACAGCAACTAGAGCCTCAAGTCAACAAACTCTCTGAGGTCTGAAGGCAATCCCACTGTCAACATATGCTCTGTAGAAATCCTCGTGCAGAGATGTGTAGAAACCCTCTAAGGCTCGGGGGTCCCGCTGAGGTGGGAACCACCGACCAACCTCAACAAACCAAAGAGCCTGGACCTGTCGTGCTGTAGCTCCCCTCAGGTCAAAGTGCTTGACTGGGGGGTGACCTCGAGCTCTAGGAGGTGGATGACCTCCACGTCGCTGACCCTCTGGCCTAGGTGTCACCTGAGCACGCGTACGTCCTGAGCGACGACGCGGTACAGTCTATACGGTCTGCTCCTCTATCTCCTCTGTCTCCTCTGTGGGCTGCTCTGCAGGCTGGTCCTCAGTCTCCTCAGTAGCCTTTGTACCAAGCTGTCGACCTTCAAGGTGAAAGCAATGCTCGCCAATGTGTATGCCACTACCTCTGCCTCCTCTCTCTACAAGATCTGCCGTGTCAGCTACTACCTGTGCTAACTCTGTCTCAGTGAGTGTCCTCTTTCTCTTCTTGGCGGCAATCTTCTTGTGCTTGCCATGGGCAACCTCTGTCAACCGAGGAGGACTCTCATCCCCATCACTCGGTGCACCAGCAGCATTCTTGCAGCGAACCATGCTGACTAACCTCTGTGACTGAGAAACCCTGACACTGAAAAGATGATGAGCTGACTCTCGTGAGGCTTGGCCTCAATCCGTATCTGCAGGCTTGGCCTTGGATTCAAATATGACCAAGAGAACCAACTACCACACACAGAGCACCGACAGGACTCTCTGCAAAGATATAATAGATAGAGCTACATTTAAACAATATATTTTAACTAATAGATGAGCGAAGTCCTTATGAGAGCAAGCATATGAGATAAGAAAAGAATAGAGCGTGATATGCTACCTCAGACGAGCGAGACTCCGGTGAAAAGGTAAGGGACCTTGACGCGCGAGGGTTCCATAGAAACGACGGACAAGCGTTGGAGTGCCGAGACAAACAATAGATGAATTAGAACACGACAGGATTTCATCGGCAATCCAAAAAGTAGGTCAAGGTAATGTGAAACAACCTCGCGGAGACGAAGTTGCACGAAGGGCCTTCGCCGGAGGATGACCGGAGAGAAGCGATGATGTCGGCGAAAGCTAGGGTTGGGAGCAGCGCTGTGGACGTAGCACGTGGTTCCTAGGGTTTGGAGCAGCAATGGAGCGCGGGCAGTGGATGGAGGAGTTAAAGCAGCATGACTGTAGCAGCAGTGTATGGGCTCAGGGATGAAGAAAGAAGCGGCGGCGGTGTGGTTGTACGGAGGAGAACCAGCGGCAGCGGCAGCGGCTCGCGGATAGCGGTGAAGGTGCGGCGAAGCAGCGGTGGTTCAGCGGCGGCGTGGCTGCAATAGTGAAGTGCAGCGCTAGGGCTTGGGTTCGGATTCGGGAGAGCGGCAGCAGCGAGTGGATGAAGAAGAAGAAAAAGATTTGATGAATCGGTTAAAACAGGGCTCAGATCCGCTTTTCACGGGGTGACCGGACGCGCTGTTTGCCTGACCGGACGCGCTGCAGAGACGTCCGGTCAGAGTCTAGTAAGCTCCTGGCGCGACCGGATGAAAGCCCAAGTTTGGTTTTCGTAATTAATGACACCAAGTTGCTAATGCCATGTGTTAAGTGTTTTGAGTTAGGCATAAGCAACACATGTGATGAAGGTGTATGTGGCAAGGAGTGATGGCCACAAGATCACAAAGAGATGGTGCATGGACATGAAATGATGATCATGGTAGAGATGCACATAATATGATGGACATGATGTTCAAGTGGAAGAGAAGGAACTAAGAGCGCAAGGCAAAGGTATAACCATAGGGTTTTCCTTTTGCTGGTCTAAGATGAGTAGAGAAGTGATTGACCGGGTTTAGGATACATAGCCGACTATCAAGAGGGGCAATCACGGTTAGCTTGGGAATCAAGTGCTACTAGATCATTGTCTTGAGCATATGCATTAGGATCTAGTAAAGAGCTAACATAACGCCTTAGAAATATTTGTGAAATGCTAACACACATGCACATGGTGGTGTACACTTGGTGGTGTTAGCACATTTGCGAAGGCGGTGGAGTTTAAGCGGTAGAGAGGGGTTTGGGTTCCTCTCTCCTCCCGCCGAGCTTGTGAGGTGGGATTCGGCGCTTTTTTGGAGAAGTGAAACGCCTATTTTCTACTGCGCCGGAAGTCGGAAAAGAAACGGAGGCGAACGGAGGTCACTGTGGTGACCGGACGCTGCACCGGACACGGTCACGGCTTGACCAGCGCGTCCGGTCAGTTCATTCGATCAGCGTGCCTAGGGTGAGTGACCGGACGCTGGTCTGGCCTGACCAGCGCATCCGGTCAGTTCACCTGTGCGCAGAAGCATAGCGCGCGACCGGCGCGTCCGGTCCTTCACAGAACCGGCGCGTCCGGTCAGGCGTCCAGAGGGGCAGAGAGCGCAGGAGTGTACGATCGGACGCGTCCAGTCGTGATGGGAGTTGTTGATGCAAAAGTAGATCTGTAAACACAAAGGGCTAATACCCGAAATCGATATCCAAAGCGTGCCAGTCGATTTGACCTGTTAATCGACAAGGATGAAGATACGAGCACTTTGGTCCTGACAACAGCGATACGCCCGGAAGTCACGGCCAAGAGGTACTCACGCAGAACTCGAGGATCGCCGAAGATTGCACTGGAGCAATGCAACTCGCTGAATCGATGAGAACTCGTAAAAAAGAAAAATATGCAAATTGACGAAGTCGTCGAAAGTAGATGTAAATAAGAATAAAAAGCTGTTTCTGATGTATTGATTGATCTCCTTTTTACATTGCCCTTCACCCTATATTTATATCCTGATCTACAGAAACATAACCAAATAGGACTAGGACACTAAACCCAAATCTATGGAAACACATGACTTTGATACAACTCAGACTCTAATAAACGTATATAAGGAAATTAACTCCTATCTTATTCCATAGTCCGCCTCAGTCACGATGGTATTCTCATCGACCTCCTTCTTATCGGCACAATCCTTGTTTCATCGGCACAATCCCTGTTCCATCGGCAGCAGCCTTCAAGATCCTTCCATCGGTACATCCCCTGTTTCATCGGCAGCAGTCTTCAAACCATCTTTCATCGGCATCGGCAATAATACCCTTAACCTTATTGGCAACATTTCAATTTGAACCCATACGCC
This sequence comes from Saccharum hybrid cultivar R570, assembly GCA_038087645.1. NCBI lineage: Eukaryota > Viridiplantae > Streptophyta > Magnoliopsida > Poales > Poaceae > Saccharum > Saccharum hybrid cultivar. The sequence continues at coordinate 10,532,944 of JAQSUU010000103.1, forward strand.
GCTACCACTCATAAGCAAACTCATTTTCATCAGCTATCAATTTACATAATAATCTTTCCTCTACTGATTAGCCCTTCCTGACCATCTTGACACGTGCTAAAAAACGATGTCAACACATGCCCCCCAATTTTAGAGTATAAGATATTGATGCTCTGAAATTTACTCCAGATAATGCCTGCTATTACCTATTTTTCAACCCACTCTCCAAGCATAACATGATCTGTTACCAGATTTAATCAAATCTAGATCTAATCCATGTATCTCAGTAAATATCGCACATTTTCCAACTATTTTTTTGCCTCAATTATGGTTGAGATACCAAAATAACAATCCATCGGCAAGATCTTATCACAGCAACATCACCATTTTAGAACTGAAAGATCCTGTATCAAAATATCCTTCAAGTCATGACTACTTGCCATGCCATCAAATCTTCTGTACAATCCCTTGATTGTCGTGCGAACAGTTACCATATCTATCTGAACCACCTCGATCCATCCGCGTACGGCATAGACATAAGTCAAGAATACCCCTACCCCAAATGGCTTATAAATAGATTTCTCTGAACTGCTCATCTTCTACCTTCAAATCGCAACCTTTGGCATTCTCTCTCCGGCGGCAACCCTAACTGCGCATCCTCAACCCACCAGAGCTCCTTCCATCGTCATTTTCTAATCTCCAGCTCGTGCCCTCATCCTTCTCAAAACAATGGCGGTCAACTTCAACGTCCCTATGGTTCGTTCTTTTTTTATTACTTTTACTTCGACCCTTCTGGCCCCTTGCGAATTCTTACAGTTGGTATTTTTTCTACTTCTTCCATTCTCTTGATCTTCCAAACTCAGGAACTATGCAACACACTGGTTATTCCAACCAACCAACCTCCCCTCCATTGCCTAGGTCCAATGGGTGATCCAAATCCAACCGACCTGATCAATGCAGAAGCTAATCGTATTCCCTTCAAAGCTCAAAATTTCTCTTTGAATCTATGGAAAGATACATTTCGATCTTGGCCCAAACCTACCAAAGGGTGGAAAAACTGGTAGTTGAGAGTAAACAGATCAATGCAAGTGTTCTGGGCAGAACGGAAGATAGATCAATGTATCAGGCTATCCATTGCTGATATGCAAAGGAATGAATCCATGATGATAGCTGCTGCTCATTTTTGGTCAGATACCACAAATACCTTCATGTTCGGTCATGGCCCATGTGCCCCTACTCTTGCCGATGTATATATGCTCACCGGCTTGGATATCTCAACTGTCGATGAGGGCCACATTTTTGGCAGAAAAACTGAGTATAGAGTAAATACACGCAACATCGGCGGCTGGACAGGATACATCCAAGAGTACCAAAAAACTGGTACTGTCAATCAAAGGGAACACGTCATATTCCTGAACATGTGGCTGGAGAAGTTTATTTTCTGTGGTCGATCGGTAGGACCAACTAACGCCTTCCTCCCAGCAGCGGAACTCTTGGCCAACGGTGTCAGATTCCCACTTGGCTGATACCTCCTGAGCTCAACTTACCACCTTCTCCACCAAGTGTCTCAGAAGCTTCTACTTGGTGAACCCATCGACAATCTGGGTGGCCCGTGGTGGTTCATCAATATGTGGTTAAACGCTCACATGCATAAGCGTCTACAATGGGATTTCTTTGCCCAAGAATTCCCACGAGAGATCGCCGAAGATTACATCCTTGGAGATGATGAATCGGCAACACGCCCTCCTCTCAACTTCGGCGAAGCCATAATCGTCCTTCCTGGAACAGAGTCCAATGAAGATCAAATTGGCAGGTTTTTTTAGAATTTCTACCATGGTCTCCCTCATGATCTCAGAGCTTGGGTACCCTATATCGATGAGGATAACAAGTTCCCTCTTCTTTTCAATTTTGCCGATAGTGATCTGAACCAAGATAATGATCTTATGATGGCTATTATTACCCCAGAGCAATCCCAATAAACACATTTAGCAGCGGGAAGAATTCCCATATCACTTATGAATTCTACAATCCATTGGCAGTGTCTCGCCAATTAGCCTTTGGGCAACTGCCAATCAAGCTATGCTTTACCGATATGATTAAGCCTAGAGAAATTATTATAACTGGAACTGAATGGAGTAGAGTAGTAAGACTTGCTCCTGATGCCAATATTTCAAATGTTGATCTCTCCGCCTGGTCACCAGTGTCTTTCATCACAGAGTCATATAAGTAATGGTGGCAAGAGTGGAAAGAACAGTTGTTTTCAACATCCGTTCATACATATCGGCACATGATCGATCCCGACTATGTTGTTCCTGACGATGCAATAAGTTCCTTTTAACTTTCGTCTCTCTCCTTCCTTTTATATGTATATTGGTAACTAATCTTCCCTGAAATAGGCCGATGATCCAGTTTCATCAATAAGTAAAAATGGAAGACCCTTCAACCTCCATCCTATTTCTCTAGTCTCAATAATTGGCTACAACGCCCCTACCTTAGAGGCCTTAACCTTCCAGAGGACTCGCGCCAAAACTATCACCTCCAAACCAAGACTAGCAACATCCAGGGCCACTCCAATGGCTGCTGCTTCAAGCCTAATCAAGGTTTTTAAGGTAACAACCTTGCTTACTTTGTTTTTCTGTCGATGCACACTATATTAACATATAACTATCAGGATGTGAGAGCTACAGCTGGATCGTCATCAGCAACTCTTCCAATATCAAGCACCACGACCTCTACTCCTCCTTCGGAGGTATTTTCTTATTTTTACATTTTTCTGTTAAATATCCAATCTTATACTCGTTTTTTGTAGCAACAAACGGGCACATCGGCAAGCACACCAAGCATGCAAGCTCCCCAATCAACACATGTCGATGCCCCCTAGCTAATTGTCGCTGAGGCCCAAATAAAGCGCAAAGTTTTAACGGATGCTGAAGCTCAACAAAAGCGACAGAAATCTACACCAGCCCCTTCATCCGCTCTAACACCTGTCAATCGACCCACTGATATAATTGAATAAGCTGCTTCTTCTGTACAAGATACACCATCAGCCATTATACCCCAAGGGCCGACTACTGATGAGGTCGTAGAAGACATTCCATCGGCATCCTCTGTCGATCCTTCGCATGATCTTTTTTAATCCGCTCCCTCAAGCCAGGCTCAAGAAATTGCCCTGAAGCAGGTAAACTGATTAACTGTTTGGTTTATAATATCCCCAGACACCACAAATAGGATTCCTAACTCTCTTTATTTCACAGGAACAAGATTCTCCAGATAGCTTGTTTTCTTTTGCTATCGACGTCTTCGATGATGACGGAGAAGAGGCGAGTTCTTCCCTGGCATTGGGAACAATATCGGCAGATACCTATGGCAAACTAGAAGTTCTCCTGAATCTGCTGCAACAAGATACTGCTCAACTGGTGATCGATTCAGACCCTACAAGGACCATCTTCAAAACAATCCGTGGCCAAGTCCCTGCCGATGTTGAAGAAATCATCTTCCTAGCAGTTCATCTGGAGAGCAGACAACTTCAATATCAAAAGGTTGTTCATCGTATTGCCGACAGAGTAGCTCAGGCTCAACATAAGGATGAAATGCTACAGCTGAAGCAAACTGCCGACGAGAAGCACAAAAGCATCGGCAACTTGCAAGCCTCCAGTGCTGATCTTAAACAGAAAATCTTAGACCTATCGGCAAAAAGGGCAGCTCTGCTAGCCGAACTGGAAAAGGTTGAAACAACCCTGACTCAAGTCAAGCAAGAAGAAGACCAGCTTCCTGACGCTATCAAGGTCCTTCAGCAAGAACGAGACGTCCAAGCTCGCAAGGCCTTGGTTCTCAAGAAGAAACTCAAGCCTGTGGAAGGAAATGCCGATGAAGATGCCAAGGAATTAAAAGAAACCGATGAAATTCACCTGTGTGCGATATCGGCTATCCAAGCTTTGTTAAATTAGCGCATCGGCAATGATTGATACTTTGTTTTGACTCTAGCCGATAGGATTGTTATCGGCAATTACTCTTTTATGCATCCATCCAGATACTAGGGTAATATTTCTTTAAATATTTTCCATTTAATGCTCTGGGAAATACAACTTCTTCGAGAGTTTCAAGAATATATGCATTACCAGGAACAGATTGATTTATCCGATATGGACCTTCCTAATTAGGTGACCATTTGCCAAACTTAGAACTTTTAGTCCCAATCGGTAAAATCAACTTCCAAACCAATTCTCCATCGACAAATTCCTTTACCTTCACCTTCTTGTCATACCATCTAGCTACTCTTTTCTTATTCTCCTTGATGCTAACCAAAGCTTTTAACCGATGATCTGCTACATCTTCCAACTCATCCTTCATAAGGATATCATAATCATCGGCTGTTAATTGATCTTGAGAGCGTATTCGCCTAGAACCAATTTTAATCTCCCAAGGTAAGACTGCATCGTGTCCATACACCAATTGATAAGGTGTTACCTTGGTTGCACCATGACACGCCATCCGATATGACCACAAAGTTTCATTTAATACTGTATGCCACTTCTTAGGATACTATTTAATCTTGCGCTTAATGAGCTTGATAATTCCTTTATTAGATGCTTCAGCCTGACCATTAGCCTAGGCATAATACGGTGAAGAATTCAAAACTTTAATCCCCATTCCTATAGCAAACTCATCAAATTCACCCGATGTAAAAATAGTGCCCTGATCGGTAGTGATGGTTTGAGGGATGCCAAATCGGTAAACAATATGCTCCTTCACAAAATCAATCATATTAGCCGATGTCACCTTTTTTAAAGGAATTGCTTCAACCCACTTTGTGAAATAATCGGTAGCAACCAGAATAAACTTATGCCCTTTACTCGATGATGGATAAATCTGACCGATAAGATCAATAGCCCAACCCCGGAACGGCCAAGGCTTAATTATAGGGTTCATAGCCGATACGGGTGCCCTTTGAATATTACCAAATTTCTGACATTCCTGACATCCTTTAAAATATTTAAAACAATCTTCAAGAATAGTCGGCCAATAATATCCATTTCTTCTGATCATCCATTTTATCTTGAAGGTTGACTGATGAGCCCCACATACTCCTTCATGAATTTCACCCATCAGGCCTTTTATTCCTCTATGCTAACACACCTGAGTAAAACTCCATCTATGGTATGGTAATACAATTCATCATTGAGGAGTACATACTTGGTAGCTTGGAACCTTATACGTCTTTCAACCTTTTTAGATGGATTCTTTAAATAATCAATAATTTCCTTCCTCTAGTCATCGGTATCAGCTGCTGATATTAATACTTCTTGAACAGGTTGATATCCTGAAGCATGCTGAGCCAATCGGTTAGCCTCTTCATTATGCATCCGAGAAATATGTTCCAGATAAAAACTCCTGAACCCTTTTAATAATCTCAAACACTTTTCATGATATGAAATTAGAATTTCACTTTGGCATTCATAAATCCTAGTCAACTGATTTATAACTAACATAGAATCACCAAAGATCTCAACAGCATCAGCATGTACTTCCTTGAGCAATTCTAACCCTTTTATCAGGGCTTGGTACTCAGCTTGATTGTTTGTCGATGTAGCAACAATCGGCAATGAGAACTCATACTTCTTCCCCTGAGGGGAAATTAATACGATACCAATGCCTGCCCCTTCACCACAAGTAGACCCATCAAAGAAAAGTGTCCACGGAGCAATTTCCAAAGAATCCACCGTGTTGTAATGTTGAGTAATGAAATCGACCATAACCTGTCCTTTAACTGCCTTAGCCAACTCATAACATAGGTCAAATTCTGATAATGCTAAAATCCATTTACCAATCCTACCATTCAGTATCGGCATTGACAGTATATACTTGACCACGTCATCTTTGCATATGACAGTACATTCAGCCGATAGTAAATAATGTCTCAGCTTAATACAAGAAAAGTATAAACATAGACATAATTTCTCAATGGCCGAATACCTGGTTTCATCATCTATTAACCGTCTGCTCAAATAATAGATAACACGCTCCTTTCCTTCAAATTCTTGAATAAGAGCTGAACCGATAACAGTATCTTCAGTTGATAAATACAATCTGAAAGGTTTTCCATGTTGGGGTGGAACTAACACTGGAGGATTTGTTAAATGCCTCTTAATTTCATCTAAGGCTAACTGCTGTTCATCCCCCCATTTAAATTCCTAATCGGCTTTCAATTTCAATAATGGACTAAAAGCCTTGATCTTACCCGACAAATTAGATATGAATCTTCTGATGAAATTAATCTTACCGATCAAGGATTGTAATTCAGTTTTATCGGCAGGAGCAACAATCTTGTTGATTGCCTCAATAGATTTTCTACTAATTTCAATACCCCGCTGATGCACCATAAAACCCAAGAATTGTCCTACCGATACACCAAATGCACATTTATTAGGATTCATCTTTAATCCATGTTTTCTTGTGCACTCCAATATCTTCTGTAGATCGGTTAGATGCTTTGTGATGTCTCCAGACTTAATCACTATGTCATCAATGTAAATTTCCACCAACGTGCCGATATATTCATGAAAAATAAAGTTCATAGCTCTTTGATAAGTAGCACCGGCATTTTTCAAACCAAATGTCATAACTATCCACTCAAATAATCCCACATGTCCTAGACATCTAAAAGCAGTCTTAGAAATATCTTCTTCAGCCATGAATATTTGATTATAACCTGCATTACCATCCATGAAACTGATAATCCGATGCCCTGCTGCAGCATCAATCAACAAATCAGCAATCGGCATTGGGTAACCATCCATCGGTGTGGCCTTGTTGAGATTCCTGAAATCAATACAAACATGAAGTTTCCCATTTTTCTTGTATACAGGAACCACATTAGAAATCCACTCTGCATGTCGACACTGCCGAATAAACTTGGCCTCAATTAATTTAGTTATTTCGGCCTTAATATCAGGAAGTATATTAGGATTGCAGCGGTGTGCCGGCTGCTGATGTGGCCGAAATCCAGATTTAATAGGCAACCGATGTTTAACTATAGATAGGTCTAACCTAGGCATTTCAGTATAATCCCAAGCAAAACAATCTTTATATTCCTTTAACAAATCAACTAGTTGCTGTTTACACTTGGAATTTAACTTAGCGCTAATAAAAGTGGGCCTTGGCCCATCGCCTTAACCAATATCTACTTCTATTAAATCATCTACCGATGTAAATCCTTGACCTAATTTTCCATCATCGGCAAATCTATCCATTAAAACTCTTCTTCAGAACCGACTGCTTGGATCGGTAGAATTTCATAATCGGCAACCTTGAGGAACTCTTTTTCCCAAGCTTCTCCTGATATGCACCTAGTTCGCTCATAAGTGTCTGATTCTGCCGATGCGATGATATAAGAAGAATCACCAGGAACAACTTCAATTTTGTCTCCAACCCATTGTATAAGACACTGATGCATTGTAGAAGGAACACAACAATTAGCATGAATCCAATCCCTTCCTAAAAGCAGATTATATGCACCCTTGCCATTAATAACAAAGAAAGTTGTCGGTAAAGTTTTACTGCCGATGGTCAATTCAACACACACTGCCCCTTTAGCTGGTGATACATTGCCTTCAAAGTCCTTTAGCATCATATCAGTCTTAGTTAAGTCTTGATCTCCCTTACCAAGCTTCCGATACATCACATAAGGCATAATATTAATTGCAGCTCCTCCATCAATAAGTATCTTAGATACAGGCTGCCCATCAACTCTGCCTTTTACAAATAAAGCCTTGAGGTGTTGTCTCTCATCATCAGCAGGCTTCTCAAAAATAGCCATCATTGGATCTAGTGTTAATTGAGCTATTTGGTCAGAGAAAAAAATCTTCTTCTTCGCTATTAGATAGAGCTAAAAATTCCATCGGCAACATAAACACCATATTGACATCTGCCGATGGGCCTTTATTTTTGTGCCTTATCTGCCACTGCTGATTACCAGATTTCTCACTGGAGGGACTTCCTTCTTGGTAAAAGTCTTTTTGACGCTCTCGCTGCATTTTCCTCTTCTGTGTCTTTGTCAAACCCCCTAGACACCATTGAGGAAGTTTAGTTTTCCACACAGGCAGATAGGTCCTGGTTGTCTCCACACGACGTATATTAGGATCCCTGTAAAATATTTCTTCATCGGGAACTCTTGCATTTGCCATCTCTTCAAGTTCCTCTTGATTTCTCGGAAAATATGCAACGTGTTTACCAAGCCTTTCATGTACACTGAGCCTGCCCCCCAGCCGATCATATACTGATGCTCTCCTTCTGATCGGCTCATTAATGGACAAATCTTGATTACCAGATTGAAATCTTCTTATAGGACGATTAATTCCATAATATACATTGCACTCTGGGCAATCTTCAACAGTAGGTAACCTAATACCTTCCTCCCAACAATGAATAAAAAACGGACAATTCCAATGATCCTTATGCCGATTCCACTCTTCTTGACGTCTTTCCTCTTGCTGTTGTCGATATCAGTCCCTTCGCTGACGCCAGCCTTCCTGTTGTCTTTGTTGAGTAATCATGATGCCAGATCGAGGAGGCTTTCCAGAACTGCCACCTTCTATCAATAGCCCCTTGCCTTTTGCTTCATCGGTAGTTATCCGATGTTGGGGATCTACTGATGCATTCTTTTTAGCAGCTTCTGATGTCAACACCTTAATTTTACCTTCAGTATCCAACATATTTGCTGGAAAAGGATGTTGATCAATTTTCATCGGCTTTTGAATCTTGGAATTGCTAAATTTTATTCTCCCAAACTCAATAGCTAACTGTAATTGTTGTCTAAATACTTTGCACTCATTTGTACTGTGTGAAGTTGCATTATGCCATTTGCAATACAACATATGCTTCAACTCTTCTACCGATGGGATCACATGATTAGGTGACAACTTAATCTGGCCCTCCTGAAGCAAAATATCAAATATCTTATCGGCTTTGGTGACATCGAAAGTAAACTTCTCTGGCTCTTTGTGACCAAAGGGACAAGATATCGGCTTTTTATTCTTAACCCACTCAGCCAAGCCGATAACTGGTTCTTCATCCGAATCAGAATCTTCTACTTCTTCGACAAATGAAACTTTCTTATTCCAATTCCTTTTAGGTTCAAAAACCCTAGTGTCTTGACCAGAAATTCTTTGCACTAGATGACTTAGGCTTTCGAACTCCTGAGAAGCATATCTGTCCTTAAGGTGTGGAAACAATCCCTGAAAGGCCAAATCGGCAAGCTGCCGATCATCCAACACCAGGCTATAACATTTGTTCTTTACATCTCGTAGCCTTTGCACAAAGCCTTCTACCGATTCATCATTGCGTTGTTTCATCTTTACCAAATCGGTAAGCTTCTTTTCATGAACTCCAGCAAAGAAATACTTATGAAATTGCTTTTCCAGATCAGCCCAAGTAATAATAGAATTTGGCGGTAGTGAGATAAACCATGTAAATGCTGATCCAGATAGAGATGATGAAAACAAACAAACTATCAATTCATCTCTACAAGCTGCCTCTCCACATTGAATAATAAAACGATTAACATGCTCCATGGTTGATGTATCGTCCTACCCAGAAAACTTAGTGAAATCTGGCACCTTGTAACGATTTGGGAGAGGAATTAAATCATATGCCAAAGGATACGAAGTCCGATAAGAATAGGTATTAACTTTGGGCTTGATCCCAAACTGATCCTTCATAATTTCTGCTATTTTATCGGCCCAAAAAGCATCAACATCTTGTTGACAACATGGTTGAATCTCCACTGGAGGTACTTGCTGATACCCTTCTGCATACCTTTGTGGCCCACGATCTCCAGCAATTGGCATATTTGTCACTATCTGTGGTCCATTAACCTGCTGAAAAGGGTTCATCGGTTGAGCTGCCGATGCTTGATTCTGAAAACCAGCATGCATGTGACCTTGATGAACACCTGTGGCTTGCTGATTTGGCTGAACTAAATGTTGAGTGGGAAACTGCCCTGGCCAATTATTAGCGTTCATCGGTACAAAATTTGCCGATGGTTGGTAACTTGTTGGCATTGCCGGATAATTAAAACTAACTTGAGGTAAAACCTGGACTCCAGGTTGACTTACGATTGGAGCCTTCTGTTGCATCGGTAACAAATTTGCCGATGGACTTGAACTAGATGTTTGACCCAAAGACACCTGGAAACCTCCTAGAGTTGGTTGTACAGTAGTTGATGTAGTATATTGGGGTACTTGAGCTATCGGTGAACCGGCCGATAGCATAGGAGCTTTTCCCGTTGCATCAAACACTTGAGGTGATCCATGGTTAAAAACAGATGGCTCTAGAGGCATACCATATCCCCACCAATTAGTAGGAGTCTGATTATTCTGTGGTACAGGACCTGATAAAGCTGATGCTAATAGATCTGTATTAAGCTGAACTTGTCCTGATAATGCTAAATCCGGACGCATCGGTGTAGACTGTACGTTAGATAAACCTGCTGATACTGGAAGAGAAGAAATCTCTATACCCGCAACGGCCGGGGGAGCCGATGGAGCAATAGCAGATGCTGATTCTGGTTGATGATAAGCAGGCCCAACGTAACGAGGTGACGCTTGCCCTTCTTTGAAAGTTCAAATCACAGCATTATGAATAGTATTGGACAGCACATTGGAATGATTAATTAAAGCATGATTCACTGCAGAATTAACCATCTCTTGAAGTTTACCTGGATTAGAATCAAAGGTAACTTGCCGAGGCAATGACAAGTCTTGCTTCTGGATGACTTGTCCACTTTTGTTCAAACTGAATGAATTCAAGCAGAGCTGTCTGTATTCTTATATAGCCCTCTCCATAGCTTGCTTCTGATCGTCCTTAAGATCTTCTTCTGTTACCTTGATGATGTTCCCCGCATCGATCTCAGGATTAAGCATCTTGACTAGATCTATCCCACCGGGCGTGCCAAAAGATGTGTTGATGCAAAAGTAGATCTGCAAACACAAAGGGCTAATACCCGAAATCGATATCCAAAGCGTGCCAGTCGATTTGACCTGTTAATCGACAAGGATGAAGATACGAGCACTTTGGTCCTGACAACAGTGATACGCCCGGAAGTCACGGCCAAGAGGTACTCACGCGGACCTCGAGAATCGCCGAAGATTGCACTGGAGCAATGCAACTCGCCGAATCGATGAGAACTCGTAAAAAAGAAAAATATGCAAATTAACGAAGTCGTCGAAAGTAGATGTAAATAAGAATAAAAAGTTATTTCTGATGTATTGATTGATCTCCTTTTTACATTGCCCTTCACCCTATATTTATATCCTGATCTACAGAAACGTAACCAAATACGACTAGGACACTAAACCCAAATCTATGGAAACACATGACTTTGATACAACTCAGACTCTAATAAACGTATATAAGGAAATTAACTCCTATCTTATTCCATAGTCCGCCTCAGTCATGATGGTATTCTCATCGACCTCCTTCTTATCGGCACAATCCCTGTTCCATCGGCACAATCCCTATTCCATCGGCAGCAGCCTTCAAGATCCTTCCATCGGTACATCCCCTGTTTCATCGGCAGCAGTCTTCAAACCATCTTTCATCGGCATCGGCAATAATACCCTTAACCTTATTGGCAACATTTCAATTTGAACCCATACGCCGCTACCACTCATAAGCAAACTTATTTTCATCAGCTATCAATTTACACAATAATCTTTTCTCTGCTGATTAGCCCTTTCTGACCATCTTGACACGTGCTAAAAAACGATGTCAACAGGAGCTTACTAGACTCTGACCGGACGCCAGCTAGGGCGCGTCCGATCATACTCTAGAGCGTATCCGGTCATATGCTAGGGCATGTCCGGTCATACGCTAGAGCACGTCCGGTCATAGCAACGGTAACTTCTGACGCGCACTGTTCACGCTTGTCCTGTAGTGACCGGACGCGTCCGGTCACCCTGACCGGCGCGTCCGGTCATCCCGTTTTGAACTGCGTCGTCCAGTAACGGCTAGCTACGTACCCCTTCGCTATAAATAGAGGATGTCCAAGGTTTGAGGGTAACTCTTGCATATTTTGAGACTTAGAGACATACTTTGAGCTAGAGAACAACCCCTCCACCCATCTCTTTACATAGTTGCACATATTGAGTGAGATTGAGTGAGATTCAAGTGCATTGCTTGAGAGTTGCATTCTAGAGGCACTTGATCTTCGAGTTGCTACGGATTTCTTGTTACTCTTCCGTGTTTCCTAACACGGTAGATGGCTTGGAGCAGCGGAGGTGATTGAGCTCGCAATTGGAGATTGTTGGAGCCCTCACCAAGTGTTGTAAGGGGTTTCTTGATCCTTCCCCGCGGGAGTTCGCAAATTGGATACTCTAGTGGAGCTCATGGCTTGGAGGATCCCCGTCTTGTGTGCGGTTGTGCGGCGCCCGCCGAGGGCTCAACTCTTGATAGTCGATTAGCTCGTGAACCGACAAGTGGGTGTATCACCACAACGGGGAGTAGCTTGCCGGGAAGCAAGTGAACCTCGGGATAAATTATTATGTCATTCTCTTCCCGAGGACTTCTCTTGTGTGATTGATTGATTGGTATTTCTCATCTCTTCACGGCGGTATAATCACTCAAATATCTTTTCTCATATTACTTCTTGTTTATAGCTTGTAGTTGTTGTTGTGTTTAGTGAATAGCCTTGTACTAGACTTGTGTAGGTGGCTTGCTTAATTAGTTAGAGCTAGTGCTTTTGCTTCGCCACCTTTCGTACTAACTTGTGGTTAAGTATTTCTTGTAGAAGTTTTAATTAGGCTATTCACCCCTCCTCTAGCCTATTTGGACCTTACAAGTGGTATCGGAGCCGAGGCACCGTTTATTTGAGGCTTAACAACCTACGGTGAAAAAGAAATGGCTCAATTAAGCTTGCACATCAACAACACCAAGAAGGCACCTCGCTTTGATGGCACAAATTATGCATATTGGAAGGTTAAGATGACCGCACACCTAAAGTCAATCAATAGAGAAGTGTGGAAGGTCACCGAAACAAATTTTGAGGTTGCTAATCCGGAAGCACCTACACCGGTGGAAGAGAAGAAGCTCCAATGCAATGACATTGCTATTAGTGCTCTTCATGAGGCATTAGATGGCAAGACATTTGAGCAAGTAAAGAACATAGAGATTGCTCATGATGCTTGGGCCAAGCTAGAAGAAACATTTGAGGGCACCGAAGGCACAAAGACCGCTAAAGCATATATCTTGCAAGAAAAATTTTCAAGCTTCAAGATACAAGATGATGAGAGTGTACCAGAGATGTTTCATAGGTTGCAAGTCATTGTCAATGAGCTTAAGGCACTTGGTGAGGAGGTCAAGGATAATCAATTCTCTATGAAGTTCTTGAGAAGTCTACCCAAGAGATTTGATACATTGATCACCGTGCTAGTGAGGACTACATTGAAGGATTCAACTCCTCAACAAATATTCTAAGAAGTGATGACCGATGATTCATATAGAGAAGATGATGAGAAGGATGAGTTGGTCAAAAAGAAGAAGGAAAATGAGAAGAAAGATGATGAAAAGAAGAAGAGTGTGGCATTCAAAGCCACCACATCCAAGGGTAAATCCAAGATTGAATCATCAAGTGATGAAGACTCAAGCTCTTGTGATAGTGATGACATTGATGAGAAGATGGCTCTTTTTGTCAAGCAATTTGGCAAATTCATAAAGAAGAAGGGCTATCGTGCAAGGAGGAGGAAGAACTCATCCAAGAAGAATGAGCATACCATGAGATGTTTTAGATGCCATAGCAAGGACCATCTCACTGCAAAGTGTCCTTATGATAGTGATGATGAAGATGCTATCAAAAAGGAGAGGAAGAAGCAAAAGAAGAAGCTAGAGAAGAAGGAGAGCTCTTATAAGAAGAAGAATGATTCTCATGTTGCTACATGGGATAGTGATGATTCCTCAAGTGATAATGAGGATGACAACAAGAGCAAGAAGAAGGGACATGCTAGCATTGCCATCCAAGAGAAGGTCTCCCTCTTCGACACTCCATCGTGCTTCATGGCTAAGGCCGCTAAGGTATCATCCGACGATGAGAGTGATCATGATAATGCTAGTGATAGTGATAGTGATGAAGAAGAATTCACTAAAGATGAACTAATTACTATGCTAGAAGATTGCACTCAACATTTTAAAGAATCTAGAAAGAAGTGCAAGGGCTTGCTTAAGGAAAAGAAAAACCTTATGCAAGAACTTGATGAGCTTAGAAAATCTTATGAGAGTCTAAAGGTAGACCATAAGAAGCTTCAAAAGTCTCACACCAAGCTTGAAGAAGTTCATTCCTCTCTAGTTGAAAAATGTGAAAACATGCCAACTAATGTTGAGAAAGCTAAAACTTGCAACATAGGCATATCATGTGATATAATTAATGAATCCCTTCATAAGCTTATTGTTGTTACTCCCACTAACCCTTCATGTAGCTCATCGACATCATCCTCATCTAGTAGTGATGGTTTCACTTGTGACTCCACACTTATAGTTGAGAATGAAAATCTCAAGAAGGAGGTAAAAGAGCTCAATCACACATTAGCTAAGGCTTATGGTGGTGAGGACCGCTTGCTTATGTGCTTGGGTAGCCAAAGAGCTTCTCTCTATAAAGAGGGATTGGGCTATAACCCCAAGAAAGGCAAGGCCGCTTTTGCTCCTCACAAGACTCGTTTTGTGAAGAACAATGGTAGCTATTGCAAAAGTTGCAAGCAAGTTGGTCACATAGAGCAACATTGCATGAACAAGAAATCCAATGCAAATGTATCCTCAATTAAGTTTGATTCTTTCTATATGCTTACCAAGGGTACAAATGGTGTTCATGCTAAGTTCATTGGTGCACCATGGATGGGCTCAAAGAAGAAAGCCATTTGGGTACCAAAGAGCTTAGTCTCTAACCTTGGAGGACCCAAATAAGTTTGGGTACCTAAAAAGAATTGATCTTGTCTTGTAGGTCAATTACAAAGCCGGAGGAAGGCATTGAGTGCTTGATAGTGGGTGCACTCAACATATGACCGAGGATTCTTGTATGTTCAAATCAATTGATACAAGTCAAAATGGTGGTTTTGATGCTATCACTTTCGGCAACAACAAGAAAGGCAAGGTCAAGGGGCTTGGTAAAATTGCTATCTCAAATGACATGAGCATATCTAATGTGTTGCTAGTTGAGAGCTTGGATTTCAATCTTTTATCGGTGGCACAACTTTGTGATCTTGGCTTCAAGTGCATATTTGGTAGTGATGATGTTGAAGTCATAAGTGTTGATGGATCAAATTTGATATTCAAAGGATTTAGACATGGTAGCTTATACTTGGTTGACTTCAATAATAGTGAGACACAATTGACATCATGCTTGCTTAGTAAATCTAGTATGGGATAGTTGTGGCATAGAAGGCTTGGTCATGTTGGAATGAAACAATTGAATAAACTTTTGAGGCATGACTTAGTTAGAGGCTTGAAGGATGTCACCTTTGAGAAGGATAAACCTTGTAGTGCTTGTCAAGCTGGCAAACAAGTTGGAAATTCACATCCTAGTAAAAGTGAAATGAGCACATCAAAGGCGTTTGAGCTATTGTACATGGACTTGTTTGGGCCAACAACATACACTAGCATTGGTGGCAACAAGTATGGTTTTGTGATTGTGGATGACTACACTAGATACACTTGGGTGTTCTTTCTCTATGACAAGAGTGATGTTTATGATCTATTCAAGTCTTTTGTCAAGAGGGTGCAAAATGAGTTTGAGACTACCATCAAGAAGATTAGAAGTGATAATGGTAGTGAGTTCAAGAACACAAGAATTGAACATTTGTGTGATGATTTTGGTATTGGACACCAATTCTCACCAACATACACTCCTCAATCCAATGGTGTAGTTGAAAGGAAAAATAGAACCTTGATTGACATGGCTAGATCAATGCTTAGTGAATACAATGTGAGTCATTCATTTTAGAGTGAAGCCATCCACACGGCTTGCTATTGTAGCAACCGTCTCTATTACCATGGGAAGCTTGGAAAGACACCATATGAGCTATTGAATGGAAGAAAGCCCAACATTGCATACTTTAGAGTGTTTGGTTGCAAATGCTATATTCTCAAGAAAGGCACTAGATTGAGCAAGTTTGAAAAGAAATGTGATGAAGGGTTCTTACTTGGTTATTCTATCACAAGCAAGGCATATAGAGTTCGGAATCTCACTAGTGGCACCTTGGAAGAAGTTCATGATGTTGAGTTTGATGAAACCCAAGGGTCTCAAAATGAAGCTCAAAACCTTGATGATGTGAGAGGAGATCAATTATCAAATGCAATGAAAAACATGGACATTGGTGATGTTAGGCCAAGACAAGTTGATGATGATGATATTCATGTGATCAACCAAAATGTGCAAATTGATACAAATCAAGCAAGCTCTAGTGGTTCTCATGATGAAGCTCAAGTTCAAGGTCAAACAAGTGAAAGCAATCAACTCCCAATACTATAACCTACTAGCATTGCAAGAGATCATCCGTTGGATCAAATCATTGGTGGAATTCAAAGTGGTGTTCAAACTAGATCAAGACTAGCATCCTTTTGTGAGCACTACTCATTTGTGTCACTTGAAGAACCTAAGAAATTAGAAGATGCTTTGAAGGATTTCGATTGGGTAAATGTCATGCATGAAGAACTAAACAACTTTGCTAGAAATCAAGTTTGGAAACTTGTTGAGAGGCCAAAGAACTACAATGTGATTGGCACTAAGTGGGTCTTTAGAAACAAGCAAGATCAAGATGGCATGGTTGTAAGGAACAAAGCAAGACTAGTAGCACAAGGATACACTCAAGTTGAGGGTCTTGACTTTGCAGAGACATATGCACCGGTTGCAAGATTGGAAGCAATTAGAATCTTGTTAGCATATGCTTGTGCACACAACATCAAGGTCTATCAAATGGATGTCAAGAGTGCATTTCTCAATGGCTACATCAATGAAGAAGTTTATGTTGAGCAACCTCCCGGTTTTGAAGATGACAAGAAGCCCGACCATGTTTACAAGCTAAAGAAGACATTGTATGGTTTGAAGCAAGCACCTAGAGCATGGTATAAAAGGCTGAGGAACTTTCTCCTCTCTAAAGGGTTCAAGATGGGAAAGGTTGACACCACTCTCTTCACCAAGAAGCTTGGAAATGACTTGTTTGTATTGCAAATCTATGTGGATGACATTATCTTTGGATCAACTAACCAAAACTTTTGTGAAGAGTTTGGAAATATGATGGCTAATGAGTTTGAGATGTTTATGATTGGAGAGCTTAGTTACTTTCTTGGACTTCAAATCAAGCAAATGAAGAATGACACTTTTATAAGTCAAGGCAAGTACATCAAGGATATGATCAAGAAGTTTAGATTGCAAGATGCTAAGCAAATGAGTACACCAATGGGCACTAATGGTCAATTGGGTATTGATGATAGTGGAAACATGGTAGATCAAAAGTTATACCGGTCTATGATTGGAAGTTTGCTCTATGTCACCGCTTCTAGGCCGGATGTGATGTTTAGTGTGTGCAAGTGTGCAAGATATCAAGCTTCACCTAGAGAAAGTCACTTGAAAGCAACCAAGAGGATATTGAGATATCTAAAGGGCACTCGTGATGTTGGATTATGGTTTCCAAAGGGGTCTAACTTTGAGTTAATTAGATATTCGGATTCTGACTATGGTGGTTGCATGATTGATAGAATGAGCACAAGTGGCACTTGTCAATTGCTTGGAAGGTCTCTTGTTTCATGGTCATCAAAGAAACAAAATAGTGTTGCACTATCTACCGCCGAGGCCGAATACATTAGTGCCGGTAGTTGTTGTGCACAATTGCTTTAGATGAAAGCAACCTTGAATGACTTTGGAATTAAATTCAAGAATGTGCCTTTGTTTTATGATAATGAGAGTGCTATCAAGATGACACAAAATCCGGTTCAACATTCAAGAACCAAGCACATTGACATAAGGCACCACTTCATAAGAGACCATCAACAAAAGGGTGATATTAGCATTGAAAGCATTGGCACCGAAGATCAACTAGCCGACATATTCACAAAACCATTTGATGAAAAGATATTTTATAAGTTAAAGAATGAATTGAACATACTTGACTTCTCCAACTTGAAATGAGTGCAACCCCACATTCTTATATGACATGCCTCTCCTCCAACATAGCAAGGTAAAGTTGTTTGACATATCATTCATACTTTGCTAAGGACATGTTTAGAACATATAGACATATTTGCATAACAAATAAAGCTCATTCATGAAAATCAAATGATTTTGATGTATATATGGTACCACTATTGCTTCTATGCTTGATTGATCTAGTGGTAGCATATGACATGTTTGTGGGCTTGCAAACCTAGTGTTGAATCTAGTAAACGAGCTCATGATGTCTAATTCAATATGGTCAAGATAACCCTTATACTTTATGAGGTGTGAAGAAGCTTGTCCTTGGATCAAACCGAATTACATATTCTAGGCAAGTGATCCAGATCGAACCATAATTTGGACTCCCTCATATTGATTGACTTAATTTTCACTAAAATTAGCACCTTTTTGGTGATTGTTGACAAAGGGGGAGAGAAAAGTCACAAAGATAGAAAAGTCACAAAGGGGGATAAAGATAAAATAAGGGGGAAAGAAATCAAGGGATCAATTAAAATTGAGCACACAAGTAGGGGGAGCAAGCTCATGAATTATTTGTTGCATTTGTATGTGCACTAACATGATGATGTGTTGCATTGCAAATTTAATTTCGATATTCATGATTGAATGGTGTTTGCTAGAAATAGAACTTGAATGATGATTTGTTGAGAGTAGCTTTACAAGCGGTATCTAGACACCTTTGCTTATAATGTTGATCTCATGGGATATTTTAGTGTTTGTGATCTTTACAAGTGATGTATTACAAGTGGTGTCTAGCTACATCGATGCTAAAGATGGTATATAAAGGCAACTCCGATTGGTATCACGCTTCAAAGGTCCATTCATATACCTTAGCATCAATTTGATAGTAGTAACTCTCCCAAAATTCAAATTCATACATATGTGCACAATTGAACCAAACTCATGAAAGCACATATGTAGGGGGAGCTAATACTATCGAAATTGAAAATTGATTTCATTACATATCTTTGTGATGGTTGTCATCAATTACCAAAAAGGGGGAGATTGAAAGCCCAAGTTTGGTTTTGGTAATTAATGACACTAAGTTGCTAATGCCATGTGTTAAGTGTTTTGAGTTAGGCATAAGCAACACATGTGATGAAGGTGTATGTGGCAAGGAGTGATGGCCACCAGATCACAAAGAGATGGTGCATGGACATGAAATGATGATCATGGTAGAGATGCACATAATATGATGGACATGATGTTCAAGTGGAAGAGAAGGAACTAAGAGCGCAAGGCAAAGGTATAACCATGGGGTTTTCTTTTTGCCGGTCTAAGATGAGTAGAGAAGTGATTGATCGAGTTTAGGATACACAGCCGCCTATCAAGAGGGGCAATCACGGTTAGCTTAGGAATCAAGTGCCACTAGATCATTGTCTTGAGCATATGCATTAGGATCTAGTAAAGAGCTAACATAACGCCTTGGAAATGTTTGTGAAATGCTAACACACATGCACATGGTGGTGTACACTTGGTGGTGTTAGCACATTTGCGAAGGCGGTGGAGTTTAAGCGGTAGAGAGGGGTTTGGGTTCCTCTCTCCCTCCCGCCGAGCTTGCGAGGCAGGATTCGACGCTTTTTTGGAGAAGTGAAACACCTATTTTCTACTGCGCCGGAAGTCGGAAAAAAAACGGAGGCGAACGGAGGTCACTGTGGTGATCGAACGCTGCACCGGACACAGTCATGGCTTGACCAGCACGTCCGGTCAGTTCATTCGGTCAGCGTGCCTAGGGTGAGTGACCGGACGCTGGTCTGGCCTAACCAGCGCGTCCGGTCAGTTCACCTGTGCGTAGAAGCATAGCGCGCGATCGGCGCGTCCGGTCCTTTACGGAACCGGCGTGTCCGGTCAGGCGTCCAGAGGGGCAGAGAGCGCAGGAGTGATGATCGGACGCGAGGCGCGTCTGGTCGTGATGGGAGCTTACTAGACTCTGACTGGACACCAGCTAGGGCGTGTCCGGTCATACTCTAGAGCGCGTCCGGTCATATGCTAGGGCACATCCGGTCATACGCTAGAGCACGTCCGGTCATAGCAACGGTAACTTCTGACGCGCACTATTCACGCTTGTCCTGTAGTGACCGGACGCGTTCGGTCACCCTGACCGGCGCGTCCGGTCATCCCGTTTTGAACTGCGTCGTCCGGTAACGGCTAGCTGCATACCCCTTCGCTATAAATAGAGGATGTCCGGGGTTTGAGGGTAACTCTTGCACATTTTGAGACCTAGAGACATACTTTGAGCTAGAGAACAACCCCTCCACTCATCTCTTTGTATAGTTGCACATCTTGAGTGAGATTGAGTGAGATTCAAGTGCATTGCTTGAGAGTTGCATTCTAGAGGCACTTGATCTTCGAGTTGCTACGGATTTCTTGTTACTCTTCCGTGTTTCCCGACACGGTAGACGGCTTGGAGCAGCGGAGGTGATTGAGCTCGCAATTGGAGATTGTTGGAGCCCTCACCAAGTGTTGTAAGGGGTTTCTTGATCCTTCCCCACGGGAGTTCGCAAATTGGATACTCTAGTGGAGCTCGTGGCTTGGAGGATCCCCATCTTGTGTGCGGTTGTGCGGTGCCCGCCGAGGGCTCGACTCTTGATAGTCGATTAGCTCATGAATCGACAAGTGGGTGTATCGCCACAACGGGGAGTAGCTTGCCAGGAGCAAGTGAACCTCGGGATAAATTCTTGTGTCATTCTCTTCCCGAGGACTTCTCTTGTGTGATTGATTGATTGATATTTCTCATCTCTTCACAGCGGTATAATCACTCGAAGCTCTTCTCTCGTATTACTTCTTGTTTATAGCTTGTAGTTGTTGTTGTGTTTAGTGAATAGCCTTGTACTAGACTTGTGTAGGTGGCTTGCTTAATTAGTTAGAGCTAGTGCTTTTGCTTCGCCACCTTTCTTACTAACTTGTGGTTAAGTATTTCTTGTAGAAGTTTTAATTAGGCTATTCACCCCCCTCTAGCCTATTTGGACCTTACACTGGACGCGTCCGGTTAGAGCTGATCGGACGCGGACAGAGTCTAGTCAGAGTCCACCCGGGAAACCATCACGCATGACTGGACACGCTGGTGAGGTCCGGGACCGGACGCAGTGGTCATAGCGTCGCGTCTGGTCCAACGTCCGGTCAGAGGTCCATGAGAACTGTCTTTGGTATGACCGGATGCGCTGGTGATAGCCGGGACCAGACGTAGTGGTTGAGCAACGTCGCGTCCGGTCCAGCGTCCGGTCGCTATTTTTCGCCTTTCTTCAATTCGATCTTCGACGTGACTTCTTCCAATCAAGTTATAATTCAAAGAGACCCAAATAAACACGAATTGGAACTTGATATGAGTGACCTCTCTCAAACCCTCAAGTTTTTCAAAATATTTTACCTTAGGCTAGTATTATTTTTAAGAAAATATGCGATAAGCACCCGAGGAGCAACGTATGGCCATGCAATAGAGTTTTTGAACCCTTGGGAGCGTCGAATGCTCTCTCTATCCTTGGACAAACACAGAGGTTGCTCAAAGCCAAACCGAAAAGAAATGACAAAGCAACACCCATGCATATGCAATGCAAAGCGAGAAGGTAAAACTAGGTTGCTTGTCAAGTTTGATCCACGGTTAGGCTTCTTCACTCCTCCAAAGGAGGGTTATCGTAACCATGTTAGACAAGTCCTAGATGCATTACGAAAATTTAAACATGACATAAATTACAATGAAATGCAAGGGACAACACAAGCTCATTTTTTAAAGTTACTAGAATCAAGCACATTTAGCTCACTTCTCAACCTACAAAAGGTAGCCTCATCCAAAGGTTTAGTGAAGATATTCGCTAATTGATTTTCACTTCTTACACCTTCTAGTGATATATCATTTTTAGCAACATGATCTCTTAGAAAGTGGTGGCGGATATCAATGTGCTTGGTGCGTGAGTGTTGTACCAGATTATTAGCAATTTTAACGGCACTTTCATTATCACATAAAAGTGGCACCTTATCAAGAACAACACCATAGTCTAGAAGGGTTTGTTTCATGTATAAGATTTGTGCACAACAAGCCCCCGTGGCAATGTATTCCGCCTCGGCGGTGGACAAAGCCACACTATTTTGCTTTTTAGATGACCAAGATACTAAAGACCTCCCAAGCAAATGACACCCTTCGGATGTGCTTTTTCTATCAATTTTGCAACTGGCATAATCCGAGTCGGAATAGCCAACTAGTTGGAATCTAGCTCCTTTGGGATACCAAAAACCAATGCTTGGGGGTGTGCTTAAGATATCTTAAGATTCTTTTTATGACACTTAGGTGAGGTTCTTTAGGGCTGAAAGGTCTTGATGGCTAGAGGGGGGTGAATAGTCTTTTAAAAATTTCTATAAAGACAAGCTCAACAAGTTTATCAATATAACAAGTAGCGAGATACGAGTTTTGCTTAGCCTACGGGGTGTTTGCAAGCCACCTAACCAATTCACAATTCTAGTATATTTGCACTCAACCGCACAAGTCAAACCGAGAAGGTAACTACAACTACAACTAGCAAGCTACACAAAGGAGCTACTCTAGCAAAGCTAAGTAGCTAGCAAAGATAACTAAGAAGGTAATGCAGAGTTGAGTTAGGAGAGTTTCACCAAAGGGCGAAGTATTGAGCCAACCAATATGATCTACAATGAATACCAAGACAACCGAACACCGGGACCAATCAATCACAATATGAAAGTGATGACACGAAGATTTATCCCGAGGTTCACGTGCTTGCCGGCACGCTAGTCCCCGTTGTGTCCCTCTTCACCACGTGGTCCGATGGATAATTGGTCTCACACCGAGCCTCTCAAAAGGCACCACAAGAACCTACCAAATGGCAAAAGGTTGCAAATGACATGAGCAATTCACTAACGTTGCCTTTGGTGCTTCGCCGAGGTAGGCACAAACCCCTCACAATCACCGGAGGTGGCCAAGAACAATCACCAACTCTTGCCAACGCCTCCAAGCTGCTCCAAGCCGTCTAGGTGGCGGCAACCACCAAGAGAAACAAGAATCCCGCAGCAAATCAACCACCAAGTGCTAACTAGATGCAATCTCACAATACAAATGCACTTGGATCACTCAATCTCACTTCGAATATGCAAAGAAACAAGAGAGATGAGTGGGAGGGGAGTTGCTTAGCTCAACGTGCTCACAAGTATGTCAAATGTCCAAGAGTATGAGCCTTGAGCTGGCCAACGAGTATTTATAGACGTACCCCTTCGAATATAGCCGTTAGACACTTGAAACAGCCGAAGTCGCGCTGACCGAACGCGCTGGTCAAACTGACCGGACGCGCCGATCGCACAGCGACTACGCCGCGAAGCACTGACCGGACGCGCTCCACGCAACGACCGGGCACGCGAAGCTCGACCGGACGCGCGGGTCCCGTAACGGACCGGACGCGCTGGTCAAGCCTGAGCAGCGCGCAACGAAACAACGACCAGACACGCTGCAGAACTGACCGGACACCACAGTGCCAGCGTCCGGTTAGAGTCCAGTAAGCTCCCTGAACGACCAGACGCGTCCGATTGACTGTGACCGGACGCGCCACTGTGTCCGATCAAAAAACCGAAACACGCGCAGAAGCTGAACGCTGACCGGACGCGTCCGGTCAAACAGAGACCGCGTCCGGTCCAGCGTCCGGTCACCTCTGTGACCTCCGTTCGCCTCCGTTTTTTTTTTCGACTTCTAGCGTAGTGGAAAATAGTCGTTTTAACTCCTCAAAAATGCCTGAATCCCACCTCGCAAGCCCGGTGGGAGGGAGAGAGGGACCCAAACCCTCTCTACCGCTCAAACTCCAACGCCATCGCAAAAAGTGCTAACACCACCAAGTGATCACGTCATGTGCAAGTGTGTTAGCATTTTCATAATCATTTATCGAGGCGTTATTAGTTCTATCCAAATGCATATGATTATGAAATGCACACCTAGAGGCACTTAGGAGTTCAATAGCCACGTCATTCCCCTCTTTATAGTACGACTATCTATCCTATAATGTAACCACACCCACTAGGTGTCTTGGTTACTAAAACACAACCCTTAAGCATATACCTTTGCCTTGATCACGTAGGGTTGTGTCCAAATCCAAGTGTGGCCATCATGATCACCATGTCCATCTTGCCACCAACCTTGGAATGTACTAATCCTCATATGCTGCATACAACTTAGGCATAGGATTAGTACTTAGGCATTGTCACTAATTACCAACACCAAACATAGGACTTTCAAGGGCACGCTTGAAAGCGAGCACACATGCACACACTAAACATGATATCAGGCCTAGATGCGGTAAGATACAACAAGCTACCAATCATAGAACAACAGAGAGTTTGATCAACCGGTTTACCTCCCTCATCTAGGTCGAGATGTCCATTAGATGGCATTGGGGTCTTGATTGGATTACAATCCTCCATCTTGAATCTTTTGAGAAGATCCATGGTATACTTTTCTTGAGAGATGAAAATTCCTTCTCTCATTTGCTTGACTTGAAAACCAAGGAAGAAAGCAAGTTCACCAATCATAGACATCTCGAACTCCTTTGACATTAATTCACCAAATTCCTTGCAATAATCTTCATTTGTTGATCCGAAGATAATATCATCAACATAGACTTAACAAATGAAGATCTCCCCATTAAGCTTCTTGGTGAATAGTGTGATGTCGACCTTTCCAATAGTGAAGCCCTTCGCAATGAGGAAGTCCCGGAGGTGCTCATACCACGCTCTAGCGGCTTGCTTGAGCCCATATAACACCTTGGACAACCTATAAACATGATTAGAATATCTAGGGTCTTTAAACCCGGAAGGTTGATCAACATAGACTAGTTTATTTATGAAGCCATTTAAAAATGCACTTTTTACATCCATTCGATATAGTTTTATTTCATGATGCGATGCATATACAAGAAGGATACGAATGACTTCAAGTCTTGCAACGGGTGCAAAGGTTTTTCTAAAATCAAGACCTTCAACTTGAGAGAACCCCTTTGCAACTAGTCTTTCCTTGTTCCTCACAACTACGCCTTAGTCATCTTGCTTGTTGCAGAACACCCACTTGGTTTCAATGACTCTTACACCTTTTGGATGCTCCTCAAGTGTCCAAACTTGATTGCGGGTGAAGTTGTTCAATTCTTCGTGTATTGCATTCACCCAATCCGGATCTTGAAGAGCTTGTTCTACATTCTTAGGTTCAAGACAAGAGACAAAAGAGTGATGTTCAACAAAAGAAGCAAGTTTTTAAGATCGAGTCATTACACCCTTTGTAGGACTCCCTATGATGAGATCTTGTGGATGTGCTTGAAGTAGAGGTGAGTGTCTTCTTTCAACCACTTGAGGAGGGGGTTGGGGAGCATCAACATCTTGAGCTTGTGTCTTGGCTTGTTCATGAGAGACATGAGTGTCTTTATTTTCAACTCTCTCATTCTTATCATCATCATGAGGCACATATGATGAAGATAGTGGATTGATAATTTATACATCGTCTTCATCATCTTTAGGCCTGATGTCTCCCACCGGCATGTTCTTCATTGCCTCCCTCAATGGTTCATCACCTACATCATCACAATTCTCAATTGCTCCTTGGGAGCCGTTAGATTCATCAAATTCCACATCATATGTTTCTTCAACCAAATCGGTGGCATGGTTAAATACTCTATATGCTTTGGACTTTGATGAGTAGTCAACAAGAAAACCAATATCACAACGTCTTTGAAACTTCCCTAGGTGTTGACGCTTCTTGTAGATGTAGCATTTGCAACCAAACACCCGAAAGAATGAGACGTCCGGTTTCTTCCCATTTAGCAACTCATAGGGGGTCTTGCCAAGAAACTTTTGTAGGAAGAGGCGATTTGATGCATAGCATACGCTGTTGATTGCCTCGGCCCACAATTTTTCTGGTGTGTTGTACTCATCTAGCATTGTTCTTGTAAGGGTGATCAAAGTCCAGTTCTTTCTTTCAACTACACCATTTTGTTGAGGAGTGTAGGTTGATGAAACTTCATGCTTGATTCCAATCTCATCACAATAAGCTTCAATGTTTGTGTTGTCAAACTCTTTGCCATTGTCACTTCTAATCTTCTTTATCTTGACTTCAAATTCATTTTGAGCTCTCTTTTCAAACTTCTTGAAACAATTGGCCACTTCGGATTTATCATGAAGAAAGAAAGTCCAAGTGTATCTTGAGTAGTCATCCATAATCACAAGACAATAAAGATTTCCACCCAAGCTCTTGTAAGTTGTAGGACCAAACAAATCCATGTGTAGAAGCTCTAACACTCTTGATGTTGACATGTAAGCTTTTGTTGGATGAGTATTTTGTAACAGAACCGCCCAATTATACGAGATTAAGTAGGAAATCATCCAATGGAAGGACAATTTAACAAACTTAAGCCCGTATAACCCGGTAGTCCGTGAAATCTCAACGGATTTCAAACCATTTCACATAACAGCCAAGATCGTACTAAGTTTAGCGGTCACCATCATAAGTTACATAAATGTTCGCGGCATAAAATACATCGGAGTTTAAACATAGTTATTACAAACCAGGTTTGAATAAAAGTAGCGGAAGCGGTAGTTCAAATCACGCACACACACAACATTTTGGAATAAAGTGCCAGCTTGCGATCATCTCCAGCAAAAGCATCAGACGAGAAGTAGCGAATGACCATTGCCCATGGTCCTATGCTTCGCCCATTGCAGGATAGAGACAGTTGATACAATAGCCATAGTACATCTATCCATCTGCAACAAGTGGGAACAAAGCCCTGAGTACAAGAAGGTACTCAGCTAGACTTACCCGTCAAAAAACCAGAAATAAAAGACACCAAGGAATCATGATAGGCTTTCTGGTGGGGTAGCTGACTCATTTGCAAAAAGGCATTTTTAGCATTTATGAAAACCTTTACAACAGCTATGCATCAAGTTAAATCTTTATTAACATGTCAACTACATTTGCACCTGTACTAAAGTAACATGTAATTAAATAGGCAATGATAACCAATGATCATTAACAACTTCCATTATGTCATAATTCATATAACTGTCCAAGTGTTCCATCAATATCACTACGATGAAGTAGCTCAAGTCAAGTGTTCACTATCCAGTGAACGATGGCGATTCGAATCGATTATTAACCAGATGGTAAGTTATTCCTCACACAAACCTCACTCACCCGCTAAAGTGAGGTGTTGGTCGCCGAGTCAACCATTCAGGTAAAGTCGCGAGCTTGCCAGGAACCACTTGTACCCGGGGGCCGCCCGACTGCTCTTTGGCCTTATCATCGCGCCCCCGTATCCTGCCACTACTGCTCCGGTACAGTGCGTTGCGGGCAATCCACTCGGCCCGAAAAATCTCCCAGTTTCGCGGTCGGAAGGTACTTTATCTGGCCAGCTAAATGTGAGGCATGCGTTCAACATGACCCGAGGGACAACAACGGACGGTCCTTAATCGACACAGACAGAAAACACTACAGTCCGAAACCCTGCAAGTTTCCGCCCGGTCTCAAATTCATTTCACACTTAGTTATACCATGACTTCACAGTCAACCAAACAGATCTAGGTAACCACCTATAGCTCGCAGGTGACAGGAAATCACCCGACTTCTACCGGTCTAAGCCAGCTAAGCATTGACTTGACTGCGGATACCAGGGTAACAAGGATAGGGTATAACGAATGTAAGCAAGGTATAATGCAACAACGTTTGCAAACAACTCCTAACCGTAATGCATCAAATTAAGTAAAGTTAATAATAAATTATTTGCAAACCGGGAGAGAAATGCTCCGGGGCTTGCCTCTCTTGAAGGAGCTCGGACGGTGATCGGGGCACTCCGGGAGATCTTCACTGGCCTCTTCTTCGGCTTCTGTCACCTCCTGCTGCTGCACCTCGACCTTCTCCTCTAGCTCCTCGGGCAAGACGACTGGGTTCTCGGTTTGCGATCCTGTATGATGCAATGTGCATAAGTGAGTATGCAGGTGTGCATCGAAGGAGATGAATGCAATGAATATGTTGGAATGCAAGGTAGTCAACATCATCCAAGAAACTATTCACTACAAGCATATGTCATCTACTGTATTCTCTTTTACTACTATTATGTTAAGTTAACCTATCTTATGAAATGCTTCAAAGATACACCAAAGCTTTACTAATTTCTTAATCACACTTAAAGCAACACTTGCTTAAACCCTAAGTAATAATAGGTTTGAATAGCAACATATATTTCTGATGCTCCCAAAAATCTAAGAAAATTACAGTAGCATAATACTACTCAAAAGAGACTACCATAAAAATTTCATGGCATTTAGATAAGTAAACTATCCTACACAAAAATGACAAGCTATGGCATAAAAATAAGCATGAAATTACTTTGTACTATGAAAAGTGTCAAACAACAGAATTAATATTTTTCCTAGCTTCTTTATAGCATACTATGATTGTATAAAAATTATCACATGCATGTTTTATACAAAGTTTGCTCTCTAGCAAAAATAACAAAAATCAGCCATTAAAGGCACTTGAACTACACTTCAACATTTTCCCACAGCACATGCATGAAACATATTTTTCCTAGGAAGTACATGATATATGAAGATTAACAAACTTAAAAATCATATTTTTCTGATACATATAGGATTTACTAGCTATTTTACAAGATATCAGCAATATTAAGAATTAAATAAAAGCTCTACAGAAAAGTATCCCAAAAATGGCATGCAATATTTTTAGATTGTAGATCTGGTTCCAATGAATCTAGATAAATTTATTTCACCATTTTTGGAGCTGAAATGACTGCTAAGAAATTTTCCAAAGCATTTTAATCAAGAATAATAAAAGAAAATGGAAATGGATTTTTATAACGGCACTGGGCCGGCCCGGGGAATCAAGCGGCCCATAGCCGTTCTCGGCCTGGCATCGCGCGTTGGGGGGGTGCCGAGCCGGCCTGCTCGGGGCGCGGCCCACAGGGCGTAGCCCAGCCCACCGCGAGGAGGGGGAACGGAGCGCGGTCGCCGGCGTCCATGGTCTCGCCGTCACGGCGGCGGCCGAGGGCCAACGGCCGGCTCCGGCCAAACCGTGACTAGCCAAGGAGCGCAACTTGCTCGCAAGGGAGTAGCGAACACGTGAAGTGGACGCGGGAGGGCAGAGAGAGAGCGAGTGAGGCGGTGCGCGGGGCACGGGCTCGACGGCACCGACGCGGTGGCGCGGTGGAGCGAGGGAAATTGAGCCCTACCGAGGTAAACGAGGGGATGGCGACACCCGTTCGGAGGAGGCAAGGGAGCGGCGGAGCTTGGTGCAAGACGGATTTGGTGGCGGTGGAGGGTCGATGTCGGAACGGGGAGCGGAGGTGAAGCTCCCGGCGATGAGCCGCTCGCCCGCTCGGTTTTTGGAGAGGGAGAGTGGAGGGGGAGCGAGCGAGGGGGCGAGTGGATGGAGGGCAGGCGTGCGCGGTGCTTTGAAGCGGAGCGCGTGGGGTCCACGGGCGGCCACGCGGTGGCGTCGCCGGCATGCGGCCGCCACGCGGCGGGCGTGCTCTGCCGGGGCGCCAGCGTGCGCGCGCGGGGGCGGGAAGAAGAGGAGCGACGCGGAGGCAGGCCGGGCCGAGGCGGAGGTGGCTGCGGGCGCGCGCGGGGGAGTGGCGCGGGCTGATTCGGCCTGCGGGCCGAATCCGAGGCGGCGGCCTGATAAGCTGGATTTGGCTTTTTTTTCAAATTTTTCATTTCAATTCAAATTCAAACACAGATTTCAAACCCCATTTTGAACAAGAAGAAGACATTTTCTGGAATTGACCCAAAAATAAAAGTTGCTTAGAATTTAATTCTCTACAACTTTGATTAAGGGGCCAACTAAAAATTCCCAATAGATTTTGAATTGAAGAATAAAAGCTAATTTAGAGAGGATTTTTGAATATTTTAATTAATATTTTTGAACAAGCTTTTTGACAAAACTTTGAGTCATTTAGTTGCTCCAAAAATTTTGACATATAATCCTAAGTGATATAAAATTTTTTTGTTGCAAAATTTTGATGGAATGTGATTAGCACATTAATATATTACATCTCAAATACCACTTTCTAAGCTTTTATTTCACTCAAATTATAACATTATCACACATGATTATGATGATATGAAATGCCATGCAATATGATTGTCATGTAATGCATTGCGTAACACCGGAGTGTTACAGCCTTCCCCCCTTATAAAAATCTCGTCCCAAGATTTGGGTTACGAACCATTTATTATAAAAATCTCCGTATGCTTTTTGAAGGTATTCACCCATTTCCCACGATGCATCTCCCTCATCATGATGACTCCATTGTATCTTATATGTTTTCACAACACTGTTCCGAGTAGCCCTTTCTTTGGAATCCAAAACTCGAATTGGTTGCTCACGATACACCAGATCTGACTTAAGTTTTATGCTTCGGGGTTCAATTATTTCCTCTGGAACGCGCAAACATTTCTTGAGATGTGATACGTGAAAACTGGGAATATAGCATCCATTGATTCTGGTAATTCCAATTTGTAAGCCACTGGACCCTTCTTTTCCAAGATTTTGTAGGGTCCGACAAATCTTGCGGCAAGCTTTCTGCGTAATCCAAACCGCTTCTTCTTCATTGGCGTGACTTTCAGATAAACATAGTCACCAACTTCAAACACAAGTGGTCTCCTTCTTTTATCCGCATAACTTTTCTAACGTGACTGAGCTGCTTTCATATTTTGCTGAATGATATGAACTTTCTTTTTGGCTTCTTCTACGAAGTCAATACCATAATACCTTCTTTCCCCTGGCTCAATCCAGTTTAAAGGTGTTCTACACTTTCGTCCATACAAAGCCTCAAAAGGTGCCATCTTGATACTTTCTTGATAGCTATTATTATATGCGAATTCTGCTAGAGGTAACCACGACTCCCATGAACCTCTGGAAGACAATACACAAGCTCTTAACATATCCTCTAAAACAGCATTAACTCTTTCAGTCTGACCATCTGTTTGAGGATGATAGGCAGTGCTACGAATCAGACTAGTCCCCAAACCTTTGTGCAAATGCTCCTAGAAGTGAGCAGTGAACTGGGATCCTCTGTCAGACACTATAGTCTTCAGTATGCCATGCAATCTCACAATCTCTGCAATATACTTCTCGGCATATTGAGGTGGCCTATAAGCTGTCTTGACAGGCAAAAAGTGAGCGGTCTTGGTAAGACGATCTACGATTACCCAAATCGAATCATGGCCTTTCTGAGTAGTGGGCAAACCTGTGATGAAATCCGTACTTATATCATCCCACTTCCAACTAGGTACTGATAAAGGTTGCAACAATCCGGCAGGTTTCATGTGAATAGCTTTTACTCGACAACATGTGTCACATCTGGCTACATAAGCTGCAATTTCCTTCTTCATCTTTGTCCACCAAAAATGAGGCCTTAGTTCTTGATACATTTTACTACTGCCAGGATGAATGGATAACTTAGAGTGATGAGCTTCACCCATAATTTTATTCTTAAGCTCTCTATCCTTTGGAACAATAAGACGGTTGTCGAACCACAACACGTCCTGCTCGTCCACTCTGAAGTGTTTTGAAGGTTCTTCTTTAATTTTCCTTTTGATGTGGAATATCCCTTTGTCTGCTTTCTGACCTTCTATTATCCTACTCTCCAAGGTACAACTGATCTGAATACTATGTAACACGGTAGGGTGCATTAGATTAAAACCATCTTCGAGTAAGGGTTGCATATTCTGACAATGCGACTTTCTACTCAGAGCATCGGCTACCACATTGGCTTTCCCAGGGTGATACTGTACATTCAAGTTGTAATCTTTAATTAGTTCTAACCATCTTCGTTGTCTCATGTTCAATTCTGGTTGGGTGAAGATGTACTTAAGACTCTTGTGATCGGTGAACATATTACACATATTACCAAGTAAATAGTGTCTCCAAATCTTTAAAGCATGCACCACGGCGGCAAGCTCAAGATCATGTGTTGGATAATTGATTTCATGTTTTCTCAACTGATGGGATGCATAAGCAATGACTCTTCCTTCTTGCATTAGAACACAGCCTAATCCTGTTTTTGAGGCGTCACAGAACACATCAAAAGGTTTCTCGATGTCTGGCTGTGCAAGAACTGGAGTAGTGGTCAACAGTTTCCGCAAGGTGTGGAAAGCTGTCTCACACTTCTCTATCCACACGAACTTATGATCTTTCTGTAACAGACTTGTTATTGGCTTAGCAATCTTTGAGAAGTCTGGGATAAAGCGACGATAGTAACCAGCTAACCCTAGGAAACTCCTGACTTCTAGCACTGTGGTTGGAGTTTTCCAATCCATAACCTCTTGCACTTTGCTCGGATCTACCGAAACTCCATTCTCAGATAAAATATGTCCAAGGAAAGGAACTTTCTTCAACCAAAATTCACATTTGCTGAACTTAGCATACAACTTATGATCTCTTAATCTGGTCAAGACAATTCTTATATGTTCTTCATGATCTTTCTCATTCTCAGAGTATACCAGAATGTCATCAATGAAGACAACTACAAACTTATCCAACTCTGGCATGAAAACCGTATTCATCAGATACATAAAATATGCAGGAACATTTGTTAAGCCAAAGGACATAACAAGATACTCGTACAACCCGTATCTGGTAGAAAAGGCGGTTTTCGGGACATCTTGTGGTCTGATCTTTATCTGATGATACCCTGATCTTAGGTCTATCTTGGAGAACACCCTAGCTTTAGCCAACTAATCAAACAAAACATCGATATGAGGCAAAGGATATTTATTCTTGATAGTTACAGCATTAAGAGGTCGATAATCCACACACATCCGGAGAGTACCCTCTTTCTTTTTCTTTACGAACAGGGCAGGACATCCCCATTCAGACTTACTTGGGCGGATAAACCCCTTCTTTAGCAATTCTTCCAGTTGCTTCTTCAACTCAGCTAACTCATCCGGAGGCATCCGATAAGGTCTCCTCGAAATAGGAGCTGTTACGGGTATCAACTCGATTCCAAACTCAACATCTCTATCTGGAGGAAGGCCAGGTAACTCGTCTGGAAATACATCCGGGAACTCACACACTACCGGGATCTGGTGGATAGGAACAACTTCATGGCATAGGTCACACTCACAAGGTCTGTTCTTTTGGGCAATGGTACCTGAAAAGTACCCTCTGCCTGCGGATCCTTAAGGGTAAGCAATCGACTGCTTGTATCTATGACTGCTCCCCAGTCTTTCATCCAGTTCATTCCTATTATTACATCCAAAACTAGTCCCGGCATAACTATCAGGTTCACTCGAAACTTCCGGCTATCTAGCTCAAGGGTTGCCCCTCTAACCATCTTATTGGTTAGCACATCAGCCCCTGCTGAACTTATGCGATAACCATAACTCAATTCTGTGCATAGTTGTTCATGCTTCCGTGCAAATGCTTGACTCATAAAAGAATGCGAGGATCCAGAATCAAATAGAACAACTGCAGGGTGATGGTTAACAAGAAACTTACCGGCAGTTACAGGTTCTCCTTCAGGAATCTCATCAATGGTGGTATGGTGCACATGGGCAGTGTAAGTTTGTTGCTTCTTTTTAGGCGGATAAGGGCAGAACTTTGAAAAGTGGCCTGGCTGACCACAATTATAGCAGGGCCCCTTCACTGTACCAGCAGACCCTATAGCTCCCTTGGAGTTGCTCTGTTCTGCAGCTGCGGTGGTCTTGGTTGGCGGCACGGCCATCTTGTACGTCTTCTGTGGTCCCTTGTAGTTCTGAGTTTTATGCTGTGGAGGCCTGAACCGTGCACCAGGTGCGGATGGACGATAAGAAAGACGATTTGCAGTGACAACTCTGGACTGTGATGGTCCTGACTCAAACACCCTCTTGCGATTCTTAGATGCAGTGTAGGCGTTGTTGTTCTTTTCTTGTTTCAAACAATCACTGACAAAGTCATTGAACCTGGCGCGGGTATTGGTACCCACATGCTTCATCATCTTCGGACTTAACCCTCTCTTGAAACTAGCAATCCTCTTTGCATCTGTGTCGACCATGTCGGGAGCATAACGGCACAAGTTGTTAAAGGCATGCAGATACTATGTCACAGTCTTGGTACCCTGATTCAAGGCAAAGAACTCTCCAAGCTTCATTTCAATCAACCCTGGGGGAATATAAACTCCCCTAAACGCTTCAGTGAATTCTCTCCAAGTAATCTGGGTATTGGGAGGAAAGGTGGTGCGGTGATGCTTCCACCACATTCCTGCCGGTCCCTGTAACTGATGTGCAGCATATTCTGTCTTCAGAACTTCTGTCAGTCTCAGCACACGAAACTTATCTTCCATAGTGTTGATCCATTCTTCAGCGTCGAGTGGCTATGCTGCTTCCTTGAAAACTGGTGGCCTGGTGTCCATGAAATCCTTGAAATTGCTGTACTGGTTCACTCCATGGCCACCACCTTGATTATTTTCTCTCTGAACGTTTTCAGCGATGGTACGCAGAAAATCTTCCATATTCCTTTGTGACTGCTCGGCGTTGCGCTAGCTTCCAAGGAACTGTGCGAAGAACACTTCTGCAGTGAGCGGTGGAGGAGGGGGCAAATGTGGCTCTGGCTGTGGCTCCTGGTGATTGACGTTGCTTGCACCACCCACACCAGCCCCTGCACCGTTGCCACCAGTTTCAGCGGCCTCATACGTGGCACGGCGAGTGTTTGCCATCTGCATATTTCAGCAACAAGTAACAATTGAGCGAAGTTGTAGAAATTGTATTCGAATGAACAATCATGCCATACTGAATTTATTGGAGAGAACAAGTCATGCAATAAGACAGAGGCACAATAAGCGCATTCCAATTAAAACAACATCACTAATCAAATTACTTCAAATGCTACATCGCGTTCCATACAACCATGTTGCCAGCATACATACACTGGACTTTTATGTGTTCAAGCATCACATACACAACCAAGATCCAAAAGATCGCCAGTCTCAAGATCGAACAAGATACAACACGATACAGGGGAACCAAAAGAAGGCCATCGCGATAAAGCCTATCGCTAACGCAAGGCAACTAGCCTACTCTTCGGGGCCGTCGTCGAGGTCGGAGGCGTCACCATTGCTACCATCAGTAGCGGCGTCGTCGTCGACGTCCATTTGAGCGGCGTCCGGAGGAGCATACGGGCCTATCCCGTTGTAGAGGGCATGGAACTCTTCATGCAAGTTGGCGTTATACCCTTCTAGCTCCTCGACCCTCTGCCTCAGAAGGTCCCTCTAGTTCCAGGCTTCATTCCTTTCTTGTACTAGCTGTCCCATCATGCGATCTGCATTTCTGTTGGCCTGAGTCAACCTCTGTACCTGCTGCATGGAACTCTCGCCTCTCTAAAGAGCTCGGTCCCGCTGCAAGCTCATGTTGGCCAACTGCTCCTGCAAGCTAGCTATAGCACGTGCTTGCTTCTTCTTCTGCTTCCTTGCTTCAAGCCGATCATCACCATGTAGGCCAGTCAAGGTCCAATAGGTATTCTCCAGACCTTGGTAGGCTCTGATGGCTACATACACGGCACTCATGGTGTGGTTATCGCTAGCCCGTCCTTCACTGGGGCCTCTAACCATGGCACTTCCCTACGGCTGTACCCAAATGGCATCGCGAGGATCATCTCTCGGGAAAGTACCGGCCAAAGCTGCTG
The DNA here is from genome assembly GCA_038087645.1 of Saccharum hybrid cultivar R570. Classification (NCBI taxonomy): domain Eukaryota; kingdom Viridiplantae; phylum Streptophyta; class Magnoliopsida; order Poales; family Poaceae; genus Saccharum; species Saccharum hybrid cultivar. Next base: position 10,568,784 of record JAQSUU010000103.1, read on the forward strand.
CCAACTCATTGGGGAACCGGCTCATGATGTCTCGGATGACGTGAAAGGCTACACCCTCTGCACCCACAACTGGAGTGCGCCCTTCAAACTCCAAATGCCAACCATCCCATTCTGGCGCATCACCAAGGGCAGGGACGGTGATCTCCACTATTGCAAGTTCATCCTCAGCTAGCTGGCTCTCATTCCAAGAGTACACCGGCTCTTGACCCTCTGGGTACCCCACATCATGGAGCACTCTCCAAAGCAAGGTGGGCATGCCAAACTCACTTAGAAAAGTGTCCGTGCTGCGGTGCTCCCGCGGGGCCATCTGGTGACGTGGTGCTCTCCCACCAGTGGACTTACGGGCAGTCTTCTTCGTGCGGGCCATCTGTAGCACAAGTTTTAAATTACCCGGTGAGAACATATTTTAAGTTGATGTCACTTTTATCGAACTGGGATAATCCTTTTATAAGGGGAGAAATGCAGGTTATGAATGAAATGCACAGGCAATATGATACATGCGCGAGTCTTACGTTCTCACAAACTTAGAAAATAAAGACATCTAACGATGAATTCGGTGGCATACAGACGATCTCTCATATACGTAACTAATTCGATCTACACGATAAACGCTGTTATGTACCTGCAGAAAATTTATTTCAGCCCATTCCCCATGAATGCATGAAAGCAGTAAATCTACCTACACGCTCTACACGAATCCCCAGATGCGTGTACAACGGTAGTAACTACCCAAACACATCGTCCTATTGACGACCTCGCCTCAACGGACGGAACACCCACACATGCGATACTTTCATAAAAACATGTGTACAACATGTAATTATTCTAGTATCATATAAAACATTCTCCCTAGATCGGCGGTGTATCCGATCATGCTCTCACAGCTCACACTTACCAAAGCGTAGAGGTAACTGATCCATACATTACCACTCAATTAAGTGGCACTCATACAATATCACGCCGTATGAGCAACGAAAGAGAAATATGGTGCACGAACCCCAAGTTAGTACTTAAATAGCCACCTAGAGTCCTTAACTGGGCATACAGGATATGACCACTGGCACACATTTAGTTTTAAAATCACACTTTTTTAAATAAAATTTTGTTTTAAATACACTTATGAACAGTAATCACGGTAAACCATGCTCCGATGCAGCTGTAACAGAACCGCCCAATTATACGAGATTAAGTAGGAAATCATCCAACGGAAGGATAATTTAACAAACTTAAGCCCGTATAACCCGGTAGTCCGTGAAATCTCAACGGATTTCAAACCATTTCACATAACAGCCAAGATCGTACTAAGTTTAGCGGTCACCATCATAAGTTACATAAATGTTCGCGGCATAAAATACATCGGAGTTTAAACATAGTTATTACAAATTAGGTTTGAATAAAAGTAGCAGAAGCGGTAGTTCAAATCACGCACACACACAATATTTTGGAATAAAGTGCCAGCTTGCGATCATCTCCAGCAAAAGCATCAGACGAGAAGTAGCGAATGACCATTGCCCATGGTCCTATGCTTCGCCTATTGCAGGATAGAGACAGTTGATACAATAGCCATAGTACATCTGTCCATCTGCAACAAGTGGGAACAAAGCCCTGAGTACGAGAAGGTACTCAGCTAGACTTACCCGTCAAAAAACCAGAAATAAAAGACACCAAGAAATCATGATAGGCTTTCTGGTGGGGTAGCTGACTCATTTGCAAAAAGGCATTTTTAGCATTTATGAAAACCTTTACAATAGCTATGCATCAAGTTAAATCTTTATTAACCTGTCAACTACATTTGCACCTGTACTAAAGTAACATGTAATTAAACAGGCAATGATAACCAATGATCATTAACAACTTCCATTATGTCATAATTCATATAACTGTCCAAGTGTTCCATCAATATCACTACGATGAAGTAGCTCAAGTCAAGTGTTCACTATCCAGTGAACGATGGCGATTCGAATCGATTATTAACCAGCTGGTAAGTTATTCCTCACACAAACCTCACTCACCCGCTAAAGTGAGGTGTTGGTCGCCGAGTCAACCATTCAGGTAAAGTCGCGAGCTTGCCAGGAACCACTTGTACCCGGGGGCCGCCCGACTGCTCTTTGGCCTTATCATCGCGCCCCCGTATCCTGCCACTACTGCTCCGGTACAGTGTGTTGCGGGCAATCCACTCGGCCCGAATAATCTCTCAGTTTCGCGGTTGGAAGGTACTTTATCCGGCCAGCTAAATGTGAGGCATGCGTTCAACATGACCCGAGGGACAACAACGGACGGTCCTTAATCGACACAGACGGAAAACACTACAGTCCGAAACCCTGCAAGTTTCCGCCCGGTCTCAAATTCATTTCACACTTAGTTATACCATGACTTCACAGTCAACCAAACAGATCCAGGTAACCACCTATAGCTCGCAGGTGACAGGAAATCACCCGACTTCTACCGGTCTAAGCCAGCTAAGCATTGACTTGACTGCGGATACCAGGGTAACAAGGATAGGGTATAACGAATGTAAGCAAGGTATAATGCAACAACGTTTGCAAACAACTTCTAACCGTAATGCATCAAATTAAGTAAAGTTAATAATAAATTATTTGCAAACCGGGAGAGAAATGCTCCGGGGCTTGCCTCTCTCGAAGGAGCTCGGACGGTGATCGGGGCACTCCGGGAGATCTTCACCGGCCTCTTCTTCGGCTTCTGTCACCTCCTGCTGCTGCACCTCGACCTGCTCCTCTAGCTCCTCGGGCAAGACGACTGGGTTCTCGGTTTGTGATCCTGTATGATGCAATGTGCGTAAGTGAGTATGCAAGTGTGCATCGAAGGAGATGAATGCAATGAATATGTTGGAATGCAAGGTAGTCAACATCATCCAAGAAACTATTCACTACAAGCACATATCATCTACTGCATTCTCTTTTACTACTATTATGTTAAGTTAACCTATCTTATGAAATGCTTCAAAGATACACCAAAGCTTTACTAATTTCTTAATCACACTTAAAGCAACACTTGCTTAAACCCTAAGTAATAATAGGTTTGAATAGCAACATATATTTTTGATGCTCCTAAAAATCTAAGAAAATTACAGTAGCATAATACTACTCAAAAGAGACTACCATAAAAATTTCATGGCATTTAGATAAGTAAACTATCCTACACAAAAATGACAAGCTATGGCATAAAAATAAGCATGAAATTACTTTGTACTATGAAAAGTGTCAAACAACAGAATTAATATTTTTCCTAGCTTCTTTATAGCATACTATGACTGTATAAAAATTATCACATGCATGTTTTATACAAAGTTTGCTCTCTAGCAAAAATAACAAAAATCAGCCATTAAAGGCACTTGAACTACACTTCAACATTTTCCCACAGCACATGCATGAAACATATTTTTCCTAGGAAGTACATGATATATGAAGATTAACAAACTTAAAAATCATATTTTTCTGATACATATATGATTTACTAGCTATTTTATAAGATATCAGCAATATTAAGAATTACATAAAAGCTCTACAGAAAAGTATCCCAAAAATGACATGCAATATTTTTAGATTGTAGATCTGGTTCCAATGAATCTAGATAAATTTATTTCACCATTTTTGGAGCTGAAATGACTGCTAAGAAATTTTCCAAAGCATTTTAATCAAGAATAATAAAAGAAAATGGAAATGGATTTTTATAACGGCACTGGGCCGGCCCGGGGAATCAAGCGGCCCATAGCCGTTCTCGGCCTGGCATCGCGCGCGGGGGGGGTGCCGAGTCGGCCTGCTCGAGGCGCGGCCCACAGGGCGTAGCCCAGCCCACCGCGAGGAGGGGGAACGGAGCGCGGTCGCCGGCGTCCATGGTCTCGCCGTCACGGCGGCGGCCGAGGGCCAACGGCCGGCTCCGGCCAAACCGTGACCAGCCAAGGAGCGCAACATGCTCGCAAGGGAGTAGCGAACACGTGAAGTGGACGCGGGAGGGCAGAGAGAGAGCGAGTGAGGCGGTGCGCGGGGCACGGGCTCGACGGCACCGACGCGGTGGCGCGGCGGAGCGAGGGAAATTGAGCCCTACCGAGGCAAACGAGGGGATGACGACACCCGTTCGGAGGAGGCAAGGGAGCGGCGGAGCTTGGTGCAAGACGGATTTGGTGGCGGTGGAGGGTCGACGTCGGAACGGGGAGCGAAGGTGAAGCTCCCGGCGATGAGCCGCTCGCCCGCTCGGTTTTTGGAGAGGGAGAGTGGAGGGGGAGCGAGCGAGGGGGCGAGTGGATGGAGGGCAGGCGCGCGCGGTGCTTTGAAGCGGAGCGCGCGGGGTCCACGGGCGGCCACGCGGTGGCGTCGCCGGCATGCGGCCGCCACGCGGCGGGCGTGCTCTGCCGGGGCGCCAGCGTGCGCGCGCGCGGGCGGGAAGAAGAGGAGCGACGCGGAGGCAGGCCGGGCCGAGGCGGAGGCGGCTACGGGCGCGCGCGCGGGAGTGGCGCGGGCCGATTCGGCCAGCGGGCCGAATCCGAGGCGGCGGCCTGCTAAGCTGGATTTGGCTTTTTTTCAAATTTTTCATTTCAATTCAAATTCAAACACAGATTTCAAACCCCATTTTGAACAAGAAGAAGACATTTTCTGGAATTGACCGAAAAATAAAAGTTGCTTAGAATTTAATTCTCTACAACTTTGATTAAGGGGCCAACTAAAAATTCCTAATAGATTTTGAATTGAAGAATAAAAGCTAATTTAGAGAGGATTTTTGAATATTTTAATTAATATTTTTGAACAAGCTTTTTGACAAAACTTTGAGTCATTTAGTTGCTCCAAAAATTTTGACATATAATCCTAAGTGATATAAAATTTTTTTGTTGCAAAATTTTGATGGAATGTGATTAGCACATTAATATATTACATCTCAAATACCACTTTCTAAGCTTTTATTTCACTCAAATTATAACATTATCACACATGATTATGATGATATGAAATGCCATGCAATATGATTGTCATGCAATGCATTGCGTAACACCGGAGTGTTACATATTTGCATCTTGTTTGCCGGCTTGACATGCACTACAAGGTTTGTCCTTATCAAACTTTACATCTTTCAAGCCTCTCACTAACTCTTTCTTCAATAATTTATTGAGAGTGTTCATTCCAACATGAGCAAGCCTCCTATGCTAAAGCCACCCAAGTGAAGTTTTGGTGAACAAGCATGTCATCAAGTTTGCATCTTCAGAGGTGAAATCAACAAGATAGAGATTGTTGTATCTAACACCTTTAAAAATCATTTTCTTGTCATCTATCTTTGATACTACCACTTCATTTGGACTGAATAAGCATTGATAGCCAAGGTCACAAAGTTGCCCAACAGATAGTAGATTAAAACTCAAGAAAGCAACATAAAGCACATTTGAAAGAGAATGATCATTTGATATTGCAATCTTGCCTATACCCTTGACTTTGCTCTTCGAATTGTCCCCAAATGTGATCTTCTCTTGATATTTCCCATTCTCTTCAAGTGAGGTGAACATACGAGAGTCACCGGTCATATGTTGAGTGCAACCACTATCAATAACCCAATGAGATCCACTGGTCTTGTAGTTCACCTACACATAAGAGATCAAGTTTTTTGTTTAGAGACCCAAACTTGAGAGGGACCCTTGACTTTCTCAACTAGTGACTTGGTAACCCAAATTTTCTTAGGCCTATTCTTGTTTTGGGGACCCAAGAACATGACTTTCATATTTCCACTAGAATCTTTTCTAAGCATGTAGTGAGCATTAAAAGCAAAGGGTCTAGCATGCTTGGGCAAGGGTTGTGGTGGTGGAGTTTTACACTCATGAGCAAAATGGCCCTCTTGTCTACACTCAACACATCTCTTTGGCTTGGGCTTTGACTTGCTTTGTTGTTGTTGAGCTTTAGCCTTCTTCTCTTGATTTTCTAAGTAACCAATGCCACTTCTATTCATCTTTATGATGGTGTTCATGAGTAGCTCACTTTGCAAATATTGATCTCTTGTGAACTTGCTTAGGCCGGTCTTGAGATGCTCTTTCTCTTGCTTGAGCTTTTTGTTCTCCTCAATGAGTGACTCATTTGATGTTTGCTTTTCAAGAGCCATCAACCCTTTTAGCTTCTTGTTCTCATTTCTAAGCATCTCATTTTCACTCTTGAGCTTGACACAATCATCATAGTTGTCGGACTCAACCACTTTCTTGCCTTTGCCACTAGAGTCTTGCTCAATGCTCTCAATGATCAAGTCATCACATGATGTTGCTATATCAATCTTAACAACTTGGTTAGTAGCATCATGTGTCTCAAGAGAAAGCTCATTAGCAACAACAAGACTATCATAATTAATTTTCAATGTTGTATATTTGTCTTTTAGCAAGTTGTGCCTAGTGCTGAGCTCATCATGCTTCTTCTTAAGTTTATTATGTTCATCTCTAAGCTCTTTGTTGAAAGTTTTGAGCTCCTTGAGAGTAGAAGACATAATTTCATTTTGATCTTTAAGCTCATCACTAGTCTTTTGTGCATTCTCAAGCTTTGATGAAAGTGATTCATTTTCATTTTGAAGCTCATTATTTTTATTTCTAGTTCTTCTTATGACTTTAGAGTATTTGTTTAGCAATTTTACAAGTTCATCATAAGAAGGTGCATCATATTCATAATCACTATCACTATCACCATCATCACTCTCATTATTTTGTACCTTTCGTTCACCCTTGGCCACGAGGCATAGGTGAGTAGTGGATGATGGCGGTGAAGATGGTGGTGAAGATGTCGATGAAGATGATGATGGCCCAATCACAAATGCGGCGACCTTCTCTTTCTTGTCGTCGCTTTCATCACCGAAGGACTCACATGATGATTCAATGTCGGTGAGCCAATCACCAACAATGTAGGCTTTGCCTCCCTTCTTCTTCTTGTGAAACTCTTTCTTCTTGTCATCCTTCTTGTATGGCTTGTTCTTCTTCTTCTCATCTTCTTCATCACTAGAATCATTTTTCTTGCCCTTGTTCTTGTTCTTATACTTGTCTTTTGGAGGCTTAGGACATTGATGAGTTAAGTGACCAAGTTCACCATAATTATAGCAATCCATCTCGGATATAGGCTTTCTTTTGCTACTTGTGAAGAACTTCTTCTTCTTGCCATCGAACTTGATGCCACTCTTGTTGAGCTTCTTTAGTATTTTGGTGGTCTTTCTCACCATGAGAGCAAGTGATGCATCATCAATATCACTCTCACTTGAGATTTCATGCACGATCATGGCTTGGCCCTTCTTCTTTTTCTTGTCATGGCTAGCTTTGAAGACCAAGTCCTTCTTCTTGGAAGATGATGAGCCCTCTTCCAGAGTGATGTGCATGTATATCTCATGAGCATTGATCTTTCCCCATACTTGTGTCGGTGTTGCGGTGGAGAGATCACTTTGGTGAAGCATGGTGATAATGTGACCATACTTCTCAACGGGAAGAACACTCAAGATCCTCCTTGTAACATCCGATGGACTCATTTGAGTGAGCCCGAGAGCATTGAGATCCTCTACAAGAACATTCAAGCGAGTGTACATGTCATTAGCACTTTCCTTGGGAAGCATCTCAAAGGAATTAATTTTCTTCAAAGCAATATGATAGCGTTCCTCACGCTCACTCTTAGTTTCCTCATGGAGAGCACAAAGATTTTTCCACAATTCATGAATGTTTTTTGTATTACACACACGATTGAAGATATCCTTGCCTAGGCCCTGGTAGAGTGTATTTTTTGCCTTTGCATTCCACCGGTCGTACTTCTCCTCGTCACAAATGGGGTTAGCGGGATCCTTAATTTTAGGAAGCCCTTCGGTGGTGGCTCTAAGACACCTGACATCTATGGATTCGAGGTATGCCTCCATGCGGATTTTCTAATATGGAAAATCATCCCCCTCAAAGGTGGGAGGTGGTCCTTCCCCATTAGACATCTTGCTCTAGGTGGTAAAGCCTAAATTAGGAGCAACTCGGCTCCGATACCAATTGAAAGGATCAAGATGCCCAAGAGAGGGGGTGAATTGGGTTTTTCTAAAATTTATTGCAAGAATTAAATCCTACTAAGCCATAATTCACCCCTAGTGCCTACAAGTGTTCCTTATGATTCTACCGATAAAAGTTTTGCACCCTAAGTTCCAATCCTAGTGTAGCATGATAATTCTAGGAAAGTAAATCAAGCAACAAAAGTAATACGAGAAAGTAATTGCTTGAAAGTAAAGGGTTAGGAATACGGCGATATTTTTCCGAGGTATCGGAGAGTCGCCACTCCCCACTAGTCCTCGTTGGAGCACCCGCGCAAGGGTGTAGCCCCCCTTGATCCACGCAAGGATCAAATGCTCTCTACGGGCTGATTCTTTGACACTCCGTCGTGGTGAATCGCCCAAAACCGCTCACAAGATGAGTTGGGTCATCCACAAGCTCCGTCGGATGATCACCAAACTCCCAATCACCACCAAGCCGTCTAGGTGATGGCGATCACCAAGAGTAACAAGCTAGAACTCTCACTTGACCACAACAAGCCTAATGAGAAGGTGGATGCACATTTGCTACTCCCTAGTCACTAATGAGGGATTTTAAACTTTGATTCTCAAATCACAACCCTCACTAGAGCTCTTGCACTTCCTTGCACTTGAAAGGTGTTTCTCAGCTGATCAAATGAGCAAGAGACCTCAAAAAGAGGTGTACGAGATGTATTTATACACCCCACATTCAATTTCAACCGTTATGTGCCAACTTAGCATTTTACGTACTGACCGGACACGCCGGTCGAACTGACCGGACGCGTCCGGTCGATGGCAACGGTCGAATTTGAAACCTACAGCGTTGAGTGACCGAACACACCGATTAGGACTGACCGGACGCGTCCGGTCGTGCAAGGACCTTACTGTACTTTGACCGGACGCTCGGTCGAGTCCGATCAGTGATGACCGGACGTGTCCGGTCAGTGAAGTACCTTACTGGAACCGGACCGGACGCACTAAAGACGCGTCCGGTCATTTTCCAGTCGCGTCCGATTAGAACACTAACCCTCTGTGACATGTGTCAACACGATCAACGCGTCCGGTCCTCGGGAGGACCGCATCCGGTCGACTGAGTTGAAACGCGGTGACTGCCAGCACTGACCGGACGCGTCCGGTCAAGACAGAGACCGCGTCCGGTCAAGGGTAAAAGGCTCAAACGACTTCGAAACGCGACGCAACTTAAACCGTGTTTCTTCCAACTGAACTTTGGGCTTCACCTGAGCTACCTAGTGCTAAGTTTGACAAGTGTGCACCACACCTAAACAAAAGACTCACCTAGGTCAAGCTACTCGCTCATGCCCCCCTTTATAGTACGGCCAAAGGAAAAAAACGAAGATCCTAATGACTATTCTGAACGTAACTCAATACCTCGACGTCCGGAACTAACCGTCCTTAATCTTGACGTTAATCCTTTGAAAACCGAAACGATTTTCATCAAGGGGCATGAATACCATAGTGCCCAAAACAGTCTCCAATCCCATGACCTAACTTACCAAAGTTTCTGCAAAATACACGTTAGTCATGGTAATAATGCGTTGTCATCAATTGCCGAAACCAACTCTCGGGGCCTAGATGCTTTCAGTAACCATCAAAGTTGTTGCTTAGTCTTACGCACTCTGTTCTAAAATATAAAGATCCAAGTTTGTCCTATGTCAAACTATATTTAGTTTAACCAAAAATATAGCGAAGAGTATTAACATTTATCACACAGAAAATATATATTATAAAAATATATTTCATAATGTATCCAATTAAACTAATTTGAAGTCCAATGTCTTTTTTTTCTTTTCCTATAAGTTTGGTCAAAATCATTGTAGTTTGACATAGGATAGAACATGATTATTTATATTTCAGGACATAAGGAGTGCCATGCAGGAAAAAAATCACGCTCAGCCGAGTTAAGTTGTTAGGATCGTAGTAGCAAAACTTGTCCATGTAAATTAAGCCCTAGACACGATAGAGATGCTCGTATTTCACTAACCTTGATTCATAAATAAACGATGCTATTCTCCATCAATCTTGTACTTTGGAAGATGAATGGGGTACTATCTTGAAAACTTTACTTACAGTGGTGTAGTAACTTTTTTACGTTTATCTTTCAGGAAATCAAACTTTCTTTTTTTAATTCCAATTTTAAATCTTGCCATCTAATAACTATAATTTTTATGGACTACTTTATTTAGGTGCCTTTAGTATTTAAGTTTTATACGAGCTCTTTGTTTAGGCTATTTTTCTTTCCAACTCTTATATGGAAATTAAATTGATATTTTTAATTTATTTTCATGAATTAAATATTTCTTAACTATATTAGCCCAAGACTCTTCGGTTTAATCTAAACGATAGACAATCACAAAACATAATGGTGTAGATTTTTCCTTTTAGATCAATATTGTAATTTTTAGTATCTCTTGATGAACATAGTGACTTATTTCACAATGATAAGTGATACTCCCTGCATTACAAATTATAAGACGTTTTGACTTTTCTAGATGTAATAGTTTTTGTATGCATTTAGATAAACATTATGTTCAGATACATATGAAAAACAATGGATCTAGAAAAGTCAAAACATCTTCTAATTTGAAAGGAGGGAGCAGTACATAGATTTCACGCCAGTTTTGGCTAAAGTCACCAAGTGCCCAAAAAAAAGTTGTCCCACCCAGGGGCGAAGATATGCATGTCACAGTGGGTGCAGATGCACCCACACAAAAAACACATTTTAGTGCTAATTGTCATTTTTTTACCATATGTGCACCCCTCGCTAAAAACTAATGCACCCATAGCATTAGCAAACCAAAGTTGAGCGGCAAAAGAGTTTTAATCTCATAATACATACCAACTAGTAGCAAACAAAGCATCTGGGACATTCCTAACTTGGTTGATTAAACAGGCCAAGTCCTAGTAGTTGTGTGTAAGAGGAAGATTAGCCCAATGTTAAAGCACTCTACAAAATAATTACATAATTTAGGCTATCACCTCTTTATTCTTCCACCCATGCATTTTACTTTTGTATGTATATGTATATTTTCATATCTTGGTCGATTTAACAAGGGGAGACTTCTTTTTTAGTACTTCTACCTTGCCAAAAAGAAGGTTCTTAAATTTGCTACCATGCTATGTGTGCAACCTCATATTTTAGATGCATTGTACCGAAATGCAATGCGGTTCATATGTATGCCCACTCAGCTTAACGCTTGTTGCTCATTGGCTGCTTTTTGCTGGGCTGCCTGCATGCATGCTCACCTTTTTATGACGTGGGCAGATTTTTGTTGACCACAATGGGACCCACAAAAATAAACAAATGAAAAGTTGCATGCAAGTGTGGGGTCAGCTCGGATCTCTAGAAGATGCTAACCGTTTAGATAAGCTGAGCGGGCGCACCTATGAGCAAAATTTTTCGTCTGTACATTGTAGCATTTATAAATATGGTTTTATAATCAAAAAATATTTTTTGTTATGTACAGGGGAAAACCCCTAAATTTTTAAATTCTATCTAGAATTTCACTAAAATTTTGAATTCTACTCGCACCCCTCTCTATTTCGCTCTAGCTTCGCTACTGGTCCCACCTGTCATATGTACCCCCACAGGTCTACAGCTCGCTTGGTTTTTTTTTTTTTTTTTGAGCAGAGTCTATAGCTCGCTTGATGGTCCATGTCCATCCACTGAGCCCCTGGACTCAAGCAGAAACCTCTGCCACAGTAACTGAAGGCCCAGCAAGGCCTGCATGATTTACGGCCACGTGATGTGACAGAAAGGCCTGTCTTCTAGTCCTACCGCACCTATTGGAAACCAGGCCTCGACCGATCCAACCCAAGCCCGCAAAGGAATCCTCCCACAGGAAAGCGGCCCATCTGCGCCCGAGCACATAGCGTCTGCGTCCTGGACTCTCCGCCCCTACCGATGCGACAACAGATTTGGAGGAGAGTCACAGTCGGTCACTCTGCGGTGCTCCGTTGCCCTGACGACGACTGAGGGCAGGTCTAAAATTTTACAAAATATTTTAAAATTATTCGTTATATTAAATTTTTGACGTAGATACGAAGCATTAAATATAGATAAAAAATAAAACTAATTATATAGTTTAGATAAAATTTACGAGATGAATCTTTTAAAATTAATTAGACTATAATTAGATACTAATTATCAAATAACAACAACGAAAATATTATAATATCATTAAAAAAATTTCGCTAACTAAAGCAGACCTAAACACCGGGATCCCCTAAACACCTGTTCCACTTTAATCCAATCCAAGTGTATAACTGCTCAACTCCACTCCGCAACCCAATTCCGCCGGTGAGGATTCACCACACGCCAGGTCGCTCCTCGATCGCGGAATCCCCTTCCTGCTGGTGCGCCGTCTTCCGTTGCTCCGGTAAGAACCCTCGCGCGTCGCTCGGACTAGAAGCCCTGCTCTGCTCTGTCAGTCGTCGCTCGCTCGTCGGGATAGGGAAAATTAATGCGATTGCGAAATATTATTGCTTGTTCGTCTGTTCGTGCGACGCCATAGCGAACAATGCAATCATCATCCTTTTGGTTGTTTTCTAAATAAAAGCGAGTCTCGTCTTTTTTTAGGCAAAGTCAATGCGATTTCGAAATCTTTTCTGACGAAGCATACACTCATCGTGGCACCAGTGAGTGGAGCTAGTAATCCTAATCCTACTACGAGTAAATCCCCGCCACTCCACCGGCAGCGGCCCCGCTTCGGCGCTTCCTATATTCACTCGTCGATCGATCGCTTCCTGCCTTGCCTGCAGGTACGACACGGATCCTCATCTCGCAAGTCGCACCGCATAGAACGCGATCGCTTGCCTTTGCTTCCTAGTGATTTTGTCGGGTCAAGGATGGATCTCGGGTCGGTTCTCCGGATCATCCCCTTACCACGATCTGGGAAGGAACCGAGGTCTTGAGGTTAGATTTCCATTTCCGCCTAGTCGTAGGTGACGGCTATGGTGGCCGTTCCTCTCGGGGAGGGCTGCGGCCGCAGGGGATGGCGGCTGTGGACTGTGGAGCGCTTCGTTGATTGAGTGGTCAGTGGGTTGCGTGGAAGGCATTGACGGGTGCTCGGAGCAGCGAAGGTAGAGACGAGATTGGGATGAGCGACGTTCAGGAGTATAGATGAGCTCGCTGTTAGTAGTCTTTCCTATCTGCAGATACAGGCATGCAAATTACAGAGCGGGTGGGCGTGCTCCCCTGGGAATTATTAGAGAAAATGGCATTTTACAGACCATCCTGAAAGTGTATTTTCTTCGGGCAGTTGTTAGCGCGTCGCAGCAACTGTGGTCTGGTATATATAATAATCTATAGTAGTTTGCTCATAGGACGTCATCCTTAGATCAATTAACTGGTTTGCATACTTCAAATTACAGCATTCTCAAGTGTCATGCTACATACATTTCGTCTGTTCTGATGAGATGGCATTTCCATGTTTTTCCAGGACATGTGTCTTTGACAGCTCGTTTGAGGAAAGAGGTGCCCCTGTTTGCCCATAATGGCCTTAGCTTATGCCAGTGCCATGTTTCCTCCCTCGAGCCCTTCACGTAAAACTTGGGAGGACCCGTCATTCTTCAAGTGGAGAAAGCGTGAGGCGCATGTGCCATTGCGCTCACAGGACACGCTGGAAGGTAGGTTCTAATCCACTCCTCCATAGCCGATTTTGTCTTTCCTATCTCCAAATTGTTTGATTGGTTTGCTCCCTTTTCTTTCCTATATCCATAGGAGCCCTGAAGTATTGGCATGAACGGAGGAATGTGAACTACCTCAATTCTGACACTGCTGTCTGGAACGATGACGCGGTTCGCGGTGCTCTGGAAAGTGCTACTTTTTGGTCCAAGGGCTTACCATACGCCAAATCTCTAAGTGGATACTGGAAATTCCTTCTATCTCCTTCAGTGGAAAGTGTTCCGGAGAGATTCTATGATGCTCGTTTTGATGATTCAAATTGGGCGGCTTTGCCAGGCACGGTGCTACAACTTCCTTCGGCCTTTTCAACATGCTTTTTAGTTGAGAAGGTGCTTGTTGTTTAGCATGTTCTCTTTCACATCATTTGAAAATTATTCTCATGTGAGTCCTACTTGCTTGCAGTTCCCTCAAATTGGCAAATGCATGGGTTTGACCGTCCAATCTACACAAATATGACTTATCCTTTCCCATTGAATCCACCATTTGTGCCGGCTGATAATCCCACGGGTTGTTACAGGACAGTTTTTCACATCCCAAAAGAGTGGAAAGGTATGCTATTTACATAATGGTATATTGGTGCTAATTGCCACCCAATTTTCTGTTCTTTGTTCTTAATCCTTCTATTCCTCCTTTCTTTTCTCTCTCCCTCCCTCCCTGCGATGATGATTTGGATGATGTTGTCACTATATCGAATATTTTGTCTTGTTCGAGAAGATATGTGGTTCATGAACTTGAAAAGGAATCGCTGACAGTAGCAGACCTGTTCTGAAGTTCTGTATCGGATTCACAATGTTTGTGCGATTCTTGACAAGTTTTGGCCAGGCATGATTATTGCATAGCTGGCTATCTCCTTGGACAAACTGCTCTGTGCTGGTTACATATACATGTTTTTATTTATTTCCTTTTCCCCCTTTGCTATGTTATTCCTTTAATGTCTCCTGGGATGCGTCTTATGACATTTTCTGAACTTTTTCCATTCTTTGACATGGATAACACCTTTGTCATTTAAATGGATCTAGCTCTTACTGTTGTCCCTGACATTCCCCGTCATCCATTTTGCACAATTCTGTGCTGATTATGATTTCTGATAGGTCGGAGGATCTTGCTGCACTTTGAAGCTGTTGATTCTGCATTTTTTGCTTGGGTAAATGGACTACCAATTGGGTATAGGTATGAAAAAACCACAAAATGTTTTGACTTTCTTTCCTTGCACTCTATTTTAATCTGCAATCAACAGTACAAATAACTTGTCAAGTTAACAATGTTGATGGTAAACTAATCCCTTGTCCACCTATTTACTGCCAATGGATGCTGTGAAGCCTGTTATTGTTATCACTGTTTCGGTATCTGGCTCATAATTTTTGTGTACTACCCTTAAAAGGTTTCTGTTTATAAGAAAGTGGAATATACGATTATCTGCCACCACGAATTGTTTGTTGTGTGGTATCCAAAAACTTTATAGATCTTTTCAGCATTTTAGTTTCCATTTAACATCTTTCACTTTCTATTTGAAAAAAGCGAAGATTCTTCCCAGTTCCCAACCTTATAAACATGTTTTCCTGCTGTGAATTGTTTTCCAAATGCTTAGATGTATAAAATTCTGTTTTCTATATGAACATAGCTTTAAAAAATTGCACCTCGAAATATGATAGCTTAAATATTTTGGTTGTGATTTAGGAGTGTTGGGCTGCTGGCTACCTGCTGTTTGTATTTTTTATTCTTTTTCGGACACTTTTGAGACAAGAAAATTCTTGAAGATTTTTAATTATACATAAGGTTTTATTATAGTGCTCTATCTGGTTTGACCTATTTTAGTAATTATAGATTTGTAATGAATTGTTTGTTTGATTGAGCGTTGCTTGATGTACCAATGCAGCCAGGACAGCAGGCTTCCTGCTGAGTTTGAAGTTACCGATTGCTGCCATCCTTGTGATTCGGACAAGGAAAATGTTCTTGCTGTTCAAGTTATGAGGTGGAGTGATGGCTCTTATCTTGAAGATCAGGATCACTGGAGGCTGTCTGGTATTCACAGGGATGTGCTCCTACTATCAAAGCCACAGGTTACTCCTTGTTTCTTACATGGCATTTAATGAATTTCTAGCTATTATTTTGCATCTTCTGAAAAATAGAGGGGATCTTTTAAGGTTCATACAACAACAACAACAACAACATAGCCTTTTGTCCCAAGCAAGTTGGGGTAGGCTAGAGATGAAACCCAAAAGAGACGAGAAACAGGGAGACACATAAAGGGACATAAATGGCACAAGACAAAAAGATGTCACGGTTCAGGCACGTTGATTGCCAATCTTCAAGCGCTCCTGTCCATAGCTAAATCCTTGGAGATATTCCACTCCTTAAGATCTCTCTTAACAGACTCGTCCCAGGTTAGTTTAGGTCGACCTCTACCGCTCTTTACATTATCGGGGCGCTTTAGAACTCCACTACGCACCGGCGCCTCAGGAGGCCTCCGTTGGACATGTCCAAACCATCTCAACCGATGTTGAATCAATTTCTCCTCAATTGGTGCCACCCCAACCCTATCCCGAATATCGTCGTTCCGGACTCTATCCCTCCTTGTGTGCCCACAACACCAACGCAACATACGCATCTCTGCTACACTCAATTGCTGGACATGTCGCCTTTTTGTAGGCCAACACTCAGCACCGTATAACATCGCCGGACGAATCGCCGTCCTATAGAACTTACCTTTCAGCTTCTGAGGCACCCTTTTGTCACAGAGAACGCCAGAAGCTTGACGCCATTTCAGCCAGCCGGCTGAAATTCTATGCCTAACATCTTCATCAATGTCTCCATCCTTTTGTAGCATCGACCCTAAATACCGAAAAGTATCCTTCTTGGCCACCACTTGCCCATCGAGGCTAACGTCTCCCTCCTCGTGCCTAGTCGCGCTGAAATCGCACCTCATGTACTCGGTCTTAGCCCTACTAAGTCTGAACCCTTTCGACTCTAACGTGTGCCTCCATAGTTCTAACTTCCTATTAACCCCCGCCCTACTGTCGTCAACTAGCACCACATCATCAGCAAAGAGCATACACCAAGGGATATCACCTTGTATGTCCCTTGTGACCTCATCCATCACCAAAGCAAATAAATAAGGGCTCAAAGCTGACCCCTGATGCAGTCCTATTTTAATTGGAAAGTCACTGGTGTCGCCATCACATGTTCGGACAAACGTCACCACATCCTTGTACATATCCTTAATGAGGGTAACATGCTTAGTTGGGACTTTGTGCTTTTTCAAGGCCCACCACATGACATTTCTCGGTACTTTGTCATATGCCTTCTCGAGGTCAATAAAGACCATGTGCAAGTCCTTCTTCTGCTCCCTATATCTCTCCATCAATTGTCGTAATAAGAAAATCGCCTCCATGGTCGACCTACCAGGCATGAACCCAAACTGATTTTGGGTCACATGTGTCACTCTCCTTAGGCGATGCTCGATAACCCTCTCCCAGAGCTTCATTGTATGGCTCATCAACTTAATGCCACGGTAGTTAGTACAACTTTGAACATCTCCCTTGTTCTTGAAGATAGGTACTAATATACTTCTCCATTTTTCAGGCATCTTGTTAGACTGAAAAATAAGGTTAAAAAGTTTAGTTAACCATACTATCGCTCTGACGCCTAGGTATCTCCACACCTCAATGGGGATACCATCAGGGCCCATCGCTTTACCTCCCTTCATCCTCTTCAAAGCCTCTCCGATCTTTTAAGGTTCATATTTGCTTTTAATATGACCTCATTTAAATTTGAATTAGGTGTCTGATGTCATGAGTTTGTCAAGATATGGCATAATAACTAGGCAGAAATGCACATGGCATTCGCCTATCTCCACAAAAGCAAGATAAATATGGATCCTTTTTATGCTTACACTCTCAAAAGAATATGGAGCATCAGCCGCAAACTTTTCCTCTTTTAGACTGTCAGTGTTTAACATACTCTACTAAATAATTGTGAGTCCACTGTTCTGTTCTATAACCTCTCGCTAGGAAGAATCATGGGCTGCATTGTTTTACTGAAAAGGGGGATATACTAACTTGTTGAGATTATACACTGCATTTACATTTGTATTTGTTTTCTCCATTCCTTTTCTTAAAGAAATTATTCTTGGGTCTCCAAAAATTTTGGGTTATGAAGTGCTCATATGTTCTTTGCAGATTTTTATCACAGATTACTTCTTCAAAGCAACCTTGGATGATAATTTCAGTTTAGCTGATATTGAGGTAACTCTAGTCCCAATCTTGGCAGGGTTATCCGGTTTTGTGAATTGGTTAGTGCCTTAGTGGAGATGATTTGACTCATGACACCGTTCCGGGAAAAACTAATGAAGATGGCTGAAGACCATTTCTTACCTTTCTTTTCCTTCATTCTTTTGGGTAGGAATGTTAATAAAACCTTCAAAGTTCAAACATTTCTTACAGTAATAATTGATATCTGTTACTCAGAACCACATGATCAATCAATTAACCAACCACCAAAGGACTTCTAGATACATTTAGAATCTTATGCTGTTCTCGCAACAGATAATCATTATGTGCTTATCCAGCTTTCGTGCTTGCTTCGATTGCTATAGCTTTTTGTGCCCCATCTTTTCAACACCAAACAACAGGCGACACATTTTCTAGGGGAACTCATTTGCCATTTCCTGTTTGTTTTTCATACGGCAAAATATAGGTATTGTAATTGCTGATTTTGCACAAGTCAAGGAATTATTTAATCTGATATTGCTATGTAATTTAGTTCACTTCTAATGTTATTTAGTATGTCAGGTCGAGGTGGAGATTGACTCACACAAGCAAGACCGGGAGCATGTCCTGACTTTGTCTATTGAAGCAACACTCTTTGATAACTCTGGACTATCTAACAGTATAGATGCTGATCTTTCATATGCTAATGCAGTCAATTTGAAACCGAAGCCAAAACCAACTCGAAGCCCTTGTCGTGGTTCTCATGGTTATGTTCTTGGTGGAAAAATAGAAAATCCAAAACTTTGGTCTAGTGAGCATGTAAGAGATATAATAACCCCAGGGAAATTCTATTACCAAACATTACTATTACAGTTCAACTGTATAAAAGCTATGTCTTTTAACTATTCTTCCTCTTGTAACAGCCCAACTTATACACGCTTGTTGTTCTCCTTAAAGATGCCAATGGGAAGCTTATTGACTGTGAGTCATGCCAAGTGGGCATTCGTAATGTGGTCCTGGCACACAAGCAAATGCTTGTCAATGGATGTCCTGTTGTACTAAGAGGTGTCAACAGACATGAACACCATCCACGCCTTGGAAAGACAAATTTAGAAGCATGCATGATTGAGGTCGATATCTTCCTCTGTCATATTGGAGATCATTTTAAGTTTTTAACATATCATCTTTTTGGTTTGATTTAATCATCTGGCCAGGTTCAGATTCTTACAATCTATCTATTTGTGACAGGATGTGATTTTGATGAAGCAAAACAATATCAATGCTGTTAGAAATAGCCATTACCCACAGCACCCGAGGTGGTATGAGTTATGTGACATCTTTGGTCTTTATGTCATAGATGAAGCCAACATTGAGACACATGGTTTTGATGATTCTAGCACTTTCAAGCATCCTACACTAGAACCTATCTGGGCAAATGCAATGCTTGATCGTGTTGTTAGCATGGTGGAGAGAGATAAGAATCATGCATGCATTATTGTTTGGTCCCTAGGAAATGAATCTTCATATGGACCTAATCATGCTTCCATGTCTGGTAAAACACTATACCTGTCAGTTTATTTTTTCTGTATCTTATCTAATGGTAACACTCATCTAGGGTGGATTCGTGAAAGGGATCCAACAAGACTCCTCCATTATGAGGGAGGTGGTTCCAGAACATCATCCACAGATATTGTGTGCCCCATGTATATGCGTGTCTGGGATATTGTTAAGATAGCAAAAGATCCATCTGAAACAAGGCCTCTAATTCTTTGCGAGTATGCGAAGCATGACCTCACATATTAATAACTTGATTCCCTTTGTCTGTATTCATATGATTTTGATTAAAATACTTTTTTCCTTTTGCTTTCAAGATATTCACATGCTATGGGAAACAGTAATGGGAATATTGATGCGTATTGGATGGCCATAGACAACACTTTTGGACTCCAAGGAGGTTTTATATGGGACTGGGTTGATGAGGTATCACCTATTTACTTTCATCCACTCTTGACCTTTGCGTGATTCTAGTTTCTATAAGCCTCTAGGACTTTCTTATGTGTCTCACTGGTTGGGTTAAGTTATGATTTATGACCTGCTTCTTTGGTGAGTGGATAAAGTAGAACAGGATTATAACAAGCCGTCTTCTTTAACTTTCATCATTGCCTAAAAATCTTGTCAAGCTAATCTAGTACATTGCTACAGCCTACAAGTGAAATGCTGTAAAATGTATCATTGACAAATTTTGTTTATTTTCTTATGCCATCGTTTGTTTCTCACCACTATCCTTTTCCTTTTTTTTTTTTGTTTCAGGGTTTACTGAAGGAGGACTCAGATGGATCTAAATTTTGGGCATATGGTGGTGACTTTGGAGATACTCCAAATGACTCCAATTTTTGCCTCAATGGCATTGTGTGGCCTGATCGGACGATTCACCCAGCTGTTCATGGTAACCGGAAATACTAGGGAAAAATGTTTTGTCTTATGTATCAATTTGTTAAACTAATATCCTTGTCTCCAAAGTCATTGTATGCCAAACTTGGTTGACCAAATTGATTCTGCTTGCAGAAGTTAAATACCTTCACCAGCCTATCAAAATATCATCAGCAGAAAACATGCTTAAGGTAACCTCTGGTTGATGTTTGTTAGTCATCAAGTTATTTTCTTATGTGCTTTGTGCTTCTAATAGTTCCGTTATTGTCACACAGATTGAAAATGGACACTTTTTTGAGACAACAGAAGCTTTGGACTTCAGTTGGGTTCTTCATGGAGATGGTTGCATCTTGGGCTCTGGTCCTTTGAATGTTCCCACTTTGGCACCGCAAACTAGTCAGCTCATCAACATGGAATCATCACCATGGTTTGCCCTTTGGAGTGCTTGTGCAGCAAAAGAAGTATTTTTGTCTGTAAATGTGAAACAGAGGCATGAAACACGATGGGCTAAAGCTGGTCATCTCTTGGCTTCAGCACAACTGTGTTTGCCTCAGAAAAATGTCTTTGTCCCCAACGTATGTTTTCTCGGCCTGATCTTGTTTACTACTTTACTCCTGTTTCATCCTCATTGTCTTACAGCTTAATACTATTTTACTCCTGTTTCGTCCTCATTCTCACACAGGTTAGTACTATTTTACTCCGGTTTCTTCCTCATTGTCTTACAGCTTAGTATCGTCTTCAGGTGATAGCATTCTCCAGCAGCCCTTTGGTCTGTGAACGCATTGGTGATATTGTAACCATCTGCAAGAATAATGCATGGAAAATTAAAGTAAACAGTCAATTGGGAACAATCGACAGCTGGAAGGTATGTAGAATGTTCATGGGGAGTTGAGACATTCTGTCCATACGTGCCAAAAAGTACTAAATAGGCAAGTGTAAATCAAGTGGACTAATAAAACTCATGGTGCTTTTGCAAACAACAGGTCAACGACGTGGAGCTTATGAGCAAAGGGATACTCCCATGTTTTTGGCGCGCACCAACTGACAACGACAAAGGAGGTTTCTTCACCAAGCCATATGCTTCGCGATGGAGAGAAGCCTTCCTCGACAACGTCTCGTTCCACAGCAGCCAGTTCTCCGTCAAGGAATTGCCGGACAACACCGTGGAGTTCTCCACCGTCTACTATGGTGTTCCCGGGCACTTACCGAAGCCTGACGACGAAGCCTCCGAGTCCATTCTCTTCCGGGTGAAGATGGTCTGCCGGATTCACGAGTCAGGCGACGTGGTTCTCGACTACGAGGTGAACCCCAGGGCCGACCTCCCTCCCCTTCCCCGGGTGGGCGTCGTGTTCAGCGCCGAGAGGTCCCTGAGCAACGTCACGTGGTACGGCCGGGGCCCCTTCGAGTGCTACCCGGACCGCAAGGCGGCGGCGCACGTCGGCGTGTACGAGAGCAGCGTGGAGGAGCTGCACGTGCCGTACATTGCCCCCGTGGAGTGCGGCGGCCGGGCGGACGTCAGGTGGGTGGCGCTCCGCGACGCTGGCGGGCTTGGCCTGTTCGCGACGGCGCATGACGGCTCCCCGCCGATGCAGATGAGCACCAGCTACTACGGCGCGGCGGAGCTCGACAGAGCGACGCACGTCCACAGGCTGGTGAAGGGAGACGACATCGAGGTGAGGAAGCGATGTGTTTTTGTTTTTGAGCCCGAGTTGCTGCGAAGTGGTCAGGGAGACGGGGAGTGATGGCTCGGCTTTGTGTTTGGTTTGCAGGTGCATCTTGACCACAGGCACATGGGGCTGGGCGGCGACGACAGCTGGTCGCCGTGCGTGCACGAGCAGTACCTGCTGCCGCCGACGAGGTACGCCTTCTCCCTGCGGCTCTGCCCCGTGCTGCCGACGTCGTCGTGCCGTGACATCTACAGGTCTCGGCTCCCCCCAGCTGATGGTGCCGTGCCAGAGGCCCGTGAAGAGAGAGACCCATCGAGCCTTGCGAAACAACAATGAATCAGAGACGCATTCGATCCTGCAATGGCCTGGCCAGTAAATTATTATATAATAAAATAATAAAGCAGAGACGCATTCGCTCCTGCAAGCTGCAACGGCCTGGTTCCTGTGATGTTCTGACAAATCCTGGATATGTTTATCAGTTACTAGCAAACGCGCATGGCGTTGCATGAGATTCAACATGTCTTAAAATTAGACTTCGTACTGAATTCTATGGGTTTGGTTCAAGAATGCGGATAGCAAATCGAGATATGGAGAACGTGAGCGCCGGGATACCGGGATACATATCGAGGGCACTTTGGAAAGAAAAAAGAGGGATATAGTTTGGGTTGGGAGTAAAAAAATGAAAAAAAAACCCTGGTAATCTTTATAATTTTGTGTAAGAGAGAATACTAAATTTCTTCCAACAATGTATGAAAAAGGTGAATTATTTTTTCTGCTTCTAAAGGCCTATTTGATAGGGCTTCTGCTTGCGAAGGAGCCCTGCCAAATGTTTTCTTAGAGGAGCTGTTTTTTTTTCCAGTAAAAAGCAGAGGAGCCTTTCAAAAAGAGCGGTGCCAAACACCCCCTAAGACTATCTATATTATTCTTAAAAATTTAGTAAACTGTAACTAGTCACATCAGGCGAAATTCAATACCCATTACTAAATTTTAGTAGCCATATCAGACGAATTTCAATAGCCAAATACTTAGGCACACGATTTTGGTAACCAATAATCAATCCTATTTTCAATCAGGAAAGCACCAACAACAACAAATCCGTTATAAGTTATAACCATTAAATGAAATCACCAATGACAAATCCTACGTTATAACCATCAAACAAAAGTGGTAGTTATTACTCAATGATGAAACTCCATGGTAGATCAAAACGAAAGGAATAAATAAAACAGATTACTCCCACTTATGATCAAGCTAGCTAGCTGCAGAAAAAGGGAAATCTAGGAAGGATCCGTGCAGTGTGGTCACAGGAAGGAAGGCGTGAACCACGCCGGCGGCGGCCATAGCTGATGCTCGCCGAGAGCACGTATAGGCTCTACCTTGCCGGCCTTTAGGTTATAGACGCCAACGTCTCTGAGCTCGGTGTCGTCGGGTTCGCCGCAGGAATAGGATATCTGCTGGTCGTTGGCCTTGCGTAGGCAGGCCGCCCCGACCTCGTCGTCGGTGAAGTAGACGCAGCCGGGCCTGATGTCCTGGTGTTCCCTCGTCGACAGGCACAGCGACCCGTTGACGCCGACGAAGAGCGCGGTGTCGCCGATGTCCGCCGCCTCCTCCCACCGGCCCTTGACGCGGTCCAGTACCTGGACCTTGAAGAAAACGCGCGTGCGCGTGTCCCTGGAGTAGCGATCGTCACTTTTATCATCCCTAGCGTGCTTGAGCACGGCCATGAGCCGCCCGTCCGTCGACGCCGTGATGTACTTGCGGCGCAGGTGCTTGTCCTCGTAAGCCAGCCTCGGCGCGACCTCTTCGCTGGTGAACTCGCCCGTCTCGGCGTCGCGCTGCCACGCCTCGACGCGGCCGGTGTAGGTGATGGACAGGAAGCGGCCGCCGTGGTGTATGGTGTCCTCGACGGCGTCGGGGGAGCGCGCCATCCTCCACGAGGGGTCCTCCGCCGTCGCGAAGGCCGGGGCGCCGGTGCACCGGTCCATGATGAGCATGGCGGCGTAGCTGTCCGGGCGCGGCGACGCCGAGAGGACGACCTTGCGGTAGAACACCTGCCGCATCTGGGCGGCCGTGAGCGTGTACGTCCTCGCCCTCGAAAAGTCGTCTCTGCGTTCCGTCGTCGGGGGTGGGGGTGGGCCTCCGAAGCGGACCTGCAGGAAGGGATCCATGTGGATGCAGAACCTGTGGCCGCCGGAGACCGGGTGGATGAACGGGACGGTGGTGATGGCCGGCAGGTCGGCGTGCGCGCCCGTGGCCGGGTTGGTCATGCGCAGGGCGCCCCGGTCGTCGGCCGTCACGAGCCACCCGCCCGAGGAGCCGATGGCGACGTGGCCGCGCATGGCGACGTCCGAGGTGCGCACGGTGGCGGACTCCTCGTAGGCCAGGGACCAGGCCCTGGCCCTGTCCTCGTTCTCCGTGGGGAGGATGAGCCACGGCGTCTCCGGCTTCAAGTGGTGCCCCGACGCGCCACAAACGGAGGCGAAGGCGAGGCGGTGGTGGATCTCGGGCAGCAGATCGGGCGGGAGGTGTTGGAGCTGGAACTGACCAGGGGCAGGGGCAGGGGCAGCTGCGGCGGCGGGCGGCGGCGGCCAGCTGCCTCTCCCTCTGCCGCTGGAGTTGGCGGCGGCGTCGCGAACCGGCCATGATTGTTTCGACGAGGATCAAGAGTAGGGCACGGTCCGCTATATATTGCCCATGCAAGTCGGTGGACTTTGATCTAATCTATCTCTCCTGTTTTTTTTCCTTAGGCAAACACGTGTACCATACAAAGTATCGTAATCCCTCCGTCCAGAAAACAACGTAACTATGAGTTGCGTGTCGATAAAAGTAGTCCACGTTTGACTAAATTTAGTGAATACTATTTACATTTATGGCTCTAAAATAATTTATTATAAAAATATATTTCGTAATTAATCTAACAATACTTATTTGATATAATAAATATTGATACTTTTTTATTTATAATTAATCTCGAGCTTAAGATACTAAATCATAATACTACATTCTTTTCTAGACAGATGGAATATATATAAAAAAAGAGTCTCCATACTCCTAAAAAGCACCTTTTGTTTTCAAACCCCGCCCCGTCCTAAAATGCCATGCCCAGCCCCAGCCGCCACGCGCCCACGCCGTCCGGCGCCGCCTCTCCCCGTCCCATGCAGCCACCGCCACGGGTGACCTCCGAGTCCTCTCGCATGGCTTCTCGCCGGTGCCGGTCCTTTCCGGCAGTGAACGCGAACTCGGTACGAGGAAGAGGACGGACGAACGACGCTGGGGCTTCGTCCTGCCGCTCTTCTGGAGACGGCCGCCGCGCAAGGCACGTGCGAGCGAGCGAGCGAGCAGCACCGAGCGTTGCGCGGCTCAGCTCCCCCGCCGTGCTCTGCATGGTCCTATGCAGCACAACTCGGCGGCCGCCGTTTCATTCGCTGCGGTTAATTAATGGAAGAGGAATCACCACAAGTTCACAACAGACTGGCATGTAAAATGTGACCTGACCCATTATGAACTTTGAAACTGCATGCATTTGCATTGCCATACTAAGCTGGCATGGTTATTTATATTACAAATATCACATGATTCTCGAGAGTGGCAAATGCAAATGCAATTTTCAAACTGACTTGAAGCCGTTGGTAAGGCCAGCAACCTGCTAACAGCACGAGCAGCAGCATATACACTGACAGCCTCACTTTGATGCAACCTTGCCCAAATGCAACACTTCACATAAATTTGACAAATATGATGAGGAGTGATCTAGAACTTTGATCAGATTTGGTGTCAAAATCTGATGCACCTGGGGAAGGGGGATATGCGTCTAAGTTGTACATTTGTTCTGCCTGTGAAATTAAACCTGGTAGTGGTAGGATTCCATATCGCTCCTCTTCAATTTTGCTAAAGCTTGCAAGGATGTCCATAAAGACCAAGGGGTGCGTAGGTGAGCATGAACTTGATATTACATTTTTACTTTTTTTTGAGAACTCGACATTACATTTTACTGTTAATGCAGTCCTTATATATATATATATAGTAGTTAGGGGAACACGACCATTCCTGCATTCTATGACACCAGGACTCACCGAACCATACTGCACCGAACAGTAGATGCATATGGATACCGCTGCTATTGTCGATCACATGGTAATTGTTTATATCTTATTTGCTGCTGCCATCTTTCTTACTAATACTCGCACAGATTAGTACATCAACATTGCACAGGAGATGCACAAGAACAAGAAGGATCTGAAGAAGCGCAAGCCGTTTCTCATGCTGCATCGGGCCATGCTTAGATAGAGTATTTATGTGCAGAGGAAGAAGGATGGAAGAAAAGAAATACTACCTCCGTATGTGCTCTGAATAAATTAATTTATAGAGTTGTGTTATGTTAAACTTTTTAAAAATAATGTCGAGATTTATGACATCAAATTAGTATTATTAGATACACCATATACTATATTTTCATAATATGCTCATTTGTTGTTACAAATATTTATAATTTTCTCTATAAATTCAGTCAAATCTGAAAAAGTTTGACTTAAAACAACAGTAGAAACTGATTTATTTAGGAAGGGAGTATATGCTGAGAAATTTTGGTGATCTATTTGGAGAAGATGACTGAATAATGCATTATCAAGAATAGAATACTACCATATATGCACTTTCAAGGGATATACTATTGGTAATATGTTGGAGATGCTCTTAGAACATGGAGCTTAATTTTAGGTTGCTTTTATTTCAAAGGGAAGGTATGCCTCGGGTTGGTTCCCCAACTAGCGGATTGCCCATAACATGGTTCATCTTATTATTATTTTTTTGGCACTCCATGCAACGCACGGTACAAGTCTAGTATTATACGAATTCATTCTTTCTTGGGGATAACCAGCGCCCGAATGTCCGGGCTCCAGGCCCGCACCCGTAAGCAGCTCTGCTGCACCCTGTCCCGTCCCCCGTGTAACAGAGCATCTGCCGCGCCTGCGTAATAGAGGAGCCCGCCCGCTCGCCGGGCCTGCCGAGGGTCGTCGCGGCCGCACCACCTCCATAGCCAGGGTATACATCTCCGTCGCGTGGGGAGGTGCGATAAGCTTATGCTCTAGGACCTCCGACGGGGTAGCGGAGGCAGCATGTCGTACGGGAACGGGTCGTGTGCGCTAGCGCGGACGCCTGCGCGTCCTTCGGTGGAGCACTGCCGCCAACTTACAGTCGACGCCGTTGTGGCTCCCACACTAGTGTTTCTTCCTTGCTAAACAGCCCTACATTGAGATCTACTGTTACAGATCTACTGTTACAACACTCAGATGAAACAATTGTAACATATGACTGAAACAGATGAAATATTTGGAACATACACTTAGTCATTGTAAAATATGCAATATCCAGATAGAATACTTGCAACATACGTTTGAAACAGATGAAACATATAAAATATGTTGTTGCAACATATGTGTGAAACATATGCAAACATCCGGATCAAAACGCTTGCAACATATGTCTAGAACAGATGAAACATTTTGAAAAGACGCTTGCAACATGCCTCTGAAACACTCGCAACATATGCAACATCCCCGATCTACTTTGCAACATCCATAAAAACAACTGCAACATACCTTTGAAATGACTGAAACATACATTTGCAACATATGTGGGCCGGTCGATTCCAGCCGTCCGGGTCGGAGCCGGCGGCGCACAAGCACCACCAGCACCCAACAACAGCGCCGTGCACAAGCATCAGCACCATCGTTGGCTTAGCCTGGTGGGCGACGCGTGCTATGATGGGGAGCGGGCTGTGCGGCGCATGGCCAAAGCGAGGAGCGAGGTGCGGGTGGAGCACGGCGACGGGCGAGGGAGAGGGAGCGAGGAGCAAAGAGCGAACAGTGCAGGTGGGGCGTGTGACGGCGCGGGAGCAAGCAGCGAGTGAGCGGCGCAGGGCCAGGGCGCGTTGGGAGAAGGCTGAGCGGAGTAAGCGAGCGGTGTCCGGGTGAGAATAAGAGACGAAGGGAATCAAAGTTGTGATGCACGTCATCACACGTCGGTCCGAAGGGACTCCTCCTGTCGAACGTTCTGTTTGTAGGATTGTCGTTCTTTTATTTGTTGGATTGGAGGTTTATTAGGTTATACCGGTACTAGCAGATAGTAGCACTGTCCTGAATCTTTATTGTGACGTGTGTCAGGGCCACATGGACGTGGTTGGGTGTGGGTAGACGAACTACCCAAAGAAGACGATTGATTTGGGGGCTATAACCTATGTGGAATGCAGGATTTTATTTTGTTTCATTCATGTGAAAAGGAACTAATTTGTGAGATTTTTGCGTAATATCCATCCAATAGAACAATTGAAGATCGTCGATCAACCAAAAGCCTCACCATGGTCCACTCCTCAAGCGGCTTGTCTAACGTGTTAGACGTCACCATCGCCGGTCAGTAGGATTTTGAATAAATTTCTCCTCATTGGACCTACTAGTTGTTTTAAATAGCGGGCTAAGTTGTTTAGCGGTATATCTCTAAAACAGCTAATAGCGGAGCTATATCGGGCTATAGCGCGATATAACGGCTAAATTGTACATGAACTCAAATAGCGACACCCTGTCTTGAAAGGCTATAGCGGGCTATAGCGACAGCTATAGCGGGAGATTTAAAACTATGACCAGTATTGTGTGACAATGTTGTTTCGTTTTCCAGTTCGATCCCGACAAACCCTTCCTGCTTTCTTTTAAGCTTGCATTGTTTTTCAGAGTTCAGTCGCGACAGCTGATTGTTTTTGACAAGTACTGCCAATACAGTATTTGAACGGACGTAGAACAGCCACGCCGTTTGGTTGTGGTTGGTGGTTTCAGTTTCAATTCGGAGAAGGGATCCCAATTCCCATCATGCCATTGCCATTGGCCGCCCAGAGCGCTCTCCTCGCGGCGGCCGTCGCCATAGCCACCGCCACCGTGCTCCTCCCCTTCCCATGTACGCTACGCCGCCGCCCTCCTCTCTCCTGCTCCCCTCTCGCGCACGATAAAGGCTGACCCGCCCGCCTCTCCTCGCATTTGCAGGGACGCCGCAGCGGGACCGCTTCGCCGACATGGTGCTGGCCAACGCCACCATCTACACCGCCGACCCCGCCCGCCCCTTCGCCGACGCCATGGCCGTCCGCGGCGGCCACGTGCTCCGCGTCGGCACCTACGAGTCCGTCAAGGTCGCGCCCATCGATGCTTCGGTCTCCCCTCCGTCTCTCTAGTTCAGAGCTGATACTCTGCTGCCGCCTGCCCTGTGTACTGTGTGTGTTTGCAGGAGCTCAAGGGTCGCCACACGCATGAGCTGAGTCTCCGTGGGAACGTGGTGCTGCCGGGGTTCATCGACTCCCATGTCCACTTCATCGATGGTGGATTGCAGGTACTAGCTAGTAATGTTTAATTGGTGCACTCCAATTGGCATGATCGACTAGTCATACAATACAATGATGCAGTGTGTAAACTGTTTCTCAGCGTGTGCTAGCTTTGTAATGCTACTCTCTGATACTCTGCAGCTAGCGAGGGTACCACTTCGAGGGGTCAGAAGCAAAGATGACTTCATTGGCAGGGTCAAGGAAGCTGTCAGAGGTAATGTGTTTGTACTTTTTTTTTTGTTCCAATTCATTTTCCTGCCACAAACTGATGCTGTAATGCAAAGACGGGTTTGATTACTTGTGCTCAAATTCAGTTATGAATGCATCCCATTCAGTGGAGCAATTATATCAAATAAGAGTAGGTTCTTTGTCAGAGTTATGTTCTGCTTGGTGTTTTCCACTTCTACGTTTGAATAGCTACTATGCAATATGCTCTGCTTGGGTATGGCGATTTATTCAGATGCTTGTTTCTGTATAGCATGCTCCCAGCATATTAAATAGCTTCTTTAGCATATCGAACTGCTTCTATTTCATCAAATTAACTGGTTAGTATTGCCAAAGCTTTCTACCAATATTGCTCAGACTTATTTTCCAAACAGGTAAGCATCCTGGGCAGTGGATTTTGGGCGGAGGTTGGAACAATGATTTTTGGGGAGGTGACCTCCCTGCTGCTGCTTGGCTGGATGATATATCACCTGATAATCCAGTGTGTTTTCAAACTTGTGCGTTGGACCGAGTTTTTGAGAAGCCATGATAACAGGGATAGCAAGTGACTTAGTATTTCAAATGCAGGTCTGGCTCTCTCGCATGGATGGTCATATGGGAGTAGCCAACTCATTAGCTATGAAGATTGCTGGGATGGACAAAAACACAAAATCGGTGGAACTATAATACGAACAACCGAAGGAGGTAACACAACTAATTGACATGGGTCTTGGCCCTCTGATGTTACTTAATTTGTGAAGTGCACTTGAACCAAACTCTATCACTTTCCTGAGCATGCGAAAACTATTTATTTTCAAACATAGATACGTTCTTGAGGGAAAAATAAAGCAAGGAACGTGAAAGAAAACTCTCATGGTAGCGCATCCTTTGATCTAATTAGTTACAATGAGCAGAAAGACCTGATCAGAAGCTTTGTATCCAGTTTTTAGCAATATTCATATGGTTTATGCATTATGGTACTGCAAAGAATTATGCTTTTCATTGCCAAAAAAAGGGGATTATGCTTTAACTATCCAATATGCCTTCTACCAGTTTATTAACATGCTAATTTTTCATTGAATCTTTGTGGTGAGGAATGACCAAATTATCTGCCCTCTATTATTACTTGTAGAGCCTACTGGTCTTCTAGTTGATACTGCTATGAGGCTTATATTTGATGTCATTGAAAAAGTTTCTAACCGTGAAAGAAGAGAGGCTCTTCTTAGAGCAAGTAGACATGCCCTAATGAGGGGAGTGACTACTGTTGTTGATGTTGGAAGTTACTACCCTGGGGCCTCAACCGAGAAAACTTGGCAAGATTTTGCAGGTATTCTGTAATACCTTCGCTTGCATTGCATGGACAAGAATTAGAAGGATTCACTTGTTTTATTTGATCTATGACCTTCTTTTGACTCCTGGCATACTGACATAAGTATTGATATCACTACAGAAATCTATAAATGGGCTCACTCTATGGAAAAAATGATTATGAGAGTTTGCTTATTCTTCCCAATGCCCACATGGTCTCGCGTTTCCGTAAGTTTGCTTCTGGAATTGTGACTACTCTTCTATGTTATTTGTTTACTTTATGTGAATATAACACATTTGTTGCTTTTAGGATCTTATTAATGAACATGGTCGATCGCTAAGTCAGTGGATCCATCTAGGTGGTGTTAAAGCTTTCCTTGATGGTTCTCTGGGATCTTCAAGCGCATTGTTCCATGACGTAAATAGTTTATCCCTCCGTCTTGTAGACTTGTAGTAGCCTTTAAACTTCCTTTTTTTATTTTGTTTTAAGTTGCTGATGGATCTTTACAGCCTTATGAGGGTGATCCTGATAATTATGGTCTGCAAGTGACAGATTTGGACAGCCTACTTAATAGAACACTAGAATCTGACAAATTTGGACTCCAGGTAGACAATTTTCTTTTCGATATACCCTCTATCCTTCAGTTTAAATACCATCATTCTAGAAATTTAAAATAATGTTCTTTTCTTCAGGTTGCCATACATGCAATTGGGGATAAAGCTAATGACATGCTACTGGATATGATTGACAAGGTTGTTGATTTAAATGGAGTGAAGGACCGTAGATTCCGGGTATGTTCTGATAGCTACTTCAGAATTGTTTCTTTCCCTCGCACTCTGCTTAGTATTTATTTATTTGTTTTGGAACGAACTCACTCTGCTTAGCAGAATCTGAAATGAATATTTGCATATGGAATCAGATTGAGCATGCCCAACATCTGGCTCCAGGTTCAGCAAACCGCTTTGGCAAGCATGGTATCATTGCATCCGTGCAGGTAAACTATTCTGTTCCAATGCTACTATATATCGGTATTATGCTTTACAAAGCAGATTGTGAATTGAAATCTTCCGCTTCTGAATTCCTTTTAAAAATCTTCCAGTTCTGAAGTATCTGCTTTATTGTTGACAGCCAGATCATCTATTAGATGATGCTGACTCTGCTGGAAACAAGATTGGGGTGGAACGAGCTGACCGAAGCTCCTACACATTTCGATCACTGTTAGATGGCGGTGCACAGCTAGCTTTTGGTTCTGACTGGCCGGTACGTAATTCTACAGACATTTCAGTAACTGAACTCTGTTTTTCAGTTACCATATAGTCAGCCACCAGGTATACTGTTACTGTCTTTCAGGTTTCAGACATAAACCCTTTACAAGCTATCCGAACTGCCATGTTCCGTAAGCCTCCTGGATGGGAGCTCCCCTGGATCCCTGCAGAGCGCTTGACCCTGGATCAATCACTGAAAGCGTAAGTCTGCTGTCATTGCAATGCCAAGCTCTGCAGATCGATCGTTTTCCCTGCTAATGAGTTGGTCTCTCACTCTGACGAACACACAGGCATACGATGTCTGCTGCCTACGCCTGCTTCTTGGACCATGCCGTGGGCAGCCTTTCTGAAGGGAAATACGCCGATTTTGTGGTGCTGCCCTCTACATCGTGGGACGAATTCTCCAACGATGTGCCGGAACAGGTCCTGGCAACGTACGTGAGCGGCAGGCAAGCCTATCCCTGATAGATAGCAGTGCTTAGGAAGATCTGTGGTGCACGTACCGACGAACACGTTGTGTAGGGTTATTACTACCATTTTTTGGAACTCAATGGCTGCAATATTGTAATCAGCATTCTCGAAGATACGAACTGTAACATATTTCAGAGAGACTTTAGATACTGCTATAAAGGAAAGATTCACTTGGAAGTGAATATTCTTGCCAGGGACTTCGCGGTCGAACGAATCAGCTCGAAAACTCACTGAAAGAAGAGTTCAGTGAGCACACTCGTGATGTACCGAGTTTAGTGGATACTTACTGAACATCCCCTGGTTTTGAAATGTTCTTGGTAGACTTAATTTGAACCACCAGTTTTTTTGTTGCTGACTTGGCCTAAAAGGAAGAGCTAGAGCCAGGTGTAACTTTCAAATGGCTGTAGTAGTACACACGGGTTGTCTGGCTGAGATTGACTGATCGTTGAAAGTGAATGCGCACGTGTAATATAATATAATATATGATCTGACCAAGGAGTTCAACGAATGACGCTGGTCTCTGGATGTGAGCCCACACCAGGACTGATTCTCCTCTCGGCTTTGCTCAGCGCAGCTGTGCCCTGGAACTGCTGATTGGTTTGATTGGAACAGGACTGACACCATTCCTCTGTCTTTTTTATTTTATTCTAGAAAACGGGAAAGATTGCATGCTAGACGAGTATGGTTTTGGAACTTCCATTGACACTGCAATTTGGAGCGGTCGGAACGAGGATGTGTTTAGTTGGTGAATAGTTTTCGGAGAAAATATCACATCGGATGTTCCGTGCGATGTTGGAAGGGGTTTTCGGATACTAATAAAAAAATTAATTACATAGCTTGTCTGGAAACTGCGAGACGAATTTATTAAGCCTAATTAATCTGTCATTAGCACATTTGCTGTTGTAGCACTTTAGTGTCAAATCGCAGACTAATTAGGTTCAAAACGTTCGTCTCACAATTTACACGTAAACTGTGCAATTAATTTTTTATTTCGTCTATATTTAATACTCCATGCATGTGCCGCAAAATTCGTTACTGTAGTTTTTAATGAAAAGTTTTTTGATCTAAACAAGACCTGAAAATACAAGGCAACACGCCCACAGTTTACTGAAATTGACGCATTGGTGGCAACAGGTAATATGGTCCATATGGATAGGTTCAATGCAGGGAGAACAGTCAACTTCCTTCGAATTCTAAGAGGGACAGGACAGCCAACCTCCTCCTAGTTTCAAAAGGAGGAAGATTCAACGCCAGGAGCAAGAGAGTCTTATTAAGACAGGCAACAACACCGGCATAAGTGTAGGGACGGTGCGGGTCGAGTAAGGTGTGGGTAGATTAACTATCCACCCTTGAAAATTTGTCAAACATGTAGAAGTTTAAATCCTCATAGAACATTTTACATCTATACCGTACAAGTTAAGTAAAATACGTGCGGGTTAGAGCGCCAATAGAATAGATAGAATATATTATATTTCAAGCATCAATGGCAAAGCGACATACCCAAATATATATACCCGTCGGTACAAATGACACTCATACTCGCACCCGCAGTGAAATTTTTATATTCACACCCATCAGGCGCAATACCCTTGGGTAGGGTTGTCATCACTATGTTGGTGTCATACTAGTCTCTAGTAGCATTTGTATTTCATCTAGAAACATGAAAATAGTGTGCTCGGTTAAGATTAATATCGAATGGGTGTAACATGACTTGAACTTTTGTCTAACATCTCCCCTTGCTGGTAATTTGAAAAATGTTCTAACAAACTACAACTTACAAAAGAAACTATATGCTTTTTTCATGGATTTTATGTCATTCAATTGGAGGTTTCTCTACAGTACCCCTTCCTTATCCATCCCTCAGTTAAATTTGACTCGTTTATCTAATTTGATAGTCGGCCCATGCCCATACTCATTTTCTTTTTTCTCTCTCTCTCTCTTTTTTGAGGTGGGGGTGGGGGTGTGAAGAATCCCCCACTTGAGAATATATTAATTAACTTATTAGCCCCTTGTTATATTGTTCAATTAGAGGTTTCTCTATAGTACCCCTTCCTTATCTATCCCTTGTTATATTAACCCCATACCGGCGGCGTTTTCTAGTCTTCACTACAAACTAGCTAAAACACCCTCTTACGCTAAAACTCAGGGCACACATGCACATAAACATGAACTACAACTTGCCCTAGGTACTACTCGCTAGCATATTAAACATCACACACGCACAACCAACACCAGTCCAGCACTCACTACTCACGTCGCTGAAAAGTACTCTTACTCATCTGCCTCTGCTGCAAGAAGTGCCGACACCGTGGCAACCACCATGAGAGGCTCTGGCAGCTCGTTGCCCCCCATCCGCCGAAGACCAATGTTGATGAAAGAGCGAAAGACTTCAGGCCGATCAGCTTGATACATTCATTCGCCAAACTAATCACTAAGACTCTTCATAAAGTGCATTTATCATGCGCACCACTTTTGGATAAACTCTATTTTTTTCTGAATAAATTCCTCAACTTGAAAAGGTCTCTGGCTCCGCTGCTCTTGTCAAATCTCAACCTAAATTTCTTGGGCGTTCACGCATTTGGCCCAAGAATAAGAAATAAAAAATAATAAAAAATCCACATGTCGCCGTGCGGCGGCAGACGCGATAAGGCGACCAAACGCTGGCCTGGCGTCTGGCATTTGTCATATGTCAAGCAAGTTGCCACACGTCCGTCTGTGCCTCAGCGGATAAACTGAACACCAACGTGACGCACGCGCATCAGGATCACTCACCCACCCTCTTCTCCGCTGGCCATGACAACAACACCCTTGCACGCACACGCACGCACGCGCAGCCCAAAAACGGAGGCCAGCCAGTTTCTTCCACCTGTCGCCAAGTCGGCACTCGCGCCGACCCGGCCTCTCCAGCTTCGTCCTCGCAAGAAGAAGGCCTCCTTTCCATTGAAAAAAAAAACCGATGAATAGTACTATTTTCGTCTTATTTGACAAATATTGTCCAATCGTGGACCAACTAGGCTCAAAAGATTTATCTCGTGATTTCCAACTAAACTGTGTAATTAGTTATTTTTTTATCTACATTTACTGCTTCATGCATGTATCCAAAGATTGATGTGATAGAGAGAATGAAAAAATTCTAACTTTTAAGGCGTAAAAAAAAATGGCCGTCACCTTTGACCACTGACCTGGCCTGAGCCAGCACAGACGCGCACATGAAACACCACCCTTTTTCTCCTCTTCTCCCAGGTCAACCTCCCTCCCCACCACCACCACCACCACCACCACCACCTCTCACATATATAGCCACCCGCCTGCCACAGCTTGCAAGCCCGGCCATCGTCCCCGGGTAGCCGATCGAGCTCACTTCAATTCTTGCGCCGTTGCACGCGGATCCATCCGATCCCTAGGGTGTTTCAGTTCCGTTCCACAGACATTGAGACATGGGCAACGGCCTCTCCCTCTCCCCGTCGTGCCTGCACCTGCCGGCGGCGCCCACGGCGGTGCGGCTGGTGTACTGGGGCGGTCGGTCGAGGCAGCTGGTGGTCGCGGGCGGCGGCGACGACGCCGCCGCCGTCACGGCCGGGGACGTCGCGGCGGAGCTCCCGGCGCCGGCCGCGGGCCACGCCGTGTGCCCCGCCGACGCCTTCTTCGTCGGCCTCCCGATCCCGGCCATGTCCCCGGGCGAGGAGCTCCTGCCGGGCCGCACCTACTTCGTGCTCCCCGCCGCGCGCCTCCCCTGCCTCAAGGCGCTCACGCCGGCCACGCTCGCCGCGCTGTCGTACGGCGACGGCGGCAGCAATGGTAAAGGCAAGAGGAAGCAGCCCCTCTTTGCGGTCGCCGGGTGCCCGTTCGAGCACGTCAATGGCGCCGACGGCGGCGCGCCCCTCATCAGGGTCCTCCCGGAGTTCATCGAGAAGCTCATCACCTGCGACGCCGCCGGTGGCCGCGGCGCGAGCGCGAACGCCAAGGCCAAGGACAAGGACGCGGAGCTGTGCAGCACGCCCGAGCTGAAGCGGCATTACGCGCAGCTCGTCGGGACCGGCAGGAGCCGCCCGTGGTCGCCCAGGCTGGAGACCATCGCCGAGCGCGATAGGAGCCGGTGGATGAGGTCGGCGGCGAGGACCATGCTGTCCTCGCGGTAGGCGCTAGCAATGCATCCGCGCCGCGCGCGTAGGTGTTATTAATTAGCGCGCGTAGATGAACGACGACCAACACCAACAGCAAAATGTACAGATGATTGTTGGTTACGCATTTTTTGCTTGCAAACCAGAACGAACTTCTTTTCCTCTCTGTCTCTGTCTCGCCATTGTTCATCCTGTCCACGAACTGAGACACTGGCTGGTGACGCCATCCATGCAAATGCATAGCAGGCTGCAATGCGCGGCCATAGCCGCCGCCGCGTGCGGGAAGCCTGGAATTGGTCGGACACGCGTGGGAGGGAGTCGGCGCGTCGAGCGCAGTTTCATCGTCTTCTCCGGTTGACCGGGCCGCGTCCGCGTCCCGCCGTCTCCTTGGCTAGTGGGGTGGTCGGCGTTCGGGAAGGAAACTGCGCGGAAAGAGAGCATCGTCTAGTTGGGCTGGGCCTTCTTTTGCGGGCTAGAGATCAGGTCGACGGGCTTTGAACGCGGCCGGGCTGGATCCCACCCGGATCCGCGGGCCTTTTAAGGATGCACAAGCAGGCTAGCCCGTTTGCATCCTTCTGCTCTTCCTGCATAATGTTTCGGTAGAAAGTAGAGGACCTATAGCGTATCTTCTCATGCCCAAAAAAAAAAACAAAAACAAAGGGCCTATGGACTTCGGTAAAACGATATATTATGCGTCCATTGGTATTTTGCAATGACATTCATAGTTACCATATATAGTTCTTCTGTGTCAACAGAACACACACATGGACACACCATCAGCACGGACACATGAACTAGAATACCTTATTAGCTAGCTGCATGCTTATGGAGTAGCACGCCGTAGGATTCGGAGGAATGCTGACTGCATGCGCCAGCACCGTGCACCGGTGGAGGCTGCTGCAGGCTGCAGCTCGCTACGCCCCTGCTTTCTTCCTGACGATCTTCTCCAGTTCGTCGCAGAATCCCGGGCACTGCTCCTTCATCGTTCTTTGACTTCTCTGTCAGTGCAAAACATTGGTATAGGATGGATAGATGCTGTAAGTCATCTGGGAGTACTGCTAGCCAACCATTATTGTCAACTTAGCATGAATGCAGTGATGAGTTACGTTGGATTTTATTTAAGATATGATGTTTATTTCTGAAGCGTATGGCATAGTTAATGTATGTACTGTCATTGGTCTTCTGTACAAATATTCAAGAGATTTTAGTTTTGAGGCGTGAGATGTGTTCATAGTGTTTATTGGTTTCACGAATGAAATGGTTAATTGAGATGGTGATGGATATCTCATTCCTAATTTTCCTTTTTTGCCATGATGAGTTGATCCATCATCACCTTGTATTCTCTTTATATCATCATAAGCACATGTAGATAGGAAGGAATGCATCATCACCACAAAATTCACTGGACGATGATCTCATATAGTACACCGCTACCATCAATTGACTCCCGCAGTACTAAAATTGTATGGACCAAAGTCAGAACTGCGCAGTTCAATTGCCGCGCCATTTGAGTTTGCATAGCCTTGTAGAAGGCAGGACTAATCAATCGGCCTCAGGACTCAAGAAGGTGAGGTAGGATTTTTTTTTAAAAAAAATAGAGTTCTGGGGTGAGATAGGATCCTACTTAGAAACTAAATAGCTCCTATTCTTTCAATTGTTTTTCATTAGTTATACTATGGTCATTTTGTGAATAGGATATGAATATAGTGCCTTTTATTACAAATAAAATTATTACGTTGGACAAAAAAAATCATTGTTCCAAGTCGCAAAAGTGTATCCCTATTGATGTAAGGTAATGTATATCTTTGAGGATCACTTAAGATTGCTAGTCCAACATGTGCCATGTATGGGCTAGCAATTCTAAGAAACATAAATATTTCAAGAACGTAAAGTATTAGAAGTGTCTGGATAAATCTAGGGCCCACTCCTAACCAATACCTTTGCTTCCTCTCATTTGTTCATTTTCTTGCACAATACCTATTGATGAATTGTTATCTTTATCCAACTGGGATAGACTTTAGTTGTCGGTTACACTATATTTTCATTCCCATCTCCATTCTTAGTTTCTGTACTTTGCATTGCATCTTATTGTAGCCCATCTGTATGACTTCGCTAGTCCATATTTTGGCTTACTAATTTGATCCCACTTAGTTCGATTAATTAATTTGTAAGGAAAGTTTTTTGGTCTGCATGTTAGGCAATTGTGCATAGTTTCGATGCCTATTGTGATTGGGTTTACAAAAGTGATGGTCATTATTTTTTATGAGAGTTTATATATATATGATTTCTCTCTTTTTCTAGCGCATTCCATGAGAACTGGTGGAGCACCGAAAAATTCTCCAATTAATAATAGTAATAAGATATAATAAGATACAATAATTACATTATAGTTGAATATTTTTGTAAAACTAATGCATAATTTCATTCTTTTTGCAATGGGTAAGTCACTCTTAGACTCAAATTAGAAGGGTTTCTCCACAACCCCATCAAATACAACTATTGGGTCCTAGTAGTATCTGTCACACTAGGATTCGTATAAATCAACTTGTTCTGGAGTCCTCTCATCAGGCTAGCTTTTTTTGTGTGGATTACGAGGTATGGTTGACGACATCTAAATCTCTAATATAAATTTCCTTTGATCATTTTTAAACCTTTCTGACTATCACGGTTGTCTCCATGGTGTGGTGCTTTCTTGTGTCCAACCGATAAAGGAGTGGTGGTGAAGGTTTTGTGGTGATTGTGTAGCTTGGTGTGTGCTGTTGTTATGCCTGCTTGGCCATAGTTCTTAGGGCCTGTTTAGTTGCCCAAAAACACCCAAAAATTTTTGCACAGTACCCGTCACATCGAATCTTTGGACGCATGCATGGAGCATTAAATGTAGATAAAAGAAATAACTAATTGCACAGTTTGTCTGTAAATGTCGAGACGAATCTTTTGAGCCTAGTTAGTCCATGGTTAGATAATTTTTGCCAAATAACAACGAAAAATGTTACAGGAACTTTTTCCAAAAAAATTTGGCATCTAAACACGCCCTTAATTGATGTTAGAGTCGTGCCTTTTTTTTATTTCTTTTCCTATGGGAACCCACCCAAAGTCCCAAGGTAGTATCCAGTATGCTTGTGTTTAGATAGTACCCATTCGCCGTTCAAAGAAAAATCTAACCTTTTTCTTGAAGGTGGACTATTTATGGGTTTTTTTGTCAAAGTATAAACTATTGTATACCCTATCAACATATTAAGTATGAACCAAGTTATTTTTAAGCTTATGTTGGCATCTTTGTGTGTGTGTGTACATAATACAAAAATAATAAGGCATACACATGTTTCAACAATTTTGGTAAGCCAATGCACAACAATGGTATTCCTAGACTATAATTTGGTCCAACAGCTAGTAAAAATTATATACATCGCATAATAACATTTAAATTAAGGATAAATTATTGTGTCTAAGATAATAAAAGACACACTGCCACTTAGTTTATCGGGTTACAACTTTTTTCTAAACACCTCTAACTAAACTTAAACTGTATATGTTAGTCTTGTGTACCTGAGACAAGTAGTTCTTGTTGTAGAATAAATCACTATATATAAAAAAATTGTGTATTTGCACTAGTATATCAACATGTGATCTTGCATAGGTTGAAATTCTAGAAGACATAATTATTAGAATTTGTGGATGAAATAGAAGCTGAATTAATCAAAAGCTCTTCTCTTTGCTTTGTCTTTATTTGTTTTCTCACAAGGTTATTATGTCATCTCTATTTTACTAAAATAAACTTTGATTAACAAGTACTCTTATATGTTCTTCCATTTGTATCATACATACGTTTGTCTTCAACATATGTTTAGTTTAAACTTTAGCTTTGTCATATTTTCTTGCATTTCATGTGTCGTGATTCATAACTTTATGAATCTTGCTTTTGTTACCTTCCCTATTTTGATCTTAATAGTTGTTTCTAGTTTTTTTTAGAAAATCAAGTGCCTATTATTGTGCATATGCATCTTCGTTTTATTCAAAGCTCTCTTTTTTGTATTTTTAACATATGGATTATGTTCCATAGATTAAAATTGTTAATACAATGAAATAATATGGATTGATGAAGAAAGAGCTTTTATTATTACTAGAACATGAAAATTATACTTATCACTCATGCATGCATACTTGGCCTCCCTAGTAAGCTATGTTTATTAATGAGAAATTTAGATGTGCATTTCATCAAGGGTTTACTTTATATTACCTTACATAATATATAGTAGATGTGGTTAACTTAGACGCAAATTTAGGGGAGGGGTTAGTTTAGCTTATATTTTTTTTAAGGGTGGAGGTGGGTAATTTAGATGATTATTTAGAGGCTACCTTATTATGTTTTAGTTTTGTAATGGTAGATGTTAATAACTTAGATGTAAATTAAATCTCTAATGGTTGTTATTGTCGGTAATCATTATTATAATCTATTGGACCGGTTTTTAATGAAAACTTATAGGATTTATTTTTCTTCCATCATGTCTAGTAGTTGATTAATATGGATGCTCTAAAAGAAGCCTCTAACTAGTAAAAGTAAGATCGTTATGTATATGTCCATTTTTTATGTGTGCCTAGCCAAGGAATCTTGATCCACAAATGACCTACTAGTTTCTGCGGCTGATAAGCCGACTGAAGCTGATTTGTTGTAAGAGAAAAACATTGTACAATAGCTGATAAGCCAAGCTGATAAGTTTAAGCGAACAAGGTGTTAGTGCTCGTTTGGCAGGCTCCTTAGGGCTTCAATTCGATTAGTCTAGATCCTAGGAACCGAAGCCAGTGAAGCCCCTAGCATATCTCGTGACGATAAACTGGTGCGGGAGAATTTGAAGCCACAATAAGCAAAGTCAAACATACCCTCAATTATCTCCTATAAAAGGAGCTCCTATATCAGTCGAATGGTATCGACCACAAGAGTGAGTGGCCCCATATTTTTTTGCTTTTGAAACAAGATCGACTTAGCTAGTGGCTCTTATATTTTAATTCCTTTTTTGAAACAAGATCTAGTGGTTCCTGTGAGCCTGGTGTTAACCATATATGAAGAGCTTTATCTTTACTTTTTGATTCAATATCTTGGTAACTTAGGCCGGGTATGGAGAAAAATTAATACCCCACTAAATTTAGATGAGCCTATAGCTAGATGAAATAAATTATCGTATTCTGAGAAGTGTTAGATTGTATCAATCAATCCAAGTATACTAACTAGTCAAAAAAATTCCAAGTATGCTAACTAAGGGGGTGTTTAGTTACTGGGGTGAAAAAATTTGGGGTGTCACATCGAATATTTCATGGGATATCGGAAGGGGTGTTCGGATACTAATAAAAAAACTAATTACATAACTCGTCTGGAAACCGTGAGACGAATTTATTAAGCCTAATTAATCAATCATTAGCACATGTTTGCTGTAGCACGACATTGTCAAATTGTGGATTAATTAGGCTTAAAAAATTGATCTCGCAAATTTATCGCAATCTGTGTAATTAGTTATTTTTTCGTCTACATTTAATACTTTATGCATGTGTCCAAACATCCGATGTGACGGGATGAAATTTTTTTTGAAGGAACTAAACACCCCCTAATTGGACAGAGTAAAAAAAAATCAGGTCAACATCAAGGCAACGGCAGGAACATTGAACATGCATCAAGAGGTCGAAGCTAGCTGTCATGCACCTGAAGATGGAGGCTATAGAATGTCTTGTTCTCGAAGGTGGAGTAGGTTGATGAGCTGACGAGGTGAAGGCCTTCGTTCTCCAGCACCTTTATGCACTTGGAGAGAGGGAGAGCTGTGGCGGCCACATTGCTGTGCAGGCTGACCTGAACCATGATCTCCGTGTCGTTAAGGCAAGTAGCAGAAACAATGGGAGTTACGATCTCTTTGGTGTTCAAAACTCCCGGCTTGCAGTTGGCGTTGGTCAGCTCCTTCTTCCTCCTCTCCAGGTTGTCCACCTGCTTCTGCAGCTCCGGGATGTACTTGAGAACTCGGGACACGGTGGTGGGGATGCTCAGCTTCTTCTGCGCAGCACAGCAAGACATGCATCGTCGTCGTCAAGATCGATCCATTGATCCATCGATTAATTCGCATGCTACCACAGGAGATAGCTAGGACGACGTACAGTGTGGTCAGCGTCCGGGAGGAGGGAGCGGAGCGAGGAGTAGAGCTCGTTGAGCTGCTTCCGGCGGTCGCGCTCGTACGCGTTGTGGCTGAGCTTCCGGTGGCTGCCGGAGCCGCCCGAGCCGTAGCCGCCGCCCGAGGAGGTGGAGGCGTTGGCGGCCGGCGCGGAGAGGTCGTGGATGTCGTAGTCGTCGTCGAGGTCAAGGTCCGGCCACGGTGGTGACGGCAGCTGGCCGCCGGCGGCGGCGGAGAAGATGTCCGCCTCCAGCGACGAGATGCCGCTGCTCCCGAAGGGGTCGTCGAACAGCTGGTGGTCCATGCTAGCTAGCTTCTGTGTGTTCTTGGTGAGATCTCAGGAGGGATGATGAAAGAGCTAGGAATGCCTATGAGGCTACGCTGACATTATTCTTTGAGAACCAAGAAGAGAGCTCAGAGAAGGTAGCAGTAGAGAGGGGATGTTAACAAGAGAGAATTTTAATGTGATAGATTAGCAGGAGGCAATGTTTGTTAACTATAGATCTGTGGTGGTGGTGGAGGGTTTGATCGAGTAGCTTAGCTTTAGGCAGTTTCAAAGAGGTGGCTTCCCTATTTATATAGCTATAGGCTTGAGATGGTGGATCGGGTAGGTGTCGTCACTTTGTCACACACCTATGCATGGCTTCACGAGGAGAAACAATTTTTTCAGTTATATATATACAACCCCGGATGGAATAAGGTATATTCCATTCGGTGAACTATGTACATTATCGCATGCAGTAAAAAGTACCTAGCTTTTTTACAACAAAAGTTATACGACAGGATGGTCTAGTTGGTCGGCGATCAATTTTAGTATAAAGCAACAGCAATAATATAATCAAGGCTAGGTTTGAAGTATTGACTTGTTATAAGTTTCATTAAGTTCATGGAATAGAATATAAAACATTTATATAGCAAAATATGTTTTTTATTATTCATTTAATGATTGTACTTAGGGTATATCCAATGGTCCTTTTACACCTCTAACTCATATAAAGTTTGAAAAGGAAAAAAAAAGAGTAGTCAAACATATACTAGTATAGAAGATCATGAAAGCATTGACACATAAATCATTGAAAAGTGTGCGAGCTTAACTCTTCATGAAAAATTACCTACTCCCTCCGCCTATGAATAAATCAATTCCTAGAGTAGTGTTAAGTCAATTTTTTTAATTTGACTAAATTTATAAAAAAAATTGCTAGGATTTATGACACCAAATTAGTATCATTATTAGATACATCGTCATAAACTTTTTTATAATATGCTCATTTGGTGTTACAAATATTTGTACTCTTTTCTTTAAATTCGGTCAAACATTGAAATGTTTGACTTAAGACAACCCTAAAAATTAATTTATTCGGGGAGAGAGTAATTACGTTTTATCTTACTCTATCTTTTTGCTGAATAAAATATATGCTATGAGCTAGCCTTTTAGAGCTGCCCTTATTACGCATTATAAATATTGTTAAAACTTTTAATTTTTGTATTTATTTAGTCAAAGTTGGGACTGACTAACTCTTTGAGAAGGTGGGAATGGCATCCCTTTTGAACGGAAG
This sequence comes from Saccharum hybrid cultivar R570, assembly GCA_038087645.1. Classification (NCBI taxonomy): domain Eukaryota; kingdom Viridiplantae; phylum Streptophyta; class Magnoliopsida; order Poales; family Poaceae; genus Saccharum; species Saccharum hybrid cultivar. Next base: position 10,613,226 of record JAQSUU010000103.1, read on the forward strand.
GAGTACTATCATATGTCAAAAAACTGCAGGTTAATCCATGCTTCCGAGCTGAGCGTATGGCTGTGACAAATGTGTGACGCATTCTGGTTAGGTTCAGGTCGGGGCTATCAACTGACTACTGTAACTATATTATTATTGCCTAATAATCAAGACAGTATAGTAATATTCCCAGCCACACAGGTAGCTAATAGCCTATTAGTAGCATCATGCACGGAGCTAGACAAGCCACCAGGGGGATCTAGCCTAGCCTAGCTAGCTAGGCCGGGCTTATCCTAATCTGCCAATTTTTAATTTAAAACGAAGCGCTGTGATTACTGATTTGTCTAATCCTGCAGCATCGCATCGGTGACGGTGCGCGTTCGTCACGTCGCGTGAGGGTGTCGACACGCTCGGCGAGCGTGGAGGAACGGGGACGCCTCGTGCCGGCGTGTGCCCGGCAGCCCTGCTCCCCGTGCGAGCCACTCCGATCCCAGCCGCAGTAGTCCTCGTTGGAGGTGACAAGACTCAAGAGCCAGGCCAGCATTACTATAGCCGGCCAGGCGCTTGTCTATAAGGCAAGCCACGTCAGCATTGCAGCAGCCAGGTGGCCATATATATATGATGGTGGACTTGTTGTGATAATATATCACACCATTGTAATCACGATGTCGCCACTACTGCGCCAGCGGGTCATGCCATCATCGTGGGCCCTATGTGTGCGTTGGTCGAATACCGTGCGGTGTTGATCGACTAAACACTCGTGGCGAGCTCTCCTCTCTTTTCTGTGGGTCGTCATGAAAGCTGACGTGTTGGGTTTTTAGACAAATGTAATGTATAGTTGCTTTAATAAGTATAGTAGAAATTATAGTGGCACTGAAAAAAGCATGTGGCACAATATTTTTGGAGTAATGTGTTTGAACAAATGTTTTTCATATTGAAAATTAGTGTAGTTAATGGAGTTTTCCCTTTTCAAATTTAGCTTAGTCAACGAAGCAATTATATAAAATCTAGCGACATTTTTTGTCTAGCTTAACTAATATTTGATACAAGTATGTATTGAAAAACATTTTTGTAATGATTTTTATAGAGTAAAATTCAAAATTAACGCATAGAGTATGTATCACCAGGTACGTAAGAACCATATAAAAGCTAAGGTTCTAGTCTAGTTCATCAACCCGTGGACCCATGAAGAGGCAGCAATTTTAATGGATGCATGAATAGTTGTTTTAATAGTACCCTCTAGTAAGATCAGTGATTACATTTTTAGGAAAGATTAGTGATTAGATGCCATAGGAATCTCTAGTAAAAGCATCCCAAGAGTCTCCCTTCATGGGTTTTTATCATAAAACTTAGGAAACAAAAAAATCAAACTCCAATAGACTTTTTAAACAACTCTTCATCATTTTCGCTTTCCAAAACCACCATTCTCGCCCTCCACTAACGGGGAGGATATATGGTCTCTAAATTTAGTATATGATAGTTCTAATCATGATTTTTCATACAAGAAAAATTATGGAAAGTCATTGGAGTATATAGAACGAAACATACTCCCTCCGTCCCAAAATATTTGTCGCTTTCGCTTTCCGAAAAAAAACTTTGACAAAATATATATTAAAAATATTAATATTTATGGTATATAATTGGTATCATTGGAAAGATCTTCGAATCTAGTTTTTAATAAATTTATTTAGAGGTATAAATGTTGCACGTATTTTCTACAAATCAAGTCAAACTTGTGGCACGAAAACAAAAAACGACGAATAATATGGGGGCAGAGGGTAGTTCGTTGGAGTTGGCTCTCCAATGGAGATATATTCATGAGATGGCATATATATATATATATATATATATATATATATATATATATATATATATATATATATATATATATATATATATATATATATAGTATACTCTATAGCTAGCTACAAAATAAGTTATTTTGTAGCCACCTCTATTTACGATAATTTTATATACTAATTTTACGACAATGTCAGTATATATTTACGATAGTTGAATTACTATAACACATGGGGATATTTACCATAATGTTATAGTAAATCACATAGTAAGGAGTTACTATAATCTCATAAATTAGTATAGCAATTATCGTAACTCAAAGTGGCTACAGAATAAATTATTTTGTAGCCAGTTGTAGGGTAATAGTTATATATATATATATATATATATATATATATATATATATATATATATATATATATATATATATATATATATATATATATATATAGTTTACAGTGGCTTGGTTGCTCTAAGATTACAGATAAGTTGATGCAACGGCCGTGTTAAGTGTGGCCTGGAAGTGGAACAGCCGACCGACTCAGGGGTCCGGCAAGAACCTGGGCCTTCATATGCTGGGTCCAAACTCGGCCTACCCTCTCGATGCCACTGCCACGGCCTAGCCCCTATATTGATCGGTGACAACGCGTTGTGGGCCTTGGACTTTTGCATTCTGTGACTTCTGCCTTTCTGGCCCTCTGGGGGAAATTTTCTCAGGTTTTTTAGTTTCTTGTGTTCGTGTGACAAAAAGAAAAAGAAAATGAACCTGTCTTCTCGAATCGCCAAACTCGATCTAAAAAAATACAGCCTTATTGATCTACTTGAGAGAAAATGCATTTCCTATGCAACTATGAAGTACTCGTGACTTTGTGAGAAAATACATCTCCTAGGGGAAAAGAATTCAGTGAGGTTAACGTAACGTGATGTGCTCATCAATCAGTTACTTGCTTCTGAAACAAAACCATGCATAGGCCCGGTCCATGTACGTTTGATCTGATGCAGCATCACTTTGTTTGTTTGGAAGCACTGCAAGTGTAAGCTGGAAAGGAATGTTTGTTGTCTTCAGGATCACGACTTGCATATGTCTCAAATAACCCTTTCATTTGTACACATGAGACGAGAATACACCTAAACACCCTAGGCAATAGCTCTTTGCCATCTCTTACACTCTGCTACTAATAGTACTATAACTGCACACTCTTTACTTGGCTTTTCAGAACTTGTGAACAAAGCCTACTGTCAACAGTTTGTCGCCGCCAAATTCTAGCTCACATGTTTATTACCCTCTCCTAAATTATGTGATCTTGTTCTACTGATCCAACGAATTAAGTTAACAATACCAATTGGCAAGCAGAACCTGATAATGATGAACAAACCATGAGAGAAGAGACGAATGTTGTGTCGAACTCAACAAGTTCGCAAGAGATTTGTGTTTCTCCCTGCAAATTTTGTTCAGTTCAGACTTCAGAAGAAAGCTCTGCTCCCATAGAACACCCTTGCCCCATCCTTCTTCGCCTGCTGCCGCTCGATCACCTTGTTCTTGTCGGGCGTCTCTTCCTTGTGTACAACGCCGCCGCCGCCGCCGCCGTCGAGGCCGAGCTCAATCGGCAGCTGCATCTTGGCCAGAGACTCGCTGAACTGCTGCATGCTCTTCACGTACATCTCCATGATCTGCCGCTGCATCGCGCTCTGCTCCGCCTCCATGTCGATGTCCATGTCCATGTCCCCGAGCGGCGACGTGAACACGTCGGCCTTCGTGGCCTTCCCGCCGCGCGACGTCGGCGTGTCCGGCCAGCGGCGGGACACGGGAGCCGTGGTGGCCTCGTCAAGGTCGGGCAGCGGCAGCGGCTTCTCTGCCGCTTCGGCGGAAGAAGAGACGGCCCTGTCCTCGCTGACCGTGCTGGCCGTCGAGGCGGAGGCGTTCCTGCTGGTGCTGCCGTCCGAGGACGCCGCCGACTTCTCCCCGCGCGGGCCCGTGCTCATCTCGCAGTAGTCCGAAGCCACTACCCCGTCCCCGGAGCGCAGGAACGGCAGGTACTGCACGGCCATGGCGTCGTTCTCCTGCTCCACTCTAAGGTCCGTGAACTCGATCCTCGAGTAGTCCACGGGCGGCGCGGGCGCGGGGCCGAGGATGACCACCTCCGACGCGATAGACGGCTCGGCGTCGGCGCCGCGACCCGCCGGCGGGGTGCACGCGTCGTCTTCGGGGATCCCCGGGCGGAGCGCGAGCGAGAGGCGCACGGTGCCGGCGGGCGAGTGGAGGAGGTCGGTGGACGAGAGCTCGAAGTCCCCCTCGACGACCCTAGCGCCGTCGGCGGCCGCGACGGACGCTAGCGGCACGAGCGCGAAGCCGAGGAGCTGGTCGTCCAGGACGCCCCTGGCGCAGCTGCGCATCCAGAGCTCGCACTTGAGCACGTCCACGGCGATCCTCCCGCGGGGGACGCGCAGCGGCGGGAGGCGCTCGCCGAAGCGCGGGGAGGCGCCGTCGTCGTCGGGCGCCGACGTCAGCGCCAGCTTGGCGTACACGTCCTGGTCCCCGTAGATGCAGATGTTGTTGATGCCCCGCGCCTCGTGCACGAAGATGTCCAGCAGGCAGGGGACCTCCTGCTGGTCCTCCTCCTCATGCTCGAGCTGGCTGCCGCTCTGCTCCTCTGCTCCTGCTCCGCCTTTGTCCGGCCGGCTGCGCAGAAACCTCGCCGCCGCCGGCTCCATGGCAGTCAGAAATCAAGCGAGAGAGAGGTTGTTGGAAGAAGAAGGGCAGAATGTTCTGCCTGTGCCCTCGATCACGTTGAGGGAGAGAGCAGAGCACAGGGAGTAGACGCCAAGTTTTCTAGTGGCTTGCAAGAGCAGAGCAGGGGGAGTGTGCTGTGCACGCGAGGGCGTAGTGGATGGAACTGGAGTGGCCGCCGGTAGTTGCAGGAGGAAAGTGGAAAGGAAACCCAAACCCTCTCCTAGGCCTTGGCCTTTACTTCCAGCACCAGGTATGACCACCGTGCTATATGTCTTTGTCTACGTACATACATACATACATACATACATGCAGATACAGGACTGTAAAACCCAGGCAGGACGACCATATAGCTTCTGTGACTCTGGGCAACCTTGTTCCCCTGTTGTTGTTTGCTTCTTGCAATCTTGCTGTGGGTCAGTCACAGTCAGTGCGTGTGTGTTGCGACAGCCCCCTGCGATGCTGCATGTACACATCCTTGGTTCCAAAGACAGGAGGAGTAGGTGGCGAAGAAAACCGAGGGTTCCGGTTCGGTCGGTTGGCTTGGCTTGGCGCCAAGGGCGGGATGCTGGCGCCATGGCCTTTGGCCTATGCCCACGGACGAGGAGAGGCCCAACCCAACCACCCCTACCCCTCCTCCTCCTAGGTCCGTCCGTCCTAGTGCACGCTGCATCATCATGTTCAGGTAGCAGCTGCAGCTCATCAGCCATCCCATCACACACCACAGCAGCAGCAATGATGCCTTGCACGTACTGCACCTAAACTCCTCGCCCAGCCGGTTTCACTATCACGTGGTAGTTGCACTGCTAACCTCCCTGCATGTTTATCTAGAAGAGATTGATGCTCGATGTTGGCGTCCGTCGACAGTGACGTTTATATGTCGATTAAGACTCGATCAGGATCTTATTGGAGAATTATTCAGGAACCAGCTGCTGTATGATTATTGCTGCTGCTGGAAGTAATGCTAATACATAGCATATGATTTTCTTTGACAAGGATACATACACTAGATTACAAGCAGAGCGTACTAGATTATCTTTGAGATCCTTGGTGTGTAACACGGACAACCCAGAATCAATATGTCACATGCACAAAAGGTTTTCGGTTGGCAGTCGTAAAACAGTACAGTACTTACCACAGTAAATAGCCGCAAGGCTAGCACATGCACGGTGCACCCTTCTAGAAGCACAGGCACATCCACAACTTGACAACCGGGTCCTGTCCTGGTGCCGCATGCCGCACGCGCCGTGGCTGCTTGGGACTGTATGTACTGGCGTCGCGTGCATGGCCGGCGGCGACGTCGCCGGCAGGATGGCCGCACTAGCTAGGTCGTCGGGAAAGGTGGGCGGGCGCAACGCTACGCTAGGACGACGTACGTGGCCTGGGTATTCGTCAGACAGACAAGCGAGTCGTGGAGGACTGCCTCGGCGTCTCTGTTTGTCAATGTCAACCCGACGGGCTGGAGCACACCCCCGCTTCCTTCGCTTGCAATTGCAAGCATCGACAGCGAAAGCCACCCAACCGGACTTTACGAGCGCCACCACCAACCGACGACTAATGATTCCTACTCTTCTTCTTTTTTTTTCCTTCTATCTGAAACTATGTTCTATTTTCTCAGAAGCTTTAGCTATACAGTTATCTCATATTCTCATGCGAAAATGAGATAAAAGGCAGGAATGCATGGTGGTCGTGGCGTCACAAAGATTCGTGATGTAAAAATCCGACGACGTCACGGTGCTTCCGCTCTACTCCTTTTTTTCCAGAAAACGACTTTGCATTTGTTTTCTCGATTGAACAACCACCATATCCTTTTATTTACTTTTGATTGATCCGGTAAAAGTGGCCGAATCCTGGCTGATGACGCCAACTAACTCAGCTAGGACAGCTTGTGTACTAGCTGAAGCTGAAAGCTTCTCTGCAGCGTCACGGCTCAGAAAAACAAGGGAGTAAAGCCAAGACCAAGAGTTAGGTCTCGGTTCAGCTCGTCACAATCCACCTTTTAGATGGAGATTAATAGGTGAACTGTGCTTGTATATTGCTTCTTTTAGCATCACTATTGCAGAATTTGCAGTAGTGGTTAGGGTGGTTCGTTTCGTTAGTCATTTAGTACGGCGTCATCCGAAACCGCCGTCATGCTCGCCACATGCTACTTTATTACAAACTGATTTAGGTATCACTGCTTAACTAAGGGCTTCTTCAACGCGCCAGGGTGGCGTACTGCCCTAGCCTCCACGTCGGCATCAACGCTCCTCGTCACTCCCTCTAGTGGTCTCGTAGACGCTTGTGTTATCTTGCAGAAGAGCTAGTAGCCCTGTTAGACAAAAAGCAGAGGAGAACACTAGAGAGCGCGCTGTGGCCGGATGGTGGTGGTCTCGGGGAGGAAAAAGGAGAAAATGCCTGCTGCATGCCTACTCTTTTTGCTGTCCAATAGCAGGGTGAAATGACAGGGTGATAGTGGTCCTAGAGAGAGAATAGTAGTTTTATTTTTTTCTTTGTTAATGTGGAGTCCGATGTGTACTTGAGGCTGTACGCATATGTATGCCTGCGGTGCAGGTGCCCTAATACTATAATACTGTATACCTACGAGAATATCCTTAAACATGATCCAATTCTAGATCTATAACTAGTCAGAGCATCTAAAGTTTGACAATTATATACGGAAAAAAAATCAATATTTATGACACCAAATAGGTGTGTTATAAAGATATATCTTATTATATTGAATCTAGTGATACATAGCCGATGTTATAAATATCAGAATTGTTTTATAAATTTGGTCAAACTTAAGAGGGTTTGACTTGGTACTATGCTAGAATTGTGCGAACACAAGGTTGACAAGTACCTTTGTGTGTTCGTTTTGTGATGAGTGATTGTCAATGTGATCCACGAAGTAGGTTGAGTGGTGACTAACCCTACCTTGGTGAAAGCCTTGTGTGCGACATGTCTCTTGGCTTGTGTTGTGCATGTGTTGAGCACGGAGGCGGTAGCCGACGGCGAGGTGAAGGTCAAGGAGGACGTGCCGTGCCGATGGACCGGAGGGGTGAAGGACGGACGTGAGGCTTGGACCGAGGGACCCGGAGGCCGGGTGGCTAGCCGTGTTGGCTGACACTTGGGACATCGACAAGCTCGAGAAGACATGGGAGTGACCGTGTTGATCGTGGAGGTGACACGCGTCGGATGGCGGGGGACGCGTATGGAGTACGCTACTCGCGGAGTGGTTTGATGGTTTGGGCCTCAAAACCATCGGAGGCGGGTTTACGGGTTTGGGCCTCAAAACCCGGGTGGAGGTTCCGAGGAGGAACGGACGACACGTGGCGGCATCGGGGAGGTCGCGTCGAGGCGAAGCTACCGGTGAGGAGGTGCGGTGGCCGTCGGATCAAGATGAAGACTGGGTTGGACCTTTACGCCCTTGGGCTAAATGGTTTGGCTCATTTGTATCCAGGGGCAAATCGGGGATTGTGTAATAGCCCTGTTAAATAGGATGAGGGAGCCCCCATCTCCCTCACCTCTCTCCCCACTTCCATTTTCTCCTCTTCCACCTAGGTTAGGTCTTGTAGTGTCTCATGAGAGAGGTCCACAGATTGAGCACTTGTCTGTGTATTCAACTGATGATTTTGTTTGGGAAGTGAGGCCCTTACCTCACTTTGCCCTCTGGGCTTCGTACCTATTTTCTGTGTCTTTGAGTTTGCTGTTCGTCGTTCTTTCCCCTCCTGCTATTGCTTCTTCTTTTCGATTGGAGATGTTTTGGAGAACTTTCGGTTGATTTATGACGAGCTGGGACATGTGCTGAACTAATTCTTCCAGTGATTCAAATCAATTTGGCACGAGCTCGTAGATCGATTCGGTTTTCGTTTTTTGGGGAGAAAACTCGTTCTTGGCTACAATCTGAATTTTTCCCGGAGTTTGGGTTCATCTCAGGCAATGGTTTTTGGGAATTAGGTTCGTGCTCTGTTGAATTGCATCTGTGTAAATTTTGAGCTCAAGAACTTTGGAATCGAGAGAGATCCATTTATTTTTGTGTTTGCCTGTTTTTCTGTTCGTGCTTAGGAGTGCTCGGTCCTATTCCTAGTTTGGTGCTTGTCGTATGATTGGGCTCCAGTGATAAGCAGCAGCTACCAGCGCCATGTGCCTATGCACCGTGCGTGCTCGATTGAGGAGTTCTTGCTGTTGTCCCAGGAAGACTCCCGCTGCCCAGCGCTCTGCTCCAGGTGCTTGTCATTGCGGCTCCTGTGCGTGACAGGGGAGCAAGATCGAGTGCTCAGCTGCAGGAATCAGGCATCCAGCATCTCGTCCGATTTCTTCCCTCCCTCGGTTGTTTGTTGCCGTTCGTGTTCGTCAGTTACCGGTGCTAGTGGATCGAGGCAGTGCAGTCCGTGCCCGCATCCCAGCAGCTGCGTTCTTCTCTGCCGTTGAGCAGAGCACCGGCAGGTTCGCTTGCTTCTCTTTCTGTTCTTGTGTCGTTGCTGCACGTGTGCATTCCTTGCTTGAATTTTGATTGGTAAAGAGTTTTGGACAGCGGCAACAGTGATATACAAGAAGAAATCTTTAGCTAATTATTGGGATATTTAATTGTGCTTAAGGCATTCTTTCTTCTCTGTTCTCAGCTTGTAGCCTGGAATTTCCAGTCTATAATTCCCGAGCTTGTTGGTTCATCTGTAATTTGCGCGTTTGAGCTCCGATTCATGTTTCATCTTTTACGTTGATCTTCTATCGTTTCATAGAAGCTATATAGGTACTCTCGTTACCGTTAGCTTGGTTATTATAGATTTGGGAACTTTTGTCATGGTTTATTTTTTGTGGTGAATTTGGGACAGTGGTCAAAAGTTTCAAAAGAAATTTGAGGCTCCCATTCACCCCCCTCTGGTCGCCGTTTCCGGTCCTTCAATTGGTATCAGAGCCGGTTAAGGATCATTCCACCTTAATCGGTCCGTGATCCACGAAGGCGACATGGAGCGTGGTTCCGACAAACCACCGTTCTTCGATGGAACAAATTATCCCTATTGGAAGATCCGCATGTCCGCGCATCTCCAGGGTATTGATTGGCTTGTTTGGGAGATTTGCGAGGATGCTACTTACATTGTGCTTGAACCCCGTGCTCGTGTCACGCAAGATCAAAAAGATCGGCACAACGCTAATAGCAGAGCTCGCGCAGTTCTTTTCTCGAGTCTTTCTCTTCAGGAGTTCGAGTCTCCGATTGTACTACTGCTCGGGAGATCTGGGTGAGGCTTCAGAGCTATCACGAGGGGACCGCACAGGTCAAAACCAGACTCTACGAGACGTACAAGAGGGAGTATGAGAACTTCACTCAGCTTGATGGCGAGTCCATCGATGCCATGTTTTCTCGCTTTCAGACCATCGTCAACAAGATGCGAGCAAACAAGGCACAGTTACCTTATGATGATCATGAGAGGGAACTCAAGTTTCTATATGCCCTAGATCGAAAGGTATGGGATGTGAAGGTGACCGCCATCATTGAGTCTTCGGGGTATGAGACCCTCACTGTGGATGAGCTTTTCAGCAAGCTCAAGTCCACCGAAATCAACTACCAGACCCAAGCCAAGCTCAAGAATCCCTCTGCACCGACTATGGCCCTGGTCTCAGGTATTGGCTCAAGTTCTTTGGCTAACCCTTCACAGGTGTCTTTTGCCTTGTCTTCTTTGGTATTTGTCATAGAGGAGCAGATAGAGAGTCTTGGGGACGACGAGCTGGCGTTGATCATCAGCCGGTTCTCGCGGTTTCACAACAACCGCTTGAATCACCGGCGTGGTGGTGGTCCGAAGGAAGGATGCTACGGCTGTGGAGATTCTGACCACTTCGTCGCCCACTGCCCTAAGAAGAACAAGCACTCCTTCAATAAGTACGACTCCAGCAAGCGCAAGGACAAGCGCGAGTACACCTCCAAGCACAAGTCGAAGGGAGGATTCGACAAGGAGGCACTAAAGAAGAAGTACTTTAAGAAGGCCAAGGCTCAAGAGCGTGCCTTCCTCGCCTCCCTCAGTGACCTTGACAACGACACCGACGACGACCGGTCTTCTTCTCCCTCGAGCGATGATGAGTCCGAGAAGAGACGTGAGGACAAGTTGACCGGGCTTTGCTTCGTTGCCAAGTCCATCCACGGAGGCTTCTGCACCATGGCCGTGGATAAAGGTGTGAAGCCCAACAAGGACGTGCTTCCCGGCGACGACGACTCTACCGAGGTAAAACCCTCCGTCGATGCTCTTATTGCCGAGCTTGATATCATGACCGATACTTTGATGAGTCAAGATAAGTTGCTGAAACGTGCTGCTCGTGAGAGGAGAGAGTTTAAGGACAAGCTAGAAGTTGTGGAGAAAGAGCTTGAGGAAGCTAAGAAGCTTGTTATTCATGTGTCTGACGAGGTTGAGTGCGATGAATGTGCTGTTCATATGACTAACTTTTCTGAGTTGCAATCTAAGTATGCTGCCTTGTTAGATGAGAACGATGAGCTGAAGGCTAGGTCTAGCTTGTTGGGTACGTGCAAGTCTTGTTCAGGCTTGCAATCTGAGCTGGCAGAGAAGAATGTCAAGATCCTTGCTCTTGAGAAGGCCAGTTCAGATAGCACAGTTGTTGAGTGTGCACGTTGTGAGAGCTTGGTGTTGGAGCTTGAGTCTTGCAGGCATGACAAGATGAGATCCGAGGAAGACAACACATACCTTCGGTCCATCTTGAATTGGGTGTCTTGTAGTGAACCGCAGTTGGGCATGATGATGAGCCAGTTCAGACGGGGAACTGAGACATCGGGAGTAGGCTTTGCTCTAGGTGGGAAGGGTGAAAATGTCTATGGCAAAGTTGGTGAGTTCAGTGGTTTGAGCCCAAGTGAGAAACCTTCCACTACTCCCAAATTAATCAAGATCAATCCACCTAAGCCTACCGAACCCACTGTGAAAGATGGAGTGTTTGAAGAACCTCCAAGAGCTCCACCCCAGAAACAAGTTTGGGTTCCAAAACCGAACCATCTCAGAAACCCACTTGATACTCTACCGAACATCTCTGAGGATCCCCTTCCTAAAGCCAAAAAGCTACCAAGAGTGAACCATACCCACAAGAGAGTGAACCAACAACCACCTAAGAGAGAGGTGAGGTATCACTGTGACTATTGTCATAGGGATGGTCACCTTATTGAGTTTTGCTTCAGGAGGAAGAGAGATGAGCGGCGGGAGTATGAGTTGAACAACCGGAACATGTACCGTCCGCCCCATGGCGTACATGTGCCTCCTATTCAGAGGCGCAATGCTAGGCCAAGAGGTGCAATGCCTCAAGGTGCTAGGCCTCAGGTTGCTAGACCACGCGGTGGTCATGGTGGTCGTGCCCGGCGTGGTTTAGGTCATGATCAATATGACTTTGGACCTCGCGGCAGTGGCTTTCGGTCCTACAGCTCTAGCGGACCACGTTTTCCCCCACGTGGTGCTCACTTTCCTCAAATGGGACATGGCATGTTTGGTGTTTTTCCTAACACTTTTCCAGGGCAAATGAGCCAACACTGGTATCCTTTACAGTTTACTAACCCCAGTGTTGCGCCATTTGCTCATCCTATGTCTTACTATTGATGCAGGACGGATGCCTGGAGAACACATGGCTCATTGATTCCGGATGTTCGCGCCACATGACCGGAAGTTCCAAGTGGTTCTCCAGCCTCGACCCCGTGCAATGTAAGGAGTACATCACATTCGGGGATAATAGCAAAGGTAAAGTGCTTTCTCGTGGGACCATTCGGGTCAATGAGAGTTTTGTCTTGAAGGATGTTGCTTTGGTTTCAAACTTACATTTCAACTTGCTTTCTGTTTCGCAACTCCTTCAAGATGGCTTTGAAGTGCGCTTTAAGACCGGCTTGTCTCGAGTTCTTGACTCTCAAGGAAATCTTGTTTGCCAGATTGTTCCTTTTGGCCGTGTCTTTCGAGCTGATTTTTCTCATTCCTTTGGCTCTTCTCAATGTTTGGTGGCCGGATCCTCCTCTGAGCTTTGGAAGTGGCATAGGAGACTTGGTCACTTGAGCTTTGACTTACTAGCTAGGTTGAGCTCACTTGATCTAATCCGAGGATTGCCCAAGTTGAAATTTGAGAAAGATTTGGTGTGTCACCCTTGTCGTCATGGGAAGATGGTTGCCGCTTCTCTCTCACCTGTGAATCAAGTCATGACCAAGGAACCCGGTGAGCTACTTCACATGGACACAGTTGGTCCAGCTTGGGTTCGGTCAGAGGGTGGGAAGTGGTACGTTCTAGTGATCGTGGACGATTTTTCTCGCTACTCTTGGGTGTTTTTCATGGAGGGTAAGGATGAGATTTTTTCACATGCTCGAGATTTGATTCTTCAGTTGCAAAATGAGTTCCCTAAGAATGCCATGAGAACGATTCGCAGTGACAATGGCACAGAATTCAAGAATACTCACTTTGAAACCTTTTGTGCTTCTTTGGGCCTTAAGCATCAGTTTTCCTCTCCCTATGTCCCTCAGCAAAATGGTGTTGTTGAGCGCAAGAATCGGACCCTTGTTGAGATGGCCAGGACGATGCTCGATGAGCATAGGACTCCTAGGAAATATTGGGCCGAAGCGATCAACACCGCGTGTCATGTTTCCAATCGCATATTTCTTCGAGCCTTCATGAAGAAAACTTCTTATGAGCTGCGATTCGGTCGACTACCCAAGGTGAGCCACTTTCGAGTGTTTGGATGCAGGTGCTTCATTCTGAAACAAGGTAATTTAGACAAATTTGAGTCTCGATCCTCGGATGGTGTCTTTCTTGGTTATGCTTCACATTCTCATGCATATTGAGTACTTAACCTTGAAACTAACCGAGTCGTAGAGACTTGTGAAGTCACTTTCGATGAGACCATGCCTTGTTCTGTTCCTGTCTTTGAAAGTACAGGTGATCAGGAGATTGGTGAGAGCATCTTCGTTGAGGAGAATGAGGAAGATGCTGATTGGGGAGATGCAGAGCCGACCTCTTCGGCTGCTCCAGTCGAGTCTACGATGACTACATCGGCTCACGGACCAAACCCATCTTCTTCCACTACATGGGGTCCGCACGAGCCGCTTCCTCAGCCTACTCCAGCTGCACCTGAGGAGGCCCCGACAGCTGTCGAGGGGGAGGCGACATCTTCGAGGGAAGCTCCTCGGCACATCCAGCGTCGCCACCCGCCTCAAACCATGATCGGCGATATCAGTCAGCGTGTTACACGCTCAAGGTCATATGAAATCTCACATTTCGCTCATTCTGCTTTTGTCGCTAATTTCGAGCCACAAAATGTTGGACACGCACTTTCTGATCCCGATTGGGTCAATGCTATGCACGAGGAGTTACAGAACTTTGAGAGAAATGAAGTCTGGGTCTTAGTTCCACCTCCACCTGAGTGTCACCCTATAGGTACAAAATGGGTTTTCAAGAACAAGCAAAGTGAGGATGGAGTGGTGGTGAGGAATAAGGCTAGGCTAGTGGCTCAGGGGTTTTGTCAGAAAGAGGGAGTAGACTTTGAAGAAACCTTTGCTCCTGTGGCCCGTATCGAGGCTATAAGGATGCTCTTAGCTTATGCAGCTTCGAAAGGATTCAAGCTGTATCAAATGGATGTGAAGAGCGCCTTTTTGAACGAGTACATAGAGGAAGAGGTGTATGTGAGACAACCCCCTGGCTTTAAAAATCCCAAGTATTCTAACCATGTCTACAAACTCCACAAAGCCTTGTATGGGTTGAAACAAGCCCCGAGAGCCTAGTATGAGCGTTTGAAAGCCTTCTTGCTTGCTAAGGGCTCTAAGATGGGTTCCGTAGATAAAACTTTGTTTCTCCTCAAGCAAGGCACTGACACACTTTTGGTTCAGATTTACGTGGATGATATCATTTTTGGTGGTTCCTCTCACGCCCTTGTTGCAAAGTTTTCTGAGACTATGAGCAGGGAATTCGAGATGAGCATGATGGGCGAGTTGACTTTCTTCCTTGGGCTACAAATCAAGCAAACTCGAGAAGGAACATTTGTGCACCAAGGCAAGTACACCAAGGATCTTCTGAGGAAGTTTGATATGGGCGAGGCCAAGCCTCTTTCGATGCCCATGTCGACTACGACAGCCCTAGACGAGGACAAGGAAGGAGAAGCTGTAGACCAGAAGGAGTACCGAAGCATGATCGGATCGTTGCTGTACCTGACGGCAACGAGACCGGACATCTAGTTCGCGGTTTGCTTGTGCGCGCGCTTTCAGTCTTCACCGCGCACATCGCATCGTCAAGCCGTCAAGCGGATCATGAGGTACCTTCGTTTCACACCCGAATTTGGTCTTTGGTTTTCGGCTTCCTCCTCTCTTTCTCTTTACGGTTACTCTGATGCGGATTATGCTGGCTGTCGTACTGAGAGGAAGTCTACTTCTGGAACTTGTCAGTTTCTTGGGTCTTCACTTGTGTCTTGGTCCTCTCGCAAGCAGTCCTCTGTAGCCCAATCCACCACAGAAGCTGAGTATGTTGTCGCTGCTGCTTGCTGTTCCCAATTGCTTTGGATGGTTGCTACTTTGCGAGACTATGGTTTAGAGTTTAGACGAGTGCCTTTGTTCTGTGATAGCACCAGTGCCATATGTGTAGCCAAAAACCCTGTTCTCCACTCCAAAACCAAGCACATAGAGGTCCGTTTTCACTTCTTGCGAGACCACTATGAGAAAGGGGACATTGACCTTATTCACGTTGACACCCACAATCAGCTCGCAGATATCTTCACTAAACCCCTTGATCAAGCCCAGTTTGCTCGCTTGCGAGGAGAACTTGGAGTTTGCTTCCCTTTTTAGCTTGGGAAGTTTTGGTTCTTGTACATTAGTTTGTGATTTTCTTTTTTCTTTAGCTTTTGCTTTTGCTTTTGTTTTTGTATCATATTTGCATATCATATCATCATGTATCATATTGCATCTTGAGCTTCATCCTTATAGTAGCTAGATTGACACTATGCTCTTGTTGGGGATGTTATGGATATACATGATGTGCTTTGCTTAGGCTCACTTGATCTCTTGATATGAGCTAAAAATGCCTTTTTCAATTGTGAACTTGAATAACACTTGATGAAACTTGAAACATGTTCACCACTACTTTATGGCAACTAGCATGTATAGGTGTGTCGAGAACCCTTTTGCTTCATATATATGCTTAGTTGCTACGGCTCATACCTTGAGTTACACATTTGCTTGAGAAACTTGAATTTATGCTAAAACTTGAAAAACAAGGTATGAAAAGATCGGGATGGGTCTTTGCTGTCCCATGTCAGAGTATCGAGACAACTCCTTATTGCACTTAAGGGTGAACTTGAGCTCGGTAATGGATACCGAGATCACTGTCTTAAGCTTCTGATTGCTTTTGGCATAGGCTTGACATGATCGATAAGTCAGGTTTTGATGGCATCGATAACCTCCCGCACACATTTGTTTGACAAACTTTTGTGATAAGCTGCATAACTCTGATAAAATTCAAAATTTGATCAAATCACAAGTTTGTCTCATGACATGATGTGTGAACTTTGTTTGGGGTAGTTCACTTTGCATACATGTGTAGCACAAGGTTGATCTCCTGTCTATATTTTCTATGTGCTCATTTGGTGGTGAACCCTCTTTTAAATTGCTCAAACTTGATCAAACTTGCTAAAATGCCATATTTCATCTCATTTGGTCATTTTGAGCATTTGCTAGCACTTGTATTCGTTGCTATATATACATGATAGCATCAGCTAGAGCATCTTTTCAATCTACTTGCTATAATCTTGAAGCTTCTGCATTTGTGCATTTCTGCATTCATAGCATATTTTGAGGGGGAGTTGTAATCCTTGGGCTCTAGCTTGATAAGTGCATGTGTCAACAAGGGGGAGAGATGTCACACTCACCATGTCAACAAGGGGATAAGTTGTCAACAAGGGGGAGAAGTCTCCATTTCGTGCATTCTTTTGAGAGAGGTTGCATTTGTTCAGGGGGAGTTGCATTTGAGTTGCTTTTGCTAGATGTGTTGAGCCTTTGCCTCTTCGGGAGGGTCTAGCAGTTTTTCGGCTTTTCGAGCTTTGCTAGTGGTGTTGAGCCCGTTGCCTCTTCTTGAGGGCTAGCTTTGTTTTACTTGGTTGCGTCGAGCCGTTGCCCATGTCTTTGGGGACCAAGTTTTGCTCATTTCAAATGACCCATTTTGGCTTTTCTATGGCTTTCGGTCATTTGGTTGAGCTCTTTTTTTTTTCTCTTCTTCTTCTTTTTCTTTTGCTCAAGCTGTTCGTGTATTGGTGTTGACAATGCACTCATCAAGGGGGAGATTGCGAACACAAGGTTGACAAGTACCTTTATGTGTTCGTTTTGTGATGAGTGATTGTCAATGTGATCCACGAAGTAGGTTGAGTGGTGACTAACCCTACCTTGGCGAAAGCCTTGTGTGCGACATGTCTCTTGGCTTGTGTTGTGCATGTGTGGAGTACGGAGACGGTAGCCGACGGTGAGGTGAAGGTCAAGAAGGACGTGCCGTGCCGATGGACCGAAGGGGTGAAGGACGGACGTGAGGCTTGGACCGAGGGACCCGGAGGCTGGGTGGCTAGCCGTGTTAGCTGACACTTGGGACATCGACAAGCTCGAGAAGACATGGGAGTGACCGTGTTGATCGTGGAGGTGACACGCGTCGGATGGCGGGGGACGCGTATGGAGTACGCTACTCGCGGAGCGGTTTGATGGTTTGGGCCTCAAAACCATCGGAGGCGGGTTTACGGGTTTGGGCCTCAAAACCCGAGCGGAGGTTCCGAGGAGGAACGGACGACACGTGGCGGCATCGGGAAGGTCGCGTCGAGGCGAAGCTACCGGTGAGGAGGCGCGGTGGCCGTCGGATCAAGATGAAGACTGGGTTGGACCTTTACGCCCTTGGGCTAAATGGTTTGGCTCATTTGTATCCAGGGGCAAATCGGGGATTGTGTAATAGCCCTGTTAAATAGGATGAGGGAGCCCCCATCTCCCTCACCTCTCTCCCCACTTCCATTTTCTCCTCTTCCACCTAGGTTAGGTCTTGTAGTGTCTCATGAGAGAGGTCTACAGATTGAGCACTTGTCTGTGTATTCAACTGATGATTTTGTTTGGGAAGTGAGGCCCTTACCTTACTTTGTCCTCTGGGCTTCGTACCTGTTTTCTGTGTCTTTGAGTTTGCTGTTCGTCGTTCTTTCCCCTCCTGCTATTGCTTCTTCTTTTCGATTGGAGATGTTTTGGAGAACTTTCGGTTGATCTATGACGAGCTGGGACATGTGCTGAACTAATTCTTCCAGTGATTCAAATCAATTTGGCACGAGCTCGTAGATCGATTCAGTTTTCGTTTTTTGGGGAGAAAACTCGTTCTTGGCTACAATCTGAATTTTTCCCGGAGTTTGGGTTCATCTCAGGCAATGGTTTTTGGGAATTAGGTTCGTGCTCTGTTGAATTGCATCTGTGTAAATTTTGAGCTCAAGAACTTTGGAATCGAGAGAGATCCATTTATTTTTGTGTTTGCCTGTTTTTCTGTTCGTGCTTAGGAGTGCTCGGTCCTATTCCTGGTTTGGTGCTTGTCGTATGATTGGGCTCCAGTGATAAGCAGCAGCTACCAGCGCCATGTGCCTATGCACCGTGCGTGCTCGATTGAGCAGTTCTTGCTGCTGTCCCAGGAAGACTCCCGCTGCCCAGCGCTCTGCTCCAGGTGCTTGTCATTGCGGCTCCTGTGCGTGACAGGGGAGCAAGATCGAGTGCTCAGCTGCAGGAATCAGGCATCCAGCATCTCGTCCGATTTCTTCCCTCCCTCGGTTGTTTGTTGCCATTCGTGTTCGTCAGTTACCGGTGCTAGTGGATCGAGGCAGTGCAGTCTGTGCCCGCATCCCAGCAGCTGCGTTCTTCTCTGCCGTTGAGCAGAGCACCGGCAGGTTCGCTTGCTTCTCTTTCTGTTCTTGTGTCGTTGCTGCACGTGTGCATTCCTTGCTTGAATTTTGATTGGTAAAGAGTTTTGGACAGCGGCAACAGTGATATACAAGAAGAAATCTTTGGCTAATTATTGGGATATTTAATTGTGCTTAAGGCATTCTTCCTTCTCTGTTCTCAGCTTGTAGCCTGGAATTTCCAGTCTATAATTTCCGAGCTTGTTGGTTCATCTGTAGTTTGCGCGTTTGAGCTCTGATTCATGTTTCATCTTTTACGTTGATCTTCTATCGTTTCATAGAAGCTATATAGGTACTCTCGTTACCGGTTAGCTTGGGTATTATAGATTTGGGAACTTTTGTCATGGTTTGTTTTTTGTGGTGAATTTGGGACAGTGGTCAAAAGTTTCGAAAGAAATCTGAGGCTCCCATTCACCCCCCTCTGGTCGCCGTTTCCGGTCCTTCGAATTGTATTTTTTCGGACAAAAGGAAAAGGAATACTCCCTAGTAAATAAATTATTTTTCTAAGGAAAAGAGCAGCAGTCCATTTCCTTCAATCTTGCCGATCACGAGTGAGAGTGAAACAGTGTTTCAAGAAGCATGAATCACACGGTGAATCTAAAGTCAAATCATCAAGTGGTGAACCATGCGAATGTTTCCCATTTTGTGTGGTCTCCCATTTGCACCATCAAGTGGAGGAGATGGTGGCAGTGACCATGATATACACCGACAAACGAACATATTTCTTTTCCTGCCATTGGGTCATTGGGTGCAGCGATGATGATCTTCATTGCCACTCGAGCAACTGCCAACAGACAAAGCAATCTTGCAGTTGCAGTCTTGCAGAGGACAAGCCCAGGAGGAGCCAATGGACAGAGTAGTGGCAAAGTGGCAGCTGGTGCCTGCCTCCAAATATTGTGCAACAGCAATGAGCAATGGCCGGCCGATCAGTACCCGGTGCTTATTTCACACCACGCCGTGTCCTGCAAGTCAAGATGAGGTTGAAAAGTGAGGGGTCGAGTTCACAAAGAATCAGACGGGTTCGGTTGGATTAGGTCTGAACCCACTTTGGCCTTTTAGTCTTGCTTGCTTTGACAGCTCGAGGGGTCCCGTGTCGGTCGTTTCTTTTATTTGCATTGCAGCGACAAGTGTGCTTCCAGAAGTCCCACACTGACGCTCAATGGTGATGGGCTCGCCAACTTGTGCCGAGAACTCCTGCATCAGAATTCAGAAGCACCAAACTGAGAGGGATACAGGCATCTGTGTTTCTAATATAGAAGCACCAAACTGAGAGGGATACAAGCATCTGTGTTTCTAATATATATACATGTACTGAATGTTTAATGGCACAAGCTTTGGCAATTCAGCTTCAGAAATGCCATACTTATGCAACAAGCCAGAACAATAGCTCCTGGACCTGGACCCAACTATTCTCACCCCAACTCTTGCCACATGAATACACGATGACAGTATAAATTAAGAAGATTTCCTGCAGTCAGTCTTTCACAAATGCAGAGGAGTATAGTATCAGCAAACGGCGAACCAGATCCAAGAGTCGATGGCAAATCACAATCATGTACAGTTTGTGGACAAGATGTCCTACCTGGAATATTGTAGTACATCCTGCCAAATCTTGACAGTTCCTTCAGTTCTCCCAGGAATTGCAGTTCTGTCATCTCATACTTGTTTGCCTCCATACCATAGGGGAAACCAATATATCCCCTCTTCTTTTTTTTTTGTTGCAAGAAGCTTCCATTTGTCCACAATCCACACCAACATGACAGCTGCCTTGTGTAGTTGTGTATCATATCGTCATCCAGTCATGCTGTAGTATGCATCTGCACACGCAACACAAACAATTTAACCAAAGCCGAAAATGGGCGTGTTTGGGACATGTTTAATTTTTGTCAAATATATTAGTTACCTTACACTTGATAGTGGTATTAGTATGGCAGACCACCTGACAGTCTGAACAAAAATAGTTGATGCATAGTGGAAATTTAGTAACCAGTGGAGAAAACTATGGAACCCTAGTTCGCAATGGCCATGGAGATAAGATTTCATTTAACTTTATTCATATAATCATAACATTGCATCTAATTTTAGTCGCTGAATCATTAGAACACCAAAATTTTTTTAAAAAAAAAGCTAAGACAAGGCAACTACTGAAAATCAATCTCATTACTGGGAAAGGTAAAACACTAAAACACAATCTTTATTATATATAGATGTGATGGAATATAATCAGCAAACAAAGAACTCCTTGGATTTATTACAACTTTCAGGCCACCCACAATGCATTACAGATCCCAAGTCCCGAGCCAGGTATGTGGTGCGCAAGGGCCATAAACGCTTCTCAGGGAAGCACATACTACAATCCCGAGTTGATTCAGTCCTTCTGAAGCCTGAGTGTGAAGGCCTGAAGGGATAAGAGCACTTTCTTGAGCCGCTCTCTGATTTCAGCATCAATCAGATTTCCATCGCTGTCAAACTTGGGTGGTTGCTGAAATGCTTGGACACACAGTTCTGGCTTATTGATGAAATGAAGATCCAAGAATACCCCAACCTGACGGAGATGGTACTGTGACCTCCCTCCTCCAAAGCCACCGCCCGCACTCACAATTGCAGCAGGTTTGTCTGCCCAACAGTTCTTTCCTCTAGAAGCCCAGTCAAGTGCATTCTTCAGGGGGGCTACAATTTGTAACACAAACCATGTAAATGAAGCAGAAATGGTGAATTGTAAACAGAGGCTATGATTTTTTTAACAGAAACCATGTATCATATGTAAAAGAGGTGAGTTTCGGTAGTTTTGGCATTATGATATTTAACATTGCCTTAAAACAACACAACCACTACAGGAGTACTGAAACCGACGACTCATATCAATGTTAGGCAAGTTAACCTATGAAATCCGTAAAAAAGTCAAAAATTGTGTACTCATAATCAGACAAATGGAGAGACGCCCGTTGATAAACAAATACCAATGTTGAATCAACATCAATCTATGGCATACATAACATTGTGTGCAGCACAAATTACCTGGCAAACAACACTACAAGAAATTTTGTAAAAACTAATTCGATATCAGGTCTCAGGAGCAAATATAATGATGCATAGTGTCCTGCACCTTTCATTGACTGCATGGTAGAAGATGTATTCAGTGCCACAGAAGATTACAATCTACATTGTGGGTTCACATGTGAGTACATGGAATGCAAATGATGCAAACAATATAAGCTGATAGTTTCATTACAGATGCAGTTTATATATGGTGGGCTAATGAGTAGAGACCAAACGATTGGGACCAGCCAAATTTCTGGAAGCAATGGCAGCAGAACAGTGATACTAATTGGCATTGGAATGACACAGTAGATTCATCTCCAGGACAATGGACTGGAATTATGCGCTCCATAACAGCATATATAATACTAATACGCAAAAAATATATTCCATTAGAATAGATGTTAACAAGCATATTGAGCAGTCCACGAACTGGAAGTTGTTGCATTCCTAGCAAATGAAATGGAATAGCCATGATATTTTGGGGAATGGGCTTTCTTCAAGTCAGGGGGTAAAGGGGATGCCAATAGAGATATATTAAGAGGGCTAAAATCCTCTTAATATAATGATACGCAGCTCTTTTGCTCTTTTGCTCTTTTGTGCGTTCGAGGAGAAAAACAAGATGATTAAAAAGGAGCATTTCTTAGTAGTAGCCAGTAATCTGTGAACTAAACCAACGTTAAAGTCAGCAGAAAGTATGAAGGAAAGAATATTGACGTGCTCCTTTGTTGATGAGGTTTTGCAAGAAAGGAATAAAGGAAAAGCATACACATCATGGGAGACATGCCTTTGTTAAAGGCCAAATGTTTTTTTTTCTTCAGATAGTATAGGCTGTGTTTAGTTGCACCTGTAAAATTTTTGGAAGCAGTAACACTTTCGTTTGTATTTGGCAATTAGTGTCCAATCATGGACTAATTAGGTTCGAAAGATTCGTCTCGTGATTTACAACCAAACTGTGTAATTAGTTATTTTTTTACCTATATTTAATGCTCCATGCATGTGTCCAAAGATTCGATGTGACGGGGAATCCTGTAAAATTTTTGGAAGTTTGAAGGATCTAAACAGGGACATAGGCAATTTCACCATCACTGACTCAGTGTACCGATAATGTAATCCTAAGTTCCTGTTTGATGGAGAATTACGCGAACCTAACACCCTAATTGTGCACCACGATAATTTGGAATCAAATCGGTCCCATCCATTGTTCACCATGACAACCCAACGTGAACCTAATTTGGGATCAATGCACAGGGTTTAGCTGGGACTCTGAGGCATTTCAACTTAAGGTTAAAAATCAAATCATGAACCGCATTGCTCGATTTGCCTTCAGGACAGCAATGCTCCTAATGAACGTCGTCCTAAAGTTTGTAGCAGGAGTTTCACGCCCAAAATACCCCCGACCCCGAGCATTTTAATCCCCCTCCAATCGGTGCGTGCAGGCAGGAGATCTGAATTCTGAAACGAACGAGGAGCAAGGCAGGAAGGAGGGGAGGGGCGAAGGACGTACTGGCGATGGAGTAGTTGTACTCGGGCGCACCGAAGAGGAAGCAGTCGGCCTGGCAGACCTTGGCGCGGAAGGCCTCGACGGCGGGCGGGAAGCCGGTGCCGCCGCCCGTCTCGAGGTCGGTGTTGATGAGGGGCAGGTCGGAGATGTCGAGCTCGTCGACGCGGAGCCCCGGGATGGAGTCCTCGCACACCTCCGCGGCTGCCGGGTAGTTAGTTGGACGAGGAAGCGAAGCCGTGAGTAGTGATAGGCACGACACGAGGAAGGAGGAGGAGGAGGAGGGGAAGCGTACCGGCGCGGAGGAGGCCGCGGTTGAAGGAGACCTTGCGTAGGGAGCCGCAGATGGCGGCCACGCGCAGGACGGGCCTCGCCGATGCCGCCGCGGCTTCCATGCTTCGACTTCGAGTTGGGGTGGGGCTGGGAATCCGACTAGTCGGGTCGGTCGGTCGCCGTGCTGGTGCTGGTGCTCGACGCGGCGAGGAAGTCTATAAATACGTGAGTCGAGTGCGCCACCGGCGATTCCACGATTCTTTGTCCAAATCATCGGCCAACTTTAGCGTGCTCCATCTACTCCCGTAGTACGGGACGATAAAAAAGTGCGGCCGGCGGCTAGGAGCAAGTCTTGGGCTCTTGGCAGCCGGCGGCTCGTCGTCGGTGGATGAGAGCATGTGACCTACTGAGACGAGAGGATGACCTCAGCTCTGGATGGCATCGGTTTGCTGACCAGTGTTTGGGGGGCCGCCGCGAGCACCGAGCGCGGGCCGGTACGCGACATAGAGAGAGAGAGAGAGAGAGAAGGAGCTGCTGGGTGGCCCAGCCTGCAGCCCGTGACGGGCCTTTACCGCGCCGCGTCTTTCTATGGGCCAGACAGCACTTGCGCGTCCAACAAGGAAAGGGGAATCTGGGCCACAAGATAGTTGGAAGTACGAGCGAACCTTTTTTTTTCTCGTGATAAAACATTTGCTAATTTGCCAACAACAACAACATAGCCTTTTGTCCCAAGCAAGTTGGGGTAGGCTAGAGATGAAACCCAAAAGAGACGAGAAACATGGAGACACATAAAGGGACATAAATGGCACAAGACAAAAAGATGTCACGGTTCAGGCACGTTGATTGCCAATCTCCAAGCGCTCATGTCCATAGCTAAATCCTTGGAGATATTCCACTCCTTAAGATCTCTCTTAACGGACTCGTCCCAAGTTAGTTTAGGTCGACCTCTATCGCTCTTTACATTATCGGCCCGCTTTAGAACTCCACTACGCACCGGCGCCTCAGGAGGCCTCCGTTGGACATGTCCAAACCATCTCAACCGATGTTGAATCAATTTCTCCTCAATTGGTGCCACCCCAACCCTAACTCGAATATCGTCGTTCCGAACTCTATCCCTCCTTGTGTGCCCACAACACCAACGCAACATACGCATCTCTGCTACACTCAATTGCTGGACATGTCGCCTTTTTGTAGGCCAACACTCAGCACCGTATAACATCGCCGCACGAATCGCCGTCCTATAGAACTTACCTTTCAGCTTCTGAGGCACCCTTTGTCACAGAGAACGCCAGAAGCTTGACGCCATTTCAGCCAGCCGACTGAAAATTCTATGCCTAACATTTTCATCAATGTCTCCATCCTTTTGTAGCATCGACCCTAAATACCGAAAAGTATCCTTCTTGGCCACCACTTGCCCATCGAGGCTAACGTCTCCCTCCTTGTGCCTAGTCACGCTGAAATCGTATCTCATGTACTCGATCTTAGTCCTAATAAGTCTGAACCCTTTCGACTCTAACGTGTGCCTCCATAGTTCTAACTTCCTATTAACCCCCGCCCTACTGTCGTCAACTAGCACCACATCATCAGCAAAGAGCATACACCAAGGGATATCACCTTGTATGTCCCTTGTGACCTCATCCATCACCAAAGCAAATAAATAAGGACTCAAAGCTGACCCCTGATGCAGTCCTATTTGAATTGGAAAGTCACTAGTGTCGCCATCACATGTTCGGACAAACGTCACAACATCCATGTACATATCCTTGATGAGGGTAACGTACTTAGTTGGGACTTTGTGCTTTTCTAAGGCCCACCACATGACATTTCTCGGTACTTTGTCATATGCCTTCTCGAGATCAATAAAGACCATGTGCAAGTCCTTCTTCTGCTCCCTATATCTCTCCATCAATTGTCGTAATAAGAAAATCGCCTCCATGGTCGACCTATCAGGCATGAACCCAAACTGATTTTGGGTCACATGTGTCACTCTTCTTAGGCGATGCTCGATAACTCTCTCCCAGAGCTTCATCGTATGACTCATCAACTTAATCCCACGGTAGTTAGTACAACTTTGAACATCTCCTTTGTTCTTGAAGATAGGTACTAATATACTTCTCCTCCATTCTTCAGGCATCTTGTTAGACCGAAAAATAAGGTTAAAAAGTTTAGTTAACCATACTATCGTTCTGGCGCCTAGGTATCTCCACACCTCAATGGGGATACCATCAGGGCCCATCGCTTTACCTCCCTTCATCCTCTTCAAAGCCTCTCCGATCTCTGCCTCCTGAATTCTCCTCACAAAGTGTCTGTTGGTATCGTCAAATGAGTCATCCAACTCAAGGGTAGGACCCTCATTCTCCCCATTAAACAGCTTGTCGAAGTACTCTCTCCATCTGTCCTTGATCTCCTCATCCTTCACCAGAAGTCAATCTGTCCCATCCTTAATGCATTTTATTTGGTTGATGTCCCTTGTCTTCCTCTCGCGGATTCTAGCCATCCTATAAATGTCCTTCTCCCCTTCCTTCGTGCCTAGCCACTGATAAAGGCCATCATACGTCTGACCTTTTGCTACACTCACAGCTCGCTTTGCAACCCTCTTCGCTATTTTATAGCCCTCGATGTTAGCTACACTCTTGTCATGGTGGAGACGCTTGAAACACTCCTTCTTCTCCCTAATAGCCCTTTGCACCTCGTCATTCCACCACCATGTGTCTTTCGCTTCCCGTTTGCCTCCCCTACTCACGCCAAACACTTCTGAAGCCACCTTCCGGACACATGTTGCCATCTTTAGCCACATGTCGTCGGCATCTTCTCCTTCTTCCCAAGGCCCCTCGTCTAGCATCCTCTCCTTAAACGTTTGCGCTGCTTCCCCTCTAAGCTTCCACCACTTCGTTCTCGCAATCTTGGCCCGTTTGTCCCGGTGGACACGTACCCGAAAGCGAAAGTCCGCCACCACAAGCTTATGTTGAGGGACAACACACTCCCCAGGTAACACCTTACAATCAAAGCAAGCACGTCTATCCTCCCTCCTTGCAAGGATAAAGTCGATCTGGCTCGAGTGTTGTCCACTATGAAAGGTTACTAGATGAGATTCCCTCTTCCTAAAGAGGGTGTTCGCTATCAACATGTCATAGGCCAGCGCGAATTTGCCCTTTGTCTAAAATAAATTGTCTGCTAGTTTCAAAAAAAAACATCTGCATGTCTATAAAAGTGGAATCTTGTTGTTGCCACTCAAATTGGGCCCATGCCAAGTTAAATAGGCCCATGACAGTTTTGGTCCAATCTAAGGAAGACTTTATAAAGCAACGTGATAATGGTACCATATTGGTTTTCCCTATAGAAGAAGACCACCCCTACTCCTTCTAAAATAAGGGGTACATGGCCAATTGAGTTCCCAACTATCCAATCGTCAAAATATATTTAATATCCCAAATTTTACCCTTTTTCAACCTCCCTGTTGTTCGTTGCATCTCTCCACGAGATTCATTGGCGTTCTAGGCGGCCTTGCTGGTCCTAAAACAACCCTAGGCATGCCCCTCCCCGACGGGTCCTCCCGGGAGGTGTTCCCAGGCTTTTGCGGTGTTGGACGGGCTCTAGACCGGTGTCGGCGTTTGGTCCCGCGGGGGTCCTAAGCCAAAGAGTGAATCAAATGCTGCGTGTCCCTAATCTAGATGGTGATGCAAGGAGGATACACGAATATTTATCCTAGTTCGGGCAAAGAAAGGCCCTACGTCCAGCGGGGAGGGAGAGTATTGTATTTCCTTGCACCTAAGTGCTTGCGTAGGGGTTACAAGCTGTGAGAGAGGAAACCGAGCCCAGGTCTCAAAGGAAAAATGAGAGTACAAAGGAGATTGCTTGAGATGTTGATCTTCTGTGGTGGGTGTAGCAGAACCGAACAATTATACGAGATTAAGAAAACCATCCACCGAGCAGACGATTTAGCAAACTTAAGCCCGTATAACCCGGTAGTCCGTGAAATCACGACGGATTTCAAACTAATTTACATATCAGCCAAGATCGTAATAAGTTCAGCGGTCACCATCACAAGTTACATAAAAGTTCACGTCGCAAATACATCGGAGTTTAAACATAGTTATTACAAACCAAGTTCAAATAAAAGTAGCGGAAGCATTTAGTTCAAACCACACACTCACACAGAGTTCAAAATAAAGTGCTAGCTCAGGATCATCTCCAACAAAAGCATCAGACGAGACATAGTGAATGACCATTGCCCATAGTCCTAAGCTTCTCCCATCGCAGGATAAAGGCAGTTGATACAATAGCCGTAATACATCTGCCCATCTGCAACAAGCGGGAACAAAGCCCTGAGTACGAGAAGGTACTCAGCTAGACTTACCCGACATAACCGAAAATAAAAGACACCAAGGATCATGACAGACTTTATGGTGAGGTAGCTGACTCATTTGCAAAAAGACATTTTTAGCATTTAAAGAATCTTTTCTAGAAGCTTTGCATCAAGTTAAATCTTTATTAACCTGTCAACTACATTTGCACCTGTACTAGAGTAACATGTAATTAAACAGGTAAGGTTGACCAATGATCGTTAACAACTTCTATCATGTCATATTCCATATAACTGTCCAAGTGTTCCATCAAGATTACTACGATGAAGTAACTCAAGTCAAGTGTCCACTATCCAGTGAACGATGGCGATTCGAATCGATTATTAACCAGCTGGTAATTTATTCCTCACACAAACCTCACTCACCCGCTAAAGTGAGATATTAGTCACCGAGTCAACCATTCAGGTAAAGTCTCGAGCTTGCCAGGAACCACATGTACCCAGGGCCCGCGTCGACTGCTCTTTGGCCTTATCATCGCACCCCGCATCCTGCCACTACTGCTTCGGTACAGTGCGTTGCGGGCAATCTACTCGGCCCGAATAATCTCCTAGCTTCGCGGTCGAAAGGTACATTATTCGGCCAGCAAGTGTAAGGCATGCGTTCAACATGACTCGAGACCCAACAACGGTCGGTCCTTAATCGACATAGATGGAAAACACTACAGTCTGAAACCGTGCAAGTCTCCATCCGATCTCAATTTCACATTAACACTTAGTTATTTTATGATGACATACTTACTCAAGCAGATCCAGGTAACCACCTATAGCTCGCAGGTGACAGGAAATCACCCGACTTCTACCGGTTTAAGCAAGCTAAGCATTTCTTGACTGCGAACACCAAGGTAACAAGGATATGGTAGAACAGGGTAAACAAGGTATAATGCAGCAACGGTCGTAAACAACTCCTAAACATAATGCATCAGTTAAAGTAAAGCATTAATAAAATATTTGCAAACCAGAAGAGAAAATGCTCCGGGGCTTGCCTCTCTCGAAAGAGCTCGGACGGTGGTCTGGGCACTCTGGAAGTGTAACACCTCAGGTGTTTGGCTTCCTTAAGTGCATTGCATTTCATGAGCATTAACATTAATCACCTCATTCATGAGTGGGAGCATCATTCATTTCATGCATGAGCTTTTAATATGTGAAACATGCTGTGGAAACATTGTCACATATGTTATATTTCATGTGAAGTAAGAAGTGAGTAGTGTGCAACACACACGTACCTTATGTGCAATTTTATTTGGAAACATGCTAACCACTTTAGTGTAACATAATTAGAGAGTGTTGTGCAACACACTCATGCAACATGTGCAACATGAGCTTGCAACATTTGGGTGGAATATTGATTTGCTTGTTTCAAAGTGTGTGACACTAGGAATTTCGTGTAACCAACGTATAGGGTGGCTAATTAGGTCTCATAACACCTTAATTACATTTAGGGTAAGTAGTGGAGCAATGTTCATGTTGACCAAAATTACCAAATTGCCCTTCCAAATGTTGTTGACTAAGTGTGGACCCCTAGAGCGATCTGGTTTAACCAATTTAAAAGTTCAGCTTAGAGATCTTGCATGGAGGAGCAACCTTAAGCAAAGTTGTAGAGAATTTCATAAGGAACAAAAGTTCTAATATGGCCATCTCATGAAAATGACCAGAACATACTCAAAAATAGCCCACAAGTCAGTATTAGAGGCTGTTTTGGGACTTAGCAAATTTTGGCTAAGTGTGAAGCTGAAAACCGTTTCGCTGTACCTCACTTTGGCAACTTGTAACTCACAAACTAGGCTGAACTAGTCCTTGAGCCAATTGACAAAGTTGTTGTCCACACATAGCTCTACAACATTGTCAACATTACCATCACCTGGTTCTAAATGGTTTAGGAGATATGGTGCTTTGAAAAATGGGGTTCAGTCGGCATAGTTGACTGAAACTCAGTTTCAGTTTTTGGGTACCCCACTTTAGAGCTCGGTAGTTTCAAATCTAGGCCAAACCAGTCCAAGCTCCAATTGACAAAGTTGTAGCCCTCACGAAGCTCTACAATTTTGGTGTTATCATCTTCGACTAACTCGAAACGGTTTGAGAGATAATTAACGTCAAAATGTCACTGTCAGACCACCATGTCGGCCCCTTTCAGTCGGCAGATAGCCTCGCTGTCGTGGCGGCCGCGCAGAGCAAGGGAGCCGCGTGGCGCTCGCGCCCTGCCGTCGCCTCCACGTCGCTAGCATGCGCGCGGGCGTGAAGTCGTGGCCGCCACCTCAACCACCACCACTCGCGCTCACCATTCCCTCCTTCTCTGCTTCCTCCTCCACGCGCGGGCGGTGACCGGAGAAGCGGAACAGCGACCGCGTTTGAGCCATTCTCCCAAACCACAGCTCCATTGGCCAAACCGTCTAGACCACCGCACCACCGTGAGGCCCTCCACCTCCTCGTCCTCACCGAACCATCTCTATCGCTTCAGGTGAGCTACACCGCGAAGGCGGCTCCACCGGGCCGCCACGTCCGTCGCCGTCGAGCTCGCACGTGGCCATGCCATTCGGCCCCCCTATCCTATCTCCTCTATGCTGTAGGTATAGTTAGATATGCTGAAGCTCATAGGGTAGGCAAATTGAGCCGGGATGCTGGCAACTCGTCAGAGTTGGTCGAGCCGCGGCCGCACGCCGCCATGACCACTGCCATCCTCTTTGGCCGCCATAATCCTAGCAATTGAGGGTACCCCTAGGTGCGCGAGGTTGAGGTGAACGCGCTGGTACCGTAGCTTCGCCGGAGGAGCCGTCGTCGGCGAGCTAGAGCTCGCCGGAGTCGCGGCCGTCTCCTCCCCTCCGCCTCTCTCTCGCTGACCGGTGGGCCCATCTCGTCAGAACGCGGGCGTGGGCGGGAGGCCGTCGCGGGCCGCGCACGGAGAAGTGGGCCGCACGTGAGATCTGGGCCGTGCGGGCGTGTTGAGCCTGCCCAGTGCCCTTTTTGATTTGTTTGAAATTTCAGTTTCTTTATTATTTCACAGATTTGAATAATATTTGTGATTTTCTTATCTAGGGTTTGGTAGATCCAAAAATTGTGATCCAAATTTTGTTAGGTTCCAAATAAAGTGTAGGATCTAGGAAAAATATCAAATGCTTATGTGATGTTTAGTTTCTGGGAGATTTAAATAAGTTTTTGAAATGTGTTTTAGATTGCATGCAAACTTGTTTAAATCATATCTTGAGTTTCAGTGTTCCAAAAATTATGAAATTTTGTGGGTAGGCCAATTTATAATTGCTCTAGTTCTGGTAAAAATTTGGGCAGTAGTGCTTAAGTACTTTTCAAGTTATAATGCTATCTTGTTATTTTAGGAAATAATTAAATGAATTTTTGTAATTTTTCTACATGTTCAATGTTCATATAAATTTTTGGAGAATGTCTTGGTACCCTAGAGTGTCCAAAAAAATTAGGAAATCTGTTGTTTGACACATTTTACTATGCTTTGTTATTTATATAAAAATCAGCCTTTTGGGCTTGTGAATTTTGTGTAGGAAGTTCCTGTGAATAAATTTAGTTCAAATTTTTACAGTAGCCTCTTTTTGGGTCAGAGAGTCTCCTGTAAGTTTTGTATAATTTTAGGAGCAGTTTACATATATGTTTAAAATCCCACTTAATTACTTAAGTAAATTAAGAAATGAGTTTAAATAAATATTTTAGGTGGGCCAACCTTACTTTCTGGTGTTTTTGTGACCTATGTGCACTTGTGGTAACATTAGTTTGGTCTTATGGGATGTTTACCACATAAGCAAATATTTAACCTTTGCAATTCTAGGTTTTCTGAACAGCTGGTAGTATTTCTAGATTTGATCCTTGATAAAAGTGTTTGCTGGAAAACTTGTAAATACCAAAGTTGTAGTAAACTTGGTAAATTAGCTTGTGTCAAAATTTGGGAGCATTTGGCTTAGTAGTTTGGGAGTTATTGCTGTTTAAAGTGACAGTCCAGAATTGGCTACTCCCTATTTAGAGAGAACAGATTCTGGAACTTTGGAATTTCTACTAGGTAAACTTTAGAATTAAGTGTTGAGGTCTGAAAATATTTTGTAGTGCATTTCTTAAGCTTTTTAGATTGTCTTAGATCATATCTTTTGGAGTTGGGAATCTTCAGTTATGTTAGAATCTTTAGGCTGCTGTCCAGAATGTCTTACTGTTGTATTTTGGGTTGGATGTGGTAACCTAAGTAATGCTACTCTTGTAATTGTTAGGTGCTAGGGCCTTAACCGAAGAAGAACATCTATATCTTAGGTTGGGTAGATTAGGTAAGTACTTCTCCACCGGAGAAGAGATTTGCACGTATTGATGAAGTGACTTGAATAGAGTATTTTATTTCTGAAATGCATTTCATTCCGAGCATGTTGCACCCATTATGCATCCATAATATTTATTATGCACTCATGCAATAGGTGTTCCGGAGGGGGTAACTCTCCTCGAATTCGAGCCTGTGATTCCGGAGAAAATCCAGGACCAGCCCGAGGAGCCAGCGGAACCAGTCGGCGGAGGAGACGCCGCTGAAGACTTGCCTGAGTGTCCTGATCACCGGCCTTCGACCTTTCTAAAAGGCAAGCCCCGGTGCATGCTGAACCTACTGTTTTATAAATTAATCTTGAGTACTTTTAATTGTTTACTGCATTAAGTTGTAGGAGTTGTATGAAAATAATTGTTGTATTATACCTGTCCTTGTCCAAATATCGTACTTAACCCTATATTAGGTTTAGGCACGTGTCAATGCTTAGCCCTGCTTAGTTCAGTAGAAGTCGGGTGATTTTCGGTCATCCGCGAGATGTAGGAAGGAGTCACGAGTGGCTTTATGGCTATCGTGGATGAAACCATGCCTAAAAATGAAATTGAGACCGGGCGGGAATTCGATAGTACAGCCGCAAGACACTTCACGTCTTGGGTGTGGAGCTATGCCCGTCTGAGTCGTTTAAGGACCGCTTCGCTGTACGTCCTTGAGTCATGTTGAACGCAGTCTAACACTTAGTTGGCCGGATAAGTCATTCCGACCGCGAAGTCGAGTAGTATGGTTCAGGCCGGGAATCGAATGGTAGGTTGCATCTTGGAGGAGAGAAAGGATGTGCTTGGGGACATTGGCATGAGACCAAGGGGGGTTAGAGTCCCTATCACCTAGCAGAGTGTCGCCCTTGGGGACGCGATATTATTCGGACCCGCGATTCCTGAACTGTACAAAAGATGACCTGAGCAGCCCTCGTCAGGCGTGACTCGGTGAGTGTTAGAAATACCCCTCCAGCTGGATAGGAATTCGATTCGAATCGCCGTCGCTCCCGGTTAGTGAGCACTTGACTTGAGCAGCGGCAACGTAGATCTCATTAAATGAACTGGTGGTTAAGGGAATGATACAATGTTGCCACAATTCATACCTGCTCTGGATATAATGATGATAATTGTTTGATTATAATCAAGTGCATGTTTAGTACAGGTGCTAAGATAGATGACAGGTAAATGCTAAAAATAACTGCTAGTACAGGTTATAAGAGTCTCAATTACTTATGCCTTTATGCAAAAATGTAATGTCAGCTAGCCTCTTATGTAAGCCTTGCATAATCCTTGGTGTCATCTTATTTCTGGTTTTTGACGGGTAAGTCTAGCTGAGTACATTCCAGTACTCAGGGTTTATTCCCTCCTGTTGCAGATGATATGCTCTACCAAGGCTTCTACAAAAATTGTCTCCACCCTGCGGGTGACGAAGACTAAATCACTAGGGCGTGATCATCTTTTATGTACTTTCCTGATGCTTTTGCGGGTTGTCGATCAACAAGACTGGCAGTAGTTAAACAACTGGTGTGTGTTTGCTTCTGCTACTTTATAAACTTGGTTTGTAATATTTGCGACTCCGTGTGTGTGTAAACTTATTTCGGAACTATTTGTGAAATGTAACGTATGATGTTGTATGTTAAATGATGCGATCTTGGTTGTAAGCAAGTTGGTTTGAAATCCTTCATGGTTTCGATTGACTACCGGGATTATATGGGCTCAAGTTCGAAAATTTGAGCGCTTCGGTGCTTGTTTTTGTACTTGTGCTCTTATAATTTGGTCGGTTCTGTTACAGGAAGATCCTCACCGACCTCCTCGTCGGCTTCGGGCACCTCCTGCTCTTGCACCTCGGGCTGCTCTTCCGGCTCCTCGTGAACTGCTACCGGAGTTACTTCTTGCGATCCTGTATGATGTAAACGTATAAGTGCTCATGCCTAGGTGCATTGCAAAAATGACATGCAATGATCATGATGAATGAGATGTAGATGAACAGGTTTACTTTATTGCATAAAATAGGAATACAACTCTTCTACAAGGTAGTGAACATCATCCAAGAACATGTACTCATATACTACTACCAACATTCTCTACCATGCCAAGTCACCACAGAAATCTAAGATGTTTTAAAGATACACCAAAGTAAATCTTATTAATTAGTCATACATTAACAAGGTTAATTAAACCCTAATTGCAACTAGGTTTGAACAACAACACCTATTTTGGTAGCACAGAAAAATCTGAGAAAATTACAGTAGCTTACTATCATCTAATCTAGCATGCCACAAAAATTTCATTGCATTTGGACTACTAGAACTGCCTACACAAAAATAACAAGCTAGGGTCTAAAAATGAGCATAAAAATACTTTATACTATGAAAAGTATCAAACAACATATTTAGTATTTTTTCTACATTCTACACAATAAACAATCACTATAGAAAAATTATTACATGCATGTTTTATTCATATTTTTCTCTCTATCAAAAATAACAATTATTAACAATAATAAGCACTTGTACTACACATAACAATTTTTCTACAGAACATGCATGGCATATATTTTTCCTAGAAAGTACATCACAAAAGAAAATTATTACAATTAGAACCATATTTTTCTGAGCTTTCTATGATTTATTACATATTTATCAAGAAAACAACAATTTCAGTGATTAAATAAAAACCCTACAGAAAAGTATTTCAAACTTAACATGCAATATTTTTAGATCATAGATCTACTTATGAGAATCACTACAAAATTTGTTTCAAAATTTTTGGAGCTAAAATGAGCAAGTTATGAATTTTAGAAACCCTTTTATCAATTTCTGGAAAACATTTTATTTAAATCCTTTTGAAATCCGACCGCTCAGCGCTACGTGCACCCACTAACTGAACACAGAGAACAAACACGAGACCAATAGGTGGGCCCGTGACCCCACATGTCAATCACAGGGAGAGAGAGGAAGACACCGGCGTCCACAGCTCGCCGGCGACGAGGTCTCCGGCCAGGCCAATGGCACCACGCGAACCACCTCGTGCTTGCGAACCCAATGGTACACACGTGGGGGCCAATGGAGCTCGGAGGACCGATCACTGCCATTCATGGCGGAACGGTGGCGCGGGTGACCGCCGGCCGGCCACCTCCGACCATGGAACGGGCAATGGAAGGGTGCTCGAGCACCGGTGAGCCAGAGCGAACAAAATATGCACGCTAGGAGGGATTGAGGTGGAGCGGAGAGGTGCGGTCCACGGAGTGGAAAGCTCCGGCGAGCTTGGCCAGAACTCCGGTGAGCGATTCCCGCAGATGGAGAGCTTACCACGGACGGCTAAGGTGCTCACGGGCTGCGCCAGAGGGAAGGGAAACTCGAGGCAAGATGGAGCGGCTCGTGGTGAGATGGAACGGCCGGAACGCCGGCTCCGGCGATGGCGGGTGCGGTGGCGGAGGAGCGGGGCTGCGTCCCGAAATGAAGAGCGCGAGTGAAGGCAGTGGAGTGGAGCAGGCGTTGGCGGACGACGTCTTGAAGCTGGTCGAGCGACCGCGGGGCCCGCGGGACGCCACCCGGACGTCGTTGCCGGCGAGCGGCGACCACGCGGCGGGCGCGCTCTGACGCGGCCGGTCGCGCTGGCGCGGGCGAGCGCGCGCGCGAGCGGGGAAGGCGCGGGCGAGTGGGGCCGGGCTGGCTTCGGCTCGTGGGCCAAAAGGGTGGCCACGGCCCGTTAAGGCCGGAGAATTCGTTTTCCTTTTCTAAATAAATTTTCAGATTTTCTAAATTGATTAAAATTTAAATTTTGAAGATGAAAAAGGCATTTTCACAAGTTGTCCCCAAAACAAAAGTTGTTCAAAATTTAATTCTCTACAACTTTCATTTAGGGCACTTTTTAAAATTCTAAACAGATTTTGAATTAGTGATTTAAAGTCTAATTTTTAAATAAAAACTCATTTTTTTTAGAATATTTTTAAAAGCAAAATTTGGGAAGATTTTAAATACAAAAGTTGCTCCAAAAATCATGCTAATTAATTCTAAGTCATTTAGAGTTATAGCCCAACAAATTTTATCACTCTTAGCTAGCAATTGCATTAATTTAGGGTTCAAACATATGTTTTTCACAATTTAATTAATTTCAACTTATATTGCAATATGATGATGAACATGTATGAAATGCTAATGATCATGATTTGGGATGTGAATGCATGCTTAACACCCAGAGGTGTTACAGTGGGATGGAGACTGGTTTCTCGTTGTCTGTTGTTCGTTGTTCATTGTTCGTTGTAGAGCCCCTGCCTGCCCTTTTATAGGGTGAGAGGAGGCAGGGACGACGGGGGTGCCTTTGAGGTGAAGTTTTGTCTATCCCTATGGAGGTAGCTGTAGCGACGTGCCCCGAGAATGGCCGGCCATCCCTGGACACCATGGTGACGTAGAGGACGAGACGGTGAAAAGACCCTGAGTCCTGTGCCACGTCGGCCTTTTCTCCCTGCTGACCGATGGTAGGTCGAGGACGGGTCGAGGCCAGGTCGAGGACGGGTGGATAAGGCCGAATCCTCGAGATCGTGGGGTATGATCCTTGTCGTATCCTCCCTCGAGGGTGATCGATGGCAAAATAGTGCACGGTATGGTGCGTACAGTGACAGGTTTTCACCTCCTATCCCGGGATGGGCAGTAAAAAGTAAGATTTGACACTGATAATGTTTCCACGTCGGTAACTGTTGTAGCCATGATGGTAGGAAGTAGTATGTGGTTGCATTAAATGCTCTGACTTTTGTCTCAGAGTTGGTGAACAAGGTGGGTCGAGCGGTCCGACCCGGGGTCGTGCGAGTCGGAGATTTCCCGATAGTCGAGCTGCCTTGTCGAGCGAGCCTCGTG
Organism: Saccharum hybrid cultivar R570; assembly: GCA_038087645.1. NCBI lineage: Eukaryota > Viridiplantae > Streptophyta > Magnoliopsida > Poales > Poaceae > Saccharum > Saccharum hybrid cultivar. Next base: position 10,649,939 of record JAQSUU010000103.1, read on the forward strand.
CGAGTCGGAACGCGGTCGAGGCGTCCCGTCGAGGGTGCCTCGAACGAGTCGGAACGCGGTCGAGGCGTCCTGTCGAGGGTGCCTCGTACGAGTCGGAACGTAGTCGAGGCGTTCCGTCGAGCGAGCCTCGTACGAGTCGGAACACGGTCGAGGCGTCCCGTCGAGGGTGCCTCGTACGAGTCGGAACGCAGTCGAGGTGTCTCGTTCGCTATTTTGGCTCGTCTCGTTTGCGGGTAGCGTTTTGTTTTTCTTAATCGTTGATTGTGGGTACCCTTAGTTTTAGGTACCCGACAACCGGTTTAGTCAGTCCCAAGAGTTCTTTGCTGCGTGTATTGGGTTGTTGTTTGCAACCCAGAGCGTGCTAGCCCTCGCTGGTGTGTGATTTGGTTCACAATCCAACGTCAACGCTTGTAACATACTCCAAAGAGCTACCCCATCCCCGATGATATTTTGAAGACACGAATATGCAGGGATACTTGACCACAAGTCTATAAATAGGCTTGTTTTTTGCGGGTTACACAGAAACCTGCAAAAATTAAACCAAGCCTGCTTGAAGAGGGAGGAAATGACATCGGACCATTCCTAATCCTTTATTCGCTCCCTAATTATGAAAGCCACATATTTTCCCTCCCTCGACACTCACATGTAGGTTGATCCTATCCATCGCGCCTACATATTGTGTGCCACTTCCTCCCATGCTGCTAGCTCCATCCATCCCATCATGCTTACATCAACATTGGTGGAAGATGGATTTGCCAATTGCCACCAGACCAATCAACAGCCCCTCCCCCTCTCTTATATGCCCTTAGGCTGTCTCCAACAGGGTACCCATTGGGGTACCCAAACCCAAAATGGGTCTTCAATAGGATACCTATAGCCTCCAACAGAGTACCTATTTCAAAGACCCATTTTGGGTGTCAGGAGATCCATAACCCAAATATGGGTATTCTCTCTCCAGAAGACCCATTTGCAGAAAGGATCGTCTTTTGGGTCTCGTCGTTGGAGAAGATTAAAAATAGGTATGGAACCCTTTGACTGTAGCGTTACCTAAAGGACAAATAGGTGTTGTATTTTGGGTTGCGATGGTTGGAGACAGCCTTAGGTTAAGGGATAATGCTTGGGGACTTGATTTCAGCGATCTATCGTTAACAAACTGCCATGCATCACGACCGTTGGCAGACAACCAGAAGTGAAGGAAAAAGACAATCAACACCATTATTGTGCTCTGATCGGTTCCAACTTCTCATAGAATAATGTAGCGGTAATGCTCACGACGTAGCGCGGAGCTATTTTTATTTCTCTAAGTTAAAATGAATTAGAGAACACAGGGAACCAGAAGCGAGCTTGGTTTCACTGGCCCCGGCTTGGCACATTATGCTAAGCACTAGGGTTGAGCTCTTAGAGTTTTGTTTGGTAGAGCTCCTCCTACTCCTTATTCTTGGTGACAAGCCACAAGTGATTTTTTTTTGGATCCTCTGAGACAGACTATAGGTAGAAGTCGATTTTTCTACTAAAGTAGGAGAAACTACTTTCCAGCTTCTATGATTCTAGTTTATTTTCAGAGAATTAGTTCACCAAATTAACGTAGAATTATTTATCTACAAAATGCAGCTACAACTCCTCGTAGATCCAAAATAAATGTTGATCCGTGAGCTCCGCCAAACCCAAGAGTGCCCTCGAGTAGTCGAGTTTACGAACAGATACTCTGGTCGAGTGGCCGTACAGGCTTGGCTGCTTCAGTGCGTCTGCGGCGACGGAGCACGCGCGACAGTAGGCTAGAGAACCGCAGCTGCAGGCCACGGGGAAGACTACGGCCTCAGCCTTTTGGCCCTGCAGTTTTTGCCACCAACGGGTGGCGAGAGGCGGCTGCCGCGCCGTACCCCGGGCCTCGTTTTAAGAGAATTGGGGAAAAAACGCGGTATCAGAATTTCTGTAGTATTTCGTTTGTATTTGGTAAAAATTATTCAAATTTTAACTAACTAGGCTTAAAATGTTCGTCTCGCAAAGTACAACAAAACTGTGCAATTAGTTTTTGATTTCATCAATATTTAGTACTCCATGCATTTGCCGACATTTCGATGTGACGGGAAATCTTCTTTTTACATAGTGAAATTTGGGAGAGAATTAGGGTAACTAAACAAGGGCGGTACTGCGCGTCGAGGCGAAGTGACTGTGCGCGGCCGGCCGGCAGCAGGAGCAGGACAGGAGCACCCAGAGAGACAGCATCCAGCGCGGCGGCACCGCGTTCCAGTTCTGCTTCCTATCATGCATCAATGCATCATCTAGTATTCAATTCATTACTTTCGCGTAAATTCGGGTGCGTGATCAAAGGGTCGGTTTAGCTCGCAAAAATTTTTGCAAAAATTACTGTAGCAGATTGTGGCATTTTCATTGTTATTTGGTAATGAGTGTCCAATTATCGACTAATTAGGCTTAAAAGATTCGTCTCGTGATTTACAACTAAACTGTATAATTAGTTTTATTTTTTATCTACGTTTAATGCTTCATGCATGTGTCCAAAGATTGATGTGACAGGAAATCTGAAAATTTTTGGTAACTAAGGCCCGTTTGGTTTGGGTGTTAAAGTTTAGCAAACACTGTAGCACTTTCGTCTTATTTGACAAAAAATTCCAATCTTGGACTAATTAAGTTTAATAGATTCGTCTCGTAAAACTCCTAATCTATGCCAACATGTATGCAATTAATCTACGTTTAGTAGACCATACATTTGAGGAAACAATAATGTGATGAGAGTTAAACTTTAACACACTCAAATCAAACGGGCCTAAACATGCCCAAAATCTTCGCGAACACCGGCCTCGTTTAGTTCGGTGAATTGGGGAGAAAAACACTGTATCAGAATTCCTGTAGCATTTCGTTTGTATTTGGTAAAAATTATCTAAATTTTGACTAACTAGGCTTAAAATGTTCATCTCGCAAAGTACAACAAAACTGTGTAATTAGTTTTTGATTTCATCAACATTTAGTACTCTATGCATTTGCCGACTTTTTGATATGACAGAGAATCTTTTTTTTCATAGTGAAAAACAACTGTTCAAGTTCAGAGAAACCGGCATGCAGTCTGGGAGCCCATTTCCGGTGAGAAACCGCAGCAACGCGCGGGGGCCGAAGCCATGGATGATTGAACGCAGGTAGCGATCTTTTCTTGCCGCGGCAATCACCTCAGCCCCCGAGCCGACACTGCCTTTGACCACACCCAAATCTCCTACTAGCAGCAACATGTAATTGCAGGACTATGCACGGAAACCAAAGACAGAGTAAAATTACAAAAATGCCCCTGTCTTTGACTCAGAACGAGCTTAAGTATGCTAGAGCGTTCTGAGCCTCGTTTAGTTCAGAGAATTGGGTAGAAAAACACTGTATCAGAATTTCTGTAGCATTTCGTTTGTATTTGGTAAAAATTATCTAAATTTTGACTAACTAGGCTTAAAATGTTCATCTTGCAAAGTACAACAAAACTGTGCAATTAATTTTTGATTTCATCAATATTTAGTACTCCATGTATTTGCCGATATTTTAATGTGACGGGAAATCTTCTTTTTGTATAGTGAAATTTGGGGAGAATTGGGGAACTAAACAAGGGGCTGGAAGAATGAGTGGACAGGAGACAGGAGGCCGCCTGTGCCCGGGCTGTGGCCCTTGCAGCAGCTGTGTTTTTTTTGTCCTGTAACTTTTAAAAGCCGATTTTGGCTAGGATCACATCTTTTTTTTGAGACAAATTTTAAACGCTAGAATTTCATGTTTTTAGAGACGGAGCAAGTAGCAACGTTTGCCCAAGGGCCAAAGGCCTCGTTTACTGTGCAAAATTTTTCAAATAGATAAATAGTACTACTTTCGTCTTATTTGACAAATATTGTTCAATCGTAGACCAACTAGGATCAAAAGATTCATCTCGTGATTTCCAACTAAACTGTATAATTAATTATTTTTTTAATCTACATTTAATACTCTATACAAATAGTTAAAAATTGATGTGATGGAAAAAGAGTGAAAAAATTCTGACTTTTAGGTGCATCCAAACCAGACCCAAGGCTGCATGTCAATGTCACCATGCTCACGCTGCACCTCTGAAACCTGATTTTGATTTGACGCGAGCGAGACCCGTGGCGAAAAGCGGCAGAGCAGCGGGGGCAACTGCCCGAGGACGCGTCGGATTGGACGTCGTCTCAGCACTCCTCAAGAGCCGTGAGCACGGGCAAACCAACGGTGGAGATCACTGGCGCCCCCGCGACGAACCGACGGGCGAGTGGGCGACGACCATGCAGTGCAGCTGCGCGTCCCCTCCACTTCTCCCTCTCCCTCTACAAATAAAAACTCACCTTGCATATACTTGCTCCTGGTAGAGCCAAGAGGCTAGTAGAGCTATTTCACTGTTCCTACCGTACCAGCGGCCACTCTGCCACTGCCACTGCCACTGTACGAGTGTGTTTCGTACAGCAGGAAGGCAGCCCCGGCGATCGGTCCGACATGGCCGGCGAGGGGGCGTCCGGCGGCGCTGGGCTGATGGAGCCGGCGCCGGCGCCGGCGCTGCCGCTGGTGCCCGTGACGGCGCGGAAGCCGCGCGGGCGGCCGCTGGGGTCCAAGAACAAGCCGAAGCCGCCCGTGGTGGTGACGCGGGAGAGCGATGCGGCGATGCGGCCCGTGGTGCTGGAGCTGGCGGCGGGCTGCGACGTGGTGGCCGCGGTGGCCGCGTTCGCGCGCCGCCGCCGCGTGGGCGTGTCCGTGCTCTGCGGGCGCGGCGCGGTGGCCGCCGTCACGCTGCGCCTGGCGGCGGCGGCGGCCTCCGCGGTGACGCTGCACGGGCGGTTCGAGGTGCTGGCGCTGTCCGGGACCGTGCTGCCGTCGTCGTCGTTCGCGCCGGCGTTCTCGGTGTCGCTGGCCGGCGTGGGCGGGCAGGTGATCGGCGGGACCCTGGCCGGGGAGATGACCGCGGCGGACGGGGTGGTAGTGGTGGCCGCCGTGTTCAGGACCGCCGAAGTGCACCGGCTGCCCGCTGCTGGCGCGGAGGACGGGGACGGCGGCGGTGGAAGGGAGGATTGGAGGCATCCGCATTCGCAGCAGCAGCTGCAGGTGGCGGCGGCGGCGAGCGCCGGCGACGGCCACGTGGGCCAGCACGCGGAGCAGCTGGCTGAGATAGGTGTGTGGGGCCGGCAGCCGACGCCCACTCGCGAACCGGTCCACCACCCTCTGCACCGCTTCTAGAGGCAGGCACGCGTGCATGGCATGGCAGCACCGCCACCGCAGCAGCATGGCGTCGCTGCCTTGGTTGGCGTGTGTTGTGCGTGTGACGTTCTTTTGCCCGGTCACGGAGACCGGGAGACACCTCCGTTTCTGCTGCCTTGCTGTTGCTGACCCAGGAGCCTAGTTTGTGGTGTGGTTGGCGTAATATAATGTTGTATCGTAACTGGCTGTAATGCGTCGTCGGGTAGTAATACAATGTATGTATGTACTCCTGCTATGCTAGTGGGAGAAATTGAAAAGCTCTGGGTAAGGGTTTGCTTGGATGATCATACTCTATATATCCTTTCCGATCCATGTGTGTTGAGTGATTTGGTGTGACATATATATATGGATTGAGTAGCATCACTGTTATCAATCTCCATTCTACGTTGTCGATCGGCGCTGTTGATGTCGTTGGTTGGCGCTGTAAAAACCAAAATTGCGACACAAGTCCGTAGTACTCGATCCATCTTTTGTTGGAGTAGTGATGGAATCTCGGTCGGGTCCAGTTCTGGACAGGCGCCGGTAGGAGTAGGCGAGTACGTAGTAGGTAGCCGCGTGCCATGCGAAGCAGCATGTGTGCGGTGCCACTATTTTTCTCGGGAAGACGCGAGTTTGTGCTGTTTCCGATGCGTAAATCTCATGCAGGGAGAGCCGGAGAGCACGCACGCAGGGCACTCCAGGCTCCAGCTCACTCACCTCACTGTCTCAGCTGCTTCACCTCCTTCCTGCGGGAGAGCGAGGGGAAAGCGTTCCGAGCGCCGGCGAGCCACCATGCCGAGCAGCAGGAAACCACACCGCGCATCATATCTGCCGTGGCCCCTGGCGCCGCGCACCGCGCATCTGTCGTACGTGCACAGCATGTTTGTTTACAGCTGTGTCTTTGCCTTTGAGAATTACCCAGGCAGGAGCTCCAATTAAGCCAGTTACTGCATTTATCAAGTCTGCATATATATTAAGTTGTTTTTTTAACAAACAAATGGCAACACCTCCGTTTCAAATTACATGTGCTTCTCACTACTTTTTAAGGTTAAAAGGGATCTGGGATTTCTAATTGTATTTTTTACATTAAAAACATTTGGAATTTGTAACAAAAAAATATATTTTTCTAGTTTCTTGATAAATTTATTAAATCCTTGAATTAATTATTTACATCCCTCGCAGCTGACGTGGCACCCCACTCCGGCCAAACCGGCTGTTGAAACCGCTCACGGAGCAAATTTGGTGGTTCCAAAAGATAGTCATATAGTTTTATTTTACAAGCCTGTATTCGTAATGGTTTTTATGCCAAAACTAGGCTTCCAAACAGGCCTGGAGGAGATCCAATTAGATAAGGTGAATAGAACTTTTTTCCCGCCCACCAGCCGGCCTTTTGCGATAACTGGGCCGTTGAGCTAATTCAAGGTCATCCTCAGTAAGGTGTCACTGTGACTTTTGGCCTGTTTGCCCACAAGCCAACATCAGTTCCCTGCAAAAGAAGAAGAAGAAGAATCTATCTTCTCCTAGTACTGAACTTTTTCAGACGTCGTTTTTCTTCTTCTTCTTCCAAACACGTTTTATTAGCCCAGCAGGCCAGCAGCACCCTGGTAGTCCCGAGCCTTATCTGTCGCTTTCTGACGTACGTATATCCCAGTAGTCCATTGGTTACATCTGGTCCATAAGTTTTCAGACTGAATTCCGTGGCAGCAACGGTACCCAGATCTCTCAAGCTGGAAATTTACGATGCTGGAAATTCCACTACGGTCGTTGTCACCATGGTTCCTTATCGAATTAATTGCTTGTTTAATCGACTCGCGGAAAGAATATGGCGTTACAGAGATGCGCATCATGTATATTAATAAACAACAAACATGCTAGTTCGTATAAAAGATTTCATACATTTTTTTAAAAAAGTTACCTTATAATTAAAAAAAAGATCGAGAGATGCGCATACCGGCCTGCTTAGGTCCTGATTGACCGATGTGATGTCGTCCACAGGCTCCATGCCTTCGCGATCACGCGCCCGCCGTGGAGTCCAGAGCATTCAACCATGTCCGGCCATGCCGCCATGGGCACCAAGTGCGTCCGATATGCGTATAAGAGGCGATACGTTCTCAGGTACAAATGTGATACATATCCACGACGTCAAACGCGTATCCGTATACGATACATATCAGATACACAATACACTACTCTCTAGAAATCCGCACATCATAGGCTTTTTTTCTTTTTTTTTCTTGAGTACACAAAAATTTTACGCACCATTATAATTAAGAAGAAAAAGTTTTACCATGCAAACGACCCATTCTGACGAGTGTCCTTGAGCCTAGGAGGTCTATGGGTTACAGCTATAGGCTAGACCTTCCTAGCATACGATATTACATAAGTGGTACACAACCGAGCTGTGGTCTACGCACTCCTATCCCATCATCCGAGAAAAGCACGCCGGAGTACGAGCGGCTCTTCTACGAGCCCTATTGTTGGTCGTTAAAAATAACTCGTCCAGAGCTGCAACTTGGTTCAATGTCAAGTTCCCTGCGAAGATAGTGGCATATGCTCGCTCGGATGCCCGCGCATCATAGGCTGCAACCGCATCCACAACAACTCTTCTCATAATTCTTTATGAATGAAACTTGAAGACAGGGTACTGCACCCTTTATTTTTTGATCACTCAGAGTCAAGTGAGTGAGCCAAATCGGCTCGCCTACGTAGCTAGTGTGGAGGGACAAGGCATCCAAACATCTAAAAAATGCCATGTAGGTAGGTTTATAAGCAACTTCTTCTTGCATTTATTTTTTGCCAATGAGTAAATTGGTTACTTGTCTTTTGGAGCATGTTTAGTTTTGAGACCCTGCGAGGCCAAAATTTGGGTATGCCTAGCAATTTTGGCCACCATTTGGTTTGAAGTCAAAATATGACCTTGCCAAAACAAAATTTGGCTAGCCAAAGCTTGCTAGTGCAAGTCTTGGGCTTGCCCTCTTACCCATGCATTGCTGACATGGCACCTCGAGACTAGAAGCATTGGTTGTTTTGCTTCTTTAGTAATCGATTTACAAATGACTATTTCTCGTAAACCACCAATCTAATTTGTAATTCGATTACATCATCTTGATCTTGATAATTAAATCTACAATTCAATATCCATGTTTTGATCCTACCAAAATTAATCACATTTATGGCTCACATGTCATTTTCAGAAATAAGTGGAGTTTGGTATCATTGGCTTGAGAGCAATCCAAGCCAAGGTTTGGTCACGCCCTGACATTGGTTGCAACCAAAATTGGGTCCGCTCGTTTGGTGTCAGGAACCAAACAGTCTAGCTCGTTTTAGAAATCAAGAACGAAGATGAATAGAGAGACGAACAATCTGGCGCATGGTTTGACGCATGGGTGAAAGTCGTGTCTTTTTCTTCTTCTTTTGCTGAGCGAGAGAACAATGGCGTTGTAATGGCCTCCATTAACCTGCTTTATTTTTATTTATGTCCTGCACAACAAAAAAACACTCAACTCTGACCAACTATGTAAAACAAAATCCCAAATTTACGATGTCAAATAACAAACATTTGATTCGTCAAGAAAAAAATTTATTTCCTTAGTATGCCTGTTTTATGTCATAAATTGTTCGTAATTTTTTTTAATAAACTTGGTTACGTTAGGTTAATTTAGAATAAAGTTGTAATAATGATTTTTTGGGACAGAGCTGCTGGCATCCGTACCTACCAGATAGCCTTGTCGCGTAAAACCCATCGCCAGTCGATTTTTTTTTGGCATAAAGTCATTATGAGTCTGTCCATTTTTCAAAGTTGAATTTCGTGGACGTCACGCTAGGCAAAAAGTGACGCCAATAAACAAGGCCGCGAATGGCCTCAGTTGCGTCCACCGGACGCCCAAGCCCAATCTCTTGCCGCGAAATGCATAGCCGCCCCGCCATGGCCCATGGCTTCCGTAAGCACCACCAGCACACGTAAAACTTTTCCACTGTCAGGCCGGCCCCAAATCATTAGCACCGGTAGTTACATATACCTTGGCTACTAGTTCCAATTCATTATAACTTGGCAGCTTATAGTTGCTTGGGTAATAGACCACATACTCATAAACTAATGGAGCTGTTCGGCCGATGATTTTTTGACTGATAAGCCGGCTAGTGTTGTTTCGTTGTGAGAGAAAATACTGTACCATGGCTAATAAGTTCAAGCGAACAAGCCAATATTAGCCGGCTACTTATAACTTTGGTTGGCTAACTATTAATCGATTTTTTATAATGTCTTTCTCCTGTTAGCTGTTATTGGTAGATCACCTTAATTAATAGTGATATATGAAAGGGGCAAACATGCCTTTTAGTAATCTACTAGCAAAGTATGTGCTTGCATTGCAACAGAATGTTGCGCGGTTAATTAGATGACTTACAAGTTGAAGATTTATTTGATGATCGTGTTATGTATCTAAATTTATCTTAAAATTGGACCTCATACCATATAGATACGTGTGCTGCTCTAACTTGCATGATCATGAGATTTGCTTGATGATTGTGTTTTTGGATCCAAGTGGACCCCACATCCAAGACACAGTGCAAGAGGAAGTCCTAGACGGACGAGGCAGAGAGAGGCGCGAGGATAACGTAAGAAGTAAAATAAAATTCACTTTCTTGTATTCCCTCCCTTCTAAATTATAAGTCGCTTTAATATTTTTGGTACATTAATTTTGCAATGCATCTTTATATAATATATGTCTAGATACATAATAAATTCTATGTATAGAAAAAGTTAACGTGACTTAGAATTTGGAATGGAGGGAGTAATTGTTAAAGATAAGATATTGGCTGAATCGGGACAATCGGTAATATATTAGCTAGATGCTAAACTAATAGGCGGCTGATTAACTACTCCTTTCGGAGCTATAAAACAAATACACTTCTATCTATGTAACTGGACAAATACTTGTCCACATACATTGCTAGAAATGTATTCATTTTAAAATGAAATATTTTTTTTGCGAAAATTTTAAAATGAAATATGTGTCTTTGTAAACGTACCTGCTAGTTAACTATTAACTGCATAAATCCAGGCAGCCAAAACCAAACAAATCACGTCATGAGCGGCTCATGACCGTTGACCATGATGATTATGAGAAATCCCAGCCCCACCTTCCCGTGGTACTCCTGCACCACATCGCTACAAATACAGCCGCCCTCTGCCCCTCCCTGCACTTGCAAAGGTTGTCCCAGGTAGGAGGAGGTCAGCCACCAACCGTGATCCGACACCGCACGCAAGCATGGAAGGCTCGACGGCGCAGGCTGCAGGGAAGACCGTCCTGAGGGTGGCGGCGATCTCCGGCTCGCTGCGCAGGGCGTCGGCCAACACCGGCCTCATCCGCGCCGGTAAGTTCGCTCCTCCCACTCCATCCCCTACGCCTTATTATCTGACGAATCTTCTAGCGCCAACGTTCTGTGGCTGCCGAATACTAACCGCCTGCCGGGTAAACGCGTCCGCGACCGCGCGCAGCCGCGGAGATCTGCAGGGAGTCGATCCCGGGGCTGGAGATCGACCACGTCGACATCTCCTCGCTGCCGCTGCTCAACACCGACCTCGAGGCCGGCGGCGTGTTCCCGGCGGCCGTCGAGGCGTTCCGCGCCAGGGTCCGCGGCGCCGACTGCTTCCTGTTCGCGTCGCCCGAGTACAACTACTCCATCTCGGGCCCGCTGAAGAACGCGCTGGACTGGGGGTCGCGCCCGCCCAACTGCTGGGGCGACAGGGCCGCCGCCATCCTCAGCGCGTCGGGCGGGTCCGGCGGCAGCCGGTCGCAGTACCACATCCGGCAGGTCGGCGTGTTCCTCGACCTCCACTTCGTCAACAAGCCCGAGGCGTTCATCAAGGCGCACCAGCCGCCGAAGAAGTTCGACGACGACGGCAACCTAGTCGATCCGGAGACGAAGGAGCAGGTCAGGAAGGTGCTCCTGGCGCTGCAGGCTCTCGCGCTCCGGCTGAAGCTGGGGAAGCCGTGCGCCTGCGGATTCTGAAGTCTGAACAAGGGAGGCTTCCTCATTAGATTATCAGGAGCAGATCATCGCAAACAACAAATGTCAAAGTGGTCTGTAATCTGTACTACTAGCGTACTGTACGCTTGATGGTGTCCTCAATAATTTTCTGCGACCGAATATTTCGGTGGCTTTTTCTTGATCCGGCTAAATACTTGGCGGCCATACGTCTACGGGTAGCTTTCGTCCGAGAGTCGAGAGTCAAGTTTTTTAGCAATGCAAAATTATGTCTATTTCTCATTTGAGACACGTGCAGGGTTTAGGCTATAACAAATACTAGTTTTAAAATACAAGTAATTAATTAAAAAACACGATAATATGAATTTGACGAAGACAAGTTTGTTTACAAGGTTCTTAGAGTCCAAGGAACATTACTTGAGGTGTGTTTAGTTTCTCAGCTAGAGCCCCTCGCCTTACCTAGCCTAGCTAACACGTGGAGCCTAAAAAGCAACTAATTTCGTATCACAGTCTAACTTTGGTATAGGACAAGCCTCGCGGTCCTCAAGCAAACCATCCAAACAAGCAACTAATTTCGTATCACAATGTCTTAAACTTTGGTAAGGTTGTTGTCTCTATTTGGCATTGTTTGAAAAATTCAAATATTTGAATATCAAAATGTGTGAATTTAAAATAAATATCCAAGGCACTAAACAACTTCAATTCAAAAACTTTGGTATTAACTATGTGAACATCGAAGGTCGTTTATAAATTCTAAAATTTAAGTTTTAAAATCTATGAACTTAAAATACATATCTAGGACTCTAGACGACTTCAAATAAAAAAAACTATTCAACTACAAAGTTGTAGATTGTATTGAGAACTACAACTCTGGTATAGACCATGTCAACATCCAAGGTTGTTTAAAAATTCTAAATTTCAAATTCCAAAACCCATAGATTTAAAACAATATTTTAGGACTCTAGAAAATTTCAAACTAAAAACTTTTCAACTACCTAGTTATAGATCGCGTCGAGGACTACAATTTTGATATAAAGTTTGTTTTTATCCGAGTTCATATAAAAAATTATTGATAATTTGTTAGAACTATTTATAGTGTTGTGCATTTAAGGCCCTGTTTAGTTCTCAAAAAATTTTGCAAAATTTTTCAGATTCCCCATCACATCGAATCTTTGGACACATGCATCAAGCATTACATATAGATAAAAAATAAAACTAATTACACAGTTTAGACGAAATGGACGAGACGAATCTTTTAAGCCTAATTAGACTATGATTGGACAATATTTACCAAATAACAACGAAAACGTTACAGTGCCCATTTTGTAAAAAATTTTGCATCTAAACCGGGCCTAAGTTTAGAGACGGACTCTTAGAATGCTCTCCTCTGTTAGCGATTTCAGAGACTCAAGCAAAGTTTTAGCAGCTAAACTATTAGCTGGTTGAATCAAATGGAACCTTAGTTGCAAATGAGAGATATTTGTTAGTTAGGAGTTGGAGGGCTCTGCTTCTGCATATTGTGACTTGGTTGGGTTGAGTAGCTGCGTGCATTCTTAATCTTTTGTCAAAATGGACTGTAATCTGACTCGTGGCTTGTTAATAAAGATATCTTTCAACTGACAAAAAAAAATTGAGGGTGAGGGGGTGACAACTGACAATAGCGCTAGCTTCTCCACGTGCGTGGACCGTGGAACGGAAGGTCCGAAAACCGTGGAGTAGCTGCTAGCAGCGTCGAAAGGGCTGCCCGGCTGAGCTGAAGCCCTGTTTAGATCAAAAACTTTTTAACCAAAACTATCGTATTGAATCTTACGGCATATGCATGAAGTATTAAATATAAATAAAATAAAAAATTAATTATATAATTTACGTGTAAATTACAAGACGAACATTTTGAGCCTAGTTAGCAAGTGATTTGACACTAAAGTGCTACAGTAACGAATATGCTAATGACAAATTAATTAGACTTAATAAATTCGTGTCACGGTTTCTAGATATGCTATGCAATTAGTTTTTTTTATTATTATCAAAAACTCCTTCCAACATCGATGTGACTTTTTTTTTTAAAAAAAAAACCTTTTCACATCTTAACAAGCCCTGAGTCCGCCTACCACGAAAGCATATGCATTGCATCATTGCATGCCTACTGGCGGCCGTGGTTCCTCGTATGGGGCACGGCACCCGCACCACAAACCAACAAATGGACGGAAGCTTCGTTCCAATGCTAACTGCTAGCAACCTCCAGGAAGAGGGGAAACGGCCACGGCATTGCTGCCGTAAGCAAAAGGTTGTGTCCGTGTGTGTGCAGCCGTAGAGATTTGCAGGGAGTCCATCCCAGGCCTGCAGATCGACCACGTCGACATCTCCGAGCTGCCGCTGCTCAACACCGACCTGGAGGCCGCCGGCGGCGCGTTCCCGCCGGCCGTCGAGGCGTTCCGCGACAAGGTCCGCGGCGCCGACTGCTTCCTCTTCGCCTCGCCCGAGTACAACTACTCCATTTCAGGTAAATACCGGCCGCTTCTCCTATCACACTCTACTCTGAACGACAAACTCCATGCATTTCGCATGTCTGCTGACCGACCACGGTCCTCCCTTGCAGGCCCGCTGAAGAACGCGCTGGACTGGGCGTCGCGGCCACCGAACCGCTGGGCCGCCGCGATCCTCAGCGCGTCGGGCGGCTCCGGCGGCAACCGGTCGCAGTACCACATCCGGCAGGTCGGGGTGGCTCTCGGCATCCACTTCGTCGTCAAGCCCGAGGTGTTCACCAAGGCTCATCAGCTGCCCAGGAAGTTCGACGACGACGGCAACCTGGTCGACCCGGAGACGAAGGAGCAGGTCAGGAAGCTGCTCCTGGCGCTGCAGGCTTTCGCGCTCAAGCTCCAGGGGAAGCCTGCTGCGGACTCTGAATAGGTGGATTGTTTGCTCGCTGAGACAAGTTTGGAGCGAATGCTCGATGATGTCGTGAATAATTCTCAACATTTCGGTGGCAGCAACGTACTTGTTATGTTTTCTGCTTGTAGTTTCGCTCACTGAAATTTCTTTAACAGTGAGTATGTTCGGTATTATTATACAAAAATAAGAGCAACCAGTGTTCCCCATTGAATGTTGGATTCGGTAGTACAAAATTCATCTCGAGCTACAGTTGTGACATCATTTCTCGAAGAACATTTTGTGGCATGATGAGATTACACCAGGAATTTGGGATTGTTGCGCTGAATGATTGAACTGATGATAAACCATAAACGTCGGAGTCGTCAGCTTGAGTTGAGGAAAGAAATGATCACCTCTACCTAAACTCATGTCTACTACTAGTGTCTGACACTCTGATGACGACAAATCCAGTAAACCACATACAGAGAGCACGCAAGCCTGAACCTGAAGTCTGATCGGTGCCTCATTCCGAAACGAACTTTGAACGACAGTCTGCAATTCTGTAACACGACAACCACCCATGGCAAGACGAAACATTTGCCACAACCTTTAGTGGGCCTTATACATCATGGTGCTATGTCCTATGGGTGAAGTATGTGGGCCAAAATCCCATGGGCCTCCGCCTTGTGGAAACCTTACTTATCCAGCCGGAACAAAAATGTCGGAAGAAAAGATATACAAAAAAAAAATTATCGCAGCAGAGAAAACACTGACCATGACTAGCTTTCATTTTGATCATCACTTTCGTTATTAAACATTTATTTAGGTCAAACTTGCTCGCCCTATTGTTGATCCAAGCGCCGTATTTTTTAAGAACTGAGAGAGAGGGTAGTATAACATTTTTTTCAGTGTCATATATATACAAACATGCTGAGGGCGCACGATTCAGGCCCTGACCTCCTCACCGATGAGGTCGCCGTCAGAGGTATATGCAAATGCGATCACTGCACTGCACGAACTGTGAACATGTTCCATAATAAGGGTCGCAAAATCTCCTCCTCAATATGTCCTGCTCAGCAAGGTAAGACGACCTGAGCAAAGAAATTAAACCAAACAACAACCCCATCGAGGTCGAGGGCAAGGGAAGTTTGCTAAAACATCTATTTTTTCAATCCGAATGAAAACACCGTGATGACAGTACTAATAATAACATAAGCAGCAGATCGATGACGATCGAGCATATGCATATACATATATAAATGCAGTATAGGATTATAAATTACACAACCGGATGGAACTAGTAGGACACACATAGGAACGGATCAAAACATATATAGCGCCATACCCGTGCGTACGTGCAGACGAGAATGCTAGCCGCCGCCGCGTCGGTCTTGGACTCTAACGACCACGGGTACCGTCGTCGTGCCGCGGCTTGTTGCCGCCTGTTGTCCCATCCGACGACGGAGTCCAGCTGCCAGTGGCCGGTGGCGGCGGCTTCTTCGTCGTCTGCCCTTCCTGCGCTTTGCCAGCCCCGCTGCCACCGGCACGGGGCTTCTGCTGGCTCCCGTCGATCGACGTGGCGCCGCCCTTGGCAGCCGCTGGTGGCACCTCGTCGTCGTCGTCGACGTTGAAGTCGAGAGGGAGCGCGCGGGATGGCTGCCGCCGGTGGCGCGACATGGTCGGCCGGCCTAGCTTGGTGGTGCTAGTAGTTGCCAACCTAGACGGAGGTACCTGCTGCAACGAACTCGATTTGCCAAACTCGCAAGACGCTGTTGCAATGTAGTAGTACTAGTCCCTCTAAGCTGATCTTTTGCTGGAGGAGGACGACCATGGCGTGCAGTACTCCTGACTCGTGAGCGACAGGCTTGGCCGGCCTCTTTATAGATAGCTAGGCGAAAAATTAAAAAAAAAGGCATGCAGCTGGGACATGCATGGGAATGGGAGCGAGAGGAGGCTGCAGGCTCATTGGCACTTGCTCCCAAACCAGTTCTGAGTCGAGCCGACCGATTATTGTGGCTTCATCTTGCGTGCGTTCGTTCAGTGTAGGTGTCCGATGGTTGTGGGGGGCCGTCTTGCATGCATGCTCGGACAAACACTACAGTACCACCAGACAGTATGTACATCAGTAGATCTCAGACTCTCTCATCGTTGCGTTACCTGAATGAATGATGAACTGATGATGAATTAAGCACGTCCTTTCTTTCCACTGATGATCACAAGTAAACAAAGACTGGCGGGACCATGCATCATTGGAACGGAATGATTGCATATATGCATGCGCTTGTGTAAAACGTTCACCATTAATAATAATAATAATAATAATAATAATAATAATAATAATAATAATAATAATAATAATAATAATAATAATAAATTACTCTACTCCGTGTCCGCGGCTAGCCTGCAACTGAAGCTTTGGGAGTGGCAGATAGATTCCAGTGGCGGAGCCAGAAGCAAAATGTAGAGGGGACCAATTTACTAAAATCTAAACAAAGATATACACACAACTTATAGATTAGGACAATTTATTTAGCAAAGCGTCTAAAATCCTCTCGAAAGAATAACAACCGATCTCAGTTGTAAAAAAAAATCATCACTCAATCTGCAACTTCCAGTATGCCAAGCCTGTGGGTCTAATAGATTTAAAAGCAACAAGAACTCTAAGAAGCAACAATATCTGTACACAGAGGCAATGGAGTGAGCAGAGGGCGCTGTTACTACATAGGGCTAGTCCGGTCAGTAGCCGCGACTGTGATTTGCACAAACCGAGGAGAATGTCAGAGGTTAGAAAGAAAATTGCTGGAGAATCACATGTGCTCACGGACCTCTATGGCACCAACGTGGCCCCGCCACTGCGTGCGAGCAGGAAGGGTCCAAGCAATATACTACATACGGAGTATACACATACTCCACACGCACGCACGCGCAATATACTACATACGGAGTATACACATTTATATATTTTTGGACGGCTCCATCTTTGGTCCATGCATGCTTGGATAGTGTCAGTGACGAGCACATGCACATGGACGAGGCAGCCGGCCCCGGGCTCGTCCTTTCTCCGTACCGTACGTCTCCGACCGATGCCCGATCGATCCATGCGTGCATCGCTGCGTGACCGGGGCTTAAAACTAACGACTAATTAACGTTCATCGCCTACGTCTAGTAGGTACGTACACAGCGCTGATGGCGGCACGATCTTTGGCTGTGTGGTTTCTGCGTGGCCTCGATCTTTGGCTGTGTGGTTTGTGCGTGGCCTCGATCTTTGGCTGTGTGGTTTCTGCGTGGCTCTTTGGTCGTGCACGTCGGGGCTGTATTAAAGAGTACAGTACGTACTGCAGGAGCGTGTCTGTTTGCATCGGTTGTTTCCTTTTCAGAAGCTTGTTGCTGTGCCTCGCTCTTGCGTGCGTGGTGTCACACGTGTGAGCTGCACAAGTCATCGTCTGGGGCACCACGACGTGCTTGAATTCCGTGGAATGGGCTGAAATTTTAATGGGCCGGTTGTTTTTGCATCTTGAACTATGGCCATAGTTCAGGTTTTCGATTCAAACTCAAAAACCTTGCAAGTTGCGGCGCGCCCGCAAAGCCCCAGTGCCATCCCCTTGTCGTGGACACGACCACGCCTCCTGGACCAGCTGAACGCGGGAGCTCCACCTCCAACAGGTTAAAGCGGTTTACCGAAAAGATCCAGCGTAAGGAGTCGTCGTCGCTGCTGCCTCAGTCCAAAGTTCTCGGCTCGCAGCAGGAGGATTGCTGCTCAGGCGTTTTCATGCGTCCCAGCTTTTAAACGGGGAGAGGTGTTAGTGATAAAGCGGATGAGCTACCTCGACAGGCAGACGAGTCTTGTTTCTCTTGGTGGTTGCCGCCACCAAGACGGCTTGGAGCAGCTTGGAGGCATTGGCTAGAGTTGGTGATTATTCTTGGCCACCTCCAGTGATTGTGAGGGGTTTGTGCCTACCTCGGCGAAGCGCCAAAGGTAACGTTAGTGGATTGCTCGTGTCATTTGCAACCTTTTGCCATTTGGTAGGTTCTTGTGGCGCCTTTTGAGAGGCTCGGTGTGTAACCGATTAGCCACCGAACCACGTGGTGAAGAGGGACACAACGGGGACTAGCGTGCCGACAAGCACGTGTACCTCGGGATAAATCTTGTGTCATCACTTTCTTATTGTGACTAATCGATCCCGGTGGTTGTGTATTGTGGAATTCATCTCTTGATCACATTGATTGGTTGGCTCAATACTTCGCCCCTCGGTGATACCCTCCTAACTCTCTCTTGTATTAATTTCTTAGTTACCTTGCTAGCTTGTTAGTATATCTCTTAGCTTGTGTAGCTAGTTAGCTTTAGTTGTAAGCTAAGTTGTGCGGTTTGACTTGTGCGGTTGAGTGCAAATATACTAGAATTGTGAATTGGTTAGGTGGCTTGCAAACACCCCGTAGGCTAAGCAAAACTCGCATCTCGCTATTTGTTATATTGATAAACTTATTTAGCTTGTCTTTGTAGAAATTTTTAAAAGGCTATTCACTCCCCTCTAGCCATCAAGACCTTTCAAGTGGTATCGGAGCTGTGGTCACCGTTTGTAAGGCTTAACAACCTCGGTGTAAGATGGCTCAAGTTGTGTTCAACCATGTCGGGGGCAAGCCTCCATTCTTTGATGGTGTCTCATCTTTTGATCATTGGAAAAGAAAGATGAAGTAATATCTTGGCTCTATTAATGAGAAGGTTTGGGAGGTGACAAATCATGATTATGCTATCATTGATCCCGACAACCTCACCAACAATGACCGCATCAACAACCAATGCAACACTATGGCTCTCAACACTCTCTACAATAGGATTGATGCAAAGGTCTTTGAGCAAATCAAGGATCTTGAGATGGCAAGTGAAGTGTGGACAAGATTAGAGAAAACATATGAGGGCACTTCAACGGTAAAGAGTGCCAAGCTCTATATGCTCAAAGATAAGTTTGCAAGCTTCAAGATGAAGGATGATGAGTCCATACCGAAGATGTTCTATAGGTTACAAGTTATTGTCAATGATCTCAAGAGCCTAGGAGAAGATGTCAAGGACAAGGACTTCTCACATAAGTTCTTGATGAACCTACCTAAGAAGTTTGCTATCTTGAGGAAGATGATCCAAAAAGAGGGTTTGGACAAGTTGACTCTAAACCAAGTGCTTAGAGATGTCATGATCGATGCTCAATATGATGATGATGAAGATGAAGATAAGAAGAAGGAGATCAAGGTCAAGCAAGAGAAGCCCATTGCATTCATGGCTTTATCTTCTAAGGGCAAGAGCAAGGTGGAGAGCGATGATGATGATCCATTCGATGATGAGACCATGGCCCTCCTTGTGCATAATATGGGAAGTGTAACAGAACCGACCAATTATACGAAATTAAGTAAGAAAATCATCCACCGAGCAGACGATTTAGCAAACTTAAACCTGTATAACCCGGTAGTTCGTGAAATCATGACGGATTTCAAACCAACTTACATATCAACCAAGATCATAATAAGTTTAGTGGTCACCATCACAAATTACATAAAAGTTCACATCACGGATACATCGGAGTTTAAACATAGTTATTACAAACCAAGTTCAAATAAAAGTAGCGGAAGCATTTAGTTCAAACCACACACACACTCACACAGAGTTCGAAATAAAGTGTCAGCTGATGACCGTCTCCAACAAAAGCATTAGACGAGACATAGGGAATGACCACTGCCATGGTCCTAAGCTTCACCCATCGCAGGATAGAGGCAGTTGATACAGTAGCCGTAATACATCTACCCATCTGCAACAAGTGGGAACAAAGCCCTGAGTACGAGAAGGTACTCAGCTAGACTTACCCGACATAACTGAAAATAAAATGACACCATGGATCATGAAAGGCTTTATAGTAGGATAGCTGACTCATTTGCAAAAAATACATTTTTAGCATTTAAAGAACCTTTTCCAGAAGCTTTTATATCAAGTTAATCTTTATTAACCTATCAACTACATTTACACCTGTACTAGAGTAAACATGTGATTAAACAAGTAAGGATAACCAATGATCATTAACAACTTCCATCATGTCATATTTTATATAACTGTCCAAGTGTTCCATCAATATTACTACGATAAAGTAACTCAAGTCAAGTGTTCACTATCCAGTGAACGATGGCGATTCGAATCGATTATTAACCAGCTAGTAATTTATTCCTCATACAAACCTCACTCACCCGCTAAAGTGAGATATTGGTCACCGAGTCAACTATTCAGGTAAAGTCTCGAGTTTGCCAGAAACCACATGTACTCGGGGGCCGCCCGACTGCTCTTTGGCCTTATCATCGCGCCCCCGTGTCCTACCACACCTGCTCTGGTATAGTGCGTTGCGGGCAATCCACTCGGCCCGAATAATCTTCCGGCTTCGCGGTCGAAAGGTACATTATTCGGCCAGCTAAATGTAAGGCATGCGTTCAACATGACTCGAGGCCCAACAATGGTCGGTCCTCAACCGACACAGACGGAAAACACTATAGTCTGAAACCCTATAAGTCTCCGTCCGGTCTCAATTTCACATTAACACTTAGTTATTCTAAGATGACATACTTTTTCAAGCAGATCCAGGTAACCACCTATAGCTCGCAGGTGACAGGAAATCACCTGACTTTTACCGGTCTAAGCAGGCTAAGCATTTCTTGACTGCAAATACTAGGATAACAAGGATATGGTAGAACAAAGGTAAACAAGGTATAATACAGCAACGATTGCAAACAACTCCTAAACGTAATGCATCAATTAAGGTAAAGCATTAATAAAATATTTGCAAACCGGGAGAGAAATGCTCCGGGGCTTGCCTCTTTCGAAAGAGCTCGGGTGATGGTCGGGCACTCTGGAAGATCCTCACCGACCTCCTCGTCGGCTTCGGGCACCTCCTGCTTTTGCACCTCGGGCTGCTCTTCCGGCTCCTCGGGAACTGCTACCAAAATTACTTCCTGCGATCCTGTATGATGCAAATGTATAAGTGCTCATGCCTAGGTGCATTACAGCGATGACATGTAATGATCATGATGAATGGAATGTAGATGAATATGTTTACTTTATTGTATAAAGTAGGAATACAAATCTTCTACAAGGTAGTCCACATCATCCAAGAACATATACTAGTATACTACTACTACAATCATTCTCTACCATGACAAGTCACCACATAAATCTAAGATGCTTCAAAGATACACCAAAGCGATTCTTATCAACTAATCATGCATTAACAAGGTTAATTAAACCCTAGTTGAAACTATGTTTGAATGGCAACACTTCTTTTGGCGGCATAGAAAAATCTGAGAAAATTACAGTGGCTTACTATCATCTAATCTAGCATGCCACAAAAATTTCATTACATTTGGAGTACTAGAACTGCCTACACAAAAATAACAATCTAGGGCCTAAAAATGAGCATAAAAATACTTTGTAGTATGAAAAGTATCAAACAACAGATTTAACATTTTTCCTATATTCTACATAGTAAACAATCACTATATAAAAATTATCACATGCATATTTTATTCATATTTTTCTCTCTATCAAAAATAATAATTATCAACAATAAAAAGCACTTGAACTACACATCAAAATTTTTCTATAGAACATGCATGGCACATATTTTTCCTAGAAAGTACATTTCACAAAAAGATTAAAAAAATTGAAACCATATTTTTCTAAGTTTTCTATGATTTATTATATATTTATCAAGAAAACAACAGTTTCAATGATTAAATAAAACTCTATAGAAAAGTATTTCAAACTTGACATGCAATATTTTTATATCATAGATCTGGTCCTAAGAAGTCTATAAAAGTTTGTTTCACAATTTTTGGAGCCAAAATGAGTACACAAACATTTTTCAAAGTATTTCTCTCCCCAAATAATAAAAGAAAAACAGAAACCAATTTTTCTTATTGCTAATAGGCCGGTCCATGGAAATCAACCGGCCCGTTGCTGTTTTCGGCCTGAGCGCGCGCGCGGGGGAGAAAGGTGAGCCGGCCTGGATTGGCCTCCGGCCCAAGGCCGTTTCGGCCCCGTGAGGCCAAGGGGGGCAGACGGTCACGCCGGCGACCACGGCGCCACGGCCGCATGGGCAGTAGGCCGATGGCCGTTGTTGGCCATGATCGGGCACGGCGGGGTGCGCATCGGGTCCGCGAGAGGAAGGTGAACGCATCAAGGTGACTCTAAGGGGGAGAAAAGTAGCGGGGATACTCCTCCCACGGTGAGGTCGAGCGCTGCGGCGCCATGACCGACGGTGGCAAAACCGCTCAAAGCGACCCTACCTGGTTCAGATGGTGAAATTACGGCGAAAACAGTGTGTCGGAGATTGAAGCGGAGAGACATGCGCGCGATGGAGGACGGTGGTGGACCACCGGTGGCTAATTTTGCCGGCGGAGGTAGCGGTGGCGAGGGCGGCTCGAGCAACGCTCGGTGCGGGGTGGAGAAAATTCAGCGCGGGAGGAGGAATGGAGAAGGCAGAGGGGGAAGCAAAGCTCCTACGGCTTGTAAACGGCGAGGCGCACGCTCGTGAGGGCCATGAACGGCCAAGTGTGGCCGGCGAGCGGCGCATGCCGGCCACGGGGCGGCCTGTCCCTGCCACGGTCAGGACGTGGCACGGGTGCACGGGCACGGGCGAGGCTGAGCTGGGCCGGGCCGGTTTCGCGAGCAGGTCGGGAAGGGAGGCGGTGGCCCAATAGGTGAGAAAAACGATTTTCCATTTTCTAATTTCAAACAAATTTCAAATAACCATTTTCAAATCCCATTTTGAGCAAGAAAATGGCTTTTTCTAAAAATGGCCTAAAAATGAAATTTGCTTAGAATTTAATTCTCTACAACTTTTATTAAGGGACCAACTCAAAATTCCCAACAGGTTTTGAATTGGAGAATAAAAGCTAAATAGGGAGGGGTTTTGACCATTTTTCAATAAAAAATTTTAAAGCAAATTTGACAAAACTTTGAATACCAGAGTTGCTCCAAAATTTATGATAACTAATTCTAGATGATTTACAATTATAGCCACCCATGTTTTAGTAGCCTAGCAAGCATAATTAAGGTGAAACAATTCTAAACAAGTGTATGCAACATTCACGGTTCACAGAAATGTTTCAACTCAAAATGCACTCTACTTCACATGTAATTATAAATGCAAATGATGCATCATGCATATGATTTGCAATGCTAAATGCCTGCGTAACACCGGGGTGTTACAACCCTCCCCCTTATAAAAATCTCATCCTGAGATTTGGGTTACGAACCATTTGTTATAAAAATCTTCATAAGCTTTTTATAGATATTCACCCGTTTTCCAAGTTGCATCCCCTTCATCATGATGACTCCATTGTATCTTATATGTTTTCACCACACTATTTTGAGTAGCCCACTCTTTAGAGTCCAAAACTCAAACCGGATGCTCACGATATACCAAATCTGACTTGAGCTTTATGCCTCGGGGTTCGATCCTTTCCTCTGGAACGCGCATACACTTCTTGAGATGTGATACATGAAAAACTGGGAATATAATACCCATTGTCTCAGGCAACTCTAACTTATAAGCTACTGGACTCTTTCTTTCCAAGACCTTGTATGGTCCCACAAATCTGGCGGCAAGCTTTCTTCGAACTCCGAACCGTTTCTTCTTCATTGGCGTGACTTTCAGATAAACATAGTCACCAACTTCAAACACAAGCGGTCTCCTCCTTTTATCTGTATAGCTTTTCTAACGTGATTGAGCAGCTTTCATATTTTGCTGAATGATATGAACTTTCTTCTCGGCTTCTTCTACAAAGTCAATACCATAATATCTTCTTTCTCCTGGCTCGATCTAATTTAGTGGTGTTCTACACTTTCTGCCATACAAAGCCTCGAATGGGGCCATTTTGATACTTTCTTGATAACTATTATTGTAAGAAAACTCTGCTAAGGGTAACCATGACTCCCATGAACCCCTGGAAGATAACACACAGGCTCTTAACATATCCTCCAGAATAGCATTAACTCTCTCGGTCTGACCATCTGTCTGAGGATGATAGGCAGTACTATGGATCAAACTAGTTTCCAATCCTTTGTGCAAGTGTTCCCAAAAGTGAGCAGTGAATTGTGACCCTCTATCGGACGCTATAGTCTTTGGTATGCCATGCAATCTAACAATTTCTGCAATGTACTTCTCGGCATATTGAGGTGGTCGATAATCTACCTTGACAGGTAAGAAATGAGTGGTCTTTGTAAGACGATCCACAATCACCCAAATCGAGTCATGCCCTTTTTGGGTAGTGGGCAAGCCTGAGATAAAATCCATACTTATATCATCCCACTTCCAACTAGGTACAGACAAAGGTTGCAATAATCCGGTAGGTTTTATATGAATGGCTTTCGCCCTACAACATGTGTCACATCTGGCCACATAGGCTGCAATCTCTTTCTTCATCTTTGTCCACCAATAACGAGGTCTTAGTTTTTGATACATCTTGCTACTTTCGGGATAGATAGATAGCTTAGAAAGGTGAGCCTCATCCATAAGTTTATTCTTAAGCTCCTGATCCTTGGGAACAACAAGATGGTCGTCAAACCATAACACGTCCTGTTCATCCACTCTAAAGTGCTTAGATGGTTCTTCTTTAATTTTTCCTTTGATGTGGAATACCCCTTTATCAATCTTCTGGTCTTCTATTATCTTACTCTCCAAAGAGCAATTAATCTGAATACTATGTAGCACAGCAGGATGCATCAGATCGAACCCATCTTCATATAATGGCTGCACATTCAAGCAATGTGACTTTCTACTCAAAGCATCTGCCACTACATTGGTCTTTCCAGGATGATACTGCACATTCAAATTGTAATCTTTGATCAATTCTAACCATCTTCGCTGTCTCATGTTCAACTCTGATTGGGTGAAGATGTACTTGAGACTCTTGTGATCGGTGAAAATATTGCATACATTACCAAGTAGGTAATGTCTCCAAATTTTTAATGCATGCACTACTGCAGCAAGTTCAAGATCATGTGTCGGATAATTGACCTCATGCTTTCTCAACTAACGTGAGGCATAAGCAATGACTCTTCCTTCTTGCATAAGAACATAGCCTAATCTAGTTTTTGATGTGTTGCAAAATACATCAAAAGGTTTCTCAATGTCCGGTTGTGCTAGAACTGGAGCAGTGGTCAACAGTTTCTGCAAAGTGTGGAAAGCTGTTTCACACTACTTTGTCCACACGAACTTGTGATCTTTCTGTAGCAGACTTGTCATTGGCTTGGCAATCTTTGAGAAATCTAGTATAAAACGGTGATAGTAACCAGCTAATCCTAAGAAACTTCTAACTTCAGAAACTGTGGTTGGCACCTTCCAATCCATAATCTCTTGCACCTTGCTCGGATCTACTAAAACTCTATTTTATGACAGAATGTGACCAAGGAAAGGAACTTTCTTCAACTAAAATTTACACTTGCTAAACTTAGCATACAACTTATGATCTCTAAGTCTGGTCAAGACATTTCTCATATGCTCTTCATGATCCTTCTCGTTCTCGGAGTACACCAGAATATCATCAATAAACACTATCACAAACTTATCCAATTCTGGTATGAAAACCATATTCATCAGATACATAAAGTATGCAGGAGCATTTGTTAAGCCAAAAGACATAACAAGATACTCGTACAACCCGTATCTGGTGAAAAGGCGGTTTTCGGTATATCTTGTGGCCTAATCTTGATCTGATGGTAACCCGATCTTAAATCTATCTTGGAGAACACTCTGGCTTTGGCTAACTGATCAAACAAAACATCAATATAAGGCAAGGGATACTTTTTCTTGATAGTTACAGCATTAAGTGGCCTATAATCCACACACATTCTCAAAGTACCATTTTTCTTTTTCTTCACAAACAAGGCAGGACATCCCCATTCAGACTTACTTGGCTAGATAAACCCCTTTTTCAACAATTCCTCTAGTTGCTTCTTTAGCTCAACTAACTCATCCGGAGGCATCCGATAAGGTCTCCTTAAAATTGGAGCTGTCCCAGGGATCAACTCAATTCCAAACTCAACATCCCTATCTGGCAGAAGACCAGGTAACTCATCTGGGAACACATTTGGAAACTCACACACTACGAGAATATGATGAATAGGAATGACTTCCACAACACATGTCACACTCACGAAGTCTGTTCTTCTGGGCAATGGTACCCGAAAAGTACCCTCACCCTGGGGATCCTTAAGGGTAAGTACTCGACTCCCAATATTTATAACGGCTCCCCAATCCTTCATCCAATTCATCCCTATAATGACATCCAAAACTTTTGACTACCTAATTCAAGGGTTGCCCTCGAACCATCTGATTGGTTAAAACATCAGCCCCCGCTGAACTTATGCGATAACCATAACTCAAATCTGTGCATTGTTGTTCATGTTTTCGTGCAAATGCTTGACTCATAAAAGAATACGATGATCTAGAATCAAATAGAACAACTGCAGGGTGTTGGTTAACAGGAAACTTACCAGCAGTTACAGGCTCTCCCTCAGGAATCTCATCCACGGTGGTGTGGTGTACCCGAGCAGTATAGGTCTGCTGCTTCTTTCTAGGCGGATAAGGACAAAATTTTAAAAAGTGGCCTGGTTGATCATAATTATAGTAGGGTCCCCTCACTGTACCAGCAGATCCTATAGCTCCCTTAGAGTTGTCCTGTCCCGTAGTTGCGGCTATCTTTGCTGGCGGCACTGCCATCTTATACAACTTTTGCGGTCCCTTGTAGTTCTGGATTTTCTGCTGTGGTGGCCTAAACCTTACACCCGGTGTAGACGGACGATAGGCAGAACGATTAGCCGTGAGGACTCTCGGCTGTGATGGTCCTGACTCAAAGGCCCTCTTGCGAGTCTTGGATGCAGTGTACGCATTGTTATTCTTCTCTTGTTTCAGACAATCATTGATGAAGTCATTAAATCTAGCGCGGGTATTGGTACCCACATGTTTCATCATTTTTGGATTCAGTCCTCTCTTAAAACTAGCAATTCTCTTAGCATCTGTGTCAACCATGTCAAGAGCATAACGACACAAGTTGTTGAAGGCATGCAAATACCGCGTCACAATTTTGGTGCCCTGATTTAAAGCCAAGAACTCTCCTAACTTCATCTCAACCAGCCCTGGTGGAATATAAACTCCATAGAAGGCTTCAGTGAACTCTCTCCACGAAATCTGAGTATTTGGAGGGAAGATAGTGCGATGATGCTTCCATCACATCCCTGCTAGTCCTTGTAACTGTTGTGCAACATATTCTATCTTTAATACTTAAGTCAGCCTCAATACACGGAACTTATCTTCCATGGTGTCGATCCATTCTTCAGCGTCAAGTGGCTCTGTTGCTCTCTTGAAAATTGGTGGCCTAGTGTCCATGAAATCCTTGAAGTTGCTGTACTGATTCACCCCATTGCCACCACCTTGGTTGTTACCACGTTGAATATTGTTGGCAATGGTATACAGAAAATCTTCCATATTCTTCTGAGATTGCTCGGTATTGCGCTGACTTCCAAGAAACTGTGCAAAGAATATCTCTGCAGTGAGCGGTGGAGGAGGCGACAAATGTGGTTCCGGGTGTGGCTCATTGTGGTTGACGTTGTTTTCACCACTCCCACCTGCCCTGGTACCATTACCACCAGTTTCAGCGGCCTCATACGTGGCACAGCGAGTGTTTGTCATCTGCATATTTCAACAACAAGTAATGATTAAGTGAAACTATAGTAATTGTGAATGAATGAAAAATTATGCCGTACTGAATTCATTGGAGAGAACAAATTCATACAATAAAACAGAGACACAATAATCGCATTCCAATTAAAACAACACCACTAATTAAATTACTTCAAATGCAAACATCGCGTCCATACAACCAAATTGCCAGCATACATACACTAGACTTTTATGCGCTCAGGTATCACATGACCAACCAAGTTCCAACATCCTACCAAGTCTCAAGATTCAAAACAAGATATATCAAGATACATGAAGTCAAAAGAAAGGTCATCGCGACAGGACCTAGTAGCTAACGTAAAGCAACTAGCCTACTCCTCAGGGCCATCATCGGGGTCGGAGACGTCACCATCGCTACCATCAGTAGCGACGTCGTCGTCGTCAGCAGGTGTAACTGCAGGCTCATCCTCGTCATCGTCGACGTCCATGCCGGCAGCGTCTGGAGGAGCATACAGGCCAATTCCATTGTAGAGCGCGTGAAACTCCTCGTGCAAGTTGATGTTGTACTCCTCTAGCTCATCGACCCTCTGCCTCAGAAGGTCCCTCTCATTCCAGGCTTCATTCCTTTTCTAAACCAGCTGTCCAATCATGCGGTCTGCATTATTGTTGGCCTGAGTCAACGTATGCACCCGCTGCATAGCACTATCACCTCTCTCTAGAGCCTGGTCTCGCTGCAAGCTCATGTCAGCCAACTGCTCCTGCAAACTAGCTATAGCACGTGCCTACTTCTTCTTCTGTTTTCTTGCCTTGAGCCGATCATCACCACACAAACCAGTCAACATCCAATAGGTACACTCAAGACCCTGGTATGCTCTGATAGCTGTATACATAGCACTCATAGCGTGGTTGTCGCTAGCCTATCCTTCATTTGGGCCTCTGACCAAGGCACTCCCTTGCGGCTGCACCCAAATAGCATCGTGAGGATCATCTCTAGGAAAAGTGCTAGCCAGGGCTGCTACTAGCTCATTGGGAAATCTGCTCATAATGTCCCTGATGACACGGAAAGCTGCTCCCTCTGCACCCTCAACCGGAGTGCGTCCCTCAAACTCCAAGTGCCAACCATCCCACTCTGGAGCATCACCAAGAGCAGGGACTGTGATCTCCACTACTACAAGTCCATCCTCGGCTAACTGGCTCTCACTCCAAGAGTACATCGGCTCCTGACCCTCTGGGTATCCCACATCATGGAGCACTCTCCAAAGCAAGGTTGGCATGCCAAACTCGCTCAGAAAGGTGTCCGTGCTGCGGCGCTCCCGTGGGGCCAACTGGTGTCAGGGTGCTCTTCCCCAGTGCCATCCCCTTGTCGTGGACACGACCACGCCTCCTAGACCAGCTGAACGCGGGAGCTCCACCTCTAAGAGGTTAAAGCGGTTTACCGAAAAGATCCAGCGTAAGGAGTCATCATCGCTGCTGCCTCAGCCCAAAGTTCTCGGCTTGCAGCAGGAGGATTGCTACTCAGGCGTTTTCACGTGTCCTAGCTTCTAAACGGGGAGAGGTGTTAGTGATGAAGCGGATGAGCTACCTTGACAGGCAGACGAGTCTTGTTTCTCTTGGTGGTTGCCGCCACCTAGACGGCTTGGAGCAGCTTGGAGGCCTTGGCTAGAGTTGGTGATTGTTCTTGGCCACATCCAGTGATTGTGAGGGGTTTGTGCCTACCTCGGCGAAGCGCCAAAGGCAACGTTAGTGGATTGCTCGTGTCATTTGCAACCTTTTGCCATTTGGTAGGTTCTTGTGGCGCCTTTTGAGAGGCTCGGTGTGTGACCGATTAGCCACTGAACCACGTGGT
The DNA here is from genome assembly GCA_038087645.1 of Saccharum hybrid cultivar R570. Lineage (NCBI taxonomy): Eukaryota > Viridiplantae > Streptophyta > Magnoliopsida > Poales > Poaceae > Saccharum > Saccharum hybrid cultivar. Next base: position 10,679,576 of record JAQSUU010000103.1, read on the forward strand.
GAAGAGGGACACAACGGGGACTAGCGTGCCGGCAAGCATGTGAACCTCGGGATAAATCTTGTGTCATCACTTTCTTATTGTGACTAATCGATCCCGGTGGTTGTGTATTGTGGAATTCATCTCTTGATCATATTGATTGGTTGGCTCAATACTTCGCCCCTCGGTGATACCCTCCTAACTCTCTCTTGTATTAATTTCTTAGTTACCTTGCTAGCTTGTTAGTATAGCTCTTAGCTTGTGTAGCTAGTTAGCTTTAGTTATAAGCTAAGTTTTGCGGTTTGGCTTGTACGGTTGAGTGCAAATATACTAGAATTATGAATTGGTTAGGTGGCTTGCAAACACCCCGTAGGCTGAGCAAAACTCACATCTCACTATTTGTTATATTGATAAACTTGTTTAGCTTGTCTTTATAGAATTTTTTAAAAGGCTATTCACCCCCCTCTAGTCATCAAGACCTTTCAAGTGGTATCGGAGACATGGTCACCGTTTGTAAGGCTTAACAACCTCGGTGTAAGATGGCTCAAGTTGTGTTCAACCATGTCGGGGGCAAGCCTCCATTCTTTGATGGTGTCTCATCTTTTGATCATTGGAAAAGAAAGATGAAGCAATATATTGGCTCTATTAATGAGAAGGTTTGGGAGGTGACAAATCATGATTATGCTATCATTGATCCCGACAACCTCACCAACAATGACCGCATCAATAACCAATGCAACACTATGGCTCTCAACACTCTCTACAATGAGATTGATGCAAAGGTCTTTGAGCAAATCAAGGATCTTGAGATGGCAAGTGAAGTGTGGACAAGATTAGAGGAAACATATGAGGGCACTTCAACGGTAAAGAGTGCCAAGCTCTATATGCTCAAGGATAAGTTTGTAAGATTTAAGATGAAGGATGATGAGTCCATACCAAAGATATTCTATAGGTTATAAGTTATTGTCAATGATCTCAAGAGCCTAGGAGAAGATGTCAAGGACAAGGACTTCTCACATAAGTTTTTGATGAACCTACCTAAGAAGTTTGCTATCTTGAGGAAGATGATCTAAAGAGAGGGTTTGGACAAGGTGACTCTAAACCAAGTGCTTGGAGATGTCATGACCGATGCTCAATATGATGATGATGAAGATGAAGATAAGAAGAAGGAGATCAAGGTCAAGTAAGAGAAGCCCATTGCATTCAAGGCTTCATCTTCTAAGGGCAAGAGCAAGGTGGAGAGCGATGATGATGATCCATTCGATGATGAGACCATAGCCCTCCTTATGCACAAGATGGGAAGTGTAATAGAACCGACCAATTATACGAAATTAAGTAAGAAAATCATCCACCGAGCAGACGATATAGCAAACTTAAGCCCGTATAACCCGGTAGTCCATGAAATCATGACAGATTTCAAACCAACTTACATATCAGCAGGCCCGGATTGGCCTTTGGCCCAAGGCCGTTTCAGCCCCGTGAGGCCAAGGGGGGGAGACGGTCATGTCGGCGACCACGGCGCCACGACCGCGTGGGCAACAGGCCGACGGCCGTTGCCGGCCATGACCGGGCACGGCGGGGTGCACATCGGGTCCGCGAGAGGAAGGTGAACGCAGCAAGGTGACTCTAAGGGGGAGAAAAGTAGCGGGGATACTCCTCCCACGGTGAGGTCGAGCGCGGCGGTGCCATGACCGACGGCGGCAAAACCGCTCAAAGCGACCCTACCTGGTTCAGATGGTGAAATTACGGCAAGCACGTTGTGTCGGAGATTGAGGCGGAGAGACGTGCGTGCGATAGAGGGTGGCGGTGGACCACCGGCGGCTAATTTCGTCGGTAGAGGTAGCGGTGGCAAGGACGGCTCGAGCAGCGCTCGGTGCGGGGCGTAGAAAATTTAGTGCGGGAGGAGGAATGGAGAAGGCAGAGGGGGAAGCGGAGCTCCTACGGCTTGTAAACGGCGAGGCGCGCGCTCGTGGGGGCCACGGACGACCAAGTGTCGCCGGCGAGTGACGCATGCCGACCACGGGGCGGCCTGTCCCTGCCGCGGTCAGGACATGGCGCGGGCGCGGGTGAGGCTAAGCTGGGCCGGGCCGGTTTCGCGAGCAGGCCGAGAAGGGAGGCAGTGGCCCAATAGGTGAGAAAAACAATTTTCCATTTTGTAATTTCAAAAAAATTTCAAATAACCATTTTCAAATCCCATTTTGAGCAAGAAAATGGCTTGTTCTGAAAATGGCCCAAAAATGAAATTTGCTTAGAATTTAATTCTCTACAACTTTTATTAAGGGACCAACTCAAAATTCCCAACAGGTTTTGAATTGGAGAAGAAAAGCTAAATAGGGAGGGTTTTTGACCATTTTTCAATAAAAAAATTTAAAAGCAAATTTGACAAAACTTTTAATACCAAAGTTGCTCCAAAATTTGTGATAACTAATTCTAGATGATTTACAATTATAGCCACCCATGTTTTAGTAGCCTAGCAAGCATAATTAAGGTGAAACAATTCTAAACAAGTGTATGCACCATTCACGTTTCACAGAAATATTTCAACTCAAAATGCACTCTACTTCACATGTGATTATAAATGCAAATGATGCATCATGCGTATGATTTGCAATGCTAAATGCCTGCGTAACACCGTGGTGTTACAGGAAGGTTCATGAAGAAGAAAGGATATGGGGCAAGGAAGAGGAGAGACACTATGAAGGCAAAGATCCTTTGCTACAATTGCAATAGCCCCGATCACATAGTGGCAGATTGCCCCTGTGAAGATAAGAGATTTTATAATGGTAACTTGAAGCTCAAGAAGAACAAGAAGGATAATAAAGAGAAGGAGAAGAAAGCAAAGAAGAGCTTCACATTCAACAAGAAGAAGAAGGGTGGTGGTTATGTGGTCACTTGGGATAGTGACAACTCCGATAGTGATGATGATGCAAGCTCTAGTGATGATGAAAGGACCACTCGGCGAGCCATTGCAAGCATCGCCCTCTCTAACAAGCCATCCATCTTCGATACTACATCGACATGCCTTATGGCCAAGCCTACCAAGGTAAAATATGATGATAGTGATGATGATTCTTGTGCTAGTGATAATTGTAGGAGTGATGATGAGGAGGATGAGGACTACTCCAAGGATGATCTATTGGGCATAATAGATCAAATGAGCAAGGGCTACAAGAGGACCACCAAGAGATACAAGATCTTGGAGCAAGAGCTCATTACCAAGAGCAATGAAAATGATGCCTTGATGGAGGAGCTTGTTACTCTCAAAAAATAGTAAGGAGTGCAGAGGAATTGAACAAGAGCTCAAAGCTCTTAGGAAATCCTTTGATGAGCTAGAGGCCTCTCGTGATGGTCTAAAGGAAGACCACGAGGACCTTGAAGTTGCTCACACTAGGCTTAAGGAAGCCCACTCCACTCTACTTGAGCTCATCAAGGAAAAGGACCTCAAGTTGGAGAAGTTCATGAAGGAAGCTAAGGAGGAGCAAGTGATTGTCACTTGTGATATTGGACTAACATGTGATATTATTGATGATTCTTTATTTGTTGGTCCTACTAATGCTTCATGTAGCTCATCATCATCCACCACAACCAACTCTATCTCTACTACTAGTGATTCATCGCTTGTGGTTGAGATTGAGACTCTCAAGAAAGAGGTGGATGATCTCACCCACGCATTAGGCAATGCCTATGGTGGGGATGCCCGCTTGCTAAAATGCTTGGGTAGCCAAAGGTTCTCTCTTAACAAAGAGGGTTTGGGGTATACTCCCAAGAAGGGCAAGACGACCTTTGCTACTCCAAAGCCTCGCTTTGTGAAGAGCAATGGTCGTTATTGCAATAGATACAAGCAAATTGGGCATCTAAAGATTGATTGTAATAAAATAAACAAGAACAACAACAAGTTTCATGCTAAAATGGATTGCATTACTTTTGATTCTTGTTATGTTCTTACTAAGGGTGAGAAGGGTGTACAAGCTAAGTTTGTTGGTACACCAATTGTGGGTCCAAAGAAAAAGACCATTTGGGTACCAAAGATCTTAGTGACTAACCTCTAAGGACCCAAACAAGTATGGGTACCTAAGAAATATTAATTTATTTTGAAGGTAAATTACAAGGCCGGAGGAAGGCATTGGGTGCTTGATAGTGGGTGCTCACAACATATGACCGGTGATTCTAGAATGTTCAACTTTCTCAAATCAAATGATAGTGGCATTGATAGCATCACATTTGGTGACAATAGTAAGGGTGATGTAAAGGCTCTTGGAAGGATTGCAATCTCAAATGATAATAGCATTTCCAATGTGCTCTTAGTTGAAAAGTTGAACTTCAATCTTCTCTCGGTTGCTCAATTGTGTGATCTTGGTTTCAAGTGCATATTTGGTGTTGATGATGTAGAGATAGTTAGTGTTGATGGCTCTAATTTGATCTTTAAAGGCTTTAGATATGAGAATCTATACTTGGTTAATTTCAATGCTAGTGACACTCAACTTTCAACATGCTTGCTCACCAAATCAAGTATGGGTTGGTTATGGCATAAAAGACTTGGTCATGTTGGCATGAAGCAATTGAACAAGTTAGTAAAGCATGACTTAGTTAGAGGCTTGAAGGATGTCACATTTGAGAAAGATAAGCTATATAATGCATGTCAAGCCAGAAAGCAAGTAGACAACACTCATCCATTGAAAAGCATCATGAGTACATTCAAGGCATTTGAGTTGTTGCACATGAATCTATTTGGGCCAACTACATACACAAGCATTAGTGGCAACAAGTATGAGTTTGTAATTATGGATGATTTTACTAGATATACATGGGTATTCTTTCTTGTGGACAAGAGTGATGTATTTGACATATTCAAGAAGTTCATCAAGAGAGTGCAAAATAAGTTTGAGACCACAATCAAGAAAGTGAGAAGTGACAATGGAAGTGAGTTTAGAAACACAAGAGTTGATGAGCTATGTGAGGAGCTTGGAATCAAGCATCAATTCTCGGCCAAGTATACACCTCAATCCAATGGCCTAGTTGAGAGAAAAAATAGAACCTTAATTGATATGGCAAGATCAATGTTGACTGAGTATAATGTGAGTCATTCATTTTAGGCCGAAGCAATCAACACGGCTTGCGTCTATAGCAACCGCCTCTATTGCCACAAGTTTCTAGAGAAGACACCATATGGGATCTTAAATGGAAGAAAGCCCAACATTGCATACTTTCAGGTATTTGGTTGCAAATGCTACATCTTAAAGAAGGACACTAGATTAAGCAAGTTTGAGAAGAAATGTGATAAAGGATTCCTACTTGGTTACTCAACTACTAGCAAAGCTTATAAAGTTTGAAATTTGGCCAGTGGTTTACTTGAAGAAGTGCATGATGTTAAGTTTGATGAAACAAATGGTTCTTAAGATGAGAAAAATAACTTGGATGATGTGAGAGAAACTCAATTGACCAATGCTATGAAAAATTGGATATTGGTGATATTAGACCAAAGTAAGTGATTGATATGGATGACAACAAAGATCAAGTGCTCCAAAGTCCAATTACACAAGCTAGTGGTTCTCTAATGCAAAATCAAGCTAGTACATCATCTCAAGTGCAACAAGATCAACGAGTGGCTAGTTCATTATCTCCAACTCATGATCAACATCAACATCCAAGCAATCAAGTTCAAATGCTTCAACCAACTAACATTGCAAGAGACCATCCATTGGATTCCATCATTGGTGACATACAAAGAAGAGTTCAAACTAGATCAAGATTGGCATCATTTTGTGCTCACTCTTCTTTTGTGTCAATGGAAGAACTCAAGGACATTGATAAAGCATTGAGAGATCCGGATTGGGTAAATGCAATGTATGAAGAGCTCAACAAGTTTAAAAGAAATGAAGTATGGGAACTAGTTGAGAGGCCTAAGGATCACAATGTCATTGGAACAAGATGGGTCTTTCGCAACAAGCAAGATCAATATGGGATAGTAGTAAGTAACAAAGCAAGACTAGTGGCTCAAGGTTACACACAAATAGAGGGTCTTGACTTTGCTGAAACATATGCCCCGGTTGTAAGATTGGAAGTAATTAGGATCTTACTTGCCTATGCTTGTGCTCATAATATTAAGCTATATCAAATGGATGTGAAAAATGCATTTCTCAATGGGTACATTCAAGAGGAGGTGTATGTGGAGCAACCTCCCGGTTTTGAAGATGACAAGAAACCAAATCATGTCTACAAATTGAGAAAAGCTTTGTATGGATTGAAGCAAGCACCTAGAGCATGGTATGAAAGATTAAGAGACTTCTTGCTATCCAAAGGATTTATCATGGGCAAAGTGGATACTACTCTATTTACCAAGAAGATTGGGAAAGACTTGTTTGTGTTGCAAATCTATATTGACGATATCATCTTCGGTTCAACCAATCAAGATTACTGTGATGAGTTTGGGAAAATGATGACAAAAGAATTTGAAATGTTAATGATTGGTGAACTTAGTTTCTTTATTGGACTTCAAATCAAACAAATGAAGGAAAGAACATTTGTGAGCCAAACCAAATACATAAAGTATATGCTAAAGAAGTTTGGTATAGAAGATGCAAAAGGAATCACTACTCCAATGAGCACTAATGGAAGCTTGGATAGTAACAAGAGTGGCAACATGGTAGATCAAAAGCTATATAGATCAATGATTGGTAGCCTACTCTATGTGACGGCATCAAGGCCCGATGTAATGTTTAGTGTATGCATGTGTGCAAGATTGCAAGCCTCACCAAGAGAAAGTTATTTGAAGGCAACAAAGAGAATATTGAGGTACTTAAAGCATACACAAGATGTTGGATTATGGTATCCCAAAGGTGCAAGCTTTGAGCTAGTTGGATATTCAGATTCTGACTATGCCGGTGATAAAGTTGAGAGAAAGAGCACCTCCAGGACTTGTCAATTATTGGGAAGATCACTTGTCTCATGGTCATCCAAGAAGAAAAATAGTATTACACTATCTACCGCCGAAACCGAATACATCGCCGTGGGTAGTTGTTGTGCATAAATCTTGTGGATGAAGGCAACATTGAAGGATTTTGGAATCAATTTCAAGAATGTGCCATTGCTATGTGACAATGAAAGTGTCGTGAAGCTAACCAACAATCCGGTTCAACATCAAAGAACAAAGCATATTGATGTTTGTCATCACTTCATTAGAGATCATCAATAAAAAGGTGACATTGCAATTGAGAATGTGGGCACCAAAGATCAATTAGCCGATCTATTCACCAAGCCACTTAATGAGAAGAGATTTCACAAGCTAAAAAATGAGTTGAACATAATTGACTTCTCCAACATGAGTTGATGCACCTTATATATGACATGCCTCTCATTCGAGCCCCAAGGTACAATTGGTTGACATATCATACATTCTATGCTAAGGACTCGTTTAGTGCATCTAGTCATAATTTACACGTTCTAGGCTCATTCATAAAATCAAATGAATTTGAAGTTTATATGGTGCCACTATTGTTTCCATGTCTTGTATGATCTAGTGATAGCATATAACTTGTTTAAGTAGCTTATGATCCTAAGTGTTTAATCTAGATCACTTGTCTAAATATTTACTTCAACATGGTGCATGATAACCCTTCTCGTGAGGTGTGAAGAAGCTTGTCCTTGGATCAAACCAAAGCATTTTATTCATGCAAGCAATCTAGGTTGAATCACAAACTTGATCCTCACCCCATAATTCAACATGATAATCTATCTAAAATTGGTCTCTTGTGGTCATTGGTGCCAAACGGGGAGAAAATGTTGTTCACAAAGATAGATTCTAAAGGGGGAGAAAACCTAAAGGGGAGAATTGATAAAAGAAGGGGATCAACTAAAATTTTGAGCACACAAGTAGGGGAGCAAGCTCTTAAACATGAATGTTGCATTTCTTTGTGCACTTCATATGTATGATGCATAGTTATGCATTTCTTTTTCTCTGATACATTGCTTGTGTGGTGACTTGCTAGCATAATTTGAATGGTATATTGAGGTACTAGTATGAATAGGAAGTAGTTAGATTTTTCTTGCTTCATGTTTTTTAAAGTGGTACTAGAGCCTTGCTTATAATGTTGATCTCACGAGGTTTCTAGTTATGTTTGTGCTTTTCCGAGTGGTATCTAACTACACAAGGTGCTAAGATGGTGTTTATCGCTACTCCGATGGTATCACGCTTCAAAGGTCTATAATTTAAAATACTTAGCACCTATTGGTAGTCAATGCTCCTATTTTTTCTTATCTAAGCATGTATGCTTCCTAAATCCAAACATATAGCATACATATAGGGGGAGCCATTGCTATCAATTTGAATTCATGATCACATGTCCATAATTCTTACACATGGTAATATACTTGGACAATGTGACATGGGTTCAATCTAAATTTTATCATAATATCTTTGTAAAAGGGTTGTCACCAATTACCAACAAGGGGGAGATTGAAAGCTCTATATTTGGTGTTGGTAATTAGTGGCAATGCCTAAGTACTAATCCTATGCTTAAGTTGTATATAGCATATGAGGATTAGTACATTCCAAGGTTGGTGGTAAGATGGACATGGTGATCATGATGGCCACACTTGGATTTGGACGCAACCCTACATGATCAAGGCAAAGATATATGCTTAAGGGTTGTGTTTTAGTAACCAAGATACCTAGTGGGTGTGGTTACATTATAGGATATATAGCCGTACTATAAAGAGGGGAATGACGCGGCTATTGAACTCCTAAGTGCCTCTAGGTGTGCATTTCATAATCATATGCATTTGGATAGAACTAGTAATGCCTCGAAAAATGATTGTGAAAATGCTAACACACTCGCACATGACGTGATCACTTGGTGGTGTTAGCACTTTTGCGATGGCGTTGAAGTTTAAGCGGTAGATTCAGGCGTTTTCGAGGAATTGAAACGCCTATTTTCCTTTACGTCAATGTCGAGTTTTTAAGGCGTTGTCACATGTTGTTTCATAAGCTAAAACATGTGCTAAAGTGACACACATACTTAGTCTAGCTCTTATGTGAAAGGGTGAATCAAACGGAGGTGAACGGAGATCACAGAGGTGACCGGACGCTGGACCGGATGCGGTCTCTGTTTGACCGGACGCGTCCGGTCAGTGCTCAGGGTCTGCGCGCGTCTTGGTCTTCTGAACGGACGCGGTCGTTGTGGGAGCCTACTGGACTCCAACCGGACGCTGGCACTGTGGCGTCCGGTGTGACTAGTAGCGCGTCCGGTCGCTGATTCGCTGGAGCGTTGCTCGGCTTGACCAACACGTCCGATCGGTTACGGGACCAGCGTGTCCGGTCGAGCTTCGCGTGTCCGGTCAATTCAGGCTGTGCGTCCGGTCACTCTAGTGCATGAATGAGTACTTTTAAGTGACCATTGCGATCGAACAAACAAAATTCAAAGTGAGACATGTGGCGTTCATCGGGAAGGTCGCAATGGAGCGACCGGACGCTGTGAGCGTTTGGTCAGGCCGAACCAGCGCGTCCGGTCACCCCAAGTGTGGCTATTTTGTGAGCCAACGGCTCTATTCTTTCGGGGGATGAAGGGTCGAGATGGCGGACTAGAGGGGGGGTGAATAGTCCTTTCTAAAACTTAAACGCGTAGGCTAACCAAAATAAATGCGGAATTAAACTTATCGGTCTAGCCAAGACTACACCCCTCTATCTAAGTTCTCTAGCACCTTGCAAAGATCCTAATTAAGCAACTAAGGTGCTAAGCTTACCAAGAGCTCACCTAATCAATTCTAGAGCAAGGTCACACAAACCTATGCACTAGTACTTTGCCAAACAAGGGAGCTCCTACACAACTAGTGAAGCAAAAGCACAAAGCTTAAGCTCGCTAGCAAAGCTCAATAACAAGGCAACTAATGCCAAATTAGAGAGCGCAAAACACTTAGCTACACAAACTAAGCAATATGACTAACAAGGTTACACAAACCAAATTAGTCACGCAAAGGGAAGCTTCTAGCTACACAAGCAAGAAGACAACTAGCAAGCTACACAAGCACAACTAGAACAAGAGCAACTACACAAGCACAAGTATTATGAAAGTAAATACAAGCTTGTGTTGCACGAAAGCAAACCACCAAGAAGAGTAGACAATGTTGACACGGTGATTTTCTCCCGAGGTTCACTTGGTTGCCACCAAGCTACGTCCCCGTTGTGTCGACCAACACTTCGTGGTTCAGCGGCTAATCGGTCACACACCGAGCCTCTCAAAAGGCACCGCAAGAACCCACCATAAAGTGTGGTAGCTCAATGACACGCTCAACTAGAGTTGCTCTTCGCGATCCCCGCGGGGTGAGCACAATCCCCCTCACAAAGCTTCTCCGGAGCCTCGCACAATCTTCTTGCGAGCTTCGACGGAGCCACAAGCCACCAAGCCGTCTAGGAGGTGGCAACCTCCAAGAGTAACAAGCACCACCGGCTTGCAACACGATCACCTAGTGCCACACGATGCAATCTCTCAAAGCAACGCACTAGAATCGCTCTCTCACTCGATCCGATGAACACTATCAAGCATGAGTGAGTTAGATGGCTCCCAAGCACTACCACACAAGTCACAAAGACTATAGTGTGCTCAGCTGCCGGCCACGGCCGGCCAAGACATCTATTTATAACCCCACGGTCAAATAGAGCCGTTACCCCTTCACTGGGCAGATTTCAGGACGACCGGACGCGCCGGTCGTAACTGACCGGACGCGCTCAGCCGCGTCCGATCCTCCAACGGTTACTGACCCCAACGGTCAAAACAACGACCGGACGCGCTTCTCAAAACGACCGGACGCGCCGGTCCCGATGACCGGACGCGCTGGTCCAACTGACCGGACGCGCCGATCGAACAACGGCTAACTGCGAAGCAACGACCGGACGCGCCCCTGGCAACGACTGGACGCGCTGCTGACGACCGGACGCGCTGGTCCCGAGAATGACCGGACGCGCTGGTCGCCTGAGCAGCGCTCAACGAAACAACGATCGGACACGCTGAAGAAACATGACCGGACGCGACAGTGCCAGCGTCCGGTTAGAGTCCAGTAAGCTCCCTGAATGACCGGACGCGTCTGATCATCAGTGACCGGACGCGCCTCGCGTCCGATCATCGAACTGAAAAACACGCAGACACTGAACACTGACCGGACGTGTCCGGTCATACGAAGGCCGCGTCCGGTTCAGCGTCCGGTCACCTCTGTGACCTCCGTTCGTCTCCGTTTCTTTTTCGGACTTCCGGCGTAGTGGAAAATAGGCATTTCAAGTTCCCAAAAACGCCTGAATCCCGCCTCGCAAGCTCGGCGGGAGGGAGAGAGGAACCCAAACCCTCTCTACCGCTCAAACTCCACCGCCGTCGCAAACGTGCTAACACCAACAAGTGATCACCACCTTGTGCACGTGTGTTAGCTTTTTCATAATCATTTTATCGAAGGAGTTAACCACTCAACTTGCCTCGCCACTCGATCCTAACACGTATGCAAAGTTAGATCGCTCAAGTGGCACTAGATGACCGATATGCAAGCAAGTTTGCCCCTCTTAATAGTACGGCCATCTATCCTAAACCCGGTCATAAACTTCTTTACACACCTATGACCGGTGAAATGGAAATGCCCTAGGTTATACCTTTGCCTTGCGCATTCCACTCCATCTCCTCCGACATTGATGCAACACATGCACCAACCAATCACCAAATGATATGATCCACTTCATATCATCACGTGACCGTATTGGTTCATCGATCTTGACCTCACTTGCTCTTCACCGTTGCCTCGGTCCTTCGGCGCCAAGCCATCACACAACTTGCCCTTCACCCTAGCAACCGGTCCATCAAGCCAAGCCTCATCTTGATCTTCTCCACCTTGGTCACATGACTCTATGTCATGTCTCATATGCAATGAGCTCCTTCATGACACCATCACATGTGGACTAATCTCCTGTGTATCTCACATAACCATATATTAGTCCACCTAAGTTGTCACTCAATTACCAAAACCAAACAAGGACCTTTCAATCTCCCCCTTTTTGGTAATTGATGACAACTCTACAAAGATATGGAAATTTAAGCTTTTTCAAGCTAGCACTTCACACAAAGTGTAAATTGCTAACTTGTTTTGGATTTAATGTTACTTATCCAACTTTTAAGCTCTATGTCAAGATTTGGATAAGCACCATAAAATCTGACTTGGTAGTGATAACTCCCCCTACATATGTGCTCAAATGGTTTGGTTTCAAGCTTGCACATATGCATAAATATGAAATTTGTGGGAGGGTTAGCACTACTAAGTGATGCTAAGGTGTATAGAATAAACCTTTGATACCATTTGAAAATCACAAGTTTGCCATCATCCTTAGCATCATGAGTAGCTAGATATCAAAAACACTAGAAACCCCGTGAGATCAACATTATAAGCAAGGTTCTAGTTTTTGCATGATAATCATAAGTCTAGCTAACATCCTATGCATGCTAGTTATCAAATCATCATTCAAGTTCTATAACTAGCATACACCATACAAGCATGCATTTTAAATTTAAGAACTTATGCAATGCAAGCAAGCACATGAATTATGCACATATCAAATGTAATCAATCAAAGTTCATGAGCTTGCTCCCCCTACTTGTGTGCTTTCTTTGTCCAAGAATGTTTGATCCCCTTACATTCTTCAATGTTACTCCCTCTTTGTCCATGTTCATGTCCAATCTTTCCAATCTCTCCCTAAAGCTCAAAAAGCTTTCATATCTTTGTCCAACTTCTCCCCCTTTGTCATCAATTTCCATAAAAGGTGTTCTTCTCAATTGATACAAAGGCTTGTATTGGGGTAGATGGTTGAGACTTGAATATTGCATTTTTGATGGACATTACCACATATGTTGGAATGACAAACTTTACGGTTGCTCTTGAGATTCCACATAGGATCTTTGACCTTGATACCAATCGGTGGGGCTCCTCCCCCTATGTCATAGCATGTGTCATTCACTTGAGATACCACTTGAAGATGAGGGTAGCATTACTTGATTTGATCACTTAAAGTTGAGGATCACTTGTGAAACCATTGTCTTGCATGAATGATACCACGTGAAGATACCATGAGTAGGAATGTGATACCTTTTGAAAGAATTTTCTAGTATGGATCCACTTTGAAGGATTTGACAATAATATTCATTTCTTGAACATTCACTATCTTCATGAGTACCATTTGTAAGATATCACTTGTAAGTTGATGATCTAGACACCACTAGTGAATACCACTTGGAAGATCAATTTGAGTCTAGATACCACTTGAAACAAACTAGATATCTATTTTCATTATTGTCTTGTGCTTGTACTCTTATCATTGTCATGAGCTTCTTGTATGACTTGAACTATGTTGATTTGCCTAAGATTCCAAGTCCGGTTTGATCCAATGACAAGCTTCTTCACACCTCATACTAAGGGTTATCTTGCCAATGTTGTACTTGTCACTTGCTAGCAATCCAAACTGGATCAAGTACTTGGGTTCACTAGCTCATGAACAAATTCATACACATACCACTAGATCATTTAAACAATTCAAGCAATAGTGGTAGGCTATGAATTTAAATATGTCATTTGTTATGCATGATCCTAGTAGCATGTACTATATGCACTAATCACATACTAGTAAGGGATGAAACGATCATGCACATTACAATGATACCTTTGCTATGTTGGAGTAGAGGATAGTCACATGGATTCTAATTTATTACTCCAATAGCAATGTGAAGTCCAATTTATAAGCTTGGTGAAGACCAATCATCATAGATAAATCCATTCTTCACCCATATGAAAATGTAAACCACTTATGATCAAGTGCACTATCTCCTGAGTTGTGGTTGGCTTGCTTCATCTTTTTGATCAATGCTTGCATGAGAGAACTACTTAGAATACCACTTGAAATACATGACTAGCTCTCTTTTGGGTGTTGCTTGCTCTTTAGATCAATCCTTTTGATTGCTTCAACTAAGCATCACAAGTTCCTCAGATCACCACTTCCATGTTAGCCTTCCAAGTCCCAAACTTGGTTTCACCTACACACGGCGGCAAGCCCCTCACTAGGGAGAAGTGACCTTTCTCCAAAGAACCACTCTTGATACTCACTTGAAATGATATAGTTTGATTGATCCAAATGATGAACTCAATCTTGATGAATAATCCTTGAATCTACATTTGAGTCCAACTCTTTCTACTTGTTTAAGTCCTTTTCCTTCTACCAAATGATCTCCAATCATCACTAGAACTTAAACTTCACCTTCATCCTAAGTTTGATCTTGATCTTCAAATTGAGTACCAAATAAGTATACCAAGTATATTTCACACTATAAAAGTCTTGTACTCATTGCTTTTCATGCTTCTAGATCAATCCAAAACCAAACTTAGGTACCTCAACCACTTGTAAGCATGTTTCCAACTTGAGGACCTTTCAATTAAAAGTGACTCTAGATTAATCCAATGATTTTCACTTTTCTAGCAGATTCTGTACCCTTCAAAGAATAATTCATATCTCCCAATGTACAGATCCAAATGCCATAAAATTTGGTGGAGATGTGCTTCACTAAGTCATATAGCAACTGTAAAAATTTGAACTTCTTTTGACTTCTAGATTGCTACTAGATTTCAAATCTTCCACCACTGCTACATGCTGAAAACTGCTGCACTATAGCTGACAAGATGCACTCCAAAACCGAAGCATATCTTATCCACTTCTCATGAAATTTCTACAGCATCTTCTTTCATAAGTGTAGAGCATGTATACCAAATTTCAAGCCAATCCAAATAGATTTGATCACTCAAACATGGCTAAGATCACTGCTAGCTCAGATTTTCAACTATGGACAGATTTCAATACATTGAGCAATACTTCATCAAATATGAATCAAACTTGAAACTAACTTGTTTGAATACTTTCACAAGACATATATCCATCCAATCCACTTACTAAATGTCATCTCATGAATTTATCCAACACAAATCAATTCAAACTTGATTACTTAAGCATTTAATCCATTCAAGCATCTCATAGCAAGCAACATTGCATATATATATCCAATTCAATCAACTCATATGCACCCAAATGAAATGATCAACAAGTGATATACCTTGGTTAGCTCATGATCATCCAATAGCAAGCTTTCAACTTGAATATTTGCAAGCCATCAAATATATCCAATAAATCACCACAATCTTTAATATTGCACTTGTATGTTGTAGCACTTGGACTTCACTTATTTTGACTTGGCATTGGGATTGGATATGCATTGAGCTTCATAACTTGACTCAATATATGATGAACAAAATGAAACCAATTGAATCAAGCCTCCAATGCCATGGTACCTACACACATTCATCCACTTTTTGATGGTACCCAAATAAGTTTGGGTCCTCTCAAATTAGGTGCAACATACTTAGGCATAGCCTTAGTATGAGTAGCGGGATGTTTTGCAATTTCAACCAATAAGGTACCATTGCCATCCTTTCTAAGCATATTAGTATCATTAATTGAACTAGGCTTAGAATTCTCACCTAGGGAACATGAATATGCCATGTGTCCCCTTTTCCGACATGAGTAGCAACTTCTCTTAGATTGAGCCTTTTCTTCCTTGCTCATATGTTGCTTCTCATTGCCTTGCCTCTTACGAGTTGCTTGAATCTTCTTTTCAAGCTTGGTAGGACACCCCGAGGCAAAGTGTCCCATATCTCCACATTTGAAGTACTTGATGTGAGCATGTACTTTCTTCTCGATTTGATTCTTGCTCATCATCTTGACATCTTGAATTTGCATTGGATGTCTTGCTCTTCCACCCCTTCTTGTTTTCTTCTTCTTTATCATCAAGTCACTAACATCTTCATGATTGATCTTGACTTTAGCTTGGGGCTTTGCTTTTGGCTCAACTTGAGACTTCTTGGTAGGGCAACACTTGGCAATATGTCCCATTTCATGGCATCGGTGGCACATGAGTTGGGATAGCTTCTTTGCATTTTGCTTCTTCATAATCTTGCCCTTGCTCTTGTTGTAGCCAATACCACTCTTATCACCATATCTTCTTTTATTGGTCATGATATGCTCAATGGCGATTTTAGAGTTGTACCACCTCTCCAACTTGTTGCTCAAATTCTTCACTTCACTTTTGAGCTCATTGTTCTCCTTCAAAAGGTTAGTCTCACAAGACATAGAAGTAGAACAAGCATCTAATTGTGAAGAACATGACATACATAATAAATCATCACAAGAGGTGGATACATGCTTCTTGCCTACATCACAAGGGTTAGTAATATGTGATTGATCATTTGACCCAAATGATGAGCTCTCACTAGATTTGGTTTCTTCATTAGAAAGCTTCTTAGTGAGTAAAGCATGTTCTTGTACCAAGTTATCATGAGCAACACTAAGTTCCTCATGAGCCAATTTTAGCTCCTCATGTGAACAAGTAGTAACATAAAGTAGATGCTTTTGTTGTTCACATGTGGTCTTTAGAAAAGAGTTTTCTTTTTCCAATTTACTTGCTTTTTCCATTTCTCTTTTTAAGGCTCTTGAGAGTTTATAAAGAAGCTCAAAATTTGGATCATCACAATTAACAATAAAACCACCAACATGTATCTTAGTGTTACCATGTGATGATGTTGAAGAGCTTGTTGAAGCATCACTCTCATAGCCATCATCTTCACCATCAAGTGTGCATGAAGTAGAATCATCACTTGCATCACTTGTGGCATTATCGTCATTCTTGTCAAGTGATCTTGTGGAATGATCATCATCATCATCACTTGACATTGAGGTGGAGCAATCCTCCACAACCACCTCGTTGTGGTCATGCTCAACATCCTCATGTACCTCCATCACTATGTGATTATCCTTCTTGAATTTTCCATCATCCCAAATTGAGGAGTCACAATAGTGATGCTTGAGCGCCGTCCACATGCTATGTGCACTTGAGAGACCTCTCACCTTGTCAAAAATCTCATCATTCAAAGCTTTGATTAGATAAAACTTAGCTTGTGCATCAAGTGTTTGGCAATCCTTTTGAGCTTGGGTACGGTTACCACACCCATCCAAGTCGTGAGAAAAGCCAACAACTATGATCCACCAAAACTTAGGGCCAAGAGCACGAAAATGATCAAGCATGTGATTTTTCCACCGTGCATAGTGAGTGCCATCAAAAATGTGTTCCACACAATCATCTAGCCCATAAGCCGCCATCCTCTCGGGTCGGTAAAGACCACAAATGAGAGACCCGGCTCTGATACCACTTGAAGGGTCGAGATGGCGGACTAGAGGGGGGTGAATAGTCCTTTCTAAAACTTAAACGCGTAGGCTAACCAAAATAAATGCGGAATTAAACTTATCGGTCTAGCCAAGACTACACCCCTCTATCTAAGTTCTCTAGCACCTTGCAAAGATCCTAATTAAGCAACTAAGGTGCTAAGCTTACCAAGAGCTCACCTAATCAATTCTAGAGCAAGGTCACACAAACCTGTGCACTAGTACTTTGCCAAACGAGGGAGCTCCTACACAACTAGTGAAGCAAAAGCACAAAGCTTAAGCTCGCTAGCAAAGCTCAATAACAAGGCAACTAATGCCAAATTAGAGAGCGCAAAACACTTAGCTACACAAACTAAGCAATATGACTAACAAGGTTACACAAACCAAATTAGTCACGCAAAGGGAAGCTTCTAGCTACACAAGCAAGAAGACAACTAGCAAGCTACACAAGCACAACTAGAACAAGAGCAACTACACAAGCACAAGTATTATGAAAGTAAATACAAGCTTGTGTTGCACGAAAGCAAACCACCGAGAAGAGTAGACAATGTTGACACGGTGATTTTCTCCCGAGGTTCACTTGGTTGCCACCAAGCTACGTCCCCGTTGTGTCAACCAACACTTCGTGGTTCGGCGGCTAATCGGTCACACACCGAGCCTCTCAAAAGGCACCGCAAGAACCCACCATAAAGTGTGGTAGCTCAATGACACGCTCAACTAGAGTTGCTCTTCGCGATCCCCGTGGGGTGAGCACAATCCCCCTCACAAAGCTTCTTCGGAGCCTCGCACAATCTTCTTGCGAGCTTCGATGGAGCCACAAGCCACCAAGCCGTCTAGGAAGTGGCAACCTCCAAGAGTAACAAGCACCACCGGCTTGCAACACGATCACCTAGTGCCACACGATGCAATCTCTCAAAGCAACGCACTAGAATCGCTCTCTCACTCGATCCGATGAACACTATCAAGCATGAGTGAGTTAGATGGCTCCCAAGCACTACCACACAAGTCACAAAGACTATAGTGTGCTCAGCTGCCGGCCACGGCCGGCCAAGGCATCTATTTATAACCCCACGGTCAAATAGAGCCGTTACCCCTTCACTGGGCAGATTTCGGGATGACCGGACGCGCCGGTCGTAACTGACCGGACGCGCCGGTCGTAACTGACCGGACGCGCTCAGCCGCGTCCGATCCTCCAACGGTTACTGACCCCAACGGTCAAAACAACGACCGGACGCGCTTCTCAAAACGACCGGACGCGCCGGTCCCGATGACCGGACGCGCTGGTCCAACTGACCGGACGCGCCGATCGAACAACGGCTAACTGCGAAGCAACGACCGGACGCGCCCCTGGCAACGACCGGACGCGCTGCTGACGACCGGACGCGCTGGTCCCGAGAATGACCGGACGCGCTGGTCGCCTGAGCAGCGCTCAACGAAACAACGACCAGACACGCTGAAGAAACATGACCGGACGCGACAGTGCCAGCGTCCGGTTAGAGTCCAGTAAGCTCCCTGAACGACCGGACGCGTCCGATCATCAGTGACCGGACGCGCCTCGCGTCCGATCATCGAACTGAAAAACACGCAGACACTGAACACTGACCGGACGCGTCCGGTCATACGAAGGCCGCGTCCGGTTTAGCGTCCGGTCACCTCTGTGACCTTCGTTCGTCTCCGTTTCTTTTTCGGACTTCCGGCGTAGTGGAAAATAGGCATTTCAAGTTCCCAAAAACGCCTGAATCCCGCCTCGCAAGCTCGGCGGGAGGGAGAGAGGAACCCAAACCCTCTCTACCGCTCAAACTCCACCGCCGTCGCAAACGTGCTAACACCAACAAGTGATCACCACCTTGTGCACGTGTGTTAGCTTTTTCATAATCGTTTTATCGAAGGAGTTAACCACTCAACTTGCCTCGCCACTCGATCCTAACACGTATGCAAAGTTAGATCGCTCAAGTGGCACTAGATGACCGATATGCAAGCAAGTTTGCCCCTCTTAATAGTACGGCCATCTATCCTAAACCCGGTCATAAACTTCTTTACACACCTATGACCGGTGAAATGGAAATGCCCTAGGTTATACCTTTGCCTTGCGCATTCCACTCCATCTCCTCCGACGTTGATGCAACACATGCACCAACCAATCACCAAATGATATGATCCACTTCATATCATCACGTGACCGTATTGGTTCATCGATCTTGACCTCACTTGCTCTTCACCGTTGCCTCGGTCCTTCGGCGCCAAGCCATCACACAACTTGCCCTTCACCCTAGCAACCGGTCCATCAAGCCAAGCCTCATCTTGATCTTCTCCACCTTGGTCACATGACTCTATGTCATGTCTCATATGCAATGAGCTCCTTCATGACACCATCACATGTGGACTAATCTCCTGTGTATCTCACATAACCATATATTAGTCCACCTAAGTTGTCACTCAATTACCAAAACCAAACAAGGACCTTTCAGGGGATCCTATAAATACTCGTTGGCCGGCTCAAGGCTCTCTATCTTACACTCTTTGACATACTTGTGAGCACTTTGAGCTAAGCAACTCCCCTCCCACTCATCTCTCTTGCTTCTTTGCATATTCGAAGTGAGATTGAGTGATCCAAGTGCATTTGCATTGTGAGATTGCATCTAGTTGGCACTTAATGGTTGATTTGTTATGGGATTCTTGTTTCTCTTGGTGGTTGCCGCCACCTAGACGGCTTGGAGCAGCTTGAAGGCATTGGCAAGAGTTGGTAATTGTTCTTGGCCACCTCCGGTGATTGTGAGGGGTTTGTGCCTACCTCAGCAAAGCGCCAAAGGCAACGTTAGTGGATTGCTCGTGTCATTTGCAACCTTTTGTTATTTGGTAGGTTCTTGTGGTGCCTTTTGAGAGGCTCGGTGTGTGACCGATTAGCCACCGAACCACGTGGTGAAGAGGGACATAACGGGGACTAGCGTGCCGACAATCGATCCCGGTGGTTGTGTATTGTGGAATTCATCTCTTGATCATATTGATTGGTTGGCTCAATACTTCGCCCCTCGGTGATACCCTCCTAACTCTCTCTTGTATTATTTTCTTAGTTACCTTGCTAGCTTGTTAGTATAGCTCTTAGCTTGTGTAGCTAGTTAGCTTTAGTTGTAAGCTAAGTTGTGCGGTTTGACTTGTGCGGTTGAGTGCAAATATACTAGAATTGTGAATTGGTTAGGTGGCTTGCAAACACCCCGTAGGCTAAGCAAAACTCACATCTCGCTATTTGTTATATTGATAAACTTGTTTAGCTTGTCTTTGTAGAAAATTTTAAAAGGCTATTCACCCCCCTAGCCATCAAGACCTTTCAACGAGGCCTTCCGCGGCATCCAAGGACGTCTACGATAGTATCTTCGTCGACCAGCTCATCCCCTCCCATGCTGAGGCAATGCGACAGCTCTTTCCAGACCCACAAGGACAGCGACCGAGGCGCCGCGCATGCCAGCGCATCTAATCGTAGATGATGGCTACATAGTATGATTAACGAGTAATAGTCCATGATCTCCTTATGCTAGGGAGGGCAGTGCCGATTGTATAACACTAACACCTCCACCCTGGTGTGCCATGTCCGTGACGCATCGTTGTAACTGTTACTATTTCTCGATCTTATATAAAGATGCGCAAACCTTTTGCGTATTCAAGAAAAAAAAAAGTTGCCACGCTGACTTCCAAAACCATTTAAGTTATCTCCCGGCGCCAGTTTACAGTGGTTTTATCATTCTTGATTTTTTTTAAATAATCATTTGTAAGGTTTCTAGACCAAGAAGTCTGTAGGGTTCTAAAATATTTAGAAAAAATTAGAGATAGATTGATACACGAGGAACCCAAAATATAAAAATTAAAAATCATGAAAATACTTTTATAAACTTGTAAAGTTTTGACAAGGGCTTGTTTGGTTGGTGACCAAAACCTGCCACGCCAAAGTTTCATCGTGCCACGGTTTCTTCGGTAGCTGTTTGGTTCACTGCCATACCTATGGCACGTCACACTTTCTTAGCACCATGCACCACATGTCATATACCTATTTTTGTGCCAAACCTTGCCATAAGTGTGGCTTCAATTGTGGTCGCCACACTTTCTTTGGCAGCCAGAGTTTGCCTAAGGTTAGGCGTGGCACGTTTTGGCCACCAACTAAATACAAAACTGGGGGAAAGTACCCATCATGAATGAATGTTGTATTCATGCTTGTTTTTATCTCATATTTTGTTGTAATTTTTTAAAACAAGTTTATACATTGATCAGAATATTTTTGGAATTACCACATTTTTCTAGGTATTTCCCCATTTTTCTATAGTTTAAATCTATTTTTTGTAGCCTCTAGATATATTTTAGCGAGAACTAGATATTTTGTTTGGGTTTGTAGTGTCTCAATCTATCTCTAAATTTTTTTCCCCTCATAATTTACAAGGTTAAAGATATTTTTTGTGGTTTCAAACCGTTAACAAGTGTTTTTACCAAAAAAAAAACTTAGGCTCCGTTTGGCATAGCGGCTTCATGAGCTGTTTTCTACCAAACAAATAGATTTACCTCGAAAGCCCCTTAAATCATGCTCTCACCTAGGTTTGAGATGAGATGAAACTGAAAATAGTGGCTTCACCTCGTCTTAGTTGCCCTACATGGGGTTTCATGTTTGAAGAAGCTCTACATATGAAGCTATTTTTGCCAAACGTTTACCAAAACCGCTCCAGCTCCACCAATAAAGCAGAAGCCAAGCCGTGCCAAACGCGCTCTTAGAAATAGATCAGGAACAATCCTGTTCCTACAATTATTGTGCTTTGAAAACCGTCTGAAAGATGACCTTTTTGCTTGGCGGCACAGCAGGAACGTTCTAATCAACGAAAGTCAAACTTGCCACGCATCATCTGTTGGTAGCAAACTTGGGAGCCAAGTACCTTGCTGACAATTGACATAGAGGAGTTGGTCAACCCCAGCACGAGAACCTCCGCTCCCTTTCCAGAGCGACCTGAGTTGCTCGGTCTTGGTGGTCACTCGTCAGCGCGTAGATCATCGCATTCGCATGACCACGGCTGCTGCAGCCAGCCCATAGGCCGTCCGTTGGACCTGTGGCCTCGCCGCCCCGGCCCATGGGCGCGCGGATAGGGCGAGCCACGTCACAGCCCGGGGGTGGGGTCGGTGGGTGGCAGTGGCAAATCACGCGTGGCGGAGGGCGGAGCGAATAAACGGGTGGCATCTCACGTGAAGATCCGCCCCGCCCCGCCCCACCGGCCTCTCTTTCCTCTTCCGGACGCGCTCGTTCGTCTCCTCCTCACATGATCCACTCCTCCCCTTCACCGACCGACCCCAGAAGCTCTCGCCCGGTCGCCTCCCTCCCCCCGATCCCCACCGCCATGGCCGCCGCGTCGTCCTCCTCCGAGGGTCCGGTCGCCGTCAGCACCTGCGTCTCCCTCGGCGAGGTGAGTTCCCCTCCCCTGCCTGACGGCCGGTCGGCCCTGGATCCGCCCGATCTGCTTGCGCGGTGCGGCGCTCCATCTCACCTCGTTTGATTTCGGTTTCCTCGTGTGTTAGGCAGCGGCGGCTCCAAGCGGCGGCGACCGGGCGGCGGCGGATTGCGGGGTGTGCGCCATCTGCCTCGACAGGATACAACTCCGGGAGACGGCCCTCGTCAAGGGCTGCGACCACGCCTACTGGTCCGTTGCTAATTTCCCCACCTCTCCCCCCTTTCTCCAGATTATTACTGGTATATACTTGGTTGTGCGGTGGAATTACGATTAAGTTGTTTGTTATTCCCCACCTCTAATAGCAACCTAATCCCTAGATTTGGAAGAATACTTGTTACCTTTCCCCCAAATTAGCAGCGCTTTGCTTCATACTGTAATCGCGATCCCTTTTCTAGGCCGTTTGCTATGTTTGTTGTCTTGCTGACATGTAGCTCTACAAATCTAATTCGACACCTTACACGCTTACCGGGCTGGCCTGACGCCCTGACCTTGTGATTCGCAAGCTGATTTTCCTTTAATTGCCTTTACACATGTAATTTGATTCTGTCATATTAAACCTATGGAATAGATGCAGCACCGGCACTGGTGAGCTTATTTTGGAACACTTCCCTTGTATGTAGTAGTAACTAACTTCAACTTATTCTTTAGCATAGTTGCCATGTGCATCTTACCCTTTGCCCGACCAACCACCCCGTGCATCCAATGGTGGTTTCACCAACCCTTTTGGTTTTCAGCTCTAGATTGAATTATAGAGCTTGACTTTGTGTCTACGCGTGAATTAGCAAGCAGCAAGTACCTTTGATGTATCCATTACAGCTGATGCTAAAGGACTAACGTCTGGCGATACCTCCTGTTTTCCAGTTGCTATAATTTTCTGTTTTCAAGTGTTAGTGCTTGGTAAAATGTAATTGATCTGGCATTGATCCTACAGTGTTCTCGCTTTTATATCTGATGACACTGATCCTCTTACTAAAAGCTGACTGTTCATTATATTTGAAATCTGTTTTGTGAATGCAGTGTAACCTGTATTTTGAGGTGGGCATCCTACAAGCAGAACCCTCTGTGCCCACAGTGCAAGCATCCATTCGAATTCCTCAGCGTGCACCGCTCTCTCGACGGCTGGTAACCCCTTGTTCATCTGAAATGTGGGGGCTGAAATGTTTCAGGTAGAATGTGAGCTTAATGCCTGTTTCTTTTCTTCAGCCTACATGACTACCTGTTTGAGGAGAGTGTTTGCCTTCTCCTGAGGGCCGCTTGGTTTGAACCTCTGATTGTAGAGGCTCACGAAGAGGCTCTGGAAGAAGAAGAGTTCTTCCACCAGCAATACCAATACGATGATGACGAAGATGATCTTGACGAGGAATCTTATTACATGAGCAGGTCCCCAAGCATTCGTATTGGTAACAGGAGATGGGGTGACAATGGATACATCAGAGGAGGCAGGAAAGAGGCGAGGCCAGTGAACTCTGATGCTTCTGCTGGTCCATCCAGGACCCCGAAGAAGAAAGAAAAAGCTGCATCATCTTCGGCGTCGGTGTCAGGTTCGGGATCAGGGTCTGTATCCAAGGATGTCGCTGGAAGGCGAGCGAAGAGGGCGCAGAAGCGAGAAGCTGCGGACAGGGCAGCTGCAGAGAAGCACCTGAAGCACCTGCAGAGGTTGGGGCTGAGGAAAGCACCTGAGCCTGAAGTGCCCGCGGAGGTTGGGCCTCAGGTGAATGAGTGACTTCACCAGCCGCTGTGTGCGTAGCGTAATGGTGCTGCTAACAACACTGCAGCCCTTCCGTTCCGGCAACAAAATAATCTTCCACTGTGAAAAGCGTGAGCGTGGCCTTGTATCATGGCAGCTTTTCGCCGCGTTGTACATAGTTTTAGTTTCTCGGCACTGTTTTAGGTCCAGCACAGAAATGCAGATGCCGTCTGCACGACTGATGCAGCAATGAAGTTGTATCTCGTTCTTGATACACTATTTAGGTATTACATTATTATTAGGGGATGCAATCGACATCTGTGTTAATTTTATTTTATGTGTTACTATGGGGACACAAATGAGGCGTGGACCCAATTGCACACTGCAACCTTGTAACCATATGGAATCAGTTGCTGTTGACGTGATAGTAATCCTGTTGACTGGTCCGATCTTGCTGTGCATCTAATTTTTTGTCCCGCAAGGGAACAATATGTGGTTTTGCCCATTTATTCTGCACGGGCGTTGTGTTTGTGCCAATTTGGGCTGACCAAATAGTTTCGTCAGATGGTAATAATATATTCTTGTTTTACAAGGCTGTTGAAGTATATCTATTCTTAGTTTAGGGTTGGACTGGCAAATTATGAGTCATGAGCCGGAATGGAGCCGTTAGAGCCCCACCCGCTCCCCTCGGGTGCTCGTCCACCCCCTCCCTAAAATCCACCAAAATCTTCCCTCAATCCCTCTCGAATCCTTCCTCCACCTTCAGATCCGCCCCCTCCTCATGCTGATCTGTCGACTGGTGGGTCTCTTTCCTCCGGTCTTGGCTGCGGTAGTGGGGGCGCCTCCCCTCCGTCGGACTTTGGCCATGGCTGCGGGTGTGGGGGTGCTTCACCTCCGGCGGGCAGCCTGCGGCTTCTTCAGGTCGAGCTGCCTTCGTCCGGTGTGGCCGTATCCGCGAAGGTTGCTGCTGCGGCAGTTGGGCCCAGCGTGGGCGGTTCCCAGGAGCCAGTATCCTCCACTACAGCGGCGGGAGAGGTGGGGGGATCCCTGGGCAGGTGTAACACCCTCGGTGTTACCGCGTCAACAAGTCACTAAATATTTTTCATAAAGTCCAAGTAGCCCTTCAAGCACGTCATGTATCTTCACGTGAGAGCTCCATAGCCACAAAGTCAAATGACAAATTATTGTCATTCGCTAATTATTAGCATACCACTTGGTAAGATTTTTATCTCTATCAATCTCGCGACGCGCCACTGTCATCTCTCGTTGTTCTAATTATCCCGCCTTTACTTCGCTTGCTAATCACCTTGCAAAATTATTCGTGCACGACGCGCTACCACCGCCATAGTGTGTCGCACACGCTACGCATTAATATCACTCGCAAGTTCGGACCGCTAAGCACTCCACTTGTACGCTGCTGAGGTACTTTGCAGGCAAAGGTCAGGCACCATTTTTTTCCACTCGTTGGCACTGTAGCAGTTGTGGAAACACTGTTCACGAGTGGAAAAATACTGTTCACGCGTGGAAAACACTGTAGCTTCGTAGAAGGCACTGTTCATCCGCAGCACCCTGTCGCCCTCTCACCGTTTTATTACCTTTAAGCAAGCTAGTTTAGCCACTAACCTTATGACACGTCGCTGTCGCGTCTTTGTTTCTTCATTTCTGCGTCTCCTGTCTTTAAAAGGATACGCCGAGCTATTTCGCACCGCTGCTCACTTGCTTCTCTCGAATTAAGTTTCTCTGTTCTTACCCATGAAAGCTGCGTCTATCGATTTCTCCTGAGCTGTAATAATCAGCTGAGGTAGCTAGTCTATAATTGATCTTTTCATTCTCTAATGTTTCCTTGACCTGTGATCTCCTTCTCCGTTAATTCCTTGACCTAAATAAATGAACCAGCACCCCACCGCCGAGCACGTTCAGGTCAAAGCTCACTCCAGTCATGATGTGCTCATAAGTCCAAGATCACTCAAAGTCCATCATTGAATTAATTCTCTCATGACCAAGACATCACCGTCGCACACGGTATGCTCGCCTGCTGCTGTCCTGCTTTCAGGCAAAGACTTGACTGATGGATAGGACACGACAAGCATCATCAGAAGTTCTGAATCTCCCTTTCACATTTACTATGTCGGGTTGCTGATCACAAACACAGCCTGAAGGCATGGCTCTACTTTGACTTGTTAGGTGATGAACACTATTCACCCATCCCTCACGCATCCATTGTCAGCACGGTAGCGGTACGAGCATGACTGACCGTGACTGCGTGCAACGAGCCAGCTTCTCCCTCCCCGTGTCTTTTGCCTTTATAAGGACATGCCGAGCCATCGAGCTGTTTCGCCCCACTGATCATTCACTTCTCTCAAATCAAGTAACCAGCATCTCGCATCCAATTCATTGCTTCGTGTTCTACCTTTTCCAAGAACACGCAAAGGTGCGAATAGATTAGTTGGTTAATCAAGCTAATTAGCCTGCTTCAATAATATCATTTTCTTCATCTCTAGAGCTCATTTGAATTTATTTATTGATTGTGAAATAAATTTTGTTAGATTCCTAAATTCATGATCTATCTATTAGTGTAATTAGTTCGTATAGTTCAGTGATACCTTTAGGGTTACTTTATTATTTTGAAATGCTTATTATGGTTATTTAGAGAATGAATTTTTTTTTTGATGCATGGTAGCTAGTGCACCTTGTTTTATTATATATATAGTAAATTGATATTAACAATAAGGATGCCTTTAGTTGCTAAGATAATACATGAAATGTTTCATACTTGTTTAGTGGGAATAATAGGTAACTTTGCGTATTAGTCATTAGAGTTAGCTTAGTAGCTCGGTAGATGTATTCTTATTTTAAGAGTTGTGGTTGCCTATATATTAATTATTGCATCATCATTTCATGCATATAGTGAACGAATTGGCGGAGACCGTGACTGTCGGCGATCAGGAGTACGAGGAGATCGTTGAGGAGTACGAGGAGGAGATCCTCATACCGGAGGAGGTCCAGGAGCCACTACTGACTGACCTTGCTGACACTGCGCCTGCCCAAGGCAAGCCCCGGTGCATAACCCTTATTTTACAAATTATTATATATATATATATATATAGGTTGTGCATTTACGTTGCAGGAGTTTTATGATATCCACATGCATATATCTATATTTACCCATGAGCCTTACTAGTACAGGATCGTGTAGCTGCTGTGCTTAGGTTTATCGGTAGCGTGAGTAACCTGTCGTTACTCACAATAGGTGGTTATTATTATTATTATTATTATTATTATTATTATTATTATTATTACACTAATGATGAAATGATGGAAAAGGAAATGGTGACCGGGCAGGGATATGGTATGGGTTTTGGTGGGTGTAACAGGTTGTGTCCCGCGGCCACGGGGCATAGCTTGGTTGCACTATTTCCCTGTCCGTGTCGATTAAGGACCGTTCGTTGCACTGGATCCCCAGTCAAGTCACAGATCTCCTTATCCCGAGCATATACTAGCGGATGGGGGCTAGGAAGACTTGTTACTCTCTTGTCATGGGCTCCGGCTCTTTCCGGACCGACTGATTGGAGGCGGGGATAGGTGGAGGTCTTAGCACCGTATTGAGGCCGGGCCTCAAGTACGGGAGCTAGGAGTCCAAGTTTGGACGGGGACCTGGAAACCTGTGACAGGAGGGGAACGGGTTGGTCTTGCTTGTGCCTGGGGTACAAGCGAGGCGTGTGTTTTTTCGGGGTACCCAGCTGGGCACATTGATTCGCGAATCGCCGTTTCTACGTGACGGTACGGCTTGACTGCACTCTGGCACCGTAGTAAGAAC